>JALLLT010000012.1:0-600000 GCA_025266875.1 Fennellomyces sp. T-0311
CACGTTCTTGACAATGGCAAATGGCAATGCTGCAGACACAATGAACAGGCAAAGCAGCCTGCGGAAGAGCTCAGGATCGAAAGGCTGGAAGCTCGCCGTGGCATTTGATAGGTATCCATGGAGCATATTTCCCTGTGGTGGTGCATTGCGGGCCGTGTCCTTGTTAACGCCATGTTTGGACAAGTGTTTGGTCAATCCAGTAGTTGTTCCCTTCAGATCCTTGAAGCGTACACCATAGAGTCTCTTGCCCAGCGGGTATTGGCAGTAGAAGTACGTGATGGCTGTCGTAGCATCTTGCTTCGCCTCGAACCACTGGTACACCCAGCTTTTGCATGCTTTTACCCCTTTTCTGGTGGCCTGGTCTTGGCTCGAAGTAGGCGCAACAGAATCAGCCTCATTGCTGGTGTCATTATCTTCGTTTTCGAAATCAGTCGACATGGTGGAAAGCTGGCAGTCGATGGACATAGAGCTGCCCTCTTGCTCGTTTATCGAAGAGTCCTAAAGGAAATGATGAGAATATGTTAGAGCAGGTAATTCAGGATGTACTTATTGGCAGCACAGGACAATTTACTTCTTGGGCAAGTACGTTATCATCACGCGTAGTTGAAGTGCGCTTACCGAGGATAGAGAAAGCTGGTGGATTTATCGTAAAAGTTGGATGCCTGTTGGGAGGAATTATGTCAGTAAAGAAGGTATGTGATTGAGTACACGAAAGAGGATGCAGTTGTTGGATGTAAATGCAAAGTCTCATACTGTAGTGAGGAACAGTAATAAAAAGGAGTGTATTCAACTTTCAAACAAATTGCTCTTGAGACCTTATATAGCTTTGTTCAGCTTAGTTTTTATGAGCCATTGCCAATATTATGGATCAGCTAGACATAACCTGATGATAGTGTTCTTCCGGTGTGCCATAAGATAGCTATCATCCTTCGAAAGAAGTCGCACAAAGGTTATCATGAAGATCAGGTTGAGTATTTTTTAAAACATACAACCCTTTTACTAAATTGAGCAGCCTACTGCGATTGGAGTCTTCCGAATGGTCAATGTTATCAATGATAAAATGGTTTGCATAATAGAGCTCAGCATTCACATATAGTGAACGAGCAACTTACGGATCGTAATAGATCGTGAACCTGTCTTTAGCATATTGTTCCGGCCATGTATATACTACATCATATCTCTGAAAGCACTTCTATCTCCTTTCCAGAAATACTTTAGCTTGATTACCATTAGCATGATAACGACACCACTGACTCTGGAATGAAACAGCTAACAATCGTAATATCGCTGCACAAGGAGCACATAAGGCTACACACTCATTATCTTCTGTATCATCAACAGAGAGCTTGGATGGATACAACTCTTGCTGAACATGCGAATGCATATTAATTAACAATGCTGCTTGCAAGCTAGAAAGCCCTCTACTTTTTTCACTATAGTTTGCGATCCTTATTACCGCCCATTATAATTCAATCTTCCATCCCTAGTTAATTTCGCTACAGCATCACAGCAGATTATGTGATGGTGCACATCTTTTTTTTTAATAAACCCTTCTCTTTTATATTGCTCTCTACTCAAAGTAACGGAATATGTTTATGTTATATTCACCTTATATATTCTTCAACACTTTTAACAATGCTGTAATTACCAAGTCAACGACAAATTAGCTATGTAAAATAAAACGGATCAAATGGATCGATCCAGATTGCCACCTTCAGATCTGTTTTCAATCCGGATCGTCAAAAGCTCAATCCAAATCCATTTTGATCTGTGAAAGTACTAATCCGAATCCGTTTCATTTCAATTCGAAACGGAACAGATCGAGCAATCTGGATTTTATGCAGAACTCTATACTCTACTCAATCAGTTCCTCAAACCCTAAGAAAATTTTATCATTTGAAACTAGAATGACTGTAGCATTATCTTTGCTACTCCCAGTAATGAGTAGATAGATGATGCTTTATTCCAATAAACTATGCTGATATTTATACTGTTTTCTAATATTAAAAATATATACAATTATGCTGTGGCACACAGTAGAGACAATCGGTCTTGACAATGAAAGGAGTAGACAGCTGCACATTATGTCAAGACATATTGCTGTGCACTGCAGTAGACAAAGTATTATTAGCAATATAATTTACCGAACAATGTGCTATGACAATATTATTAACCATCTGTACCATAAGGAAGTCCATATACCTACCAGAACAGGTTTATAAAATTTCCAAAAAATAAATCAAAACTTTTCAACTAAACACTAATGAGGGATCTTAATGGATATCCATATCAGTTCCCTAAAATATCAGTAAAAACAACATGCCATCTATAGTAACATCCAGCGCCTTGACGAACCATGTGGTATGTCCGGTACCCTCGCGTTCATCACTTCCACGCAGAAAATCGCAAAAACATACAATAGCGGAGCAAATTATCTCAAAAATAACGTTGCCGAATTGGCAAAGATGCCCTAGTAGCCTCAAGGTTACCGCAGACGCCGCTCAGGCAGCGCAGGGGTTATCAGCTAGCCAAAACTTTTCCTATAATGCCGCGCATACGGGTCAGCGCCAGCAAAACCGACATACTCGGGCCCGCGTCCAACGCCGCCCCGAAAATTATAAACGAAAAGACAGCGATACACAGTATACCCGCAGAAACGCTTGCGTCAGCAAGGTCAGCGGCATAGGCCATGCGGATGCTAATACGAGAAGTGTTTTTGTTTGTGTACCGCACAACGATGTACCAGTAGCCAGGTGCTTATCTGGCCTACCATCCATACCCACTGCTGCTTCACAGCTTATACCGCCTGGCAGCTGGGTAGGTGCAAGCGATCAGCTAGTGTACTTGTTGTTCCGCCCACCAGTGTATGTACTGGTGCTTGTGTAAATGTAATACCGCCAGGGTCGTACATTGGCATAAATTACCATATATAGGCGGTATTGTCTTACTGTTTATAATAATAGTAGCCATTTCTTTGTAAATATAAAATCTTGAGGTCCCAGTGGGTCCCTGAAAATTTAATTCCCACAAGCAAGTTTCTAGTGATATAAGCAGATATCATTGGTCAATAGCAATGATATATTAAGATATCATTTATCTAGGTCCTAGAAAACCTATATAGTTAGGGACCTTTCCAGAATATCAAAAGGCATGTCAGCATTTTAAGTCAACATTACTCTATAGGATGTAAAGAATTTGTAGGCAGATTGTCTAATTGTAATAACATAACCTGCTCATGGGGGCCAGTTCGATTCTGCCATCTTTTGGAGGTGTTAAGGCAATTTGGCATCTAGTATGTTACAGGAACAGCTTCATCAATTTTACACTTGTCAACAGGTTTCCATAATTTCATGGATGTGTCATCTTTATAATTGCTTTGTAACAGTGCAGACCACAGTATACTTACAATTGAGTGCGTTGCTGTAGGTCAGACAATGTTATCAGTGAGACCCGAAGGTGGAACCGTTATATGAGAGTATAAATGATGAGGATTCCTGTATCTAGGAATCCTGCTTTATATATATGTCCGATATTAGGGGGTAATAGCTAAGGCATCTATGATCTACAATCTACGAATTCCATCTAAGCTATACGTAATCCTAATATCCTTATCCAACCATGCGCCATATGAGTTGTTGCATGCTACGTCTATCAATACGGTATATGGATACTGCATGGCGATCAACCAGGTTGCAGGTTGGATAACGTCTGTAATGGACACACCATTACATGCTTGAACCACAGAGAAATGGACGACCCACGAAGAATAAGACCACAAAGGTAAGTAATCACAAAGGTGTATGACTATGAAGAATATAAGCAGATAGATGATGATTTATTTATTAAACTGTGCTGATATTTATACTATTTTCTAACACTAAAATTATATACAATACGCTGCAGTGCATAGCAATGGTAATCAGTCTTGACAACAAAAGAGGTAAGTAGCTGCGCATTACGTCAAAGCATATTGCTGCGCATCGCAGTAGACGAAGTGTTGCCAGTAATAAGAATTGCGGAATAATGTACTACGACAGATGAGCCACCCTCTGATTTTGATTTCCGACAGTATACAACTAAGATTTTTTTTATGAAAGCAACAGATTGCTCACCCTTTACTCTTTACTATGGAAACATCAAAACTACTCATGTGCTCGAACTGCAGATGCTATCATCCAGTTGAGCTTTTCAGGGGAAATTTTGAGAGCTACAGTACTTGTTCCATTTGCCGTCGCAGACAAAGCCAGGTGGGGCATGGTGCTTCTGATTTTGTGACAATATTAGTGTCATATTCCCGACATATACTATCATCTATAGTTACATGCTTTTCCTTCTTTATGCTACATCCGCTGTCATTACGACATCAACAACTGTACAGTTTATCGATTGCCTTATTTGCTCTTATGTGCAACCTTGATTCGGGTTTACCGATTGTAAGGCAACTCCTTTAACTTGGTTCCATATGTTCTTCGGCTCCTTCATCTATAAGGCAAGATTATATGAAAGTTGGCAATAACATGGATCACAGGCTTATTAGACAAAGCATTTGCCTTCTTTGTCCCGAACTCATCAATAGTATAAATAGAGAGCAGTTTTCTGCAATAAAACATTATCTTATTTTGGTCTCATCATTCGAAAGCCTTTTCTCATTTAAGCGATACCACAATTAGATGAAGTGCTTGAATTCATCCCATCGCCCACAGAAGGTATGAAGAATTGTAACAAAAGAGACTTTACTGATATCCGAGCAAATGCTTTAGAAGGTGTATTTTATGTATATGATGGCGACATATTGATTGAAGGAGCCATGGCAGAACTGGATGATGATTGCACTCTTATTCTGTATATCATCAGTTGAATCGAGGCATGAAATGGTTACAGGTACTATCTAAAGTACATAACCAGCCTGAGAAAACGACGCACGACTGCGTTTAAGTACGTCTGCTGCCAAGACACTGCTGTGCAGCGTCAAGTACCTGACGATCAGCGAAATCACCTGATTTACCGAATGAAAACTTATTTTTGTGGTGGTCAAATCTCGAGATACATCGACTGGGACAATAAGTACATATATGTGAAGCTTCTGCATCCTACTGCCCACCCTCCTCCAGAACAACCAGAGTTTATTGGGACTGAGATGCCACAGGAGGTTCGGCAGTACATAGTGGATAATGCAGATGAGTTTAATGCTCAATCGCTGTACTGCCGTATTGTTACTCGTTTTCCTACTGCTGCTGGTATTGTTACGCAGCCACAGGTAAGTTAAAGCTGCTGATATGATGCCGATACGATGATGGAGTGGTAGGTATACGCGACATGGTCTCAGCAAGTCGAAGGGTGATATAAGCTGCATGAAAACCAGCTTACCTCAGCTGTCATGCACATTAATAGAGGTACCAATGGGATCTGTAAGGTATGTGTAAGATAACCATATATGCATGACCATAGCTTTCTTTGTGATGATTACTATGCAACAAAAATGGTAGACAATAATAAAGAGTTCATACATATTTATAATGAATAAAATACAGATTTTTTATCGAAATTATGATGATGTTGTTGGTTTCGGTTTTGTTACCGAGTTTTTTTATTTCGGCATGTTCTTCCCCTCTGGTACGAGAATTCCATGTCGATTCTACGTATAAGACGAATAGAATGGGATATGAGCTCTTTGGTGTCGCAGTGAATTTTAATGGATGTGGTTTCCCGATTGCATACATGTTCTTAGGCGATAGCCAGGGGCATGCTTCAGGAAATGAGAGAGCACCAATGTGCCAGGAAATGATACGTCATTTTTTCCGTACCCTTCACACCCATGGGCTTAGGCCAACTTTCCTGTTTTCGGACAAGGATATGGGCCAGATTAATGCTATCGAGTCAGTTTTTGGCTGGGATACAATTCACCTGTGCTTATGGCACTTGCAGCGAGCTGCGAAGCTATGGCTCGCAGAAGATAAAGTGAAAGACCCGCGTTATGATGCACAAGATGCTCGCACACAATTTCCTTTTGTTTCACTGCGCTTTGTCCCACCGGAAGACTGTAGCAGAAAACTTTGCCCCAATGTGGAGTGCTGTGATGAAATTGTGGCCATGATGCGTAGGCACTATGATATGCATCTGCATATTCCATTCCCAAATATTAGGGGGTTTCAGAGTTGAAAATGTGGTTGCATATGCAAAAAATTTACATAAACTATTCATTTCCCGATGGCCAATAAGATTTTATGTCATTTTTTCAACTCTGAAACCCCCATGCATAAACTTGCCATAAACTAGACATAAAAAAAAGCGCTGTTTACAAAATGATTACACAAACTTTTTTCTTTCTTCTTCGGAAACAGTTTGTTGTGTAGAAGGCATGGGCAGCTTATTTACACGTTCTTTTAATAACTCGCGTTTCAAGTGAAGCAATGATAGAAGGATATGTCACAACTGTATGAAGCAAGCACACAAATTATTTGTCATTTATATAGCTGTGTAAAAGGTTATCACATCTTATTTTCAAAGTCTATGTTACTCTCAGTTGTTCACAGATTCTGTTGGCTGCAACGCGATGACAATCGTGAGTCACTCGCTTCTATTCTATGTGAGGACTCATCAACGCAATGTCAGTTCAATATATCATGAGTCATGCCTTCTTCATTGGGCCAGATTTTTCCATCAGCATGATCCACTTTGTGCTCTACGATCCTGTTGGCTCGATGACCACACTGACCCTGAGTCACCTCTGACTTCCACCTGTGATATCCCATTACCGCTCGTATTATATTGGATGAGTCATTCTCAGTTTGTCCACTCGGTAGTACGAAATGTCCGCTTGTGATACCATTGACTTTATGTCAACTTTTGCATATGCAAAAAGTTTGCATAAACTTTCAGCCAATCAGATTTTATGTCAAAAATTTTATGCTTTGCATATGCAACCCCATTTTCAACTCTGAAACCCCCTATTATGTTATGAAGATCGACTTGTGTAAAACATAGGGTATGTTGTTAATATGGATTTAGTTGGCCGTAAAGATGAACGTCAGCTTCGTCAAGATGCTGGTCAGGAAATGTACGAGTATTATGTTCGCCATGACCTTCCAGACATATGGGCATACATGTACAACCGCTGGTATGAATAGGTATGGTGGCACCGATGGTCTCGCAGCAGCCGTCCTGACAACATTCCCATGGCAAAGATGACAATGATGATCGAGGTGCAGTGGAGAGTTTTAAAGAGGGATTTTCTTTTGAATTGCCCTTGCTCTAGACCTGACATGTTGATCTGGATCATCACGAATCAACAGCTCCCGCTTATCCGAGCAAAGTTTGAGCTTAAGTTTAGAAATCGACGCCAGCTATTAGACTGGGAGATGGAGTTTGCAAGGACATGGCGGGCCATAACCAAGGGGTATATGCGATGGAATCATCGAGAACGTGCGGATGCAGACCAGGTGTATATGCCTTCGTTGGAAGACTGGACGTGCGGCTGCCCTTCTTTTGCCAACAACAGGTTTATGCTTTGTAAGCATGTGATCAAACGTTTCAACGATAACGTTAGACGAACGAAAAATGCTTTTGCTGCACTTGAAGTGTATATTGAATGCAAAGATACTGCACCATATATGCATGTTCATCGAAATGTATGCTTACCTATAGAAAGTCGGCATATCAGTTTTCTAATGTAATTCAATGCACACGTAGCGTGGATTATATCTCTACTGCCTTATACAGCTTACTCCGCTTCCTCCCTTGCTCGATGAAGAATCTGATATACCATCAGTAGATACTGTCGATACAGACTTTGCTCACCCTACCACTGTGCAAAATTAGAAGTATCTGTAACTTTCAAAGGTTACAGAAAGTTACAGATAGTTGCAGTACGGATGGGGCCTGTAAGAATGTACGGGGACCCCGAAATTTTATCATGATGGATGTTGATTAGAGTACAAAAATAGACAATGTCAATATCGGCAGCAGTATTCCGAAGTGTAATGTTCAAAAGTGCAACCAAAAAAGCAAACGGCTGAACCTAGTTTGGGCAGGAGCACTGTAATTTTCTTTGCAACAACAAGGCTGCTTGGAAATTGTCGGCAGGGCAAGAGCACAATGATTATTTATCTTTAGTTTGCTTAGAAATAAAAATACATTGGGAGAGAAACGGAGTATGCTGCGTTGTAGTATAAAAAGGTAGCTGATTTTTAAGCAATGGCGTTGGAAAAATGGTTGTAATGAAGTTAATTCTTCAATGGCAAGACAATCACATGGGTAATCCTTAAGTTAATGTTATACATACAAAGTCAACTGTTCTTAAAATGCCAAGGACGCACATATGCTTAAACTTCTAGACGCGTCCTTGAAATGAAAAAGTGTCATGCAACTCTATATTATGCAGCTTACTATTTTTACTGACAGTTTGAATGTAGGACAGCATCCAAAACAGGCAATCTATTGTATTGAAAAACGTGATAGTAATGTGTATTAAGCTGACGTCTAAGGGATCAAGCAATGCCGCCAAGAGGATGACAGATGGCCAAGAGAAAGACATGCTGCCAAGGAAACATGTTCGTAGCGTGCATGTATTTGTAGGGACGTTTTGTTTATGTGAAAAGATATAAAAGCAGAATAAGAAGGCTGCCAGAAAAATCTACATTAACATCTCCTTTACAACACCCACCCATATCATCGATGCCAGGACAACCCACTTACCTATGTGTGTGTACACGCTGCACTGGCAGAAATCGGCCAGGGAGGTATGTGACAGATGAAGTATACTGCACTCACTTTGAGCAACAAGTTGCTTAAAGACTCAGACGTTGTAAGTCGAAAAAATGGCATAATGGAATCGATGATATTAACAGTTGTATAGTCACCCCACCTACTACCACTGCTGCCAGCCATCAGACCGAAGATCAATCCGAACCAATGGCTATCGATGACGAAGTTGACAACGATGGTAGGTCTGAAACATATCACTGAAAGATAGCTTACTGATGAAAAATAGAAGCTTCGCCTCGAAACTGGGATGTAGGTACAGCAGAGCCTACTCTGGAGCCGCTACTGCAAGAGTCATTTGACGATCCGATCAACCAGGATCAAACCGAAATCAATGAGAACATGGAGAACCAGTTCAATTCTTTGCTGAATGGCGATGAAGGCGATGAAGGCGATGACCAAGGTTGGTTAAGAAGATGCTAAACAAAAAAGCCGGTCATTAATAAGAAAATATCAGATATGTCCATTGACAGCCCAGCTACTATGGTAGCCCTACGCCTAATTGATATGATCCCACAGCCATACCTTTTGGTCTTCATGTTCATCGTCCTCTTCCAGCTCCATTACCTCTCGGAGCGAACGACCGCCATCCTGATCACCTTCATCGTGACCTTGCTTGCCACCCTTCCTATCCCTGAAAGGTTCAACTTCCCTGAAACCTTGGCCACCATCTGCCATTATGTGGGCTTCGATCAATTGACGGATACACTTACCATGTATGTTGCTTGCTCCAAATGCCATGCCATATATCTCCCGGAACGTGCTCGAGATACATACACTATCACGGCTTTGAATGGAAACGTATGCGGAAATGCCTTGTTCAAGATATCGACTGTCGGTGGGCGTTGTGTCCGTGGGGCTTCACTTAAGCAGTACGCATACTGTATTTCTCATTTGACTTTGGACAGATTTGGGGGGATTATGGAAGATTAAAATAGATATATGGAATAATTGTGGGGGATTAGAAACCTCTGCTGTCGTACAATAGAAAGGCTACGAATCTATATGGACATACTCTGGGTGTTTGTGAATAAGTGTGCTCTGTTTTAGGGAAATGTACGACGCCGCTTTTTAGAATAAAATAATCCAGTACTATAGAAATCGTCATCTGCTTCTTGGAAGTCGTCAATCAACTTCTTGGAAATCATCATCTGTTTGTTGGAGATCATCAATTGGCTTTCTGGAATTCTGATCCAGCAGATTGGGCATCAGCTTTATAACATTACACATCAGTAACAGTCATAATGTAATTTATTCACACGAAGCAAGACATCGCCAACAACCATTACTGGAATTGTTTGGTCCTAAGGTTACAACTTTTGTCAAAATAGTTCCCAAGGAAATCGAAGCATAATTGATAAAACAAAAGCATGAGCAAATTGTATAATATATATTGAAGCACACTTTATTCCTACTTATATTTACAATATATACTCTCTACGCAAACATTTACCAAAAAATGATTCAGAATGTTTAACCCAACCATTACAGTCGTTACTGGTAACTGTTCATGCTGCTTCTTCAATTCTTGTGACAATATCTCCTCGACCTTCAAGAGAAATATTCTTGGTGTAGGACTTCATCTTGGACCAGCATTCCTCGATTGGGTTTAAAAATGAAGAGTACAGAGGAAGAAAAAGTTCATGATGACTGGCACTTCTGATAATGTCGATGACCTCGTTACCCTTATGAATATTGCAATTGTCCATTACAATATACATATTACACATATTGAGGTGCCCGAGAGTTTTGACAACAAGCCTTATAAAATTCAAGAAGTGAATTCTCTTTGTTCCGTGAGCTACTCCAGTTGCAGTTCCTCTTCGCTTCCGACTTGGTTCTGGAATAGTTTGCTCGACTTCATCTGGTGGAGCTTGACGAGCAAGGGCAATAAGCCCACGAGAAGACATGCATCTAAGAACACTGATATTTGGACCACGATGTGTTGGAACTGTTGTCGTTGCTGGTTCGCCTCTTTTAGCCCAACCCGTAGAACGAACTTGGTGAACCGCAAATCCACTTTCGTCGATGAAAACGCAACGTCTACGATAGTCGTAGTCATTGGATACCACACTTCTGACGAACACTGATCTTTTGTGCAATGTCAATGGTGAATTATGACTGATTACGAGACGTTTCAAATGCTTGAGAGTAAGTTCCAAGTCATTAGCCATGTGACGGTGTATAGATGATGGATGTATCTTCAGATCTATGAAAACATAAAATAAGCATAACGAGTCGAAATAAACTAAAAGCAGGAATAATACCTGGAAACTGCTGTAAAAGCTTTCTGTGGATCTCCTTCACAGTTATCATTGCGTTATTATGAACTAGAGTGGCTATAAATTGCGAATGTTCTTGTCGGATCCGTTGATTGTTGCCCACACGAGTTTGCTTCAGCTTGTATCCCGGTAGCTTAGAAGGATCCATATTCGACTTCCTCACCATCTCGTAAGCTGATGATCTTAAGATGCCGTTCTTGATTGCTGCTGCTAAAAGTGGAACGTCCTTGTTCTTGTGACAATCCAGAAAGCGGAAAACTTGAGATGGAAAGTATCTTGTGCTAGTCCAAGTAAAGTCATCTATGGTCGTTGTTTGGTATGGTTCTTCTTCAATGATGCTTCCTTGGCTTGTAAACAAGTCTTCGAAAGATTCTTCATATACATCTGGGATCGACGTTGCACGGTACAAAACACGAATAGCCGTATCTGCTTCTGTAACAGGACCATCTAGTTCAAAATGTCCATGTTCGTTTTCGTTATCCAAGTGGTAAAAGGTAATAGGAGTGGTATCGTTCATAGAAGTAAAAGTAGTGTCGTTCATAGCAAAAGCAGTAGAAGATGTGATGTTAAGCGATGAAATTATAGATGTGGGTGCACCATTTTAAATGCCTGAATCAATTAAGCACAAAAATATGCATGATACTATCCTTACTGTAATCGTGTCTTGGCGTAAAAACCATAGTGAGCAATAAAGCGCTGCATAGCATTAACCACAGTAAAATCATTTTTGAATTACAGTGAGCATGATATGTGTGATGGCTAATAAAAACAACTGAATTCATGTGGACATGAGCATCCAATAAAGCAATACTGCCAATTGAATCAATGTAAACACAAGAACGATGACTAATATGAGACGTAATTGGATCAGATTGAGTATGAGTAACAGTAACTATGATGGAAGCATATGAGTTACATACAACACAAGTATTGAATGATATGAATAAATCAATTGAATCAGTGTAAACACAAAAACGGTAACAACTATGAAAAGTAATTGGATCAGACTGAGTATGAGTAATGGTAACCATGAAGGATTCATGTGAGTTAGAACAAGCACGAGTATCGGCGGACACGATAAAGTCAATTGAATCAGTGTAAGCACAAGAATGATGACGAATATACGAAGTAATTGGATCAGAATGAGCATGAGTAACGGTAACCACAAAGGGCGCGTATTAGTTAGATCAAACACGAGTATTGGAGGACCCGATTAAGTCAATTGAATCACTGTAAACACAATAACAATAACGAATACGAGAAGTAATTAGATCCGAATGAGCATGAGCAACGGTAACCATGAAGGATCCATGTGAGTTAGATCAAACACGAGTATCTTAAGATACGATAAAGTCAATTGAATCAGTGTGAGCACAAGAACGATGACGAATACGAAGCGTAATTGGATCAGATTGAGTATGAGTAACGGTAACCATGATAGAAGTGTATGAGTTAGATACAACACGAGTATCGAACGATATGAATAATTCAGTTGAATCAATGTAAACACAAGAACAATGACGAATCCAAAACGTAATTGGATCAGGATGAGTATGAGTAACGGTAACCATAAAGGATTCATGTGAATTAGCTCAAGCACGAGTATCGGAGGACACGATAAAGTCAATTGAATCAGAGTAAACATAAGAACGATGACGAATACGAAAAGTAATTGGATCAAAGTGAGCATGAGTAACGGTAATCACAAAGGGTGTGAATGAGTTAGATTGAATATGGAGAACAAATGTCGCAATAAAGCCGAGTAAGTCAGCATGAACATGAGTAACGGTAGCCACAATAGGACTTTATGAACCTGAATGAACAATAGTAGCACAGGACACTAAAGAACTTTAGGCTGGAATGAACGCAAGTTGCACAGACCATCATGGGGGAAAAGGGAAGTACATTAATCAGAAGTGGCACAGACCATCTTGAAAGCAAAGGAGTCAAAGTGGATCATAGTAGGATAATGGATATTGGAAACAAAAGAACCATAATAAACACGTTGTCGTACAGAGCATAAGCAACAAGAGTGAATAAAAGATTTTTAAGTTACACATACAGTCTTTGAAAAGCAGGTATCGAAGTAAATGGAAATGCCACAGACCATGTTTAAAACTAAAAAATATGAGAATGCAGAAGTTACACACCGTAAATAAGGTCGAGTGAAGCAGAGTAAACATATAAGACTACAAAAACTCGTGAAACAGAAGAAGCATATGTAGTACAGGTTCTGTCGTGTTTTCATTTTCTTGACGCGTTAAAGCATCAATATTAAGTTTGTACTAATTTTTTTGAACGTGCTCTGTGCCCTTTCTGGCGAAAGCGTCCTCTGCGTATATTGTACTATTTGTGTGACTACGAACAATTTTGAACCCTTTGTGTGCAACATGATCTGTGCGAGTTTCTGTTGATCTGACCTTAATCATTCAAATATACTTTGTACTACTTTATATCACAACAATCCAAGTGTTTCAAGCACTTTTTGCATTCCATGTGTTTCTTATGTTTCTTTTGCTCCTAATATGCACTGTGCTACACATATGCTTTATGAACCCTTTTCTCCCATGATGGTCTGTGCAACTTGCGTTCATTCCAGCCTAAAGTTCTTTAGCGTGTCCTGTGCTACTATTGTTCATTCAGGTTCATAAAGTCCTATTGTGGCTACCGTTACTCATGTTCATGCTGACTTACTCGGCTTTATTACGACATTTGTTCTCCATATTCAATCTAACTCATTCACACCCTTTGTGATTACCGTTACTCATGCTCACTTTGATCCAATTACTTTTCGTATTCGTCATCGTTCTTATGTTTACTCTGATTCAATTGACTTTATCGTGTCCTCCGATACTTGTGCTTGAGCTAATTCACATGAATCCTTCATGGTTACTGTCACTCATACTCATCCTGATCCAATTACGTTTTGGATTCGTCATTGTTCTTGTGTTTACATTGATTCAACTGAATTATTCGTATCGTTCGATACTCGTGTTGTATCTAACTCATACACTTCTATCATGGCTACCGTTACTCATACTCAATCTGATCCAATTACGCTTCGTATTCGTCATCGTTCTTGTGCTCACACTGATTCAATTGACTTTATCGTATCTTAAGATACTCGTGTTTGATCTAACTCACATGAATCCTTCATGGTTACCGTTGCTCATGCTCATTCGGATCTAATTACTTCTCGTATTCGTTATTGTTATTGTGTTTACAGTGATTCAATTGACTTAATCGGGTCCTCCAATACTCGTGTTTGATCTAACTAATACGCGCCCTTTGTGGTTACCATTACTCATGCTCATTCTGATCCAATTACTTCGTATATTCATCATCATTCTTGTGCTTACACTGATTCAATTGACTTTATCATGTCCACCGATACTCATGCTTGATCTAACTCACATGAATCCTTCATGGTTACCGTTACTCATACTCAGTCTGATCCAATTACTTTTCGTAGTTGTTACCGTTTTTGTGTTTACACTGATTCAATTGATGTTATCATGTCCGCCAATACTCATGCTTGATCTAACTCATATGCTTCCATCATAGCTACTGTTACTCATACTCAATCTGATCCAATTACGTCTCATATTAGTCATCGATTATGTGTTAATTCCAAGCCTACTGTGCTATCCGTGAGATGTACTACGTTCTGCTGCGAAAGTTTTTACAGCTATTGGTTCTTGACTACACTGGAGTGTTATCTAAGTGCATGAGCTTTTCGCGTAACATTGAGTACTTTACAGATATATAAAAAGGAAGTGATTGAAAGTGTGGTGGATTTAATCAACATAACGAGATAACAAAATGAGCACTAATGGAAACACAAAGTACACCGTCAAGAAGAGCAAGAGTAGCAAGGGGAGCATAAAGAATAAGGCAACCATGCGGGTTGTTAAGAAAACGTCATCGAAAAAGACCAACCAAAGTATATATTTAATGAATTGCAGATAGTTTATACAATATTAACATCAATTATCTACGTAATAGTCATGGATGCAGCGATGGAATCCTACTTTAAGGAGAAAGACATCTAGGTGAATGAAATGTCCGAGTACGGCATTGCTGGATTCGAGACAGAGCATGAAATGGAGCAGTTCGACAACCTATTGGCCACCACCCAGCATCGAAAGCGCGCAATCATTACAGAGACAATCCAGAGTAGGGTTTTGCGCATGTACAACCCTGCAAGGAATACATACCGACAAGTTGCCCAACGTGTCAAGATTTCGCCTGCCACTGCCAGGTGTATTGTTCTCAACGATATCCAGAAGTATATGAAGGACCAAAGGAGGGAAATGGACTTGGAAATAGCAGCAACAACAGCAGCAAGGATAGCAGCAGCTGAATCAGAGAGATTAATGTCGCGTGGCGAAGGTATGGACTGCGTCGATACAGAAGATGAAAGCGACGACATGGGCTGCAACGATATGGAAGACGCAGCAAAGGTATTCGAGGGTTCGACATCGGAGTCGGATGAGCTTCAGGATTTGGCAAAGATGCAATTGTAGTTTACCGAAATTGTTTTGTTTACGAGTTAAACATAATTCATAGCTAATACATATGATTTATCTCACCATATTCTTTACCGTAGCAAGTGTCGTAAATTGCGATTTCCTTCACGTGCCATACTGGTACAACAGTCTATTACCCGATTAAAAGAAAGTGTGTACAGTTTGTGGCACATGACCTATTGTCAAGCAATCTCTGGATAATATATAAGAGTGCTTCTGTTTCTTATGTTTTTTAACTTTCTTGTGTCTTTTAATTCTATTTTCTTATTCAATTTTCAATACCATGGAGCACGCTGTATACTATTATGCACTGGGTGATGGCTATTACCGTGAAACACCGATTCAAGCAATGGAAGATGTTGTTTCTGATATTGTTTCTCAATCTGAGCCCAGTAACCAGGATTCAGTTTTAAGTGGCTCATACGAAACGACCAAGCAGCAAGAATTGATTTGGGGTCCCACTCTTTACCAACGTGATGACGTTTCCAAATTTGTGAACTTGCGCACGATCAAAGGCATGAACATACATAGAGCAGCAAAGGATGCAAAAATTGGTAAATCAAGAGCCTATCAGTTTGATCTCGAACGACGACAGAATCCAGAAGTTCTCCTGGGTGTCCGTGTGAAAGGGTATCGGTCAAAATCAGCGAAACTGACTGATGAGCAAGTCAATTATCTTGTCACTTTGGTCAGCAAGCAAAATCCCTATTTTACGATGACTGCAGTAATGGAAGATTTTAATGCAAAGTTCAAAGGTTTGTAAGGCAGTCGCTATAGCTTTCGCTGTTCTATTACTAACATCACTTGTAGATAGCTCTGTAAGCAAGACCATGGTCCAAACTTTCATCAAAACGAATCTTGCTTTCAGGCTTACGATACCACCACTGGATCAAGAAGAGCTACTCGACAACAATGCATTCAGAAAGCTAGTGGATTATCTCGCACAAAAAGGTTTCGATTACAACAAAAATTGTGCATTCATTGACAAGTGCAGGATTTACAAGACTGGCCTTAACCCTGTGTCTCAATTACCCAAAAGAGTTCCTGCTGGTAACACTTTTCCGTTTGATGTCTTTTGCTGCATTACGATTCAAGGACTCCATGCAATTTCGCAGCAAGGAATGCTCTCTGATTGCAAGAAAAAGGCTCGGAATGTTCAGAAGTTGCTCACGGCACACAAGAAAACCATCTGGACCTCAGCTCATCATTTTCTTCTGTTTGTGATGAATCTGGTCAAGTTTTTCAAGGATTCCGAAGCTACCAGGATAGCAATCATCATGGAAGATACAGATATGCACCGCAGCGAATTGGTGGTCAAGGTGATCAAGGATGCTGGCTTCTACCCAGTATATATCCCCAGTAGCTTAGTATCGTTGAATCCAGCCAAATCCATGTGGAGCAGTCTCATTCATCGCGTAAGAGTAAACGCTATATCGGAAGATGACGATTTGGCAAATCGGATTACTGAGGCATCCAGGACCATCACTAAAAGAGAATGCGAAGAATGGATATCACAATCAAGCTCTTTGCTCAAGATCTACGACGCACAGATCTAAAATTTCAGTTTCTACAATAGTGTAGTATTTTAATAAAAGTGGTAACTACGCACCAAGCAGTTCCAGTAATGGTTGTTGGCAATGTCTCGCTTTATGTGAATAAATTACATTATGACTGTTGCTGATGTGTAATGTTATAAAGCTAATGCCCAATCTGCTGGATCAGAATTCCAAAAAGCCAATTGATGATCTTCAACAAACAGATGATGATTTCCAAGAAGTTGATTGATGACTTCCAAGAAGCAGATGACGATTTCCATAGCGCTGGATTATTTTTTCTAAAAAGCGGCGTCGTACATTTCCCTAAAACAGAGCACAATTATTCACAAACACCCAGAGTATGTCCATATAGATCCGTAGCCTTTCCATTGTACGACAGCAGAGGTTTCTAATCCCCCACAATTATTCCATATATCTATTTTTATCTTCCATAATCCCCCCCAAATCTGTCCAAAGTCAAACGAGAAATACAGTACTACAAGCTAGGGCACAGCCTCAAAAGGCTTTTCATGCGCGACGGTTTTGAGGACAAGATCATCGAATGGAGACAGGATCTCTTCAATGGCACCGAGTTTTGCGACATTTACCATGGTTTGAAATGGAACAGGCTTAAAGATGCAAACCGCATTCCTTTTGTTGCTGACGATCACTCATTGATGCTCACGCTCAATGTCGACTGGTTCGCACCTTTTGACAGCGGTTACTCTTGCGACGCTATATACCTTACGGTCAATAACCTACCTCGTGCGGATCGATTCAAAACGGAAAACGTCATCCTTGTGGGTGTCATGCCTGAGCCACGCGAACCAAAGACCTACGAAATGAATAATTATTTGGAGCCTCTCGTGGATGATCTTCTTGCCTTCTATGCGGGTGTTCATATGAAAACTTTCAAGTACCCAAGAGAAACCATGGTATGTGCCGCTCTGTTGAATGTCACTTGCGATATCCCGGCCAGCCATAAGGTGTGCGGCTTCACGGCACATTTCAGTACACGTGCTTGCAATAAGTGCAACCGCGAGTTTGTCACCAATCAGGAGACTGGCAATATGGTCTACGCCGGTACGGACATTCCCCACACAAGCTTGCGAACCAAACGAAGCAATCGTATTGCAGTCGACAATTGGAGAAACGCAACGACCCAGGCTGAGCGGCAAAGACTTGAACGAGAGCATGGCACCCGCTGGTCACAACTTCACAGGCTTAGCTACTTTGACCTAGTACGATGCACCATAATCGACCCTATGCACAACCTTTTCCTTGGCACAGCTGCTCGTACGGTCAAAATCTGGAGGACCCGGGGCGTCTTCACGGAATCGGTGCTCAAGAATATGCAAGAGATTACTGATCGTGTTGTGTTGCCCTCTGGGATGCTGACACTTCAGCACAAGATCGAGCGAAAATTTGGCTTTATGACGGTGGATGATTGGAAGGTGTGGACCTTGGTGTACTCCCCTTACGTGCTCCATGACGTTTTGCTCCCAGACTATTACGAACACTGGATGCTGTTTGTCGACGCCTGTCGATTGTTGGCGCAAACGAGGATCACGTATGACAATATCGCCGACGCACACCAGAAACTTGTCGAATTTGTAGACAACTGTGTGATGTTATATGATGATTCCATTGTGACGCCCAACATGCACCTCCATCTCCACCTCCGCGAAGTTCTGCAAGACTTTGGCCCCATCTATGCGTTCTGGTTGTTCAGTTTCGAGAGATACAATGGGTATATGAAGGATGCTGATACCAACCAGAAGGATTGCTTCGAGGTCACGTTTATAAAGCGATTCATTGAAAAGACTGGTGCCATTGATTTCGTTCAGGTCAAGGCTGCTCGCTTTGGGAGGAATTTGGCCAAGTTCAGGATGCTGCTACAGATTGCTGGACAATCTTCTCGTCACGTACTGCAGCAGGGTCCAAGTACCTTTGATTATGAAACGTTCATCAGCTACTCTATGAATCCAAGTCTATCCACCAATGTCACTGGATCTGAGCCGCTGCCCCCCTCGACTGTGATCACCATGAGCGATGGCGTTGACGCAAACCTTAGCGAAGAACACCACGCACACTTGCTTGAGTACTATGCATATACGTATGGTATGGCTGTTTTGCCTGCGAGTGACGGGATTCCAGCTCATGCGTTTGTCAAGCGGAAGGCTGAGAAGTTTCAGACGATTGAAATCTTTGGGTAAACATATCGATCAGCAGCTGCAGCATCCTCGCACGGATCCTACATTCAGGTTGTCTATTGGCGCGGTGAGCAACCTGGCGCGTACACCGGCCGTGTGCAGTATTACTTCAAGCATCCACTGGTTGTCAATGGCACATCGGTCATCCACCGTCTCGTTTTCATTCGTTGGTACTGCACCGTACCGGAATCCCACCAGCGATTCACTTTAGGTGGCCTTGAAGAATGGCTATGGCAATTCACAGATGAACGCTATGATTGTATCATACCTGTTCACCGCATCCACTCACAAGTCGCTGTTGTTGCTCATGGGCCGCAAGATGACGTGCAAACAGCCAGGATGGTTGTGATTCCGTTGCCAAAACGGATTACTGTTTAAGAAAATAAAAAATTGTTCTTGACAAAGGTCCAAAACTTTACTCAAAAATTGGCTACTAAAAGAAGCAGGAAAAAAAAGGCTTTTATTATTGCTGAGGTCGGCGTACAGCCCACGGAGGCAGCCTGCTCGCCAGCTCAGGTGTCAACACGAAGTTGCACTCGAGGTCCACTGGTTTACGCTCGATCCTACCAGTGGCACTTCCACGACCAGTGCCCACTCGACGTCGCACGTTGCGACCTTCCTTGACAGAGTTGCCATTGTCGTTGCTGTCGCTTCGGCTGCGGCGGCTTCCTGCTGGATGGCGGCGCCGGGTTGCCAACTTCCTCACTGCTGTGAACTGATCCAGTTTCTCGAAGTACTGGACAGCCTACATATGCATACAACTTCGTGCTTAAAAACAATACCCTTTACTTAAAAATTTGGTTACCTGTTGGGAGCGATAGCCCACCTTGTAGACGTTGACAACCTTATCACTTCCGTCAGCTTCGTCATCTGTCAACTCTGGAGACATGCACTTTCGAGCGAGAAGTGCACTCCCGCCTTGGAACGGGGATCCCTCTGCATCGAGCAAGTCCACATTATCAGCATACGACTGACAGCGCGCATCATGCTTCTATATATGACCAGTTTTTCTTTTTAAGTGCCACCTTCCTTGTTGAAAATCGCTTATAGGCTCTAACCTCTCGCACACGCTGGTACCGGCACTTGTCGTCGTTTTGCTCCTCCTTGTGCTTTTCGCTCATGCGTGCATCATCACGGCGGGAGCGGAAAATGTTATGCACCTTTTCGCGCACAGTCTTTTTGTCCACCTGGCAGCTTGGTCTGCCACAAACCCAGTTGACCACTTCCGTGGCCAGCTGGTTGTTTGGTGCCCTGTTGAAGTACACACCCAGATCGAATTCTCTAGGTGACTCTTCCTTGGCAAGCGACTCCAATTTCTGATGGATGAGATCCTATGTCACTACGCGTATCAGGCCAAAGCAGTATCAGCATTGCATTATTTTTTTATTACTTTTGCGTGCTTGATCTCTTCATCAGTATATGCTCGGACAGCAGGGGCAGTAGGCGCACTGACTACAGGTGCGGTGGGTTGCACGCTCTGGTGTGCACCATACAGGGCGCTTAAGTCTCGCAAGCAACCTTCATATTCCTCCTGCCTGGCTTGCACATGACGGTACTCACCCAAGAGATATCGCAACTGGGCCTGAATATCATCAGGCACACCAGTTGCTTGGTGCAGGGTCCGGCGATCGTTGAATGACAGCTCCTCATCACTGCTATCGCCACTGTTGCTATTGCCAAGAATGAAGTTAAAGTTGGACATCTAGACTATGCGTAAGTATAAGTGTTCATGTAAATTAAACAGCGAATATTACAGTAATTGAGGCGAGCTGAGGCAAGATAAAGCAGTATGAAATGGATACTTTCCAACACGGTGTTTACACTTTATATATTTGGTACTGCCGCCACGTTAGGTGGCAAGCGTCGCAATGGCTATAAAAGTCGACTACCGAGCTCGGGTTCTTTTCTCTTCCTTTAACTTTTTCCCTTCAGTTTTATCAATATAGTCCATGGGTGCCAAGGTAATAACAGTGCTGTTTCCTCTCTGCTGCCTCCATATAATCATTGACTTTTTCCAAAGCACAGCATTACCGATTGTATTCAAGGCATTATCCTCTCTTTTCGTTGACACCGGAGCTTTTCTGGCCAGAACACCGAGCATATCACAACATGGTAAGCACCCTCTCAAAGCTTGGTCTGTTGTACTTTTCTTAACAGCATCTCTTCCTTTGCAGCCATCACTCCATTTCGCAAACTAAATCAATCAAGGTGCGTATAATTCGTAAACTACATTGCAAGTGAACTAATAAAATCTTAAGAATAGGCTTGCCCGCACTCATATTATTTCAAAACTGTAAGGTAATCTGCTTAGTTTTCTCCACTGTACATGTTTTCTAACTTTCTCGATTCTAGTTACTGTTATGCCACCCTTTTCTCTGGAGTTCTTTACTCCTTCTGGTGTTCCTTACGCCGTCCATCGTTATTTTCCTGGTTGACTAGTCGCTAGTGATTTATGTAGACAGATAGAAACTTCACCCATTGTATACTCCTTTCTGAAAATAAAAATGCCTTGCTGCTATAATCATAATTACCACCACCAATTTTGCCAGTTGCGCAACTAAAATTAGCGATACTATTGCTGAAAAAAATATGCTATTCAACATCGGATGCTTCTTCCAAAATCAATAAGCAACGTCCCAGTACCCCCATCTGTGTACCACACTACAAAAAAGCTTCTAACCGGTCGGTGCATTACACAACGATTAAGGTTTACCGCATGGTTGCTAATGCCTTTTACAGCAAAAAATACAACACGCCCGATTGGCTGTTGCTTACAAGTATCTGTAACTTTTAAACTTACAGATACTCGATAATAGTCAGTTTCGTTACAAGTATATGTAACTTTTGAAAGTTACAGAAAGACAAACATATACCTGACTATCTGTTTGTTTCCCTGTAACTTTTTTACTTACATATTCTTCTAAAAATGCCCAGTGTTTATAGGAGAGATTTATTCCGGAAAAGAGAGAGAGAAACACAAATTGAAAATAGTCTATTCTTAAGCTATCGCATGTTACACCAGATACAACTCATTTGTCTCCCGATACTACTAGATACGACATGACCCTCCCCCAGGCTTGACGCCGGTATAATAAAAGTATCCTTTGAGGGGTATTATCTATGAAATGGGTAGGTCTTATTATAAGCGTCGTTTCTTATTTACAGAAGCTGCATGTCTAGCAGGTTGTTTCCGTTTTCCCTTTTTAGGGCCTGTTGGCTCTTTTTGGCCAATCGTTTTCCAGTAGTCACTGATAGTTTGCACATCATCAAAACTCTGTGGAGGTTCCCATGTGTCTTCATGAGGACCATAGCCTTTCCAACGCACTTTGTATTCATACATTTGGTTCTTGCCTTTTCTGTGTGCTACGATTGCATGCACAAAATAAGCTCTATCCTTACTAGTCATTTTCCTTGTGGAAATGGCTTCTTTCAGCTCATAAGCTTTATAACCCTGCAATTTCAGATCTCCTTGAAGATCTCTGAGAATGTAGGAATCTCCATCTGTGCGTCTGACCACTTTGTAGGGTCCAACCCAGGTGGGATCAAGCTTTGACTGGCGTTCCCGATTGCATACCATAACATGACTGTTAGGAGGATAATCAACCATACGATGACTTTTGTCAAACTTTTCTTTGCATTTTTTGTTGATCTGCTCTGTTTTTTCGTTTATCGCTGGAAAAACGATATTTGCAATATGGTCGATATGATCATCGATTTCTTTATTAGTGAGCGGAACCAACGGCATGTCTTTCCGATAATCTTTAAAGTTATTCGGAGTTCGGGCAAACATCAGTGTGAAAGGTCGGGTATTGTGCCTTTCAGACACTTTGTTGTTTAGACTAAGCTGTACGCTTGGTACGAAGGCATCCCAGTCTGTAGTTGCTCCTTGCATAGCCTTTTTAATGCCACGTATAGATGATTGTACCCAGCGCTCTGCGGCACCATTGGCACTGGCATAATAAGCAGTGATCAAGCGCTGTTCAAAACCTGCTGCATCTGCAAATCTGCTCATAACGTCATTGACAAATTCGGTACCATTGTCGGATTGTACAATGCGGGGTAATCCAAAATCGCAAAAGATTTGAACTAAGCATTGAGTGATTGTAGCAGCTGACTTATCTGGCAATGGTCTCAAAATGCAGAATCGTGTGCAAATGTCAACCAAAATAAGGAGATAGGAGTTTCCAGACTTTGAAGTGGGAAATTTTCCAGCTGTATCAATAGCCCAATGATCACCTGGAATAGCGCTGGAAATTGGTCGTATGGGATGATAGCCTTTGGTAGCTATATTGAATTTTTGACACTGTGCATATGATTTTACCAGCTTTAAAGCCTCTTCCTTTAAGGAAGGCCGGTGTATCTCTTGAGCGTGTAAGTCTTTCACAATTGCGGTTGCACCGAAGTGTCCTAACAAATGTGAAGTTTCCAGAAGCTCTTGGCGATCTGCTTTCGGTGGTACAAGCAACTCATCTGTGTCTATAATTGCTGCCCGGTTGACATTTAAACTATCCTGTTGATGCAGGTCATAGGTGTCAGGGTAATCGTTCTTGGTAATCATATCAGTTTCACCCCCCTCCAGTGGCTGATCCACTGGGAAAAGGCGCGATAAACGATCAGGCAAAACATTTTGAATGCCTGGCAGATGGATGACTTCAAAATCGTAAGAGACAATACGATCGTACCATTTGAGAAGCATATGATTTAAGTTCTCCTGTTTGTGGATGTAAATCAGGCTCTTGTGATCAGTGTACAGTTGGAAGAAATTTTGCCAAATGTAAACATGGAAGCAGTTGAGTGCAAAAATAACACACAAAAGTTCTCGCTTGGTTACACAGTAGCGTCGTTCAGCGGCAGTGAGCGCTCTTGCTTGGAAAGCAATATGACGGATCTTGCCATCGATCTTCTGAAAAAGCACTGCACCAATTCCGGTATTGCTTGCGTCAGTGGCAATGCAAAAACGATGTTCAAACGAAGGTACATAAAGAATGGGACGTTGTGTGAGAACGTATTTGAGCTTATTGAAAGCGAGCATGTGAGTCTCGGTCCAAATTGGGGTGAGATCTCCGCATTTGCGAAGTGCATCCAAGGGTGCAGTAAGCTGTGATGCATTAGGAATGTGTTCCCGAAAGTAATTGATCACGCCCAGAAATCGCTCAATGTCTTTTCCTGTTCTTGGTACAGGCCATTCTCTAACATTTGCTACCTTTCGGTCGTCTGGAATTTTCATGCCACGCTCCGCAATATGGAATCCCAGTAAATAAATAGATCGCATGCTAAATGCGCATTTTTTGGGTTACAGAGTCAAGTTAACTGCGGTAAGTCGTTTTAGAACTTCAATAACATGTTTTTGATGTTCTTCCATATTGGAGCTAAAGATCACCAGATCATCGACAAACACAGCAGTAAAATCTTGAAGATCGCGGATCAAGGTAACCATGCAGCGTTGAAACGCAGAACTTAAAAATTTGATACCAAAACATGAACCAATATGGTAATAGGCTTTGCCATCTGGAGCCTGAAAAGACGTTTTGATTGCGTCTTCAAATGATGCTAAAGGCATCTTGTTAAACGCGGCTGTTATGTCCAGCACTGGGCAACAAGGCATATATCAAGTACTTGATATATGCATAAAAATGCTTGATATATGCTTTGATATACGTATATCAAGTACTTGCGATATGCAGCAAAAAAAGTACTTCCTTGCCGTATATCAAGTACTTGATATATGGACCTGGGTGCCTACTAAAAACGGGAGCTTTAGCGTGCATAAAGCTAACAGCACTTTGCATAATGCAAGTAACTGCCTTCTGCGCATATGTACGAAATTTTCCACATGACGTTTGAAACTATAATGTACATACATCGCATTACATACTTTTATCGTGCATGGTGGGTCATATACTGATTGGTGGATTATTCAACGCGTATTTTTATAGCAACCGTAAAATCATATAGAGATTGGTGGTAACGAATTCAATTTTATTCATTGCAATTTAAAAAAGCTATAATCTATGCTATATATATGAAAGGGTCTAAAGCAGCTATGCTAGATGAAAGCAGAGAATGGTATAGTGGCTAAAAGTGAAAAGAAGCTAGCAATGATAAAATGAGAAGCCCAACAGTCGTCATAAAGACCGCTCATGGCAGCATATA
The DNA here is from genome assembly GCA_025266875.1 of Fennellomyces sp. T-0311. Classification (NCBI taxonomy): domain Eukaryota; kingdom Fungi; phylum Mucoromycota; class Mucoromycetes; order Mucorales; family Lichtheimiaceae; genus Fennellomyces; species Fennellomyces sp. T-0311. The sequence goes on from JALLLT010000012.1 coordinate 25,473, forward strand.
ACAGGAAAAGCTCTACATGCTTGTGTAAGAACCGCAAGTGATGAAAGAAAGTACCTTCAGTAAAATAATACGCCATCTGAAAAGTGCAATTGGAAGTTGTTTCAGATTGGGTTGGAAATGAACAACAGGCGTAGTGAGATGCCTGAATGTCCGCTATGGAAGGAGCAATGAGTTAGCAAAAGAGACTTTGAAAGAGTGTTAGGAAAACATTACGTACTTTCATATCGGCAAATCGCGCACGGCTTAATACATTTTCGTTAGTAAAAGTAACGTGGCCAGTTTTCATATAGCATACCTGATGACGATAAAGGGTACAGCCTTGGGAATAGATTTGTTAGTGAAGAAGAACCGGCAGCAGTGAATTGTTACCTGAGCTTTTGAAAGGGCCAGTGGAAGATTGAAAAAAGTGAAAGAAAACGGAAAAAGAAGCGGCAATAACAGTTTGCAGCAGAAACCAGAATATATGTGTAACTATGCATCCGCTGGAAATAAAAGGCCCTACCGCACCTGATGCCTTCACTTCTTTATCCACCTATTGTATCCAAGCCAAACGTAAGTTTATCAGTAGTTTTGCGTGTGTTAGCTGTTTACAAGTGGTACTATAGATGCCTCGCTCTTCTGCTCCAACCACTCACCCTACCACCACCCGTAAAACGACCACCACCACCCAATTCGTCCGCCCTGCTATGGATGAAGAGCGTTCTCAGAAGCGCCTTCGCCGAGTAGAGGCGGAAAATGCCGAACAGGAGCGTTTGCAGCTTCAGGACCGCGTCTGGCAGTTGGAGGCGCGAAATCTCGCTCCAGAACGGCGAGTGGATTCGATGGGCGACGCGCTTGCTCGACAGTCCGTATTGCTTACCACCGGCACTGTTGTCCTGTCTGGTGCTGTTGTCCTGCCTGGTGCCGCTGTTCCGCCTGCCTTTGCGGTCCCGTCCGGTGGTGCTACAGTACCTGGATCCGAATTGCTGTGGCTGGACGATTCGAAAGTCTCCGTAAGAAACTGTTAGACTTTATAATAAGTGTGAATAGTAACTTACTGGAGAATAGAAACTAATACGGGAGTATCACGATGAGACTTTGCCAGCGGACCAGCAGTTTAGGTTCCTTGCTGAGCCCTTCTCATCTCCTCATAACAAGGAGGTGAGAAGAAAGCTCACAAAGTATATCGAAGACTTGGCGAATGTCCAGATAACCCCGGCAGCGCTGAAGTTGAAGATCTGCAGTTTCCATGGCAATAGGTGTACCAGGCTGCGTACAACCGAGGAGAAGGCTGCACGTAAACGACGGTCAGATCGTCGGGCGAATCGCAAGAACGCCGTAAGAGTTTTGTGAATGAGTATATAGAAATGGTGTTTTGATTGAAGTACTTAGAATTCTGAACGTCGTTTATGTGAGTACCGGAAGCATGCTGCCGAGCTTTCGGCATATCCGAACGCCGAAGTTCTTCTGGCGCGTGTTGACTGCATGTCTGATGAAGAAACAGACATCGACCAGCCCACAACCGGCACAAAGTATGTGACCGCAAAGGTGCCCAAGTGGCGTAATCGTCAGGTGAATTTGTCTTTTTAAATTTCATTATATCCCTTGCTTATTCAGCTGCAGGCAACGGATCTTATACGAACACTTGACGGATATCGTCCTTCAAAGGATTCACATCCTGGCCAACTGGAGCGACGATATATCGATGTCGATGTTCCCATGCCTGATGATGCGCGCACAGCGTTGATGGACTGGATAGTTCATGAATAAACAACCCCCCAATGGGGGAACCTTTTCTGTAGGGTAAAAAAATATTGAGGCACTATTTTATTTTTTTTAGTTTAAGCCAGTTTCTTTTTATGTAAAGGAATCACAGTAGTTCTCGCGCCACGATTGCCTCCGGCTGTATGTTTAATGACCGCAACTTGTGTATACAGCCGATGGACAGGCAAGATGCAATAGAAATCTGGTTGGGTATATTCGCTCGACCAAGTCTCAATGTATTGATCGGTGTATTCGTGGACACGATCCTCAGCTTCTTGAAGGTAACAGACAAAGGCAAAGACGTGGTGTATGGGCCGGCCATCAATAAGAAGCGTATGTCTGAAAAAGTACTGGATCTCACAGGGCCAGAAGATGACATTCCGCGGGCCTGTTGCGAACAAAACGAGAGCGTGAGCACCTCTACGCGACCGTGCTGCAAAGCTTCGGTACGTCTGCCCCATAAGCGTGATCGTCGCCATCACCTCGATCAAGTTGCTGACAAGTACCCCTTGGCCGGTCTGATTTTCTACATCGTCCAGCAGTATGGCAGGATACTGCGTACGATAAAACGCCAACAAGCAACGGTAATCATCGAGCGTCATGCGAGACGAGGGTTTGACTTTTAATGGATAGGCATCTGGCGGCAGTAGCTCGCTTCCCTTCACACTGCCAATGGCATCGGTATCTGTGGAAAGTGCGTAGAACGTGTGGATGTCGAAGTTCAGTGGCAATTCGGCAATAGTGTCCTGGATCGGCTGGACCTTATCCATAAAGCGGTTCAAAAATTGAAGATACACAGGAGCGGCACCAAAACGAGTTGCGAACGAATTCACGAAGTCGCGAACACCTGTCTTTTCCTGGAACTTTCTCATGAACGTGGCCTCGAACGAATCTTTCTGGTTGGTGTCGATGTCTTTCAAATAGCCATTGTACCTCTCAAAGCTAAACAACCACCAGCCGTACAGAGAGGAGAAGTCCGCGATTGTCTCTCGCAGATGCAAGTGGAGATGCATGTTTGGTGAGATGAACCGGGCATCGTAGTTCACCTGGACTCCATGGCAAAACTGGACCAGTTCTTTGTCTGCAGAAGCAATCTCATCTTCAGTAATGGATGGCCTAACCAAAGTACGACAGGCATCGACAAAGTGCAGCCAGTTGCGAAGTTTGTCATGAGGGAGGCGACCGTTCAGCACAATCGGCGAGTATATAAGACACCACGACTTCCAGTCATCCGCTGTCATAAATGCAAAGCCATTCTCGATCTTCCGGTTCAGCGAGACGTAGTCCGGAGGAGGTACAATGGTGTCAGCGATCTTCTGCATTTGTCGCAGATCTCTGGTTGTCAAGTCCCAGTCAGAGAGCCACTTCTTGGCCATACGTCTCGCCATGCCGAGAAACAAGTTGTGCATAGGGTCAACGATTGTGCAGCGGATTGGATCAAAGTAATGCAGGCGATGGAGCTCAGAGTATCGAGCTCCATGATCGCGTTCAATTTGGCGGCGAGCGTCTCTTGTTTCGGCGTCACGCCATGATGTAGCTTGAGTTCGGTATGTGTGAGGATCCCGAGGAACCCAGGTACTAACGTCAAAGCCAGAATAGTCAATGCGGCCGGTATCGGGAAACGTTGTAAACTGTCGATCACATTTATGGCATGCGTTGCGGCTCGCATGGGAGGTAAATCCACTGACTTTTCGAGCGGCAGGGATATCACAGGCAACGTTTAGAAGAGCGACTTGGACATTCGCACCAGTTGGTACCTCAGCGGTGGCAATGTTAAAACCTGTGTATCATTCCACCAAGTCATCTGTCAAGGGCCTCAAGTAATGGTTCAAGTCTGACGTGCTTGCTTCCTTTGGCCCGGGCATTACACCCACAAGAATGACATTCTCCGTTTTGAAACGGTCGGCACGAGGCAGGTTGTTGATTGTAAGGTAGATGGCACCGCAAGAGTATGTCGAATTAAGGTATGGTGAAAACCAATCAACATTGATCGTCAGCAATAGAGATCGAGGCCTAGCAACAAAAGGTTGCTGGTTGGCGTCTTCAACGTTTCGCCACATGTCACCGCCATATATATCCGAGAATGTCCATGCCATACGCCGACGGTGGGTACGCCAGTGCTTCAACTTCGCCTCGAACCCGGGACGCTTGAACATCCTCTCAAGTGAGGCTCTGAGTGGCTGATAGACAAATGTCTTCACTGGGGTGCGCTGACCTGCAACGTCTTGAAACAATGGTTTGCCACAACGACGATCGTATCGGATGTCATTGTTGGTACATTCATCCGAGATGGCAGGTTGTCCTGGTCCAAGACGATACAGGTAGTGGCATCGAGGACAAGATACGTAGGTGCGCAGGCGATCGGTCAATGAGGAGAAGCCAGTATATCGACGCAATGTTGCAAGTGACCCTGGCAGCGAAAACGTTGGGAATACCTCTGCAAGCACAATCGTACAAAAGTCGATCAAAATGGTAACCGCCCGCTCGGAAAGGAAATGTAGTTGAAAAAGGACAATGAATACCACAGTGAAAGTGAGTAGCAGCGGGACGGTGTTCATCCAGGAAGTATTCGCATGACGAATTTGCGTAAGTTCTACAGTCATGTACAATGTGAGGATAATGCAAATATGTATAATAAACTGCTTCTTAACAACTAACCTTCCTCGTTGACTACCTCTGTTGCATTGTTCACTTGTTGCTCTTGCATTGCGAACTCGACATCCAAAGCATCCATTGCACCGCCAGTATCACTACTACCATCGCTATCACTTGGATCGGCATCATCGTCATCACGCATGTATTCATCGTCATTGGCATCAGAAACGTTATCGCCATCATCTTCGTCGTCATATACATCGTCATCCGAAGAGATTAACTCTTCCAGTGGTTCACCATCCATCTCTACTATATGAATTTTAGTAAACGCTATGCGATATACAGAATGAGCCGTTACCATCATCATCTGCAGGACGTATTGGTGTTCCTTGTCTACGCATCATCGGTGCTGGATCGGCAAACTGCTGCTGTCTCTCGAATCGTGCCACAACTGCACGCACTGTAATGTTAACATTATTATTATTGGTTCGTTCTTTCAAGCATTCCAATAAAGAAATACCATCATCTCTAGGTCCAGCAAACGATCGCTCATAATGTCTTTCGCGTGCTTCCCGCGATATCATCCGGAATCCAAGGTTATTCTGTGCACTGCACACGGAACAATAACAGGCCACATCGTTCATTGAAGTGATAGAGAAAAGGTTTAATGAGAACTGCTCTTTTATACACTTCGTATCTTATTAACGCGCTTATATTGGATAAGCAAGCCATATTAAAAACACATGGCTTAATGAATTACAGGCAACTTTTACAGAACAATAGCACTATTGTGCATGATATAATTAATGCAGCTGCAACAGCTTGCAAGACTTTGCTTATGCAACCCCAATGTGACGCGTGGCATTACAGGATATTGAGTGATAAATTTTTAAATTGCTTTTTGTCCTTGGTAACGCCTCCAAAAAATAGCAAAACTTGCTCTCTCAACTGCTGAAATTTCTCCAGCGGCGAGCTCTCGATTCTTTTCTTCGTACGATCGATCGCCAATACATCCGTTCCTTCATTAGCTCTCCATTGATGCAACTCCTCATCGATCCCGTTCTCTTCCTAATCAAAATAGTGGTGGAACAATACCACCTCCTTCGCCTTCGGCTCATACAGTGCTTTAATGCTAGATAAAAAGAAAGCCTCCTAATTTAGAATAATGCAGCAGTATACATGATGCGGGTTTAGTACATACAGTACTTTCTCCCTCGAGAACGACGGGCGGAGCACGACCAGAGCACTGCGGCCATCATCTGAGGCACAGCACGTCGGATCAATGCAGCCGTCGTTGGACAGCTCCCTTTTCAGCCCCTGGTACCCTTGCTAATGCTGCTGCTGTTTGATGCTTACATATCCAACAACTGGTATTATTAAAAAAATGGGGTCGAAAACTACCTTCCTTTTTTGTAAATTACGCTGGGTTTTTTTCATTGCACCCATTTCTATTTGTTCCTCTGCTCTTGAAAAAAGTTTTTCGGTTATTCCGCAAGAATCATATTGGACGACCTCAAAAAGTTACAAAAGTATGTCTGTCTGGCAGGTTTTGCTACATTTTTTTATTACTATGCTTACATGCAGTTTTTTTGGGATCAATCCAAAGAGCTTATGGATCTTTGCCAATGTTTACTTTTTTTCGTATCACTGAGATGTCTGTGAGCCCCAGGCCGTGTTTTTAATTTTCTTTTACAGTGGCTGCCTTCACAAACCACAGCAATGGAATTCTATAATGTAGTTGGCTATAGGCATATACACCTTTCATACAGCGAACATATTGGATAAAATCGATCGTGTTACATTACTGTCAAATTTTTCTTGCTTTTTCTTTACCGCTTTTGTATTGTCTGTCAAAATGCCTTGCCCTTCGTGTGGAAGCACAACACATTCCAGGAGAACCTTTGCCGGATGCCCGGCAAACCGCTCCCAAACAAGAAATAATAGTTTATTTCTGTTTGAGGATGCTGCCGGCGTTGCTTCCGTTGAGGTGCCTGAACAACGGGCCGGAAATGCATTGGATTCGAGCATTCACCGACGCAGCTATGATGAAGCTTTTGAGCAGACACCTGAATTGCAACTCGAGTATGTTTATATGTCACTATGTCGTTTATCCACCCATGTTCGCTATAGCTTCCGTTTTCTCCATATAGACCCTCATCTGCTCCTCTACGCACACGCCGTCGCACAGCTGGCCCTCGCTTTGCTGCTCGGCAGCTCCCTGAGCAATATGTTCCACGTGGAAATCGACGTTCCAACATTCAACCCAATGGTCGTCTGGATATTGGTGAAATGAATATCGTCTGTAGTACATGTGGTGCAAAAATGTGGATCAAGGAAAAAAGCGCAGGCACCAATTCAGCACCTTTGTTCAGTTTTTGTTGCAACAAAGGCAGTGTATCCTTCCGCTTGCCTCCTCCTCCTCCACATACTCTTCGCTCTCTTTTGACCAATCAAGATGCGCCGTCTAAGAAATTTCGAAAGGATATACGCCTTTACAATTCTGCGTTTGCTTTTGCTTCGATTGGTGTTGAGGTGAATAGGCGAGCTTGAAAGTCGTTTATAAGTTCAGATCATTAATATTTTGCTTCAGCTTGATGAAGAATTGGCAAATGGAACACATGGCGTATATACGTTTCGAGTCAACGGTGTGATTAGCCATCGTATAGCTCGCTCACTACAACCACCCGAGGGTACCCAGCCCGGGTTTTCGCAGTTTTACATTTACGATACTGAATCGCAGGTTAACTACCGCACCGGTCTTATGGGTGGGTTGGATCGAACCATTGTACGTTCTCTGCAAGCAATGCTTGATGAAATCAACCCGTTGGCTATCACATACCGTAGTGCTGGCCAACAACTGCGCGACCATCCAGACGATGAGTTTTCTGTCGTCATCCACTCTAACCGGAGCCCATCCAGAGGCCATTATGGTCAATATCTGCGGCCTGCTACTGCTGAAATTGCTGCAGTCGTTCCTAACTTCGGTTCTACTAATGCATATCGCGAAATTGCAATTGCATCGCATGGAGGCGGACTAATGTATATCAACGAACAACATCCGTTATACGATCCATTGCATTATGTGCTTCTATTCCCTCGCGGCGAGCAAGGATGGGCTCCGCCTTCGCCTAATGGCGATCAAAATAGTGGCCGTAAGTTCTTTTTTTGCGCAAGCTTGAAAAGGCATTTTGTTCTGCAAATGTATTTGCATACTTACTTTGCAAATAGGCATTGTCCATGACGATGGTGATGATGAGACCGGGACTGCTACACCTATGCGCTATTATGCCTATCTACTCCATGATCGGGATAATTATTACATCTTACATTATCAGCGGCTGTTACACCAGTTCGCTGTTGATATGTGGGTCAAGATTGAGACACATCGTCTTCTGTACATACGCTCCAACCAGCAATCACTTCGTGCTGAAATGATGGGCGGCTTACGCGATGCTGTTGATGGTGAAATAGCACGCAATATTGGCAACTCGGTCCTGCTTCCATCATCCTTTGTTGGTGGGCCACGGGACATGCATAAGCGGTACCAAGATGCTATGGCCATCGTTCGCCAGTTTGGAAAGCCTGACTTATTTATTACTTTCACTTGCAATCCTACCTGGATTGAAATCACTCGCGCTCTTAAGCCAGGCCAAAAAGCGACTGACAGGCCGGATTTAACTGCACGTGTATTTCGTATAAAGGTACGTTTTTGCATTTTGTCATTGTCTTTATACTTACGATTATGTTCTCAGCTCGATGCTTTGATGAATGATTTGACAAAAAAGAATGTGCTGGGAACCGTTGCTGCTCATATCCAGGTGGTAGAGTTTCAAAAGCGCGGTTTACCGCATGCCCACATTCTACTTATTTTGACGCCTGACTGTAAGCCTTCAGGACCTGCTGATTATGACCAAATCGTATCAGCAGAAATTCCTGACCCCACGCTCCATCCTGCTGCTTATGCCACAGTAACAAAAAATATGATGCATGGACCCTGTGGTGAGCAGTATCCAAATTCACCTTGCATGGAGAATGGTCGCTGCTCCAAACGGTATCCGAAGGAGTTTGCTGATGAAACCTCTGATGCCGAGGCAGGTGGGTATCCGATATACCGGCGTCGGGATAACGGTCGCGTTTCGCAACGATCCGAAGGAGCACCACGACTCGACAACAAATGGGTAGTACCCCATAACATCTTTTTATGCACGAAATACGACGCCCATTTGAACGTGGAGATTTGTACCAGCATTCGCGCCGTCAAGTACCTCTATAAATACGTATACAAAGGCCATGACCGCGCAATGATGTCTATGCGATGCAACCGCAATACCAGCAGCGCTGCTGGAAACCAAGAAGACATCGATGAAATCGCCATGTACCAAGATGCTCGATATGTTTCCGCTTCTGAAGCTTTCTGGCGAATTTTCAGCTTTTCACTTCATTCTCGCTCGCCATCTGTTCAATCTTTGTGTCTACATTTGCCTGGACAACAGCATGTATACTTTCGTCCGAATCAAACTGTCCAACAGGTTATAGATCGTGCACAGACCAAACTAACTCAATTAGATGCATTTTTTCAATTGAACCGGTAAGTACCTTTTATCAAAGCTTTTTTGCATTGTCTTTGACTTTTTTTGTTATGATGCTTATGTAGCGACGATACATCTGCCAATGACTTATGTTACCATGAGGTGCCATCGCGCTACTCCTGGAACACGTCTGGGGATCGTAATCGTTGGGTGCGTCGCACCAACTCTGCTTCTGCCGTGGGACGTGTTGTTTTTGTTTCCCCTGCTGACATGCAGCGTTATTGCTTGCGTCTCCTTTTGCATCATACTCCTGGACCAACAAGCTTTGATGACTTGCTCACCCATGAAGGACAAGTATACGAAACCTTTCAGGAGGCAGCTGAGGCACGCCTTTTACTCGAGAGCGATGAAGAATACGACCTCTGCCTTGGTGAAGCGATATCTGTTATTACATCTGGCTCACAGCTTCGCCAGCTTTTTGTCACGTTACTTTTGTTTGCCAATCCAGCAAACCCAGGCACCCTGTGGCGAAAATATGGTGAGCATCTATCCGAGGATTATCAACACCGTTATCGCGTGAATGATCAAGAGCCCAACATGGAGCGTTGCAATGTCCAAGCGCTATTTGACATCAACAACCTCCTTTCTGTCCATAATCGCTCGCTTTCTGATTTTCCAACTCTGCCGCCCTTACCCGATCTTACTGCTTTCGACGATATTCCAGAATATCCAGAACCTACTGTTGAGAACGCAGTTGAAACTGTTGGCGGCTTTGCTCGCATAGCAGAAGACTCGATCGAAAGACTCAACGCTGATCAACGTGTTGCATTTGATGCAATCGTTGCTGCCATTGACGATGCCACGATCCAGCAACGCGTTTTCTTCCTTGACGGTCCCGGTGGTTCAGGAAAAAGTTTTGTGTATAACACCCTTATTGCATATGTCCGCTCCCAAGACCAGTATGCTTTAGCAGTTGCGTCCACCGGTGTTGCTGCATTGTTGCTTTTTGCAGGAACTACAGCTCATTCACTGTTTAAGATACCCGTCGAGAACTTGAATGAGTCGTCCTCATGTAGCATCACAGTCCAGAGTGAAAGGGCACAGCGTATCCGTGATGCATCGTTGATACTTTGGGATGAAGCACCTATGATCCATCGGTATGCTGTTGAAGCTGTGAATCGCACGCTCCAGGATATCATGGGCGTAGCAAACCCAGCTTTAGCGCGCCTTCCATTTGGTGGAAAGGTCGTTGTTTTCGGTGGTGATTTTCGCCAGGTTCTTCCTGTTGTCAAAAGAGGCTCGAGAGGCGATTGCGTTGACGCAAGTTTGGTTAAATCAGACCTGTGGGCATCCATTCGTATATACCGTTTGACGATCAACATGAGATTGCAGGCGCTTGACGAAGGTGAACATGCTACACACCAAAGACAATTTGCTCAAGACCTTTTGCTGATTGGTGATGGTCAAAAGCCCAAAGGTAACATTTGTACTATTTTAGATTTCGAATTGCTAAGCGCTAGGGCTTTTTTTGATAGCACGCGCCAATTCGGAGTATATATTTCTTGATCGCAGTAGGTGCTTGCGCGGCGACAATATGCATAACATCATCAATGTGATCTATCCAAATTTGGATACACTTACCGATGTCGATGCCGATTATTTCGCTCAACGCGCAATCCTTGCTGCAAAGAATGATACAGTTGATCGCATCAATGGCATTGCTACTGATCGCTTTCCTGGGGACCACCACGAGTATCTCAGCACAGATGCAGTGTGTGACGAACGACATGCCGGCCAAATGCCCATTGAAGTTTTAAACACATTATCACTATCAAGTTCATATACATTTACTCGCCATTATGGTGTGCATGTAAGTATGACCACCAAACTAATATTTTCTCTCACTCTACAGGCTTTCCTCCACACCAGCTTCGCTTAAAGCGCAACATGCCAATTATTCTCTTGCACAATCTAAATCCGAGTGAGGGCCTTTGCAATGGTATCAAGCTTATTTGTCGAGCATTGCATACACACCTTATCGAAGCCGAAATCGCAAGTGGCAGTCATGTCGGTAATCGTGTGTATATACCGCGTGTCAAACTTATTGCTTCTCCAGAATTTTCTGGATTGCCATTTGAAGTTTCTCGAAAGCAGCTCCCTGTGAGACCAGCCTTCTGTATGACTATTAACAAGTCGCAGGGGCAAACACTTACGTATGTTGGTGTATATCTTCCTGAGCCAGTGTTTTCGCATGGCCAGCTTTATGTTGCATTTTCGCGTGTTACTGATTACAGGAATTTACATATTATGTGTGAGTGGGACCGTCAATTGGACCACCCGATTACCAAGAATGTTGTCTTCACTGAAATCTTCTCTACCCGTAATAATATGAACAATGATAGCACTACCCCTCTTTACCAATAGAAAATAGACCTCTCCCCTGTTTTATACATTTCGGCCTTATTGCTCTTACTATCTGTGCTTTGCATTCATCTGCTACCAAGTAAGAAAGATTTACGACACATTGGTATAGTAGGTTTCGGGTAAGGTAGGGTAGGTATAAATTGGTTCAGTGTAGCACTTAGGATTTATACTTTCGTCACCCATAGTTACTATAATTTGGCGGCAAAACTACTACATGAGTCAGTTTTGTTAAAAAACAACGGATTCAACCTTGCGTGGAAGGTGAGAGGGGGGTTTGGGGGGCTTGCCCCCCAATGTGGGGGTCAAGGGGGTTTCCCCCTTGCGACGCGATTTCCGTTGAATGACACGAAGCGAAGCGGAGGGGCTCATTCAGCCGAAGCGAAGCGAGGCAGGAAGCGCTAGTTTTACAATAAAAATTTTGGTATATAAAAGACGAATGGATAGCATGCTGTCCTTTTAAGTATGATATATACAACCAGCAGTTGCATTTCACATATAGCAATTACACAAGACAGTATGCATCCTATCATATTCTGTTGCTTTGGTGCTCTTATCGTGCAGCAAGCTTCCTCCCCCACTGTTAGCTCCCCCGACCCGGTGCAGTTTATCCATACCCTGCTCAATCCACCGTCATTTCTTTACACAAAATATATGTGCATAGTGCATACTCTTGCAGTAGTTGCCAATTTTTTTATGCTTACATCTCTTCTACTATGCATAATGCCGCATATAACCCCCATTCAATCGCTTTCTTTCACTATAAATCTTGGGGTACCGTCTAGTAACCTCTCCCCCAAATAGTGCCTATTCCGGCAGCAACTATCATCTTCAAAGGATTTCTTTCGTAACCATAATACTGTAAATTATATCTGTGCATACTTTTGGGTGTTTTATGCCGTGAAAGTGAAACAGCTATCACAACTGGTACTTTTTAATAATTCAATGCATACATATTGTTCTGTTATAGTAATTCTACAAGTCTGCTTTGCATAATTATTGCATATATACTTTATTTAGTAATTGGGGGCCATCATTTTTTTTCAAAATCAGGTTGGCATATATCAATGCATATATCAAGTACTTGATATATGGGTTTTCGCGCAGTGCAGCGTTGTATACACATTTGCTTTTGCCATGCCAATCTTATTATAGATATTAGAAATAAGCGGCAATCCATGATAGTCCTCGGGGAGCAATAAATTCAAAGCCCGCACGTCAAGGCAAATTCTGTGCCCAACTTTCCTTCCGAGAGCGTCTTTCTTAGGTGCTATGGTAAGAGGATTATTCCATTTTGGTCCAGGTACGTTCCGTGGAACCTCGGCAATAATTCCATCAGCGTTCCATTTGTCAATGGCTTGCTGTACAATAGGACGATCATGATATGCCAAGCGGTATTGTTTACAGTAAACAACTTTACCCTCAGGTGTGGGAAGATATATTTTAGCTTCAGGTAAGGTACAAAAAGCATTAGGCGGTATGGCCACGTTTTCATCCAAGTATGGTTGAATGGCCGCCATAAAAGCTTTGTGCTCCGCAGGTGTGCCTGCAGGTGAAGCATTTGGCTGTGGCAAAGCGTGTTCTGGGTCTGGTGCTTCAAACCAATCAGGTTTGTCAAAGCTAGTGGCAAGATTTGTAAATCCAATACCAAATTTTCTCATAAGATCATGGCCGATGGAAGCTGCATGACCTCTAGCTAAGGGCATAACCTCAAAGCTGTAATTAATGAAAACTTCCTGTTGGTATTCCACTAATAATTCCTGTGTGTAACCAGCTCTGCAATCTGTGATAGTTCCATCTGCAAGATAGATTGGTTTAGCATCCTTAGATGGTTTATTTATGATGATTCCTTGTTCTTTGCAGAACTCGGGCGACAACGACAAAAAATTAGCCCCTGGATCTAGTAGACAGTGGACCTCAGTATTCTGTATGATGACCGGAATTAGTGTCTCATCATCGTGAATGACAGAAGGTCTGATTTTGGTAGTGTTCCTAAAACCGGCCATTCGGGAAAACTTACAGGGTGAAGAGGATGGTTCGCCTCTCTCAGCATCTTTCCTTTGCTGGTCCCGATTTTTCTTTGCCTGTTTGGCAGTGTGATTGAAGTACGCTCGGCTGGCAGAGCTGTGCCAAGGCTTCTTGTCCTTGTTGAACTTTGGCCCGTTGCCTCGGACTTTCTTGGTGTCACCACCGCTGTTCCCAGGAGCGGAGTGCTGTTCCTGCACACGTGAAGGATCGTGGTGACTTTCCCTATCATACGGATGATGACAGTAGTTGTGCGACTTACGGAATGAATGCTGGTGCTGTCTTTCGCCTCTGGGGGTACTCAACGCAATGATGTGAGGAGCAACCTCATTGATATCAGAGGGCCAGTTGTTGCTGTACTCCTTGGAAAGCCATTTATAGGCCTCCTGGCGTGAATCCTCTTGTATATGAACAAGGAACGTATCAAACACTACTTGATTAGCAGGCGAATATTCACTTGCTGCTACAAGTTCGAGGAAGCGCTCAATGTACTCCGCGAGACTTTCTGAATGCTTTTGATAGCACTCAAGAACCTGCTCATTATTGTAACGTCTTTGCACTACGGTGTCGAACAAGATCGCCATGCCTTCTTTGGCTTGCGCCCAAGTTGGCTCGGACGAAGGATAGGTGTCCTTCAAAAAAGTTGACAACCATTCATGCTGGGAATGGTCGAGTGCGAAGTAAAGCAATCTCTTCCAATAGTTCTCTACATCTAAGTTATGAACCTTGATAGAGGATTCAAAAACTCTCGCCCAATGGACGGTGGTAGGATAACCTTTTTCCTTGGAGTCCCTGCTGTTGTTACGCGACGAGGGCAATGTATTCAAGATTAACTTAGGCAACCCACTAGGAACGGGTGCCATAACCTCAGCTTTAGCCTGTACGGCCTCCCGTTTTGCCATCTTTTGAGCTCTTTCATTCTTTATCTCAGGAGTCCAGAACTCAGGCTCATCGGGGTGATCCATATGATAGCCTAAGCATACGGAGAGAAGTCTACCGCGCATGGCATCGCACTCTTTTTACGAGTTCATCAACCAAGGTACGTCCCTCAAGAGAAGTTGGTGTGCCCTGTGCAGTCAATCGGGCAACGCGCGTTGTAAGAGCATCATGCTCCTCCCTGAGATGCTTAACACTCTGGACCTTCAAGACCTTTGGATCGGCATGAATTGAATGAAGAGACGAACTCAAGGGTGCAAGCGGCATATCGACATCCATATCCGCAACCTGATGGTTTTGGACTGGCGTCGTAACGGTGGGTCCAGCACCGTGGGGAATGTGCGCTGCGTTCACGGCAATGTTCAAAGCGTCCCCATCCCCATTCAGGTTCAGGTTCTGCATCAACGGTCGCAAATTGCTAACCATCGTAGCCTGGTTGGCTTGCTGCTGGAGCTGCTGGAGCTGCTGCTGGAACTGTTGCTGCTGCTGTAGCTGCTGTTGGGCGAACTGCTCCCAAGCGGGTTGCTGTTGTAGCTGCTGTTGCACAAACTGCTCCCAGACGTCATGGACGACTTGTGAGTCAGTTGTTTGCTGTTGCAACGGTTGCTGTTGAGGCGACGATTGCGGCGAGGCTTGCTGCTGCTGGGTGGCCTTCTGCCCACCAAAGTACATTGGTTGCTGTACCATGGATGGCAAGGCAGTGTTGAGGGAAAACTGCCCAACAACGAGTGGGGTGGCGACCAAATTGGGGGTGCCGTTGGCGTGGAAACCGTTGGCATTGTTGGTGTTGGCGGTGGCAGGAGTGTTGATCAGATCGTTGACGTTCATGTTGGTATGGCGAGTTGGAGTGAGAGAATTCATGAAAAAAAATGAAGTGTTTGGTGTGGTTATGTGTGTGTGTGGACGAAGTAATTCGTGAGACTCTTTATAGGAGAGATTTATTCTGGAAAAGAGAGAGAGAAACACAAATTGAAAATAGTCTATTCTTAAGCTACCGCATGTTACACCAGATACAACTCATTTGTCTCCCGATACCACTGGATACGACAATAGATGCTGGTTTATTTAATAAACTGTGCTGATATTTATACTATTTCCTAATACTAAAATTATATACAATACGCTGTGGTGCATAGCACACTACGGAAAATTTAACCCGGGAAGTCACTGAATTCCTCACAGTTATCCCTATACACGGGAAAGCCCATCATGTAACTGAAAATACTTCTCGTTATACGCATTAACAACAGAAATTAATACAGAACCTTGACATTATATAATAAAACTATATCCATGGTTACTGATATATGACAGAGTCCAGTACTACGACGAGAGCGCTGGTCTGCAAATGATTGTTTATGCAACATAATTTACTCCGAGAACAAGCTTTTTTCGCTATTTTTCTCTGTCATCATCTCAATAGTTTGATTTAACAATCTTAACGTTTGAATACCCCTCAAGTAAACTATTTTGCTTTTGATTTCTTGATGAATTACAAATAATAAGAGGGATGCATTTAGCTTGCGATGACAAATCTACCGCGTACGAAATTCAAATGCGTACAATGTGGTAATATTTTTAAAAGAAGCGAAATCAGTGAAAGAATGCACATGGTGCAGTGCATGAAAGCTTCGGAACAAGAAAGACACGAGTTTGGCGTGACTGTCGAACGAGTACGAAGGCGATTGAGGCTGGACTCGTGGAATGGTGCAAACAGGTCCGATAAGCACTTTTAAAACTGAGAGTTAGTTTACGTGCTAATAGTTTTAATGGCAGTTATGAAAGTTCGCAGCGCTCACAAGGGCCACAGGATAATGCACAGTATGTATAAATCGTCGTATCATGTTCAATTACTAACCAGGCTCAATAGATATGCGGTACAACGGAATAGCAGTCCAGGATCTGATATGATGTACGACTACAACCCAGGATTCGAAGATGACGACTGTCCAATAGGAGAGGAAGTTGGTGTCTCAGGAAATGGAGAACATGAAGCAAGAGAGGACCTTGACGGTTCCAACTATGGAGAAAATACAACGGGAGGGACCATTCGTGATTGTGACGCCGACTCTCATACAACCACACAATGCCAAAATACGGCTTCGACCTTGACTTATGAATATGATGGTGATGGGTGCTTAGATGGTGAGAATGTCGACAGTACCAGCAAGCACTTGTTTCAACTTTCAATTCAGCATAGGGTTTCAAGAGCCTTCTATGAGAGCATGACAAAAGTGTTCAACAAGTATGTTAACGGAACAAACGAGCCGTTACACAGCTATTACAAGTCCAAGAAGCTTTTGCAGGACGAATATCCTGTGAAAACTGTTATGTATGATGTATGCATTAAGGGATGTATGATGTATGAAAAATCACAAGACTTGACTTATTGCTTAATTTGCAACCGGCAACATTTTTCAAGCAAGCGCAATCGAGATGGAAGCAAAAGACCCCGAGCAACCATGCTTCAGTTACCACTTGCAGCCCAATTAGCCTCACTTGTTCGAAATACGATTACCCGCGATGATATGTTGTATCGCTCAATGCTAGCAGAACGAACTGCAGAAACATACGCAGACGTTTTTGATGGCGATGTGTATACTACCCTCAAAGATGAAGGTTGTTTCCCTGGCGATTTGGACATTGCACTAGCTCTATACACGGATGGATTCACCGTTAAGAACAAGCAGCTTACGATTGTGCACATTGTGATACTCAATCTACCGCCGACCATTCGATATGAAAACAAAAATATGATTCAGTTATGTGTCATCCCAGGTCCACGCGCACCAAAAGATATATTCAGCTTTCTGAAACCCATGATGGACGACTTGGAATCTTTGCAAACATCGGGGATGCGAGTCAAGGCAGACGATGGCAAGTTTTATTATGTCCGAGCACATCTTTTACTATGTACAGGAGATATTCCAGCGACTGCCAAAACGATGTGTCATGAGGGACATAATTCAATGTATGGCTGCCGTCAGTGCGAAGTGGAAGGTGAATCAGTCGCGGATGCTACAGGAAAGCGCAGAGGAATGTTTTTCATGCCTAAGAGATATCTAAAGCCGAGAGCGAGATCTGTGCAATCTACCAAACGCGGAGAGAAGGTCAAAGGTATGACGGGACGACCTCTCTTTGTAAATCTTAAAAGTTTTAAAGGCGCAAGCTTTTTCGGTCTTGATGTCATGCATCTTATGGGTCCAGGCGTCGGAAAGGCGTTTTGGAAGTTAGTATGCGGCAAAAAGTACAGAGCAAAAGGTAACCCCTTGTACCTGGAGCCCAAAGTCAGAAAACAAATCGGTAGCGCCATAGCACAGTCAACTGCAACAATACCTTCATCGTTTAGCTCGTGCACACTCGATCTTTCACATCAGGCTGGATTACTAAAGTCAGTCGACTGGATCGACTTTATGAGATATGTTGTGCTGACGATCGTCCTCGAGCATATCAGAGACCATGACGCTAAGGAAGCAGCATTCGCACTTAGCCAAGTGTATGACATTGTTTTCAAATCAGTGATCAAAGATGGTGATATTAGGCGACTCGTCATGAACGTGTGGAAATGGCTCAACTTCCTTCAAGGTTGCGTCCAAGCAGGGAAAATCAAGAGTACTGTCTTTACCATATCCCAACATTATTTACAACACTTAGCCGAAATGATTAAAGCAATGGGGCCACCGCGCTTCTATGCTGCATTTGCTATGGAACGCGCGATCGGTGATATAAAGCGAACAATCAAGTCACCATCTGCGCCAGGCATTAACGCTGGCAATGTCATGGTACAACTAGCTGCTCAAAGATATGCTGATCGAATGGAGCACTCTTCAAAGAATTCATCAACAAAAACAGTACTGACAGCTGAAACACAATCGAATGCTGCAGAAATATGGAGCCCTTTTTGGCCCGGCACAGTCCAAGATTACAAAGATTACAACCTTAAGCATTTACTCGCGAGCTTTTGGTCTATACATATCAAAAAGGTAGGCCGAATTAACCCGATCGTTGAAGCTGGTGCAAGACTGTGGATCAGCGAAGCAGAAATCATTGGAAGTTCGTACCGACAAAGGGATTCCTCGCGTCGCGAAGACTTCCACATGCGAATGATTATCGATGTTCATAACAGAAGCCGCGCAACATGTAGGCGACAAGAAAAGTTGTACTTCGGTAAAGTCGTGCTTTACTTCCGTCACGCACAGCAAGGGCACACGAGGCTTCTGGCGCTTGTTAATATTTGGAATGTTTCGTTAGACGAAAAGAGGCAGCCATATCTCCAGCTCAACTGCGAATCGAAGCTGTGTGTCATCTCTGCGGGGGATATACACTCAATCATAGGCATTTACACAGCACGGTCCGAGCGACGATATCTTGTTTGGTCGGGCAAGGAGGCTTTGAAGAAGAAAGATCTGGGTAGTATTTCCAATTTAGATTGCTAATGGTCGACGTGGCTCCGAAACTTTGTATCTTTTCTTGCTTCCAAAAATAACTAATCAGTTTTCTTGCTTCACGCAAATATGGCTTCTAATCACAACGATTCTAGTATGTCCGAGATAGCTCTTGCTGTTTTGCGGATGGAGCGCAACCAGGAGACACAGATGAGTTCAATCAACGGCGAGCTCAAGGAATTAAAGGAATCAGTGAAGGATCAAACCGCTCTGGACAGGAGATTGGTGAACGTACTAGAAGCAAACTCAAGTAGCCACACGCCACATCAAACTGTGCTAGCAGATGCATCAGCCACAGATGCCCGTTACATCAGACATCCAAAGGAAAGGAAGAATGATTGCGAGAAAGAAACGTTGATAAAGTTCTCGTGGTCGTTGGTTAAAGATCTTGTCAAGCATCACAGAGAACGCGAAAGGCTGCCTGCATTAACCGACGCGGAACTTAGTTCGAGAGTGGACGAAATGAAGAAAATACAACAAGCTGTCGTGCTACATTTCAAGATAATCCATGGCTTCAGTGACACGATCAAATGGGGTGACAGATCAGTCAAGGCTCATCATCATGCTATGGCTGTTAAACTTGAAGAAGAAGTGGGGTCACTTGCTCCTTGCCGCTACTGCGTTGGTAACTGGTTGGCCACCTACTGTCTCGCCAAACATTGGCAAAATGTTGAACAAGGCAACAGTAGAAAAGCAAAGGCGTCAGCAGCAAATCTACGCAATGGTGACGGCGCTAACTAGCATGCTTTAAAATAATCTAACACTAACATGGAACGTGTATTAGATATCAATGCACTTCAGATGGAAGACCGAGAAGAATCTCTAAGGTTTTGTTGTGTATATTAGCAGGTGATTATACTAACTACGGGTTCTTAGCCGTCCCCCTGTCACTGACAGTGCATACCAAGGCCAAGCGTTCCATGGTTCAGAGAATCAAAATATGAGCAATGATGAGAAATCGGACGAAACCGGTGATAGCAACGCAGGGAGCACCGATGAGAGTGACACCGATGATCATAGCATGAGCAGCAGTGAATCTGACGACGATAATGATGATGAGGAGCAGGAGGGACCATTTAAGCCGATTGCATACGAAGATCTTGAGCCGGAACTTCAAAGGGTCGTGGATGTGCCAGCTCCTGATGATCAATTCCCAAAGAGGGTACGTTAAGAATCGAAAACCAGCATGAATGACTAATGATAGCGTTGGTTTAGGCTCTGGAAAACGAACAAGATGGACGCATAGCACAGGAAAGTGAACATGAACTTACGAGACAGACACAGACACAAACACCGAAAAGAAAAAATCCAGCTCCAGCGCGTACACAACGAAAAAAGCAAGCACTTGCAGCAGTTAAAAATATCCAGTCGCGCCCAACAGTGGGAAAAGGATCCAAGACCAAAACTTCTGTTTCACCACGCCAATCAATCCCACGATCATGTAAGAAACACTAAGAGAGTTTGTTTAAGTAGCTCTATCTTGTAAATAAATAAAATATATCGTTGACATGTGTGTTGTATATGAACTATAATTGCTTTTATGTTACTCAAATAATAATATGAGCGCAGAGTAATATTCACCCTATCAATAGTTGCCATAGAGGCACGGGAAATCACTGGTAATCCCTGCAGAGCCCCAAACACTGCAAAATACTGAAACTGTTAGAAACAGGACTTACCCGTGATTTGGGCTTTGAAGTTCTTTGCAGTGTTTTGCAGTGCTAGAATTTCCCATAGTGGCAATGGTAATCGGTCTTGACAACAAAAGAGGTAAGTAGCTGCACATTATGTCAAAGCATATTGCTGCGCGCCGCAGTAGACGAAGTGTTGCCGGTAATAAGAATTGCCAAATAATGTACTATGACATTATCCCCCTCCTAGACGGTTGATCGTCCTCGAGCAACAACAAGGAAGAATGGTCTTGAATGTGTAACCGGTTCGCAAAACGAGTAGCAACAGAGTCCTATCAAGCAGAAGTGGGTGTTTTTTGAAAGTGGGTGGGGCATAGGCGGTCAGTATGTACCTAAGATTTGTATGCTTTACCCCGCATGTCGAGTAACTGATAGGTATTCGTGTTTAGGTTTCGGTCAGCTACCTTGTAGGGTTCCTTCCAGTTGTACTCCAGGTTTCGCTTCTGCTCGTGGCGTATCAACACGTGATCACCCACTGCGAAAACTTGGTGTTGCAGCGTTGCGTCCCAAAGGGCTTTGTCGCGTTGTGCATTAATTGGCAACCGTTGTTCCGCCTGAACACAGGCTGCACGTAACTGCCATAGGGACGATTTATGATTGGTAGCAGTGGTATTGGACGCCGGAAGTACTGAAGGCCATAAAATATTGCCAGATAATCGCAGTTCGACACTGTAAACCATGAAATATGGACTCATACCTGTTGTGTGATGTTTACGGATTTGACAAGTGAACACAGCAGACTCCAAGTAGTCATCCCAGCGGTCTGTGGCACCATCAACGTACTTGCGTAACATTTGCTTCAGGATACTGTTCATGCATTAGGCTTTGCTGTTTATGCAGGGATGGAAAGCAGATGTCAACTTGTGATGGATCTTGACACAGTCCAGGTACAGCTTTCACACATTGGTCATGAAATTCACACCGCGGTCAGTCAAGATCTCGGCTGGGCGTGAGAAATGCATCACAATTTCCTCAAAGATGAAATCAGCAATGGCTTGACTGGTGGCGTCAGGTACTGCACGAGCAATCGTCCAATTGGTTGCGTAATCAACCGCGACCAAAATCCAGCAGTTGCCATGGATGGTAGCTGGTAGTTTGCCGATAAAGTCCAAGTGCCAACGTGAGAATGGAGCAGGCACGTCAAGTGGTCGCATGGGTGCGTGATGAATGTTGCGATCAGCATTTGCACCCAACTGGCATTGCAGACAGCTGCAGATCCAGTCTTGAATGTCATCTTTCATGTTAGGCCATCACCAACGCTTCTTGATGATATCGAGTAGAGTTTCCCTACCAGCGTGACCAAAACTGGTATGGAAATGTTCCACAAGATCGGCGCGTTGTGCAAACAAGGCGAAGCAGATTTCTTGCTCTTGGGATCCAATCTTGACCCTGCGGAAAACTTCATTGTTGTGGACGACAAACTTGTCTCGATGCTTCTGCAGCATGTCCATGTACAATTTTGGCCACTCGTCCTCAGGGAGTGTGTAGAATTTTGGCCAGTCAGCTTCTTCGACAGATTGCATAGTATAAAGATAGTCAGGTTCCATCGATTTTTCCTCCGCAACACAGTCTGGTCCATCCCTTCGAGACAGTAGGTCGGGAATATAGTTTTCCTTTCCACTCTTGTACTGAATTTCTGGGTCATAAAGTTACAGCTCGGCTATCCATCGAATAAGACGTGGTGGTGGTGGTGGTTTGCCCTTAGTCCGGAAGTACATCAACGGATGGTGATCGGTGCGTACGATATAAGGGCGGCCATCAATGAAACAGTGCCAAGTGCGGAGTGCATGCAGGATACCGAGCAACTTGCATTCCTGTGCAGGGTAATTCCATTCCGCTGACAACAACTTCTTGGACTCGAACACAGCTGGATGCATCTCACCATCCTTCCCTTCTTGAAGTAATACCGCACCCACAGCAAAGTTGCTGGCGTCGGTTTCGAGGACATATGGGAGGTCAGGTGAGGGTGGCTGAAGGATAGAGGCTTGCGTCATGCGGGTCTTGATTTCTTCAAACATGGTCTGGCATTCTGGGGTCCACACAATTGCTCGCTTCTTTGCCCCCGTTCCTTTTGTCAATTCGGTCAGTGGAGCAGCAATCGACGCGGACCTGCAAATGAACCGCCAGTAATGTGACGTCAATCCAACAAACTGACGGACTTCTTGGACATTTGTTGGCACCAGCCAGTCTTGAACAGCATGCACGTTCTCACGCGACAGCAAAATCCCAGTACCTGAAATATGGAACCCAACAAATTCGAGCTCGGTCTTGAAAAACTCGCATTTCTTGACGTTGGCTATGAGCTGATGTTCACGGAACTTGTCGAGCATGTGGCGTACGTCCCGGTCATGCTGCTCCTTGGAATCACTGAACACCAGGCAATCATCAAGATATATCATGACGCAGCGATCTAGCAAGTTGGCACCCACACAGCAGTTCATCATAGACTGGAATGCTGGAGGACTATTACAGAGCCCGAAGCTCAAGACCAACCATTCAAAGGAGCCGTAACGTGTATTGAAGGAGGACTTGGGAATGTCGTCCTGGTGAATGCGTTGCTGATGATATCTGGACTTGAGGTCGATCAGTGAGAAGTACTTCTTGCCACTGAGGCGTTCCAGAGACTCGTCGATCCGCGGAAGAGGGTGTGTATGGCGCTTTGTTGTGGCATTGACGGCGCGGTAGTCAATACATATACGCATAGAGCCATCCTTTTTACGCACAAAAAGAACAGGTGATCCCCATGCAGAAGTGCTTGGCCAGACGAGACCGAGGTCGAGGAGTTCCTTGAGTTGTTTCTGCAGCTCATCCAATTCGCGAGGGCTTATCTTGTAAGGAGGGCGGTTGATTGGTGCAGCATCTCCCGTGTCGATGATATGTGGTACCTCACGCATTGGTGGCAGGCCGGGGAGCTTGTCTTGAAAAACGTCTGGGTATTCTGCTGTGAGCTGCTGGAGTTTGTCTTACTAGGGTTGCTCCTCCCCTTGGCTATCGTCTGGTCATACGAAGCACACAAACAGCTCATCGACTTGCTTGCCCTTGGTCAACTTGGCGACTTGTTTATAGGAAATGAGGTAAGTGAGATCGGGAAGAGGACAGTCGAATTTAGGGCGTAGGGTGTAAACCATTTCATTGACTGTGATTTTCCAGGTGTCTCGATCCCAATCAGGTACTGGCTTTATATGCTTGATCCAGTCACGGCCCAAAATCAAGTCAAACTTGGTGTCGAACACATAGGCTGAAACTTCATGAGTCAAACCAGCAGCATCCAAAGAGAGTGTGACAGCCTGATCGATAGTAAACTTGTGGCCGCCTGCGGTTTCAACTTCCCAATCTGTCACAGAGTGTATAGGGCAACCAGCGCCTAAGCGTGGCGCGACATATGTACAAGTAGCACCGCTATCAAGCAGAACCTCAATCGGTTTCCCATTACAGACCATCGAGTACAAAGGCAAGTCAGTGTTCTTTATTGAGTACAAAGATTCAACGTGTCTAAAATTGGCTTGATGCCCACTATCATCCTCCTCCTCTCCACCAAATGGAGTATTACTAGAAAAATCGATCAGTGGCATATCAGAGGAGACTGGCACCTGGCCTAGTGACTCTGATGACACAACGACGGCTTTCTGACTCCGGTCTGGAACCTCCTTGGTTTCGATCACGTTAAGGGATGGAAACATGCATGAAGGGACTCCCTTTAATCCCAATGCGCCTTGCCTTTTAAATCGCTATTGAACGACTTGAGAGGCGTGTGAGCAACATCACCACGAGGCGATGGACAATCCCGAGCGATGTGGCTGCACCCATCACAGTTGTAGCAACGACGCAGACGAGGTTAGCGAACGCGTAGAGCATCCAAATCCATTGAAGTCGAGCCATCGGCAACTGCAGGAGTTTGGGTAAGTGCTTGTGGCTGGTATACTTGGAGACGACGGACGGCAGATTCGTTGGTGCCATGTGCATACTCTTGGAGGCCTTCATATTGTTCTGCAGAGTTGTACGTCGCAAGTAGCGAGGAGTGATCCATCATCAGAACCGGCATATGAGCATCCTCATTCAGACCATGGATAAAGATATGAATGGCATCCTCGTCGTACATGCTTGGTAGATCGAGCATGATATTTCGAAACTCAATGACATACTCGCGAATGGTCCCAGGATGCTCTCATTATGCTCTGAACAGAGAATCCCATTTCCAAAATTGATGATGGGAAATAATTTTTCCATTCCACCTTCCAAAATTAGAGTTCGTGGATGTCTCCTACTTTGGTAACTGCTTCTCGGTGGAAATACCACCGCGAAGACTCGCTCGGATCGATATAAAAGGAAACTGTGACTTCTTCTGTGCTTTAAAAACGCAATCAGAGTATTACAAAATATATGCCTCTTGTTTCTCATTGTCTCTCTATCTTCTTCTACTATTTTTTTTTATTATCAACATTTCTTTACCATGAACAACAACGGCATTCCACCGCCAATTCTCACCCAACGTCCCAGACGTAATAATGCTGCAGAAAGAAGATGCCGTCGAGCAGCATTTATGCAATGGCTAACTGAACTTATTGCGCCATCAGTACAGGCTATCTGCTTTATTGATGCGAGCATTGTTGCAGCTTTTGCAAGCTCACCTCACCACTTTCGTGCAGCAAAAGTTAGCCGAATGCATGGTGCGCAATTCTGGACATTGACGCATCCACACCTGAATGACGACGATGGCTATGACAGTTACAGATGGCATTATCGCATGAAGAAGTCAACTTTGGAATGGCTTATCAGTACCTTGTCAACGCACGAAGCATTTGCCTCGGACTCTCCTCAAATAACCCCAGTGTACATTCAAGTCTGCTGTGCAGTGTGGCGTTTCGCAAACACTCATGTTGGATACCGCATGTTCGAAATGCAATTTGGTTTGAGCCAAGGATCGTATCACAACTTCACGATGAAATTCCTAAATGCCATCTGTGACGTTCACCGGCAACAGATCAGATGGCCAAGCACACCAGAAGAAGCACAGCAAGATGCCCAAGCGTTTTCGGCACCTACTGGGCTGGCGAGCACCAACGATGTAGGCAGAAGATTACAAGGAGCCATCGGAGCCATGGATGGCAAACTCATTGTAATCCACAAGCCTGCTAGCAATGGACAGCGCTTCTGGGATCGTAATTGCACCATTCCATCAACTTACTTGCTGTTTGTACTGCTGATGGGAGATTCTCATATATAGAAGCTGGTCAATCAGGTATTGTCAATTATGTATTATAATATCGATATATTACTCATTCTAATGTATTTTCAAATCAATCTATAAGGTCGAACCCATGATGCACGTACGTTTGCCAATAGCTCCCTCAATACGAAGCTAATAAACGAAACTGAACAATGGTGCCCAAATGGAACATATATCCTTGCTGGTTAGTATTTCAAGCATTCTGTGCTTTAATGAATATTACTGACATGAAGCTGTTTGTACTTGAAAGACTCTGCGTATCCACTACGACCCACGATAATAGTGCCCTATTCACGGACAGCAACAGATCTTGCCGAGAAGAAGTTCAACTTCGTCCACTCTTCCATGCGTATGGCTATTGAACGAGCCTTCGGTTGCCTTGTTTCTCGTTGGAGATTCCTGCGCCATTACCTTTATCTTAAGGATCATGAGCGATTGACATTGGCAATATATGCATGCTGTATATTGCACAATATCTGCATCGAACGGCATGATCCTCATTCCAATGAACTTTTTCCATTGAATACGGAAGAAGATGAAGGCACAGGACGCATTTCTGTAATGGGTTCAGGACACCAGCGCGGTGCTGGAGGCACTGCGTCATTGCGTCAGCAAGGTGTCACAGTACGCGATAGATTAAGAGATGAATTGTATGAAGCCAGTCGTAGATTGTAGTAAAATAAAACAAACATTATAAAAAGTTAAGTAGAAGTTAAACAAAGTCATTTATTGATCATCATGATTATCGACTTGCTCTGCTTCAGTACCGCTTGTGCTTCCATTGTTTGGCCCACCACTGTTGCCAGGGCGACCAAAAAGTTCCCTCAGTGTCTGAAGGTACTCCAAATGACGTCGGTTTTCCACTGCCTCAAAATCTCGTGCACGACGGTCCTCTGCCTCCTCAAACTGACGGAAAGCCTCGCCAATACTAGCTATCAGACGATCCATCTGCTGGTTAGCATTCTCAAGAACCTGCTCTTGGAATGCGGTGGTTCAGCGTCGTTGTACTGGCCGCTCATTCACTCCATCCTTGTCGTTGCGTTGTCTGTCCCGAACAAGGCCACTGATGGAGTCCATGGTGGCCGGTGGAACAATTACTGGATCGCTACCAACAATTCTATCTATGTCATTATAATGCTCCCATCGCTCTTGACCAGGAGGGCCATTCTCGCCAGACTGGTCTTGCACTACAGCTCGGACATCACGGTAGATGTCTACCAAGTCACCCCACTTCTTCTGCAAAGCTTCTTTTGAGCGGCCCACACGATCGGACTGCATATACACTTGCTCGATCTGGTCCCAGATGGCTCCCTTGGCACGGGTTTCGATCGTGTTTATCAGTATGTCATATTTGGCATTGACAGCAGCTATCAGTGCTTCGACATGACCACCTTCCCATCTGCGATTGGGTGCTCTTTCAGTGGGAGCAGGAGTACTTGATGATGGTGATGGCGCTTCTGTAGGCTGCTGCTGCTGCTGCTGAAGTTGAGGTCGTTGCTGCTGCTCTTGCTGCTCTTGCTGCTCTTGCTGTTCCTGACAGGGATTCCACATCACAATGTTGAAGGTGGGATTGGTGTTGTTGTTACGCATGTTAAAGATCACAAAAAAGTTCAAAGAGATGGATTAAAATAACTTTATTCGACATTTTCATAGCTCCACACCTTTTGTATGCAATCGGACGAGTCAATGCTTAAGGAAAAGAGAAAAAAGACGCATATTCATTCATTGATTTGGTTGATGTACAGAAAAGGAAAATCTCTCTGTTCGGTGCACCTTTTTGGATGATCCACCCTGGGTGCCATAAATTTTCGCCTCATTTACACACCGCAAGGCCTTTAGTGCAACGGGGGGTACTGCTTAAAAGCTACCCCCTTTACTTCGCTCCTCCAATTTCTACTATACAGGCCCGCCTCCACCCCCCATTTTATTACACTGCAACCTTCACAGCATTTGTTGTCACGTATCGTCGCGTAAATAATACCAGCACTATGGACTCTACTTCGCACAGAAATATCCCAAACCTACCTAAAGCAACCAGAAGAAGCAGCAAGTGGAATGTCTTTGTACATCTCGCTTTCAATGGCACAGATGAGGAGCAGCGATGTCGGTTACAATGGTGGTTAGATGCTTTAACTAACGAAGCTCTGAATGTAGATTGGGGCTCTCTGATCAACGTGTCCAGACCAGTTGCGGGTGCCACGGACAGCGAGGTTCAACAGGCTTATAAAAGTCTCAGTAGAGAACAGCAGGATCTTTTGCAGCAGAAGACGGACCAGATAAATAGTGAGAGAGAACGCGTGCCAAATAACCCTGAAGAGAGAAGAACGCTGGCAGACGCGTGGCGAAAGATGATTGAATCAAAAGTCATTATGATGAGCACCATGTTTGAATACGACGCTTGTCTGTTGGTGTCTCCTCGTCGACAGGATGACTGGGATGCAGAAGCAGTTGTGAGCTCTACTGGTATAGTTATGGTGTACCTTAAAGTGTAGTACCGTGAATGGACTTTAAAGCAGGACAATTACATTATAGAGTCTACAAACTATGCGTTATCCAAAATGGGAGGAATCACAGCATTTAGTAGATTCTGCAAAGGTAAGGTACAATTCCGAGCTAATGACGACGCAGCGCGATGACTGAATTATAATGTATAGAGTATGAAGAAGGAGGTAAGCATTGATATACCAATGAACCTAACAAAGTCAAAATAAACTATTGAAACGCATGCATATTTATTTTCAAATGAAAGTGATCGAGCCTGGAAAACAGAGTAGAAAAGAGTCGGCATTTAAACGGAAGGAGCATCATACCAGACATGATATAGCCGAATACTTCAAAAAGGAGCTCTGTGAGTTTATAATAGACAGTCGGTTTTTTTTCAGTTAAGGAGTACTTGCTGACCATATGAACTTATTTCTTATAGCTGGTCTACTCAATAAGCCTCCTATGGCTAAATTCGGTTGGGGTGGCTTCAAGCGAACAGATATCCAAGGTGATCTAGGAGAGAAAAAGTACATCTATCGCAATCAATGAATGGGTGTAGATCTTGTAGGCTTCAACTACAAGACGGATGTAGCGATGAAGCCAGATGACTTCAAAGTGCACAATCCCGAAGCTTATAAGCAGTTCCATAGTGCGGTTATAGAGAGCATTAACATTGCCGAGCCTCAACTGAAAAAAGTAAAGCTTATACACAGCGAGGGTCTGTATGTAACAAAGGAAGTTATTGAGTACTTGAAATTAATATATAATGTATTTAGGAATCGAAGTTCCGAACTTGACAGCACAGCAAACTGATGTACAATAAGCTGAACAGGAATAAATCGATTCAAACGCATTCACAGCTTGATCATTTCACTAGCTACGGTTTATGTATAATGGAACCAAGTTTTAGACTACCCTTCTTTACATAATATCATAATAAGTGGGCATATGGCATCACGTATCTACTCAAATAGAAACGAAATGGCATGAAGATTACACGAGGACCTTTCCTTATTAACGAAAACAATAACGTGAACATATGCTGAAATATATTGTTATAGTAATATACTTTAAATACTTTTCAATACAATATATAGTATCATTCCTTTCACCGCTTATTTTCATTTTATAATTCTTTTACTATGGCACCATCAAAAAGACGAGGTATCAAGCATCGCCCAAAAAGAAATGAGCTTCGACACCAGCCTCCTAGTTTGGGGCAACCTCAACTGCAAGAGCAACAACAGCAGCAACAACAGGAGAGCGGTGCGCTGCAAGTAGGTGCCAGTGTCGCTATTCCCAAAGCTAGGGCACCCTCGTCAAGTGCTGAAGATGGTAGCTGCTCTCCATTAAGAAAGCGAGCGCGTCTCGACGAGATAGTTGATTACGGTAAAGCTAATAAACATTGTCAAACTTCATTTTCTAATTTCTAAATATCATGCATTTCACAAATGTAATCAAATCTTAAGATATTTGGGGCTCTCAGCAAGATATCGGTGATAATATTACCAAAAGTCAGGGTGGTATAGCCATTACAAACGGTAATTAGTTTCATTAATATAACTAGATGTCAATAGAGTAAGCCACTGAAACTTAATACTAATAATGCAAAAAAAAGCACTAGTATTAGTTCCTATGGGGCCATCTAGTGAAATTGAAAATGATGGAAGGAATATAGAAGCAGACGGCACAATCGACCACGAATTTCGTCGGCAATATGGTTCTCGCCATCCTGATTTAACTGGCAAGCCACAAGAAGATGAGTACCGTAAAAAGGTCAATAATATGCTGAAAAACTGGGAAGACATACTGCCGTCATTACAAAAAACGTATATCGAGTGCTTTGCCAATGGCGGACCTGAGTTTGCTAATTGCAACTCTGCGGAAGTCACCGATGCATGTTGCTGCGATAATCAAACCAGTAAGCCAAAGGAAGTAATTTGTGTATTTTTGACATGTGAGTTGTCGTATCTGTGTTGTGCGATAGGTGATTCCTTTTATCTGATAAACAACGAAAGGTATAAAACGAATTATGTTTTGCAAGTGCCGTCGCGAGCCTTTGGCTCTATTACGTAGCCATCTTTTTCCTGCCACACCTGTCGAACCCAATATCGCGTTTCATTTGTCAATGTTGGAGTTCTATTCCGAACTACGCAGCGAAGGACATCTATCGGTTCATGCGTTCATCAATGTTATGACTAAGTTACATAAGTTTCAGGTCAGTACAATGATACCCACTTATTATTACCATCAAGTTGATATTTAACACTTTATTTTGCTACATACACTTTATTCATTATTATTGATATGCATCATATACTTATATATGTAGAACACCGACGCTTTGCGAAAAGCACTTGGAAACGTCTTCTTTATGTATTATCGCGTAACTGAAAATACAGAATCCGAGATTCTTGGCCAGTTATCGGACAGTGCAATCGGCTGTCCAGCATGTCCATCAAAAGAAGACCAGGTAGTGTATCTTGAAAAGTCACAATTACATTACCATGTGGTAGGTTGTACACTAATACGCTTAAATTTCAAAAAGGACAATATGTTCATGGCCATGGATGGAAACTTCCAGCTTCGTCGCCGTAAGCGAAAAGAAAATGACACAGAGAAGCCAACACCAATGAGGTTCTTCACTGCTGACGAGTATCAAAAGGACTTCAACAGCGAAGCTGTTGAAGCCATTTTGAGATCGGAACCATCAGACTGCACAAGTGACTTCGATGCAGCATCGAAAGCAGTTACATCGCGCACTCAAAATGCATATCATGAAACTGGAGTATTTGGAAGCGCATGTAGACATGATATCCCATTGGAGTTCACTAATATTTTTATCTCTGGAGAAAAGTGGGTGTTTTTTATGTTGCAGATACAGATAACTGCGATACTTTATATATAACTAACAATTTTTTTGATGAAGATTTATGTACCCCTTGGCAGTCGTTAAAGCACTTACTGAAAAGTATGGTTATCGAATCAATATTATGTATGATATTGCATGTCGATTTCGAAAACTGTTAGAGGTAGTTCTGACACACCCCATTTTGCATGCTATAACGTGTGATAACTCACAAAACGTCATACATATTTTGCTTAGACGACTTTTCCGGAGATAAAGGACAGCGGGTATAATATGGCTATAGGAATCTTTCATGCGTATGCGCACATCATGAAATGTCAGGTCAAATACAACCCTCGCTATGTTGAAGGCTATGGTTTGACAGATGGAGAAAGTATGGAAAGAATCTGGTCGTACTTGGGAGGCTTTGTCTCCATGATTAGACAGATGAATCCTAAACGACGCGTCCTCACCATCTGCCACGTTCTGAAGCATTTGAAGTCAAAACAAATTGCGAACCTCCGTAAGATTAAATAGCTGCGAAAAAATATTTATGCTGGCAAGATCATGTACTGATCCACTACTGGGTTTACTTAGCAACAGCACTCAGATTGCGTAGAAAAAAAGCTACTGCAATGGAGCTCGAGGCTGAAGCATTTATTACTAGCTATAACCAAAGGTTAACAGATAGTGTATTGCATCGCGAATGGACTCAGTTCTATAATGAGGTTACTGGTGCCAGCAGCTCCACAAATGGTAACAGAGATACTGCCATCAATACTGCCATCACTACCGCTCGGAAAATCCAGTATGCTTGGGCTCTACATGACTTCTATGAAGCTGAAAGGTTTGGCTTATATAAATTATTAACTAAAGCTATATCATCAATTCTTTTTATCATGATAGTTCCCCTACGGGACCTTCAGAGTCTCTGAGAAAAAATGTTGACCGTCTTGAAAGAGCTCTCAGAAGAGATGGAATATTACAGCAGCGTTGGGAAAGAGACGACGACGAGTATAAAGTGGCAGTTCGACAAGGATGGGAGCGCGAGCAGGAAGCAACAAAGTCGCAGCTTAAGTCACTTATAGTAGAAAGAACAATGTTAAAGTACCAGTTATATCGTGTGACGCAGCTCGGTAAGTAGCAAACGTGCTTAATAATGTCAATGGCGGTACTGATGTCATGAAAGGACATAAAACCAGCGTACGTTTGAGTCAAGCAATCCAAAACGTCAAGAAGGCGGCAGAGCCCCTTAGAAAACGCTACAATACAGCTTGTGAAAAGCTAGAAAAGCCAGAACTGAACGCCCCTAGTTACGACATCATTTGCGATCTCAAGCACAACTTTTGGAGCATTGCAATGCATGGAGTCGATTTTCATGTACTAGAAAAGTATATAATAAAACTTCGGGCAAAGGAGGAGCTTGACTTGTTGACGGTACAGTACTCCTTATTGTTTCTAAGCTATTGCATAGATTTAACTTACTATTTCATTATTGATGGTCATAATATTTCTAGAAAGAAGAAAAGCGCTTGAAGGATTATGCAGAACATAGGTGTGAGTTCTTGCAGAACGCTGTAAATGATGTATCTCGATACAGCGAAGGCCACAGGGTGCTCTTATATCAGTACTTTTTGGATGCAGAAGCCTTTTATCTCAACGTCCATGGTAGACTATGGCTACGCGCTCCTGTTTTATTCGTACCAAATGCTTGCAAAATGCCAGATGACATTGCAGCGGATCCGCCGAATACTGGTGCTGAAAGCAGCAACATTGTGTCGATAGAAGACGAAGGTGAAGCAGTGGATGACGGTGAACCGGAGCAAGGTGTGGCAGTTATAATTCCTGACACTGCTGGTGTTGAAGAAGAGTATTCCAGGATCGAGAACGAGGAGGTACCTGTTGGTAGTGAGGAAGAGCAGCACGTATTTTAAAATTTTCAGCCGAGGGCTTTGCCTGAAGGCTTCCTCTTATTATTCGAGGTTGACGCTGAAGCAGATTGTGTATTCATTTTTTCCTTTATTGGCCGAAATCCAAAGAAATAAAATGCTATACTAGTTTATACAAATACGATATCATATATGAGCGAATGGAATAAGAAATATGGGCGGGAGGGAAGGGACAATCTGCTTCAGCGTCAACCTCGAATAATAAGAGGAAGCCTTCAGGCAAAGCCCTCAGCTGAAAATTTTATTATTCTTCGGTAGGTGACGCTGAAGTAGATTGTGGATTCAGAGTAACATCCGTCGGTCCCAACGGGAGAGCCATCCTTGTAAAGTTCGTTGCCATGTCTCGTGAGAGTCGATAATATGTGTCAAAAACGGAAGATGACACCCAGGACCCGTGAACCAAGACGTCTTCCAATGAAGCGCCGGCAAGAACGGCAGCTGTTGATCCAAGTGCGCGAGCCTTGGGAATGGATGTTCCCTCCGGTTGTGGAATCATACGAAGCAAATGTTTGATATGATTGCTGATGCGTCCGGAGCCAATCAGGAGATGATTGTTGTGAACTGCGCGGACTAGCTTGTGGACAATGAGGCGGGGACCATTGCAACTAGGATAACGTCGCACGCAGGGTTCTTGGCAAAAACGTGTCTTGTAGGTCTCGTATGCTTGAACAGGGCAGAGATAGTCGACTTGATGACGTTGCAAGAAGATGACTTTTTCAATTCGTTGCCCATTTCGTTTTTCCTTAGGGCGTACCACTACCATTCGTAGCTCTTTTGGGTTGACCGTTGTGCGTGCATCGTCAATGCGTTCGATGTCGGATGGTCGCATGAAACTGGTGATGGCTAGCAGGAAGCAAAGCTTTCTGGTGAGGTCAATTGCGCGCATCGTGTGGTTGCTTCCCAGGTCACAAAGATGTTGGATGATCGGTTGAATATCATACTGAGGTTTGTCGAATGAATGAATTGTTTGTTCATTAAGTGCGACAAAAAATTCGTGGTATGTATGATTGCTGGTGATGATGCTGCTGTCGGGATATAAGTCGAGAATTGCTGAGCGGTAATTCTGGCAAGTGCCGGTGGACCAACCCAGATGAACGCGACCATATGCCAGGAAGTTGACGAGATGAGTTGGGTTGGCGGTCAATGGATCAATTTGATGTTGTGTTGCCCAGGCAATATATCGATGTTGAATGCCTTGATAGTGCCGATTTTTGTGTTGATTATGTTCAGGATCCAACAGAATCGATGATGCGTCTTGGTTGATACCTGTGTCCATCAATCGTCGCCGCTTATATTCCAGGCGATCAAACGCTAATGCGGGTTCTTGGTCATCAGGCTCTGGTCGTGGCCTGGTGTCGCCAATACTGCTGCCTTCGGTACAACGCGTGGTTTGCTGACACTCAACTGTTGTAGAGTCGGGTACCATAGTGCACTCGGCCAACGTGGTGTGATGATGGTTGCTTGAACATGTTCTTGTTGTACTTTGCAGACGACATGTTGTAATAGGTTCCAAGGTGGACACAGGTAAACCCGTCGCCAAGGTTTCCATAGATGGGCCAGAGTGTCCGTCGCGACTGCTTGACGTTCCAGCTGCCAACTCATGTACTTGGGTACCTTCGTATTCTGGTAGGTTGCAAAGCAGTCCAGAAAATGAGGGCCCCATACTTGGTTGAGTTTGTGAAAAAACGCTGGTGAAATGCTCCACTCGAGCTGTTCTTGTAGTTGGTGAGAAGGTGGGTCGGCAGGGTTGAACTGGGACGGGACATACATTAGCTGGAGGCGAGTGCTCGTTCGAAGGCATTTGTGCCAAATGCTGGTCGCCAGTTGCATCAATGTTGATGAACGGGTCCTGCCAAATTTGTTGATGTATGCGATTGTCATGGTGTTGTCGCAGTATAAGCGAATCGTCTTGCCGCGAAGTGCTGGTTGACGAATTGCATGGCGAATTGTCAGCAATTCCTTGAAGTTGATGTGTTGACGACGTTGAGTAGGTGTCCATTGACCCGAAACTGTCACGTCGTTGAACACAAGTCCCCATGCGTTGTCCGATGAATCGGTATAGACCTCGACTTGCAGTGTTGTCGGTAGGAAACCCTGGCCATTCCAGGTTTGGAGATGGTGTACCCACCATTGAAGTTCCTTGCGTGCTGACACCGAGATGGAAGCTTGACTGTTCCAACTGAGGCCTTTTGCCAATAGGTGATTTTTCCATGATAGAAGTTGGCGAGTGTAGAGGCGAGCTGGAAGTACTGCTAAAGAGACTGCTTGGGCTTTCCCAACAAAGGATGCGAGACGCCGTACCGTGACCAACGGTTGTTGAAGGAGCTTGCGGGCTTCGCGTCGCAGGTCGCGAAGTTTGCGCGGGGGAACTGATAGGCACATCGTGCATGTGTTGATTGTGAACCCCAGGTGTTCGATTTCCTGTGTAGGGTTCAGGTGAGATTTGGCTTCGTTGACAAGAAAACCCAGGCTGATGAGCTTGTCTCGTACCTGTGACGTATGCTTGGCTGCCAACGTTTGAGTTCGTGCAGCGATAATGCAATCGTCTAGGTATATGGACATGCGAATGCCCTTGGACCTTGCCCAGGTCGTGACCGGTTTGAGAATCTTTGAAAACACGAATGGGCTCAGACTGAGGCCAAATGGAAGACACTTCCATTGTAGCACGTGGCCGCGCCAAGACCATTGGAGATACTTCCGACTGGATTTGTGATTCATAGTTTCCATCTTGAACGGCTTCTTGGGAACAAACCGGTTGAGTGGGCGTAGATTGAGTACGGGACGCCAGTCTCCAGTTTTCTTGGGGACCAAAAAGAGATGTGAACGAAAACCGGGTCCGGGTGGTGCGTATTCGATGGCGTCTTTGGCAAAAAGTGAGTGGACTTCCTTGTCGATGATTTCTTGTGTTGACGATGGGTGTTGAGGTGGTTGTTGTTTGATGGAATGCGGACGAGTAGGGGGAAGAGAACGAAAAGGTGTTGAAAACCTGTTTTTTACGACAGACAACACCTATGAAGAAGAGGAGAAGCGTTGCCAAGTGGTGAAGAAGTGTTGTAAACGTCCACCTACTGGTCGTTGCAGTTTGTTGTTCGGCGTCGGCTGGTGTTTCTCCCACGCAACGGAAAACCTGATTGGCCTCGAGTGTTTTGTTGATGTGGGCGTTCAAACGCCCTTGTTTGTTGTGCTGTCCTATCAGATGACTGATGTGTTGGTGTTTCGATAGTTCGACCGGCGTTCGGTCGATGGGTTGTCTGTGGACGACGTGTAGCACAGCGCAATGCTTGAGTGAGCTGAGTCTGCTCCAACACCCGAGTGGCATCCAGTAATAGTGGATTTGGAAGCTGTGAATCTTGGACTGGTGTAGAAGCAAGGCCAACATCGCGACAAATACTATCGGTTCAGGTCTGTGTAACGACGGACGCCACATCGGATAGTAAAGCATGGATAGTGTTTGCAAAACGTAAAGCAGTAGAGATGGAAACTTGATCTGTACGCAGAACGTCATGAACAAACAAGTCGATAGGTCTGGTAATACCAGACAATCGGTATTGGATAGCGCGGAGTTGGCGATCCATGTGTTTTGCGCGCTCACTGACATCAATGTCATTAAGGGGTAGTGGTTGGTACTGGCGAGCGGTGTTACGAGGACATTCGTAAAGGAAGGCTCGTCGAGTATCATCATCCATGATGGTTCGGAAAAAGTCGGTACCCATGCTGGGCAACGCTTCGAGAAACCCAGGGTACGGCGTGAGAAGCATGGTCGGTGCTTGTTCAGAAATGTGAGGGTCGTCATTGAACTCCATGGTGTCGTCACCATCTGCCATAGGAGGGACATTTGGATGTGTGACCTGTGCAGTTTCAAGGGCGGAAATGCGTCGAACCAGTTCATTGAGAGCAGTAGAAACATCCAAAGTAGCGGTGGTCTCATGAGACATGATCAAATTATGGATTTCGACGGATGTGTTCCAGGAGCGAAAGAAAAAATGATATCGTATTTGTATAAACTAGTATAGCATTTTATTTCTTTGGATTTCGGCCAATAAAGGAAAAAATGAATACACAATCTGCTTCAGCGTCACCTACCAAAGAATAATAAGTATTATACCTATGTCTACATACTTTATCTATGCCTTTTTCCCCAAATTATGACTATGTGACCCATCATTTCCTTAAACTTGTTCTCCATATAGCTCTGTTGAATCATTAATAGTGTATCTACATATCCTGCTAGTTTATTCGTATGTAATTTTCCATTATGCAACCACCATTGTAACTGACATCGCTGCTCCTCATCTGTGCCATTGAAAGCGAGATGTACAAAGACATTCCACTTGCTGCTTCTTCTGGTTGCTTTAGGTAGGTTTGGGATATTTCTGTGCGAAGTAGAGTCCATAGTGTTGGTATTATTTACGCGACGATACGTGACAACAAATGCTGTGAAGGTTGCAGTGTAATAAAATGGGGGGTGGAGGCGGGCCTGTATAGTAGAAATTGGGGGAGCGAAGTAAAGGGGGTAGCTTTTAAGCAGTACCCCTGTTGCACTAAAGGCCTTGCGGTGTGTAAATGAAGTCAAAAATTCAGTCGCATGAGGTGGGATGATCTGACCAGAGAGGACTTTAAAATAGTTTGAATCCATTTTCATTTCTCTGTTCGGAGCATAATAGAGAGTTTAGGGCGTTCTGAAAAATCCATTTTTCAGAATGCTCTTCCAAATTGGGAACATCGTCTGTCTTCGAAAAAAAAGTGATGAACGTTACTGACATTGTAATTGCTGTAACACAAGTCAGTTGAAATACTAAAGTGACAATAGCTTGTAAACTGCTTTTTTTTGCACACTTTTTTCTGCTTGTTCTTTCTTTCTCTTACCATTATTATCGATGTCACTTCTCTACCAAGCTGCCCAGCAATACTTGGCCGCACATGCCCGCCGCCTAGTAGAAATCGGAACGGATCAACACAGAGAGACATTTGACCTTACCAAATACTCGACTGAAGAGTGTCGATTCAACTTTCGGTTTACGCATCACCAAGTGTGCTGTTTAATTACTATGTTACAGGACTATATAGGTTATATTCATTCAGTTATATTTTTTAGCTTCGAGAAATTATGGAAGTGATGGAGCTCCCTCATGAGTTTTCTTTCTGGGAAGATGAAAATGGTACCAGACACATCATTCGTGTTTCTCGCGAAGAAGCGCTATGCCTTTGTTTGCGTCGATTAGCATATCCATCGCGATATAGCGACCTGAAGCAAATGTTCCATCGCCCTCCGTACACTTTATCTGTTATCTTTAATGGAGTTATAGATTATATCTATAATAAATACGCCGGTCTGTTAGAGTTTACAGACTCTCAGTTTACCAAGGAGCGTATGCAGTACTTTGCTGATGCCATTCACGCAAAAGGTATGAAAAACAATTCATTAGGGAGTTTCAGAGTTGAAAATGGGGTTGCATATGCAAAGCATAAAATTTTTGACATAAAATCTGATTGGCTGAAAGTTTATGCAAACTTTTTGCATATGCAAAATTTTTTATGTCACCTGGAAAATGACATAAAAAATTTTTTGCATATGCAAAAGTTGACATAAAGTCGATGGTATCACAAGCGGACATTTCGTACTACCGAGTGGACAAACTGAGAATGACTCATCCAATATAATACGAGCGGTAATGGGATATCACAGGTGGAAGTCAGAGGTGACTCAGGGTCAGTGTGGTCATTGAGCCAACAGGATCGTAGAGCGCAAAGTGGATCATGCTGATGGAAAAATCTGGCCCAATGAAGTAGGCATGACTCATGATATATTGAACTGACATTGCGTTGATGAGTCCTCACATAGAATAGAAGCGAGTGACTCAGGATTGTCATCGCGTTGCAGCCAACAGAATCTGCGAACAACTGAGAGTAACATAGGCTTTGAAAATAAGATGTGATAACCTTTTACACAGCTATATAAATGACAAATAATTTGTGTGCTTGCTTTATACAGTCATCACATATCCTTCTATCATTGCTTCACTTGAATTTCCTATCATTATGCCCCGCACAACCAAGAACTCTTCTCAACGCAACAATCGCAACAAAAACAGGAACCAAGATAATGGGAAAAAGCCTCGTACTTCGTGGGATAAAGATAACGTCGAACAAGAAGATGGCTCAATGGGTAAGAGCTCATATGACGTGTGTATTGAATGGCTAGCATCTGCCAACAACTACAACCGCTGGAGAGGTGACGATGTCAATGGAGTGACGAAGACAAGGCTAGCCAGCGAAGTTGTCGAGTTGCTCAAGGCGCAAGGTATCAAGAACCGTACAAGCAAGGACGTTGGCCAGAAACTATCGAGCATTCAAACAAAGTACAATGAAGTTGCTCTTTGGCTCCAGAAGACTGGTCAAGGAATCTTAGACGAGAACGAAGAAGGTGGCGTGAAAACAGTCAAAGGTATTCATGCAATTACAACAATAAGGTTACAGTTGATACTTACACGTCTTAATGCAGAATACTGTGAGCGCAAGTGCCCCGGGTTCGACCTTATCCGTGCTGTGATGGCCAACCGGCCTGCAGCTAATCCATTGAGCCTTGTGGAGATCGGTGGTATTCCTGGTAGTGAAGATGAGGATGAAAACGAGGGTGAAGAAGTATCCGAAGTCAGAACGGAAGCTGGTAGTGCCATCGACCTCGATAGCTTCGATGGTGCCGATGATGCTGGTGATGCCAATGACGCTGATTATGTCGATGATGCCGATGACATTTTACACGAAGAGGAGAATGATGCGACATACCAGGAGACCTTGGACCATCAAGTTGGATCATATGCATTTAACGGCTCCTGGGACGATCCTACTCAATTCGACGATCTCTATGATTTGGACAATACCCACAATACCGTTGACGTTCGCCCTGCTGTTCCTGGTGGTAGTGAGGACCTTATTGCTAGCCAGGCAAACTCTTCCGCTTCGGTTGGTACTTCGAATACTTCGAACTCAAAAAAGGACAAGGGCAAGGGACGAGCCAAACGCCAGCATATGTCTATTGATGAGGACGAATCAAACAAGAAGAAGAAGATATCAGTTGCCGAAGCCATTGTGGAGTCCAACATCGCTACACAACAAACAAGTACCGAATTGTTGCGCTTTTGTAACGAAGCAGCGATTGCTGAAATGGAGGAGCGTCGCGTCATCCGGGAGCAAGAACGAGAGGATCGTCGCGCGGCCTTTGAGCTGCAGGAAAGGCAATGGAAATGGGATTGTGATCACCGGGAAAAAAGACTTGATATTGAGCGAATGCAAGCGCATGCCGCTCTCATTCGGTCGCTACGTGACATTGGTATGTCATCGGATGAGATTAAGCAGTACTTAGAGAATGAGAAGAGAAGTTAGTTGTTAACAAATAAATGGCTTTTTTTTGGGCCGGCCGCATTATGTGCGGTTAACAATTGCCGTTCCATATTGTTGTTTACAAATAATTGATTGGTTGTTTTCATATGATTACCTGTGATGATGCACGAAATATCAACAATCTAATAGGCAGATACTTTGATGCTATCTATCGAGTCGCATCTATCATCAATAAGAATGTGAGTCATCTAGTGAATATAAAAAGAACAATGTCGGATATCTCAAAAACCATCTTTTTTACTCTTTTTTGTCTTCTTATATGCCCAGATATTCTGAACGCCAACATACTCTGCGACAGCTGGAGGAAGCATTGACTATCGAAGTCAGTGTCGAACAACGCCAACGACAACTAGTCTTTATCCAGTCCATTGCTCGCAGTGGATTCTCTCGTGATGTTTTACAGCAAATGGTTCTGCAAGATACTACGATGGTTTTGCTTTGTCGATGGCTCCTCTTGTCTCGCCCCAATATGCGACAGTCCTTTGCAAAATTGCTAAGGGACTACATCATGCAAACATTGCGTTCGAACACTTCCATGTACTATCTACTAGTTGAATCCAACCGGTACCTCCATCCCAGGGAAAATGCAGTCCGCGATCATACCCGCATCTACTACATATTGAACAAAGAATCCCCGGACACTTTCAAGAGTCATGCGCGCATGAGCAAGACGGCATTTCAGAAACTGGTCAAACTACTAGAAGATAGTACCGTGTTCAAGAATGGGTCGAACAACCGCCAAGCACCAGTTGAAGTACAGTTGCTGACAACATTGCGTCGTTTCGGTCTATCAGGAAACGGTGCAAGTTATGTACAGAACTCGTCAAACACTCAATTACCAGGTATACTTATATCATGTGAACTTGTAATGCTGTAATACTAAGTCAATGAATAGTTGGAACGATCGACTCTTATACGACGCGATGCATGAAAGCACTCCTGGAACTCAAGAACAATGTGATCTTCTGGCCAGACGAAAATGAAAAGCACGATATCAAACAACGGATCAAGAGTACATTTGGCTTTCCAGAATGTGTTGGATATATCGACGGCACACTCCTTCCACTCTTCGCCAAACCACAAAACCATGGTACAGATTATTATAGCCACAAAGGCGCTTATGGTACCACTGCTCTTGTTGTTTGTGATGATCAGATGCGGATTCATCAAGCATTAGTCGGCTTCCCTGGGTGTGCCCATGATCAGCGAATCTTCTACCATTCTTCCCTCTATGACCATCCACACAGATATTTCGACGGCTTCGAGTATCTCCTTGGAGACTGTGGATTCACGGCAGATGTCACCCTCATTTCCAGCTATAGAGGCAACGGTGGGAAAGGCAGGACTCCCAAAGAAGCCAAGTTCAACGATCGTGTCAAGAAGGCAAGAATTCACATCGAGAATTGCTTCGGCATGCTCAAAGGCCGGTTCCACAGTCTTCGCGGAATGCGGAGGCTTTATCGAACTGTGAAGGATGCCCGTCTGGTCAATGACTGGTTCACCTGCTGCTGCATTTTACACAATCTGCTCATTAACGATCCTATAAGAAAGGACTGGATTGAGGAAGAGGATGAAAAGGAGAATGAGGAATCAGAGCTGGAGTATGCTATGGCGAAGTTGAATACCGAGCAACTACAGGATAAGAAGACACGAGAGGCAGCTGGAAAACAGAAACGCGAGTTATTAAAAGAATGTGTAAATAAGCTGCCCATGCCTTCTACACAATAAACTGTTTCTGAAGAAGAAAAAGAAGTTTGTGTAATCATCTTGTAACTGCGCTAGTTTGTGTAATCATTTTGTAAACAGCACTTTTTTTTATGTCAAGTTTATGGCAAGTTTATGCATGGGGGTTTCAGAGTTGAAAAAATGACATAAAATCTTATTGGCCATCGGGAAATGAATAGTTTATGTAAATTTTTTGCATATGCAACCCTATTATATATTAGGGGGTTTCAGAGTTGAAAATCTGGTTGCATATGCAAAAAATTTACATAAACTATTCATTTCCCGATGGCCAATAAGATTTTATGTCATTTTTTCAACTCTGAAACCCCCATGCATAAACTTGCTATAAACTAGACATAAAAAAAAGCGCTGTTTACAAAATGATTACACAAACTTTTTTCTTCTTCTTCAGAAACAGTTTATTGTGTAGAAGGCATGGGCAGCTATTTACACGTTCTTTTAATAACTCGCGTTTCAAGTGAAGCAATGATAGAAGGATATGTCACAATTGTATGAAGCAAGCACACAAATTATTTGTCATTTATATAGCTGTGTAAAAGGTTATCACATCTTATTTTCAAAGCCTATGTTACTCTCAGTTGTTCACAGATTCTGTTGGCTGCAACGCGATGACAATCCTGAGTCACTCGCTTCTATTCTATGTGAGGACTCATCAACGCAATGTCAGTTCAATATATCATGAGTCATGCCTTCTTCATTGGGCCAGATTTTTCCATCAGCATGATCCACTTTGCGCTCTACGATCCTGTTGGCTCGATGACCACACTGACCCTGAGTCACCTCTGACTTCCACCTGTGATATCCCATTACCGCTCGTATTATATTGGATGAGTCATTCTCAGTTTGTCCACTCGGTAGTACGAAATGTCCGCTTGTGATACCATTGACTTTATGTCAACTTTTGCATATGCAAAAAAATTTTTATGTCATTTTCCAGG
Source organism: Fennellomyces sp. T-0311 (assembly GCA_025266875.1). NCBI lineage: Eukaryota > Fungi > Mucoromycota > Mucoromycetes > Mucorales > Lichtheimiaceae > Fennellomyces > Fennellomyces sp. T-0311. Next base: position 68,451 of record JALLLT010000012.1, read on the forward strand.
CGACATAAAAAATTTTGCATATGCAAAAAGTTTGCATAAACTTTCAGCCAATCAGATTTTATGTCAAAAATTTTATGCTTTGCATATGCAACCCCATTTTCAACTCTGAAACCCCCTATTAGATAAAATGTTTAAGACATAGAGTGCAAATTATCATTAACAATTGTATAGGCGCTCCTTACAATAACTGCATTGGGTTCATCGATGGCACTGTGCGAGGTATCTGCCGACCTGTCGAGCTTCAGAAGCTTGTATACAATGGCCACAAGGTTGAAGAGCACTTAAGTTCTTTGGTTTAAGAAATTGTATGGTTTGCTAACCGGAAAACATATGAATCTATCTAGCACAAGCATGCTTTGAAATATCAGGCATTAGTTACACCAGATGGCATAACTTCGGCCTTCTATGGGCCTGTCACTGGTGCCAGACACGACGGCTATCTCCTGACGGAGTCAGGCATCCTCGACATCTTCGACGAACGCCTCAACTTTCCCGACGGAAGCAAGTTTGTTGTCTATGGCGATTTGGTATATCGTCGGCATGCAAACCTACTGGCGCCTCATTGGCTTGTAGCAAGTACGTTATCAATTCTCTACTTATTTTTTATTCCATGAGCAATTAACTTGAATATATTAATATATTAAAAAGACGACGAAAGAAGTCCAGAAGCGCGAGAAAACAACAGCATGAAGAAAATACGAATTGCAGTGGAGTGGGAGTTTAGACGAACGGTTAATTTGTTCGCGTTCAATGACTTCCACAAGACACAAAAGCTTCTACTTAGTCCTGTTGGGAAGTATTACGTTGTTTCCGTCCTCTTTAAGAACATTAAGGTTTGCATGAGAGAGGGCCAGGCATGTCATTACTTCGCCATCAACCCGCCAACATTGCAAGAGTATCTTGCATCAGCAAACCTTCGTCCAGTGTCGGATATCCCGACAAACTACGACGAGTACGATGACCTTGAGGAAGACAGCCAGTAGCAATTTTTGTATAAAGAAATGTATTTAAGCTTATAAGTAGCTGTGTATTAATGAAGGAGTGAAATAAGGTCAGAAACCTGTTGTTCAAGGCGAGCAATCCTCTGATTCGATTCCTCTTTATGAACTCGTAGTTCCTCTCGTAGTTGCTTCACTTCTTCTTCAGACTTCAAGATTGCATCTAGAAATGCATCTCGTTCTGAACGAAGGTGACATAGCTCTGATCGTACAAGGAGAAATTTACCATCCTTCCTTGTAAGAAGATCTGAAGTGTCACTAGTAGAAACGGCTACATCGCCAGAAGCGCTTTCATCGTCGAGGTCGATGGCACCATCATCTGAAACAAGGGGCGCCTTGTCCTGCTTTCTGCGCTTGGCACGACTATGACGATCCATTGCAGCACCTCTTAGCTTTTTCTCTTGCCGCGCCTTCGTCCTTTTCGCACCATCTTTCTGCTGCTTTTTCTCTTCGTCCGCTACTTCTTTGTCAAGCAACTAAATATATAAAATAAGTATATGCATAAAATAAACTTATAAAAAGTAATGTTTTAATGCCTAGCAGCTCTTACCACAGAAAGCAATTCAATGCATTTTTCCTGCAAAGGAGTACAGCCAGTAACAATGCCGCTCGAAACGACGAGGAGCTCCTGCCTCTTCTGCTCTTTTTTCTGAAGAGCGGGAATACGAGCAGAGCAGTACGTTCCTGTGACCTGCTTTGTCACGCCAGCCTCAATCAATGGCATGATTCGCGCATTGACATTGGCAGCGACCTGTTCCCATGTACTGGTGACAGAGCCATGCTTGGCATTGAATGGCTGAAGTTCCAAGGTCTCCTCGATCAGGGTAATGTCAAGTTTGTCTGATGGCGAGACATTCCTGCGTTTCGCCTTGGTGGTCCCATCAGGCTGCTCCTCTTGCTGAGCATCGATGACTGCTGCTTGTGCAATATCGTCGAGATCCTCACGTGGCACAAACGCCTCAATAGCCTCGGGATCAGTGACTTCACGCTATTTACATTATATGTAAGCAAATAGAAACGTGTATTTTCAGTCTACAAACATACTCTGGAGGATTCACTTCGTGCAGTTGGGACAAGTCCCAAAGACATAGGGGTCTCATTGATGAAGTTGATGTTGAACATTGTTTTGGAAGATTCGAGAAGAAGAAAAGTAAACAAACTGAAAATTTGACAGCTCTCAAATGTCGGTAGTCTAGGTAATTAGGCGGTCTCCTTTCTATTGGGTCGGTAGAAATGTTTGCCTTCTATTTCATATTCCGTTTTTGGAAGACATTTTTCAGAACGCGTTCTGAAAAGTACAATCTCTTTTTGGATTATGTAACACAAATTTCCTTTTACACATTCTGAAAAATGGATTTTTCAGAACGCCCTAAACTCTCTAATGAGAGCACCCATAATAGAAAATATTTCCTATCGGATAACACATATCGGTTCAACATCATCACGAAGCGCACTTACATAGTAACTTGCCAACACGGATTAAGAATTATACGGTATGAACGAATGGGATAAACTCAACAAGACATGGAATTGACTCCAATATAGCAATGCGGTCATTACACTGCAGGGCGGATGTCAAAGACATCCTCAGATCCGCATAATCAGAACAAAAGAAAGGATCCTATACGTCCTCTATCCATTCAGGCAATTCTGAAGACGAAACACTATCTAAACTGCCATCGCTGATTCAATACACAAAAGATATAAAAGCATAGAGCGTTGCATTCAATAAAGCATATCCGAAACTTCAAAGATACTTTTATAAGTCTCTTTTCATTCTTTGTACCGTTGATTCACTTCACTCTCTCTTGGTTTGACAATAAATAGAGAGAACCTTTAAGATAAAAAAGACATATTCGATTCTCACGGAACTTACTGTTTTTTCTCGATCCATTCTCTCTCACCGTAATATTGAGGATTGTATCTTCTTCACATGCCTCAAATTCAGTGTTTGCCTCTTATTGATGACATGTGCAATGCATCGCTGCCTTTTCTTCTGTGCATCAAACACGAAGTCCATCTGACGCTATATACGTTTAACCTCGGCCATCACGGTGGTGTTATTGGATGTGTTGTCGTGTGTCACAGCTAGGGCTCTAAACGGGCCATGCCCGACGGGCATCGGGCCAGTTCAGCCGGGCCACACCTGTGGCCCGTGGCCCGTCGGGCCCAACGAAACGGGCCATGTCTTTTGCCCGAACCCGAAATTACAAGAGCCCAAATTAAAGTGGCCCGCCCGATGAAATCTACAATGTAAACGATCTTAATGCAGCAATGACTAATGTAGAAGTGAAATGGGGTTCTGCCTTGTGTTATCGTATATAAGGTTTGGGCAAAAGTCATCTTTATTGTATTAGATCATGTAATCGCTATCTTGCACACACTTTTTTGAAACAGCAGAACTTCTGCAAGCAACAAAGGAAGACCAAGAAGTACAAAAAGCCAAAGCGACACAGTGAGACAAACCAGCAATTCGACATCGCAAATGGCGTAGGAATGCATCCTGCTTTGCATTTTTTCAGCAACGTTTTTTCTCTCGATGCCCGTCAAATGGAATTCAGGTCGACCATATTGCTTCAGAACGAATTTTTAATCACCACATACAGTACTACTCGACCATATTTATTTTCCATACAACTGAATTTTACCATATGACTCAGCTTTGTTTTACCGGCACTCCATTCCATTTCGACATTGTGCATCCCAATCAAAAAAGGGTGGCTGCGTACATACTGTAATGGTGCATACACAGCCACCCTTATTGTTTTTCAAATAGGTACACTTTTTCAAGCGCACTACTCAAGATGAAGAAGGATGCTTGTCGTAGCTCTTTTTTCTTTATCCAATGGTTTTCTGCGAAGCACCACCTTTAGTAAGCCAAAGGTTGGTTTTTTTCGGTAATAAAGCGTCTGTATGGTCGAGACACTTTTCAATCACTATTGTTATCCTTTTTTTTTCGTGTAATAAAGCTATCATTATACTGATCCACTTTATCTTCGCGTTCTACTTCTGCTTACACAATGCCAGCTGGAAATTATCTTTGCTTGAACACATAGCCCTTTCACACTAATACCGGTCCTATCCAAGTTCTAAGACATTTGCGGATTAGCGTGCTGCAGGCAGTTTGAATAGTGCTAATTGACGTAGCAGCCTTTCATTGTCGCAACTTGGCCCATCAACACCAATCATTGTGTAACCGGATCATTGTAGAAACTGCTCAACCTTTTGACAAATCTTTCCATATTAAAGATGTATACTTAGTTGATTAATCTTTATTTGCAATACACGGTTTTGATAGAATCAAATTACATATATAACAAGGGCCATTTAGATGGACGTTTCATAAAGAAAATACATATGCTTCACATTCGGGCACTCGGTCGGGCCAGTGGCCCGACGGGCGGGCCGCTATATAGGACCGTGCCCGTTCGGGCACCCACCTTCATACAGCTTTCCTGGCCCGATGCCCGAAAATGCCGGGCCAAAACGGGCGGTCCACGGGCCTGCCCGCCCGTATTTAGAGCCCTAGTCACAGCGAGGATCAACCAGCAATACCCAGTACACTAATCAACGCAACCGAATATACATTTCCTCATACCTTCTCCATAATATCGCCCTCGGCCATTGACTGCATGAACGCTTCCGCCAACACAACACCAGTGTGCCGCCCGGATATTGGCACAAAATCGAGGAGTACTTCCTGCAGTTTTGAAAATCGTTCGCGTCATAAAATACATGCATAAATGACTGCCATAATCGAGAGGTTATTACACAAATGTTAACTGAGACACAGTGGATGCTATCTCATTAGAGTATTCCTCTGAAGAAGGTGAGCGGTGTCTCCAGCCCTTCAGTAGGTAATATGTCTTTGCCAGAATGTCTATCGACCAACGGATTGGTTACTGCTTATGCCACGGGAAGGCTTAATTATCTGTAAAACCAAGCCGGGAAGCGCTTTTTTGGTGGACAACGTTCCACGACATCGTCCCTGCACTGGCGTATGTTTTGATGCTTCAGGCCGCGAAGTAATATGTTCGAAGCCATGTGATCATCTGACTTTAAGGTTGAGGAAAGCAGCAAAGCGTGCGCTGGACGAAAACGAAGAGAAAACTATATTACCAAGAAGCAAGCACGGACCTGTGTGCTAATCTCGCTACACGATAAAACAGAAATGATCAACAAGGGCACCCAGGCCATATTTATGTTTGGAAGACCGGGGCTATGGGGTTCAGCTTGCAATTTCTTTGCTGGCGTCAGTTTGCGTGATTCACTGTTTCAGTGGAACAAGCAGCATGGAGACGTAGCGAGATGAATAAGCCAAGGTCCGGGAGCAATTGTCAAACAGCAACGGGCGTCTTTTAAGATTAATCAGACGGTCCCACTTTTTTAGCTTGTGCGACACTATCACTCTTGTATTACCATGTCACCTCAGGGCAACGTTTGTGTGCCTTGCTCTACCCTTTTACTCCAATAGCTTCCTCATCTCTCTCACGCCTTTCCGATTCAACCTTTTTGCTTCCTTTTCCTCGACTTTTTTTTTTTGTAAAAAAAACCTCTCGTGAGCGAATGGCAGCAACAGCGGTGAGGTATGTGTGGGGTAGCTGCTTTTTTTTGCGCCGGGGCCCAGCTCCGATGCATTGACCGTGCACAATTTCACAGAGTTGGACTTCGTGTCAGGCCATTGACACAAAAGGAGCATTTCGAGAATTGCACTGAATGTTTGTCGTATGTTCCGAACGAACCACAAATCTTGATTGGTACAGACAAGTCGTTCACGTATGACTATGTGTTTGACAGCGCTGCTTCGCAGTCCCAAGTGTATGGGACAGCAGCAGTGCCGCTTCTGGACAAATTTATGGACGGGTAAGCAACAGGCTACGGTTTTTCAAAGGCGGGCTAAATAAGGTTCACTAGATTCAACGCCACCATCCTCGCTTACGGGTAAGGTTACGATAGGCAGACTGTGGAACGATAGTAACGTATAGTTTATGTCAGCCAAACCGGCAGCGGAAAGACGTACAGCATGGGCACTGGACTGCACAATACCAGGGTGGGCGAAGATGAAGGTGAGATCCATGGACTCGTCTGGCGGATGCAACGAAAAGCTGAGGCCATGTTCGATAGGCATTGTGCCGCGTTGCATGCTTCGCTTGTTCGAAAGCATGGAGCAGCGGTCAAAAGAGACGGCACACTTCAAGTACGAGATCTATGTGTCGTTTCTGGAGCTATACAACGAAGAGCTCGTCGATTTGCTCAACCCCAACACCGTTCAGCGCAAAAAGGGCGCAGGGGCAGCATCGACGGCGGAAATCTCCATACGTGAAGATATTGCGGGGCACATATACTGGAGCGGTGTTCGGGAGGAACGGTGCTCCAGTCCCGAAGAAATACTCGGGTACCTGGCCAAGGGCTCGCTCTGCAGAACCACCGGATCCACGGATATGAATACGGTATCGTCGCGTTCCCATGCCATCTTTTCTGTCATTTTGAAGCAGCAGCGCCGGGAGGACGACGGAAGCGACAAGTCGTTGACTAGTAAATTCCATTTTGTCGATCTGGCCGGATCCGAACGGGTAAGTGTCCGCCGCCTTATTGGTGCATATCGAGCTGACCTTGCAAACAGCTGAAGCGAACCAATGCACAAGGTGATCGTGCAAAAGAGGGCATCGCCATCAACTCTGGACTGCTGGCACTGGGCAACGTCATTTCCGCTCTCGGAGATGAGACCCGTCGCGCAACACATGTCCCATACCGCGATTCTAAGCTCACGAGACTGTTGCAAGACTCGCTAGGCGGCAACAGTCAGACTCTCATGCTGGCTTGTGTGTCACCGTCGGACTCGAATTTCATGGAGACCTTGAATACCATGAAATATGCCAATCGCGCTCGCAACATCAAAAATCGCGTTACGATCAATCAAGACTTTGCCGGGAGTTCCATCGAGATTAATCAACTGCGCTCGTATATCGCCCGATTGCGCATGGAAGTCGCTTCGTTGCGCGCCAACGGTGCTACCGACGTCACGGCCACCGATGGAGGCGAAAGCAAGGCTTTGCGCGCTGAAATTGGTCGTTTACGGGATCGCATCCAAGACATGTCCACTAATCTGATTCAAGTCACCAGTGAGCGTGATACGTTGATGATGGAACGTGAATTGGGTGACTTTATGAACGCATCGACCACCGCGCCCGAACCGTCCTCTCATCCGATGGTCGTACAATATCAAAAGACCATCCACGATTTGACAAACGAGCTGCAAGACACGCGGGACCGCTTAGCATTTTTGGAAAATGCTCAACCCATGGCTATGCAGGCAATGATGATGGCCAGCTCCTCGTTCCAGAAGTCTGGCGCTACCATGTCCATGAGTACTTCGACAAGCCAACGTCGTGGCCGTCGCTCACGTCGTCGCCATGTCACGCCCAATAGCAGCAGTACAACCATGCTGCACACTGCCCGAATGACATCCAAGCATTCTGCTCGGCGCCCGGTTCTTTCGCAGAGTTCGAGCACCAGGCTTCAGCAACGATACCAGAACGGTGTCATTACCCCGCAATATACCCTCAGCAAAAACGAAGATGAAATCCGTCAAGAAGTCAAAGATAGCATTGCCAAGGCAAGAGCCGAGATCCAAAAGGGAATGCAAGTGCTGGATCTTGCAAAGGTAATTTGCGAACGTTCGCGATGGACCTTTACTCATGCAGCTGGAGTTAGCCTCTTGATGATGCTGCAAGGGATTGGGAAGAGGAGCTCAAGGTAAGCCAGTGCTTCCACCTACATGTGCGTGTGTATGCTGACTGGTTCCTAGGAATTCGAGGAGCATGAAAAATCGCTTTATGGTGATAAGGATATGCAGCGCACATCCTCTGATGAAGGCAACTTTACGCCCGCACGATCACCTGTTGAAGATGACTTGCTTGGAAGTGCGTTGATGGATGAAATCGAAACCTTGGTAAACCCGCACACGCTGCTTGGATTCCGCGTATTAAACGTACCCCCTTATAGGCTGTTCCAGCATGGGAAGGACCCGGTATCGGACAACGATCTGAAGAAGCAGACGATAGCAGCAGCTCTTCGGGTGGATCAGCACCTCCATCGATCGCCAACCTTGGTCTATCCGAAAAGACCAAGCATAATGCTCAACTCAGTCGAATGCTCCACCAGATTCAATCGGACATCCGAGTCAAAGAAGAGCTAGTGTCCCATCTGGAGAAATCCGAAAACGAATACTCGCTGATGCGTCGCAAGTTTGATGATCGTATCTCGCAGCTTCAAGGCCAACTGGATGTATTGCAACGTGAACGAGATCACACGCTGTCGCGAACCAAAGCACGTTTATCCAGCAAGTCCGAGATGACCATCCAAATCAAAGAAAAGCAGCATTTGATCGAAATCAGGCACGCGTACGAGGCTAAGATGAAGCATCTCTTGTCCGAAATCCAAGAGCTCAAGCGCAAGTACTCGCAAACAACAACAGCCATGCAGGCCACAAGGAACCAGAACGAGACGTTACTGCGATCATTGCGCGTCAACGTCGAGACGCTCAAGGTCGAAAAGAAGCGCATGATCAAGCGGATGAAGCAGGAAGCAGAGCGCGTTCGTGAGCAATCCACGTTGCAGGAACGCAAGATTCAGCAGCTTCAGCGATTGAACGCCGAAGCTAACCTTGCTCGTCGACGATTGGAAAGGCAACACGAGCAGCAACAAATGACACTTAAGCAGCGCGACCAAGAAGTGTTGATGAACAACAATCAACTCAAGCAATTGACCAATGTGCTCAAGAAGGCTGTACGTGAAGGTGGTGTTTTGGATGAACGATTGCTAAGCAAAGTTACGCATATTGTCGGCGGAAGCTTTGCTCTCATTGCTCGTCGTGCTCAACGACCCGATCGAAAGACATTGCGTCGTCGAATGAAAAAGATTCCTGTCGAGGTCCGTGTCAGCCGCAAGAAGCAGTTGATGGATAATGCTTTGTACCAGTTTATCCAAGGCAAGCAGGCGGTGGTGGAGATGGAGCAGCTGCTGTTCCGTCGCGAACGCTTGGCTGCGGAGAAACTGGAATTGATTGAAGAACGTCGTCATATTTATTTGGCGGAAAAGGAGAACGCCGAAGCGACTGGTCAAGCCATGGATACACTTGCCTTGGACTTCACCGATGAACGTATCGATCTCATCTCTGCTGAGATCTCATACTTGTCGGCACGCGTGAGGGCGCTCCAATCCGAGGCCGCCGGCGATGCCATTTCGGATGGCAGTGACACCGGAAGTGTCGGGTCCAATCCCGCAGTGATGCAACAGCCGCATCAACGACAGGAGAAACGAGTTGCATTTGCAGATGATATTGTCAGCGAATCCATCACTCCTCAAGGTGACGGCTGGGCCGACATGGATGTTTTCGAAGAGCAGTTTAGTGTGCCGGCATCTGCTGCTCCCGAAATGGCGTATGATATTTTGGTGAAATTGATCAAGACGCTCGAGTTGGATGAAGCCAAGGTCATTGCCGAGGCACTTATTGAGGATATCATGAATCTTCGCATGAGTGACTCGAACGGCCAAGTCACCATCCAGAATCTGGAAAAGACCGTGCATGACTTGCGTCGCACGTTGATCGTGATGAAACGCGCAGCCATTACAACCACTGTCGAGAACGAAAGGCGTATCCGAAAGCTGGAAGAGAGGGACTTTGGAAGGCGCGGTAGTCGACACAATGCCGATGATGATAGCGCAATCGATGTTAAAATCGAAGAGTATATCAACAGCGGCAATACCATCTTTGACAAGATTTACGAAGACGGAATTCGCGGAGTCGTTGGTACACCTGAACCCATGATTGATTCGCGCCGGTCGTCCATTGCTTCGTTCACAGCTGACGAACCGCTTTTACCCCCACCATCCCCTGTCACTTCGCCCACGTACGTGACACAATCAAGTACTCGCGGCAGCGGTGCTGGCGGCGTCCGGCCACCGGTGTCTTTGACGGATAAAGGCAATCGCCACGCTAATGCACGGGAAGCAACACCCTCTCCAGATAGATTCCTAAATATGATTCAGGTATGTTGCATTCACTGCATCAGGAGCTATGTGTTATTGATTTTATTTCAATAGCGACGGCTGTCTTGGCAACAGCGCATTGCAAACGGCTCTGAATCGCCGATACCTATGGTTATGGCCAACCCTAGTGAATTTGCGAGATACAGCAATGATCTGGAGCCTTCGACCCCATCTCGCAGTAATCATATCCGACGGTCATCGATGCAATCGGACCATTCATCGTCACAACACTCCTCGGCGTCGTTACGCAAACGAGCCTATTCGTTGCAACAGCCACCGGTTCCGCAGCGAAGACGCACATCGTTGCGTGGACTTTCCATGCTCCAATACGATAATGAGCCACAGTCGCCACCGACTCAGCCCGTTGCTACCATGTCATACCAGCAGCGGTTCCAACAGCCGCCTCAGCGCCCAACTATTGGTCCGGTCGTAAGCTCGTCGTCCATGGCAATGGAGCGAGCGCACAGTGCTGGTAACGTTTTCGACCGACTATCGCAAACACCGACGCGTGCTTCGCGAGCCAAGATGGCCTATCGCTATAGTAGCGGCAGTGTGGAAGATCTCAGACAACAGTGGGAGATAGAACGTGCTTCCAGTGCTCTCAGCGGCTCCTACCAACTGCCGCAGTAATACATAATTTTGTTATATCTATTAGCTATAAGTTTTTATTTTTCTGTATAAAAAAGCCCAAATAAAATGCCTATACACCATCGCTGGCACCGCATGTCGCTCAATCTATTCAGTAGCTCAACTGAGAATGAAATTTGGCTTGATGACACGCAGTGCGTGAGCTGAGCAAAGACTCACGCTTTCCAACAGCTTTACGAAATCCAATGTCTGACTTTGGCGACTTTAATTCCTCCAACGATCCCACCGCCGACTTTTTGGCCCGCGAACGTGCTGCTCTCGGCGAAGATGCTGATCTATTTTCATCTGGCGAAGTTCCTTCGGGTCTTGGTGCTGATGCAGGAATCGACTTGATGGGCTCATCTGATATTACCTCTTCGGTCGTGTCCCCACCTCCAGCATTATCGGCTCAAAATGTGACCTCGCCAGGTGCCGCCGACTATTCTGCATTCGAAAGCGACTTTCCCAAGGCTGAAGAACTCGAAAACTCACAAGTAAGAAATATATATCCGGCTATGTGAGCACCATAGCTAAGCGACCCTTGTCCTAGGCGTTCCACAAAGCCATGTTACCAGACGAAGAACCGGAAGTGGTCCGGTAAGTGAAGAGAGGATACGCAATACTTGAGGCATGGGAGTAACAGTCCCGTGTGGCAGACAATGGCGCGAGAAACAAAGAGAATTGATTGCCAAGCGTGATGAGGAGGCCGAAAACAAAAAGCAGGAGACGATCCAACGTGCGCGCGAGGAAATCGACAAGTTCTACGAAGATTACAATGAAAAGAAGCAAAGAACGATCGAGGACAACAGGTATGGTTTGTTGCTATGGTGTAAACAACAACATTGGCGTTAACTTGGCAACAGAGAGCGTGAGGAGAACTATCTGAAGGACCGCGAAGACGCATCGTCAGCAAACATCTGGGAGCGCGTTGTCCGCGAGTTTGACGTGACAAACGCAAAATCTGGCCACCACACGCGCGATGTAAGCCGAATGAAGCAGCTGATGCTGGACTTGAGAAAGGACGCCAAAGCGCCGGGCACGATTGTGCAGGCATAAAAATAGTAGTAGAGCATATCCCCCTCCGTAGCACCCCCTTTCCCATATTTTACTGGAATGCAAACAATGATAATGCTTTTTTATTCCATGCGCAGTTTGTGACTTACATGCATAAGAAACGCTTTTGGGTCCGATACATACATCGTCCATTTGTCTTCCGTTTCACCAAAAACACGCGACAAAGTGGACAGAGTGAACGCTTCTTTTTTGCTAGAAAGACGCTCCAAGGTACACACCTTCTTTTTCTTTCAGAAGAAAACAGCTCTTGTCCCTTTTTTGCTCTGTTGCCTAACCCCGTCTTTACGTTTCCTAAGCGAAATTCCATAATGATGCTGAAAACGATATCGCCACTGATTGTGGTAGATCCCATGCGGAAAAATAGCCAGCCCGTCAAGATCGTGATTGTGGAAGACCATACGGTTACCGATGAAAACGATTTCTACCAGAGCTTGCACCGCCATTCCATATTGCACCGACTCGTCCTTGCTCGGCCCTTTTCTCCAACGCTCACTCTCGACAAATGGCACCGGATCGACCTTGAGGTGGTGAACGAGCTGGGACTTTCGCTCAAGGGAAACAAAGACGCAAAGTGCTGCATGTCTCTCAGCTGCCACCTGTTTGTGGTGGATGGCACGCACGGAGGATTGACCAAGGCGCCCACTGCCTTAAAATTAGAGTATCGACCGCTACAAGTCGATAACTGGGACAATAGTGTGCCTGCAGACTTACCTGGTTTTCATAGCAGTGGAACAGGTGGCATCGAAGTGAAAGTGACAACCTCGCAATCGCTTGGCTCACTGCAGTATACGACAAAAGCAAAATACTTTGTGCGCGTTGCACCTGTGTGTGATGCCTACAAGACTCTGGATGCACTGCCCTTGACTCTGGGACCCATGGATATTCAGCAGCAGCGGATCGAATCTATCACCTGGTCGAACGACCGACTGTCATCAGTGGCAACGTTTCGGCAATACGCCCTCGATAGCCTGGCCCCGCAGCTCTTGCAGGGCAGATTCTTTGTTGTGAAGGAGGGCTGGAAGATGGGGACGCCTGGTAAGATATGGGACTCGGCATTGGTCATGTCGGACATGTTTGCGAAGCGGATTATGCAGGAACGTGATTGTTTGAAGGGACGACATGTCGTTGATCTCAGTGCCGGGTAAATATTTAGTGCCATTCTGTTGCCTCGTTACTAATTTGCCATATCTACCAGAACCGGCTGCATCGGTTTGCTGCTTGCATTGTTGCTACGCCGTTTGATCACTAACCATACCTGCCATGTTACCTTGACGGACGTTCCCGAAGCCTTGGATCTGATACATGAGAACCAAATTTTGAACCTGGGCACGAGTTCCGATCCAAATGTCCACATTGACAAGCTGCGTTGGGGAAGTGGCCATGATGCCAAACACATCCTGAAGCGTGGCTACCCCGATATCATCCTTGCGAGTGATGTACTTTACGACCCAACTTGCTTTTCTATGCTGGTGGACACCTTGAAAACGCTGAGCGCCCCCCAGCAGACGGTTATCTATTTGGGGTATAAGCGTCGCGGACTCAAACGGGAGGATGAAAGTGCTTTTTTTAACATGGCAAAGCGACACTTCCATATCACAACAATTGACGAGCACCAAGACATTACTTATTCGAATCCCGTGGACTGGGAAGTCCAAAATGGCTATATGAGGCGAAACCACATGGCTATGGACGGCAAAGGATGGTTGGGCCCCGCGGGCACCGGCGCCGACATTTTCGGAGAGTCGAGACAGGAAGGCAAAGTGATCATTTACCGCTTGGTCAGGAAGACAGCCCACAGCGTCAGAGCCGTCCCCTGATTAACTGCATTCGAGATAGTCCCCATATATATCCATCCCATCAAGATATTAAATATCTATGCGTACATATTAAATACCCTTTATTCCCACTGGTTGATGGTGTACTATGCTAGAAGTATGGGAACTGTGTCATTGCAGGATTGGGCCAGAGAGGACCAGGAGGCATTGGACGGCCATTAGCAACCGTCCATGGCTGCGGTGCTTGGAGTATGACAGGCACCGGAACCATCGGTGGCGATCTAGATGACATTGGATACGGATGCGAAAAATAGGATGGGATCCAATACTGTGGGGACATAGTTATGTAGGAAGGATGGATAGGAGCACAAGTTGACCGTCTTCTTCTGTGCGTCAGGTGATGACCAGCTCTAGGTCCTCGTCGCTTTGGATATACATATTCCATGGACTCTTCTTCAGACTCTGACTGGCCGTGCTCGCTGCTCTGGTCCTTTGCGACGGTGATATTTACTTGTTGAGACTGATCATCTCCCTGAGACTGCTCATCTTGGGTTTGTGAATCTAGCTGATAGGCTGCCAGGTACTTAATAAAATGATCAAGCATTGCTTCTTGACGTTATTAATTTGCTATCGGCTCATTTTGGTTCTCTGTATTTATTCACGACACGCTGGTGATGTGAATTCATCGTCAGGAGGCCTCACCGGTGCCGCTGCATGCGTGCCACATCGATGGCTGCGCAGATAAGATGCCATGACGCCCCGCCTTGTAGTCAGAAAGCGGCACGTACCACCGCCGTGGGACCGCAGCACGTTCAATTCCAGAGACCAACCGTTTTCACTGGTTCTCTTTTCATACAAGCTCTCTCATGCCAGCCGCTGCCAAGGTGTCCAAACTCAATCACAATATGGCATCATTCCCCAGCAAACTATTCAAGCAAGTTTGGCTGAATGTCGCACATATAATGTTAAACTGACTGCTTTATACATAGCATGCTGAATGATCCAACCACGAACGATTTAATTTGTTGGACAGAATCCGGTACTTCGTTCCTTATTACTGATCCGGCCGAGCTCGCAAAACGAGTACTGCCTCGGTATTTCAAACACGATCGGTATTCGTCTTTTGTTCGTCAGCTCAACACATATGGCTTCCGCAAGGTGCCTCAGCTTCAACAAGGAGTATTGCAACCTGATGACAGCAGTTGTACCCTGATAGAGTTCACACATCCCCGGTTTACTCGCGACCAGCCTGACGTGCTCTTGCAGGTTCAACGGAAGGCGCCACGAAACAAGCAGCTGGTGCCTGCTCAACCTGCCCCGTCGGTGTTGGACGAACTTGCTGCCATCAAGAAGAATCAGTTGAGTATCAGGAATGAACTAAAGTGTATCCAACAAGAAAACCAAGCAATATGGCAAGCGATTCTGGATGCTCGGGCGCGCAGTCAACAACATCAAGATACTATCGACAAAGTCCTTCAGTTCCTGGCCTCCGCAGTCTCGTCACGTGGTTTGCGATCCAACAAGAGGCGCTTAATGATTGGTGAGCAACAGGAGATTGCTAATATAGATTCGCCAGCGTTTGACCTGAACGACCTTGTTGAGGGTAAATGGTTACATTTTTCCTTGTCGGACAAGTCTATTAAATGCTACTATTAGCCCCCCCTCAAGTTGACCACGACCAACTACAGTCCTTCATGCATCTTATTCAGGCAAGCCCATCTCATATTTCAACCAATGATTTAGCAATCCCGGGCCCACCATCTTCGCTCACGGACGTCACCAACGCTGTTAATGAAGATATCAACCAGATTGATGTGGAGTCCCTCGTCCAGCAGCTGGGAGTACCAGGTGACGCTACTAACGCCGGGGATGAGTTTTGGGACACATTGTGGGAGAAAAATGAGAAATGATATCTATAAGCACGTTGTAAAGGAACAATAAATCTCTCTATATCTCTAACTTTCTATGTGCATTCCACAACGCTAACGGAAGCTTCCAGTCTTTTCGCTGTAACGATGGCTCGAAAACGTTAAAGTTGGCCGCCTCGAGCTTTTGAAGGAATCGAGCAGTTGGGACCTATGTTTTACTGTCTTAGTCTTGATACTTTCGATCGATTTCATTGCAACTGTTACCGCGGACAGCACCACTGGGAATGCGGCTGGTGGGACTGACTTCAACATAGATCGTGCGGTCAATAAATGATCGTTTGCTGCAGTTGCAACCTCGAATATCGCATCCTCCAATCCTTCCACATGGCCTTGTCGGAAGACGTCTTCTTGTGATATGTTATACTGTACAATCCAACGGTTTGTATATGATTCATACGACAATCTGTTGCGCGCTTACCTTGGCAGTAATTTGCGCAGGCAACACCAAACGTTTTTGGCTTAAGTGGAAGGGCAACGATCGTAGGAATGTGGAAATCCCAATCATCTTCCCGATATGGCTGATCGCGTGATCGGCATTAACATCCTTAATCCCGAGCGATTCCAGTTGCAGATAAAGTAGACTGGAAGCCGTGTTTTCCGAATAATTCTCCATATCACTGATGGTCATGAATTGATGGTCATCCAAGTTTGATAACTTGTTACCAACAGTCAGTATTTTCGATATGTGTCGCTTATAAAACATACTCGTTCATTGATAATCCGCTTGAACCACAAGGGAGATAACTTGCATTGCTTGAATGCGGCATCGAGGGCCAATGCAATTGGTTGTTGCGGCGGTTGACCCTTTCATCATGGGATTAGTTACAGCTTCTGCACATACCTCCAACTAACAAACCTTGTATATCTTGTCAATGGCATCCTTCCAAAACTGCATTCTCATTTTTCCGGTATTTGGGTTCGATACACTTTCTCGAATGGAAGCTAATTCAACGTTGAATGCTCTAATAGCGTACTCTGTGTCTCGAAGTTCTGTTGGATAAAAGGCGACACACAAGTAACCTTCGTAGTCGCGCTGTCTTCTCGGGTCAGTCAAGGTCAATCGTCCCTTTTGTTCTTTTTTACCTGACAGAATCAGCGCAGTATTTCAAAACACTTGGAAGTTTGTTTTCAGAAGTCAAGGTAGAATTGAATCGAGCGCGAAGGCAAGCGCCATGACGCATTGAAGGCAATGAACTTGTCAGCATGGTACACAAGAGAGCGATGCTGGTGGATTTCCCTGGTCCGAACTTAATTTTGGTAGGGTGACTGCACACTGAAAATGTGGTCCGTGTTTCCTGACAACTATTTGGTGTTGCTAGGTTACAGTGCTAACATATCATGGTAGCCATTCGAACGGTTTTTTTTTTTTGGGTATTATGACAATAATGCACTTCAAAGGTAGAGAGAGAATAGCAGATTCGAATTTTCGCTATAGTCCATGTAGAACATCCAATATATGTGGATCGATAAAGTTCTTGAAGAATGGATTACATTTGCTCCAATACATTAATATATGTAAAAGGTATGTACAACAAAGAGAATCTGCGTACGTGCTATTTCAGATCCTTTCAGAGTGAAAGCTTTTTTTCTCATGCAAATTCGACTGGTGATACAAGGCAATCGGTGGCTTTTGTGGGCAGCGAGGGAAGATTCAAGCCAGGCCAGCTCTTACTTTCGCTCAACACTTTGCACAATGGCAGAATCCTCGAACAAAAAGAAATTCAGAAAGGATAAGCGTGAGTTGATCGAGAAACATCTGCTGTCATTGTTCACTTTGTAATATTTTGCTTTTCGTTGAAACAGCATGGGACACAGACGACATTGATCATTGGAAAGTCGATGAATTCAAACCAGAAGAAATCAACGGTCCTTTTACCGAAGAATCGTCGTTCGCCACTCTCTTCCCAAAATATCGCGAAAGTTATTTGAAAGAAGTTTGGCCTTTGGTCACCAAGGCATTGGACAAATACGTGAGTTGGATCGATAGGGCGAAATGTGGTCAGAATTTTTATTGACTCAAATAATCTTAGGGTATAGCTTGCGTTCTCGATCTCGTAGAAGGCAGCATGACCGTCAAGACTACTCGAAAAGCCTACGACCCATACTCAATCATTAAGGCTCGAGACTTAATAAAACTTTTGGCTCGTAGCGTGCCATTCCCTCAGGTAAATTTATTTTTTGAAGGCGGGAAAAAAGTCTAAAGAATGTGTAGGCTGTGAAAATTATGGAGGATGGCGTGGCATGCGACATTATAAAGATTGGCAATATAACGAGAAACAAAGAACGATATGTCAAACGGCGGCAGCGTTTAATCGGACCCAACGGCAACACACTCAAGGTAATTTGTATGCGCGTATGGTACCCTGTATACCAGTTTCTAATCTGTGTTGAGATGCTATAGGCGATCGAATTGTTGACGCAATGCTACATGATGGTTCAGGGAAACACGGTGTCTGCCATGGGCCCGCACAAGGGTCTCAAGGAATTGCGGCGCATAGTGATCGATTGCATGAAGAACGTCCATCCCATCTATCGTATCAAAGAATTAATGATCAAGCGCGAACTTGCAAAGGATCCAAAGCTAGCGGAGGAATCTTGGGATCGGTTCTTACCCAACTTCAAGAAGAAGAGTGCAAAGAAGACCAAGAAGGTGGTGGTGAAGGAAAAGAAGGCGTACACACCGTTCCCGCCTGCGCAGGAGCCATCAAAGATCGATCTGCAACTGGAAAGTGGCGAGTACTTCCTAAATCAATCCAAGAAAAGGAAAGCCAGCTAATTATCATTCCCTCTCGCATTAAACACTCATTCTTCATTATGTCCATTGCTGCTTGTGTGCTGTCAAACAGCCGGCTTCTTTCAAACGCCGAAAGAAAAAGATAATAAAAGTCAAAGACCAGAAAGCTTTGCCTTTCTTTAGGAACAATGTCGACACCTGTTGCGGAACGTGTTACTTACTTGGTTGGAGGAGCGGCTCTCGGTGCCGTCTCGTATGCTGCATACCAAAAGTTTGCACAGAAGCCGCGACCTGCGGCCATTACCACGCAACCCGTCCCCGTTGTCCCTGCACCAACCAAGGGTCCTTCTGGACCTGTTCCTCAACGATCCCTGGACAAGATCGAGAAGGCCAAGACTATTTTGCCTTTTGGTTTCCCAGGTACAAGCCCATAATTTTGTTTTCTACTTCCCCATCGAACTAATCGGTTACCTTGGCAACCTAAAGGGCCTGTCAACGACATTGTATACCGAAATGCCTATGTTGTTTCATACAATCGCCGTGATCGCAACCCCAACTGGGTAGCTGAGCACTTGACTCCCGCCTCACTTCAACGCATGGAAGGCGTGGATCGTCAGAAATCCAACTTTCAAGAAGATGCCAATATTCCTCCCCAGTTCCGCGCTCGCCTTGCCGATTACTTCAAGAGTGGCTTCGACCGTGGTCATATGGTCCCCGCTGCCGATGTCAAGTTTGACCAGGAAGCAATGAACGAGACATTTTATTTGACCAACATTTCTCCTCAAGTGGGTGAAGGATTTAACCGAGACTATTGGGCACATGTCGAGAATTTCTGTCGATCCTTGACGAAGTCGTTCCCCGACGTCTATGTCTTTACCGGGCCTTTGTATCTTCCGCATCAAGAGGCTGATGGCAAGTTCTACGTCAAGTATCAGGTCATCGGAAATCCTCCCAATGTCGCGGTCCCCACTCATTTCTACAAGGTTATTCTCACCGAACGAAATGGCAAGTATAGTGCCGGTGCTTTTGTCTTGCCTAATGCCCCCATTTCCGACGATACTCCTCTCGAGCGCTTCAAGGTGCCATTGGATGCTGTGGAGCGTGGCGCTGGCCTTACTTTCTTTGATCATATGGACAAGAACGGCCTTCATGATTTGTGCAAGGAAACCAAGTGTCAAATTGTCTTATCCAGGTTCCACGAAGCCAAAAAGCAAAGTGCAATTTCAGCGTAAAAAAAGATATAAATGTTTATTGTACATAGTAATATAGCATTAATGACAGACTATATAATACAGAGAATTCTGTGTGTGTGTTTGTTCGCTTAGAAGCACATGAACTTGTTTTTCTTGCTCATTAATTCTTCCATCCTATTCTCAAGGATGAGACGTGCTTTTTCAGCTTTTTCCTTGAGTCGTCGTTGTTTGGCAAGTTCTTCTTCGAGCATCTTGTACTCTTCCGCAGTACGAGTAACCACGGATTGCTGCTGATTGCGCGCTTGGGTTACTTGACTGCGCAAGTTTTGTATCTCTATGCTTGAAGCTTGCTTTTCTCTTGATAGCACATCGAGTTGCTTTTTGACTTCACGAACCATGTGTTCTGATCGAGAAAGCTGCGACTCCAGTTTGCTGATAACATCCTGATGTGCTCTCACATCGTTTTCTGCTGATCGCATCTTGCGTTGCATCGATAGAATTATCTTTTCGTAACGCTCGGAAGTGAGACCATCGTCGATTGTGATTTCACTTGCGCTAGCCGTGGTGTTCGAGTTTTGACGGTGCAAAAGAGGTGATGAAACAGAGCGAGTTGGTGACAAGGGTGGAGAAGTAGCGCTCGGGAGTGGAGGTAAAGCAGTAGGTACAGGAGGCAATGGATTGGAAGGTGGTGCAGAGGGTGGCGGAAGAATGGAATTGGATCCTGTTCGACTTCTGTTGCTACGTTGGGAAATACGTTTGCTACCAGAGTCTTCCTCGGGTAACGATCGCAAAGAAACTGATTTTGGCAATCGAGAATCTCGCGTTGGTGACATGACGCGAGGTGTTTGTGGTGGTGAAGTAACACTCGATGTCGAGTCCCGGTTGTTCGGTAACAGACTGCCTCGTTTGGCGCGAGACATCACTTGCTCCATTTCCTTTTCGAGGCGATTCTTAGCTGAGGTCAAACGAATTACTTCAAGCTCGAGATTCTTCGTTTCGAGTGTCATTTTGCTCCGTTGAAGACTTATTTGACCTTCCAGATCGGTAACATGTGTAGCCAATTGTGCGTTGTCTGCAGCAAGTCGAGTAAGTTTCTGCAAAATCTCTTCTTGACCTTTTGGATCCCGTAACTTTTCTCGATAATGAGCCAGCAATTGGTCGTGATCACCGGCAATATCATGAACAGGAGTGCTTGCACGCTTGGGTATTTCATCATCAAACCGGCTTAATAAGTCACCGCTTCCTAAGCTGCTGACCTCTGAACCGACTTCTTGTCCTAGTTGCTCCTGTAGCTCTTTCACTTCCTTGCATTTCACTACATAAGTTGCGTTGGCCTCGTCAAGTTGAACTTGCATTTTCTTGAGTGATGACTCGAGAGCCTCAATTGTGCGCTGCTGATCTTTGTTGGTTTTTTGAGTCTCTTCAAGTTCTGCTACTGCACGTTCAAAACGGATATCAAATTCGTCTTGATCGTTGCGTTGTGCTTGTTGAAGTGCCTTCAACCGAGATTCAAGTCCGGTAATGATCCCTCGGATGTCAACTTCATCCAATTGGTTGTTGGGTGTATTTTCCCGGTTGCGCTCGCTTTGAAGTCTGGCAAGCTCTTCGTCCAATTCCATGACGCGTCCCTCCAAGGCTTTAGTTCGTTGCAGTTCGATATCTGTGTGCATTTGCTCTTCTTCAAGCCGACTGACATTGCTGATTTGCTCTTGCAAAGACGTCTGGACAGTGGAAAGTTCTGCTTGTAACTTGCGAGCCCTTCCGTCACTTTCCCACGCCTGACTGGTCATTGTCTCGAGTTGCCTTTCGAGATCTTGCTTTTCCGAAGTCAACTCCTCGATGCATCGCTGCTTCTCGTCGAGGTCCATGCCTTGAACATTGCATCGACGTGCCGTTTCCTGCAGTTGATCGGTGCACTTGGTGAGTGTATTATCCTGACGTCTCAATGCGTTCTCAAGGAATTGTATCGTAAGATTGAGCTGCTTTCGTTCGTCACCCATTCTGTTGACATCGCGAAGAACGTCATTTGCTGCTGTTTGCGCATCATCAAGAAGCTTGCTCTTTTCCTTGTTTTCCTTTGCAAGAAGCTCGATATATGATTCCTTTTCAATCAGCTGTTGGCGTAGAGTTTGGGCTAGCAAATCCATCTTGGTAAGCTTGAGATCCAGCGTTCCAATAACGATATTCTGCTTCTCCTCCACAATCTGTAACGAACGAAGGTCGGCTCGGACACGTTCAAGTTCTTCCAATCGGGCCCGGAGTGCTTTTTGAGTACTTTGCTCTTGCTGCGACATGTGCTTTTTCACTTGAATGGCGGCATTTTTCATCTCTTGAATCTCAGTGACGTATCGACTATTGCTTGCCGTCAAATCTTTGAGTTGCACCTCCAGTGTTTGAATTGCTGCAGAAGACTGTTCTTGAAGAGTTTGACTGCGGCTTTCTTCTTCATCGATCTTTTCTTGCAACAAAGTACATTCAGATTTGGCATTCGATATTGATTCTGTAAGTTCCTCAATCTGTATTGATTGGTCTTCTCGCAGTTTGACTAGCTCTTGACGCAGCTTTTCAGCTTCTGCTAGTTGCGTTTCAAGTTGGAGCACATACTCAGTCTTGGTCTGGACCGTATCCTTCAAGTTTCGGAGCAATTCTTGATTCATGGTATCAGCTTCATTCTTGATATCCTCACCATTGGGCTTTTTGAAAGTTTCTTTGATCTGCTGAATGACTTCCAGAGCTGAAGTACCCTTTTGGTTATCTTGAATTGCCAAGGCACTGATCTTTTGCTCGATAGCATCAATATATGCGTTGATTGCTTGTTCTCGTTCAATCGATCGTGTAAGACATGCCTTGAGTTCTTGCAAAGATGGCGACGGTTGCGATGGAATGTCATCGGTATTGACTTCCGCTGGTTTGTCCTGCTTGGTGGCCTTTTTTTCGAATTGTTGGCTTCGTGCAGTTTTTAACTCTTTTTCGACATATCGATTGCGTTCCCGTGTGACAGCAACTTCGTTTTGAAGTTCTTCTATCTGTTGACGCAAATCCGCGAGCAATGTCTCTTGAGCGTCTCCTTCGCTGTTGGTATCGGGAATCGTGATTGTGGTACGAGCAGACGATGAGGGACACACGGATACTCTATCCGAGTTGGCAGAAGACCAAGATGATGACGAGATGTGGCGTTGACGACTGGAAACCATGGATGACTCTTCGTCTTCGTCTCTCAATGTTCGAACCTCGGCTTGTAGCTTGGCAATCGTTTCACGCAAAAAACTGGGATTATCGTTCTTCATCCATTCTTCGCAGTAATGATAATCTGCATCGACTTTGTTATTGCGTGCTCGACTGGCATATTTGACAGTCCTTTCAGTTCCATCGAGATCTTCCGCGCTGATGCATGCAATCAGTGACATGGTGGTTGAGCCCTGGAGTAGTCGAACCAGTCGGGTATCACAGTTTTCTTCTTTCTTGTCACTGGAAGGGGAAGAACAAGGAGTACTGTATCCACCAAGCAAATCATCCATGCCAATTGAGGCGGCAGATAGATCGACAAAATGGAGTTTGGAATGTTGTGCAACCCATTCTCCTTCTTCTTCTTCTTTACTTGGACTACGTGCTTGCTTTTCCATTTGTCCGACCATAGCTTTAACGTTGAGTGTGCTGACGCGACGTTTGGCAGATGAAAGCATGCTCGTTGATTTGGATGGCATAGATTTACTGGGAATAAGCGATAGACGAGCTGGCTTCTTCACCCAAGTCTCTCGAGTAACCGTAATCGTAAAAACAGTATGCGTTTGTTCCGATGACTTCGCTTGTACGCCAGTTTCGAGGTATCTAGATAAAAAAAAGTGTGTAAGTACAGTCGAAACATTTGAAAAGTATCGTAAGAACCTTAAAACATCGCCAGTATTTCGCACAACAATTTCTCTTGGCCCTTGGATGTCTTTTTTGCCAGCACGTGCTTGCCGATCCAGTCGCATATCGACAGAGCTCAGTAAATCGACCAATTTGTCGTCATGGACTTGGACAAAAGAAATGCGCACAGTGAAACGAGGTGAGTTGTTCCCGCTTGTTAAATTAGGTGTGGATCCACGCCGAGGAGGACCAACCATTGAAACAGGCCTCAGCCTTGAGGACGCAGAAATAGATGCAGTTGGTTTGGGTGGCCGTAAAGCGGTGGTGGACGGCGATGTGGTAAACGTGGATGCGGGGCGGAGTGATTGCGTAGGTCGTTGTAAGCGATCAAACAGCGCTGCTGCTGCTCGCGGAATTATGCCTAACATATCTTCCTTCCGTCAGTGTGCTATCAAAATAAATAGAACTAGCTTTCTTTGATTACCTTCGTATTCGGGATTATCGTAATTATTCACGGTGGACCCCAAGGTGTATGACTTTCCCGTTGAAGATTGTCCCTGTGTAACAATGTGTATAACTTTAAGTTCCAACATGGCCATTTGCAATTAATGGTGTGTGATACTTACATATGTCAAAAGCGTTGTGTTGCGTCCTGTAACGAATAAAATTGTAAGGAAAAATGAACGCATAACAGAAACGTTCCATGCTTACCATCAATTACTTGACCAATCAAATTGCTGGCAGTGCTTTGAAACACTTGCTCTTGACTACTTTGCCCGTCAAAAACATGATCAAACGCAAACGATTTTTGCAATGGGGCAATGGTCACGACTTTGCCGCATGTCGCAATGATGTCACTTGCATGCTCGGTTGGACGCACTCTCAGTGCTATGGACACAGGTGTGAGTGTTTCGTTGGCAACAAGTAAAAAAAAAATAGTTGCTTACCAACGTGCACGGTTTGCTGTTGTTGCGGTTGTTGAGCAGTTCGTTGGTTGCTCCTTACGTCGTTCATGTGAAAATGGCGGTTTAATGGCTTAGGCGACGATGTACTGATAGAAAGTGCGGTACTGACGGGCATTGCTGTTAAGTATGATAATATGCATCAAAAAATGAAAGGACTGGATGGTGATGATATAACTTTTAATACAAGATCCTGGATAGTAAAAGAAGGAATGACTAAGAAGGGCAAAAAAGAGAAAGAGAAAGAGAAGAAAAAACCGCCCTTATCGTTGCCTGTTTTCTACGAATTGTGGTGACACTCAGTCGCGATTCAAGATTCGTACAGCGTCCTTGGAATAAATATAGCTGGCGCCCGACCAAACGGTTGTGCCACCAACTGTCCAACTGAAAAGGAAGCACAGACATCATTTAGAATTTTCTAATATATCGATGCGGGGAGCTGTATAACCCCTGGAACTTACTGTAAGGCTGTCATGATCTCGGGTGATGGTGCTCCAAGAGCAGTTGAGGTTAATGATGCCGCCATGAGAACCAGTTGCAGCGCCGTGTTAACTTTGCTGATCATCGTGGGGCGCACCTCTGCAGATGGTATGGAGAAGTCAAAGTACCGCACTAATGTTTTCTTGTGTACCCAGCAATAAACAATGATCAATCAGATTCGTTCCGCTGATATTAAACTTGCGACTTACTGGTTTTGGCAATGAGATGTACCGATAATAAAAGGATGCGAGTACAAGCCCAGCATCACGTCCAAGAATTACAACCGCCAGTGGCACTAGATACAAAGAAAAGGCGCGAAAACAGTGTTGAGAATTATTAATTCATTTCATTCGCCCCCTCACTTACTCGGTAAAACGCCTTCCGCTGCCAGTGTCACCGTCATCACCGTCATTAACGCTTTGTCAGCCATGGGATCGATGATGCTTCCCACTATTGTTTTGAGATTGTATTTTCGCGCAATATACCCGTCCAGCTATACAAATTCATGAAGCCTGAGTCGCACAGAGCACGTGGCTTACCAAGTCAGTGAATCCTGCCAATGCGAAAATGCCTAATGCAAATTCGTAGTCGTGCTTCATAATCAGATATCCAATGAACGGCGTGGAAGCTAGTCTTGCAAAGGTCAGGAAGTTGGGAATTGTGTAAATGTTTTCATGTAGCGGGGTAGCTTTATCTTTAATCTATTACGTTATCATCAGTATGCGAATTCTGGCATTTTCCCTTTTGCAATTGTTACGTTGCTAATCATGGCTTTCGCGTTAGTTGCTGTCTGTTGTATCTTTTGAGTTGGCGTTGTCTTGTCTGGGCCATCGCTGTTGGACACCAACGTTCGCCGGCTTAACACTTTGGATATGTTCAGCTGGTAGCTACGCATACTACGACATCTATACGATAGTGCGTAAGTTCGTGCTCTCAAGCTGCTAAGGTAGCCGTGACAGGCAACGGACCTTACTACCCCCAAGGCCCCTTCCTGCGGTAACTGCGACATGTGCCGAATCCAGCGTCCTGAATGTGCATAAACATGGCCAATTCGCATTGTTGATAGTAGTTGTGGACTGCAACTTGTAATTTTGCACAACTGGAGGCGCATTGCCGGTAGCATGTTGACTTTTGTCAGAAGCACGCGTGTGCGCTTGTCGTGACTTGAACGATTGTTTTTATTTCCCCTCTTCAAAGTCCTATCCTCCTTACTGAATTGACCGACGTCCGTGCTGACATACAACAGATGGATTGACCTGTATACTATGAAAGACACGTTCCTTATTTTTATTTGGCTTTTTTCTCAGATGAAGAGTGGCTTGAATTGTGATAGTACTGTATATAAGTAAACTAGGCGGTGTTGAAGATACTAAAGGCTAGAGGAGAGGGAAAGAAGTATGTATACAAAATAGTCAACTCGTTGAACGCGCGATTATACGAGAACCAGTGGCTCACGGTTGCTTTTTCGGGATTACGTATGGTATGAAAGACGGTAAAAAATGACTAAGGGTAAAGGGTGGTTTACTTCCAGAACTGCCAAGTCTTACGCTTGGTTTCCTTGTCGGCAGTCAACTTCTTCTCATTAGCCGGCTTCTTCTCCATGGTTGGCTTCTTTTCGCTGGTTAGCTTTTTGTCAGGAATGGTTTTTGACTACAGCACAGCTGTCAGTTAGACCAAAAGTCCCGTTTCCTCTACTTGAGTGGTCTTACCTTGTTCTCCTTGTCCTTCTTGAACAAGCCGAACAGTTGCGATCGTCTCTTGCTGAGTGTCTTGTTTCGAGAGAGTTCAACAACTTGCCGTGGCAAAGGCTTTCCATTTGCCTCTTTGTCTTTAGCTGAAGGAGCAGGTGCTGCTGCTTCTTTCTTTTCGGGTCCAGCAAGCTTGTCAGCTGAAGTCTTTGATGCGTCCTCAGTGCTTTCGTTGAGAGTCTGTCCTTCTTCGCTAGCACCATCCTTTTGTACTGAGGCTGGCTTTTGAGCAGAGTCCTTCTGATCTTCGGTAGTTGCTGCTGGCTCTTCCTTGCTTTCAACTACTGGGGCCTTCGCTTCCTCAGCTATTACTGCTGGCTCCTTCTTGCTTTCGGTCACTGGAGCCTTGGCTTCCTCAGGTTTTGTTGGTCCCTTCTTGCTTTCAGGGCCTTCAGTCTTCTTGTCCTCAACTGGTACCGATTCCTTCTTATTTTCAGATACCGTAGCCTCCTTCTTGCTGTCAACCTGTGCAGACTCCTTTGTTTCCGACTTTGGCTCAGCAGACTTTTCGACCGTGGGCTGAGCGGCCCTTTTCACAACTGGTGCCTCAACCTTTTCGGTAAGAGCCTCTTTGGCTGCAGCAGCAGAGGTTGTTTGGATGCTTGGCTCAGCCTTGGTTTCAGCGACGGGCGCAGCAGGCTTGGATTCTGCCTTTAGCGTGCTAATTGTTTCCTTCTTCAGGTCACCAGATTCTTGGGGGACAACACCATCGTTCTTTGCTGCAGTTACGGAGGCTTCCGAATGAATCTTAGGGGAATCCTCCTTCTTGATTTCAGTCTTGGATGTGTCAACTGACTCAGCCTTTGTTTCCACAGGTTTAGGAGCTTCGACCTTTGGTTCAGCAACGGCTGTCGATCCCTTGGTTTCGCCGTTCTCGGTATTTTCGGCTTTGGATTCCGACACAGGCTCAGAAGCTTCTGCACTTGAATCTTTGATGTTATTCTCCTTGACCTCGCCAGTAATAATAGCCTTGTGTGTCGATGCATCCACCTCGACTGAAGAATCATGTGCGTCGCTGTGAGGCTCATTGTTCACGGGTGTTAATTCTGAAACCGTAAATCCCTGTGGTTGATCTTTGGTTTCGAGTTTCCTCTCGTCGTTGGCCTGATCCTTAACTACAAGGCTAGTGACTTCCTCGGTAGTTGGCGCAACTTGTTCAGCGGCGATGGGTTGCGTGTTAGTATCCGCGATCGATGACGCGCTGCTGCTTGACGCGGTGGTGCTGTTAGCAGTAGCTAACTCATCTGCTTTGGTCTGCTTTTGCTTATTGGCCTTTTGGTTTTTGCGCTTGCGATTGGCGTTCGACTTTTTTGCCATGGTTGAAAATTAGAAAGAGAGGGAAGAAGAAGGATGGCTAGCAGCCAGGCGGGAAAATTTTTTTATTTTCGATGGCTTCATAATCGTGCTTCATTTCTTTTTTGCGTGTGGGATCACAGAACCGATCTTCCAAAAAAGGTTAGTCCGCAGGCAATAAGCAGTACAATGCTTGGGATTGGCCCCTCTCGCGTCTGTGCTGCAGTCGATGTTGCCACGACACCCGCCTGCCGCGTCCACACCACTGTGCATTTTTGAGTTCCCTGGCACCGTATCCGTGTCACCCCAAACGAGTCACCCTTACCTTCGTCAATAACATGAAGCACACCATTCGATAAAAGCACATCAGATTTCAGTATTCTAGCGGGTCTAGGTTCTGTGAATTTTTTTTACGATTAAAACAATCAATCAAGCAATTAACCGCCAACCTACTAACCTAGCCACAGCTTTCCGTTTCGAACCTCCAAATCTTCACTGTCCATGGTTTTCATATGAAAGGTACTGTTCTCCCAGCGATTACTGTAGTATACTCCGGGGACAGTATGCCATCGAGCCATTTGCATTCGTACAGTCTCACTGAGCTGCACAGGATTCACTGTACCGAAAGCCTCATCGGCTGGCGCAAAAATGGTCATCTGCTTTTGGCATCTTAGTCAAACGTGCTTCTCCTTACACAGGCGCACAAAGTTTTGATTGGGTGACGACTGTGTACCTCTCCCACTTGATTGCTTTCCGAACGGTAAGTGGTGTTAAATAACTCATAAGCCATACTTAAAGTATCCATCTCCTGCAGGGTTTTCGATACATCTTTCGGAACGGAAGGAACTGTAAAAAGAAATATAAGTTCTCTCCCAGCCAAGCTGTCATTCTGTCAATAGAGGGAAAAAACCTTGTTCGACCACATATATAGTTCCGTCACGTACAATGATCGGCTCGCCGATCACGTTGGCGTAACCAGACGGTTCTGAAATACTCGGCACTTTGCTATATGAATCTGATAAATTCTTCTTGTTGAGTTCAAACTTGTTCTTACTTGTCGTCCTGATCAATCATGTGGATACTGACCTTTAATTCTCAACTTAATCTTGGTCCCGTTCAGGAGTGTCGCCTTGATCTGCAGCTGGGCGTCATCGGTGGCGTCATGCTGTTCAACAGATAAATAATACAAACTCGTGCTCAGGAATTGCTGTATGTGATCATTGGATGCAAGTGCCTCATTACACGGTGCAAGTACTGAGATGTTCGGAATATCTATGAAGATCAAGGTTTTATAATAATGTGTGAGCCGGAGTAGCACCACGAGGCATATAACCCCTGCACTTACTTATGATATATCGACGAAATGATTCGAGAAGTGGGTCGTTGTCAATCAGCTCTCCGAGTATTGAAGTGCGAGGGTCCGATTTTATAGCGTCAATTATGGTTTGGGGCGTGATTGGCTGTTGTTCGCTTTCATATTTGGAAGTAGATATACTACACAGGACAGACGATGGTGCCACCAGCAGAAGCAAAAGTATGCAGAATGCGACCATACTTGGAAGTCGTATGGTAGGCAGGAGCAAGTTATGGATACAGTGTTATGGTTTGATGTTGCTGTTACGCTGTTGCTTCGTCCCTTGGACTGTTAAAAATCTATATCGTATACAATGTTAAACCGGTTAAAGATAAAGGGCAGCAGTGAAAAGGAGAGTTTCCGGAATGTAAGGAGAATAGCTCTGCTTTTTAAAGCATTACTTAGGACAATCGGTACTGAAAAAGAACAGTGGTGGTAGTACTTGGTGCACTCTCCTTGCAGCGTCCTAGATCTGCAGAGACGGACTCATTCTCATCAATCACGCATAAATAGCCATTGATCGTGACACAGGTCTTAATCTGACGATGTATTGGTTTGAGCAAATTGCTTTATTATCAGCACATCATTTATTACCGATGAATTTAGTCACTAATAAATGATTGCATATGATTAGGTTTACTTATCAAAAATGCCACAAACCTATCTTGAGTTGGTGGTGGCGGAGTACCTATGGCCGAGCTGCTCATCTGTCACTGTAAACGCGTAGAATGTGGCTCGAAAATCGAAGTTAAATATAGAAAGCAATAATTGGATGTAAAAAGAAAGCAACGGTCGTCGGACATGATTTAGCTTAGATTGCAAAATACTGAGAAAGATAAATGAAGTAAAACCATCGCTGATAATGATGTAGACTGATAAAATTTACAGCAGTCATTTCTCCACGCACGTATTTGGTATCCTTGGAGTTGCTCGTGTGCGTATCAAATCTCCATACTAAAACTCTTACCCAATATTAACTCTGTCCAACAGTAATCGTTCAAATCTAG
Source organism: Fennellomyces sp. T-0311 (assembly GCA_025266875.1). Taxonomy (NCBI): domain Eukaryota; kingdom Fungi; phylum Mucoromycota; class Mucoromycetes; order Mucorales; family Lichtheimiaceae; genus Fennellomyces; species Fennellomyces sp. T-0311. The sequence goes on from JALLLT010000012.1 coordinate 98,524, forward strand.
AATGTTATTTAATTTAGTACACGTAAACATATATCTGCCTGTATAAGTGGTTACGTTACAGAACTCATTGAATGAATCGATTTATACCAATCATACACTTCTTTGCTTTGCTCAATGGACATCAACATTGCCATAGTCGCCCGGATATGAGTATTATACCCAGCGAAACGATACATAACAGATGAGGCATAGCAATATGATCATTAGGATATCTTTTTATTGCTCTGCACTGGACAAACTATTGGCGGATATCGAAGCTCTAATAAAATTCACAAATATATTCAGCAGGTAGATAGACAATTTTTATTTCCCAAGCGGCCATAAGGATGGAGCCTTATGAATGGCAGAGCCGTCCTATTTGCTTTGTACAGCATGCCGAAGAAGGATAAAAGTATATTTTTTTAACGATATGTAAACCTCCCAGTCATATGAAGATCGACCATATGGATTTAATTCTGACAATCGTGATAGTGCAACGTCATTACTCGGACTTATAAGAAAAGTGTCACCGCATGATTACCTAGAAATGGTATAGTCTGCCGGGAACAGTAATAAGATCTTGCTCCAAAGCACCTACCATCAAGTTGACAATGCGGTGGTCAACCGCAGTGTTGATAAAGACATTCACCCGGCTTACATATATGAAGTATGAAGCTCGTTGCTAGGCTCTTCTCCTGCTGAACCTTTTAAGTTCACAAGCGAGAAGGGAAAGTCTTCAACTAATTCCGTTTAATTACCACATGGGGTGGCCAAGAATGAGGACGTTGAGACTCATTACATGCTGCTCCTTTCGGTTTATGTTGCCATTTCCTTTTCAGGATGCACGTCACCTTTGTGTTTGACCTCTATTCTATTATATGGTGCATCTGCACCCTCCATTATCTTCCGCACTCGGATCTTTTACTAATTGTACTTCCAACTTGCCTCACACTGTACCTCCGGCACTGCCCATTTTACCCACTGTCAGCTTATTCGCAGAAACATATAAATACCTTGTTGTATCGAACAAAACAAAGCATTTAACTTCACCTCAAGAATCTTGATCATACCTAGCCGAAAACTCAAGTCCGGAGCTTACATCTGTATTTGGTTAACTCACCTTTTCTTTTCTCTTGCTTCAACCTACGTTGAGGACACCGTTTCATACCGAATTTCTTTTAGATAAACAATTCCTTTTTACAGCAACGTAACAGTAGTAAATTGTCATTATTGCGCTGGGACGCTGATCAGTCCCAATGGGGTATGATCCATGTACATACAAGCGGACCTATGAGCCTTATAGCAGGCTGTACATCAAGTACTGCGTAAAGAAACCAACAAAGTGAAGATGACTTGGTATCAAAGCACGCTGATTTCGAACAAAATAGTACCCACTCAGATTGTGGTGTCTAGGGATAAAGACCGATAAAGAAGCTCAAGTCGAGAAAACGTCACTTAAGTGTTACCAGTTGTTAGCATCGATCTGCCAATACTCAACTACCCTCGATCATACTAAAAGATACTACGGAAGACTAGGAGGTGCTACGAGGTACTAAGAGGTACTAAGAGAAAGGCCAATGGAATCTATGATGCAAGTCTGTTATAGAAATTGAAGCAAACGATCGAGTATAAAAGAGCCATTGTAACAACAGATAGCAACTGGTTCTGGTTTTCAGAAATAATATGTGTCTCAAAGGATTGGACTTTACTGTCTAATTATACTTATTCTACAAACTCTACAACACGCAGAGTTTGCTAAAAGTAAGTAGCACTACTCCTATGACAAGTAGCTTACAACCTGGTGCTCTGGAAAAAAATGTCAAAAATAACGGGAGATCCCGCTAAACAAACCGTTATAATACAGAGGGCTGCTGCTGCCAAATTCGTGATCACAGCCAAGTTGAGAAATGGGCAGAGGACTAAGATACAGTAGCAGAAGTAGCTATACCGCCCCATTAGCTATGGCAACTATCCAGGCCCACCTGGTGTGCGGCACCCAATCACATTTTAAGCCTGCATAAGCGCCGCCGCCAGGTAGCACCAGAAGACATTCTTGCTGAATATATATTCATGCTGATTACGTTCCTCGAGTGAGCTTCTCTGTAATTAATCACGAAAAGTACTCTTCGGAATCCATGCATTTTTAATCTGACACGCTTTCCTACAATATACCTTTGCCCTTCACTTCTACACCACCAATTGTGTAATATCCTCGTGGCACAATGCAGAATAGTTTTGGAGGTAAAAGCCCTGGTAAGTTGTCGCTTATGAGTAATAGATTTTCTCGCCATTAGGCTACTATACCATGCTAATCCTTAGGCTTAAAATTCACCTTGCCGGATACTGTTGGCATGCGAATGACTGGGCCAATCAAAAGAAGTGCACCTTCCCCCAAATCTTTTACGTTCTTCTACTACAGTCCCACCCAAAAAGTGATGCCCAAGCCGAATTTGGAAATGGAAATAAAAACATTGCATCTGTTTTGTTTTTCAAATCTTGACATCTTTTCTTTTTATACAACACAATGTCACTTAGAAATATCACAAACAACCTTCCAAATATTCGGAAACAGCTCAACAATCACCAAAAAGGTCTCATAATTGGCCTATACAAGGGTGGCAAGAGTGACCAGTTCATTTCAGATGACTTGGGTATACCCCGTAGAACTGTCAACCGTATTGTCAATAAATATAAGAAAACTGGATCCACTGACAATGCTCCACGAAGCGGAAGGCCTACCAAGGTTACTAAGAGAGGTGCAAGGGCGCTCCAACGTAGTGTACGCAAGGAACCGTTCGCGCCATACCATGTACACCAAGCTAGCCTTGCACATGCTGGAATACATGTTTGTCGAAACACGGTCATCAAATATTTACGACTTTCTGGATTCTCTTCGCGCTCTCCAGCTCGTAAGCCAAGACTTACGAAGAGCCATATCATCAGACGACACGCATGGGCAGTTATGTACAAGAATTGGACGACCAACCAGTGGAGCAATGTCATCTGGTCTGATGAGTCCAGATTTACGATCGTCGGCAATGATGGAGGTGCTCGGGTTATACGACGGAATGGAGAGCGTTACGAGGCACACCATGTTGTAACCACCGAAAAGTTTGGCAAGGGATCAGTGATGGTGTGGGGTTGCTTTTGGTCTGGAGGCGTTGGTCCATTAGTTGTTATGGATGGCACAGTTGATCAAGACGCCTATGTGGATTGCCTTGCCAAGCACTTGATTCCATATATGAAGAGTACTGAAGCCGAGACTGGTAGGAAGTTCACCTTCCAGGATGATGGTGCTAGCTGTGATACCGGTAGCTATAGCCAGTGGTTTAAGCGACAATGTGGGGTGAGAGGCTTTCGGTATGTATTGGCCTGCCCAAAGTCCTGATCTCAATCCAATTGAGAACGTATGGAGGGCTCTTGACAAGCGTATTCAGAAGCGCAGAGCCTTCAAAAAAAACAAGGAACAGTTGAAAGCCTGCTTGCAAGAAGAATGGAGCAATCTTTCACTCGATTTCGCGAAGAAGCTTGTTGACAACATGCCTAATCGATGTAAGGCAGTGATAAAAGCTAGAGGACAGCATACAAAATATTAATTTGTACATTCTTTTTTGATCTGATATTTTTTTTATTGCTATAAGATTCTTTTTTACTGATAGTAACAAGGGGCATCAGTAAGTGTGATCTATGAAAAAGACGCATTGGAGTTTGTATATTTTTTTACTTGATCGCGGTGTTCAAAAACCTGGCCATCACTTTTTGGGTGGGACTGTACTACCTGAGCCAGACTTGGAGCAAGATGAAGGCGGCCAAGGCGAGGACAATCGTCACAATTTCGGCGATGACTTATATACTGGTACTACTCAAAGCAATACCACGCAGACTGAGATAAGAGAAAACGCGACCTTGGGCTATGCCATTGGTGAGGATGACAACAACCGCTACAATGGAAACAGTAGTGTAGGTGAAGCAGGTATCAGTAGCAATAATGACAGCGAGGTGAGCAGCACCGAGAGCGAAGGCACCAATGTGAGCGATGGTAGTACCGATGACAGTGATGAAGGCAGCGGCACGGACAGTGATGATGCTAGCAGCAGCTGCTGCTGCAGTATCCACGAAGAACGCCAAGAGGAGAATGAGGAGTTGGCGTTAAGCAGATCAAAGCGTGCAACAAAGCAGGGTGTGAAGCGAAACAGTGTTGATGCCGGTACTGCCAAGGAAGTAGTTAAAAGGCCGAATAAAGTCAAAGGAGCCCGTTATTGCAGCTGCTCCACCAAGACGATCAACGAGAGTCAACAACCTCAGGAAGTAGTTTGCCGTCAAACGCAACCTACTATTGCTTCAACAAGTCAATAGCTTGCCCATCAGGGCTATAACATGATATTATATGCCTTTGCGCGGATCGATTTATGAATAAAGCACCGAATAACCATATATAATCAATACATAGAAGTGAAACGTGATAGTAAGCGTAGTAAATAACATATACAAACTAGCATGAAGGTTCTCTCTTAATACGTACTATGAAAACTCTGGAAATCTACGGCCAGAGTACTGCTAATCCCCAATACTGCTGATCTCCAAAATTGTCAATTTTGGAGATTGGCAGATAAAATAGATCGCCTGTATATCAGCTGTAGATAAGCAGGAGAAAAATGGCCCATAGTGTTGTATGACTTGGTCAAATATCAACCTGAAAATGTGAAGAATAGAACTCGCACGATCATTGCTAAGTGCATATGTATGGTGCATATACTTCGTTATAAGTATCCTAATTCAATTAAGGATAAAACTATCAAGAAGTGACGGTGAAGCTCGTTTCAGGACGTCATTAAAGCCCTTGTAACCCCCAGTTACCCGGTGCACCACTTTGCGGTGGCAGGGCATCCACATGCAAACATCAGTGTAAAGGTAAGTGAGGAAATGATAACAACTATATAGTTATTAGAGATGTCGAAGGTCGAAAATGCTGAAGCTTGCGGATTGCTGATGCAAAGTACATACGATATGTTTTATATTTTAGCTCAAACCTGGCGGATCATACGGGATATGACTGGACAGTATTCAAGAAGGATGTTGTGTACACGCCACTGTACTGTAGGTGGACGACAAATGCGGTTAGTGTTGCCGCGTTTAGCAATGAGTGTAGTTGCCAACTGAAGCTGGGACCAATCGCAGCACTCTAGTACTGAGATATCTGACGGTGTCGTTGGGGCAAATCAACTGGATCAGAAATTGAATTGCATGCGTTGTAGTAAAATCCTCTTATAGGTCTTGACTTTTCTCATTTGCTATCATAATGCGTGGCTGAATACTCTCACCTCCCGTACAACGCTTTACAAGGTTATCACCCACTTAAACAGTTTTCATTTGTTCAGATCCAGTTACCATAAGCGTGCACACACTATATATGTGTTGCGGAGCCTTGCTGCCATTCAATAATTCGTACTTCTTTCACTTTCTAGAATCTCAACATGGGCAAAGACGGCTTCCTCACACCAAAAGCAATTGCCAATCGCATCAAAGCCAAGGGACTCTTGAAGCTCAAATTCTACTGTCAAGTATGCGAAAAGCAATGCCGTGATGAGAATGGTTTCAAGTGCCATACGCAGTCAGAAAGCCATCAGCGACAATTGCTCCTTGTTGCCGAGAATCCTGGACGCTATATTCACAATTACTCGGATCAATTCAAGAAAGATTTTTTAAGCATTCTTTCGCGAGCGCACGGAACTAAACGAGTGTTTGCGAACAGTGTATATCAGGAGTACATTGCAGATCGTAATCACATTCACATGAACGCAACGAGGTGGAATACACTGAGCGAGTTTGTCAAATACCTCGGCCGGGAGGGCATATGTCAAGTCGACGAGACGGAGCGTGGATGGTACATTACATGGATCGACAACAGCCCCAAGGCGCTGGCCCGACAGGTAAGGAAATATAGGGAGAGGGTTTCTGTATGCAAGCGTGTGCTGATTTCTTTTTTTAGGCTGCCATCCAGAAAATGGATCGTATGCAGCGGGACGAAGAGGAGCGAGAGCAGCAGATGCTGAAGGAGCAGATTGAAAAGGCCGCCAAAGAGGCGGAAGAACGAGGTGTCATGGAGCCAAAAGCGACGGAACTGAAACGCGACGAAGGATCACAGAGCAAGATTAAGCTGAGCCTGTCAATGAAGCCGTTAGCCAAACCAGCTGCGCCAGTGGCATCAAAGGCGGGCGGCAACAAAATGCGGATGATGATGAAGAGCGGGGGCGGCGTCAAGAAGGCTGAACCGCCTCGCCATCTCAGCATCGCCAAATCGCATCACTAGCGTTACATGCATCCTCTTTAAAGATCAAAAAAAAATAAACAGTTTGCAAAACGGCACGCATGAAAGGCTGGGACAAATTCGCAGTGGCGTTGTCACACCATTGCCAGAACTGGGCTCAGCTCTCGCTTTTCGCAAACCCCTCCTCCTCTCTCTCACACACACCCTTCTCCTCATTATGCCTACCGACAAGCAGCTCACCGATGAGACCTGCGTTGTATCGTCCAATTCAACCTCGTCATCAGACGTGCTGTCCGCAGCCTTTCAAAAGCAGGCAACGGTAGACGGCACTAAGCAGCGTGGACGCAAGCAGCGTTTGTTCCGCGATGACTCGGCGCTGCGACCTTCGCAACTGGCAATGATGCTCAAAGAGGACAGTGACGATGAGCCTCTAATGGTCGATGTACGCAATTATGATGAGTACGAGAAAGCACGGATTCGCAAGTCGATCAACGTTAGCCTGCCGACGCTGCTAATAAAACGGTATCGGCGGGGCACAGTGTCCAACTTTAATCTCGACAGCTTTATTGCCACTGAGGAAGGCAAGCAATACTATGTCGACTGGTTGCGCAAGAGCCCCGGTCAGCGTATTGTGGTATATGACGACGACATGACGGACCAGGAGTCGCATGCATGGATACTGGTCAATGTGCTCAGAGCCAAGGAGACAAGGATTTGTACGCTGGAAGGCGGCTTCCAGGGCTTTGCCAAATGGGACGCCTGGGCAGCGTATGTGACCGGATCAGCACACATGCTGGCAGCCACGTCGTCGTGGGCACCATGGTCAAACAATCGTTTGCGCGTGGCTACGCCCACTCAATCGCGCAGTGCCACCACGTTTTCATCGGGCCCGTCTGCGTGGATCAACCCAATCGATACAAACGTCCAACGCAGGGCCAGCCTGTTCAGCCTCGATACCAGCTCGGTGCGATCCAAGTTCCGAGACCATCATGCGCCCCATGTCAAAGCAAAAAGCAGCTCACGCGCAAAGCCCAATGGAGCACACAAGCACCATCGCGATCTGTCCAGCATATCCGAAGCCAAAGACCACGCGGCGCCAGACTCAACCACGTCGTCGGCAGGTGGCACCTGCGACTCTAAGTTCATAATATCCGAAATCGTGCCTGGATTTCTGTATCTCGGTCCTGAAATATCCAACCAAGACCAGGTGGTCAATCTGCGTGCCCGGTTCATCAAGCAGATCCTCAACATGGCTGAGGAGTGCGACGACGATGTTCCAGGCCTCAAAGACATGGTCAGCTATCACAAGGTGGCCGCACGGGACACTGTCGAGATGCAGAATGTTGAAGAGACCTTAAAACAGGCTGTGCACGTGATCGGTAAATATAGCTCGGTTGCTATTCTTAACTCGCCAGCTGACTGTGTGTTTGTTTTGTTCCAGACGAGGCAAAGCGTCAGCATGAACCTATCTACGTGCACTGTAAAGCTGGAAAGTCACGGTCGGTCGCCGCCATTCTGGCATACTTCGTGCTGTCCGAGCGATGGACGCTAAAGCGCGCGTATCAGCATGTCATCAAAGCAAGACCGAGCATGTCGCCGAACATTGGCTTCGTGGCAGAGCTGCTGAAGCTGGAAGAAAGTGTGCACGGCCAAGTAAGTAATTTCGCGACGCCCAACTGGCAATGCGTCGACCCAAGTATACCGCCCAGCCCTGAGTCCCAGCAAGCCATTGGCAGAGTCAAAATGGCATGGTCAAGTTAAAAATTATAGTTGTACTTCCTTCATACCACACCATCCGTGAGATATATACACATGCGCTCCTCGTTGTAACATTTCCCTGCCGCTTCCCGGTGAATTTATATACCATTAAATTTCAGACAGCACAAACTGTATCCATAATTATCCTATTTCACAGGTCAAGAAGTAAATCCGCGCCTCCGGGTGCCTGTTGTGCGGGCCTAACGTCTTGCTGGTTTACGACGTCCGTGGCATACGGATTGGCATTGGCGCCTTGCAGTGGATTCGCCCCGTTAAACGAGTGTCTATCAGATCCCATCTTAGCATCACGCGTTTCAAACACCCATGCTTTGTCCGTTTACCTGTTAGCAGCCAGGCTGTTGTATCCGAGATCATTCGGCAACGGGTTCTGTGGTAATTGCTGCTGCTGTGGCGGTGCTTGCGGTCGCGGTGCTTGTTGCTGCGCCGGCGGCTGTTGCGCCGGTTGCGCTGGTTGTGGGGATGGGAATGACTGGGAAGATGACGAGCGCTGGAACGCTGGAGAGGGCAGCAGATAACGTGGCTTATAACGGTGGATGAACGTGGTGGGGCTCTTGTGATAAATGGACGCCAAGCTAGAAATATGAAGTAACAACTCATCAAGGAATCCGGTATCCATGTTGTCACTTTCTGTGGAGATCGGTGGCTTTTCTGATAGAACAATAGCCTGAATAGCATGACTTAGAATACGACTCCAATGATAATATCACTGCACTGCATACCTTTGCCGCTGCAGGATCTGTGGACAAAAGGCGCCAATAGATATAGCCTCGGTCACGTAGGTCCGGATTATCGACTTCTTCGGTAGCCCACTTGAGAACCTTGGGGACAAGTTCTTGACCAGCAGTTGGGCGCTTAATGAACAACTTGACGGTAGCAGTGAGCAGCGCAAGTTGGACCTAGCCCACATCCTTAGTAAGAAAATTAAGACTCAAAGTAGACCCATGATTACCTCGACCGGTTCCTCCAAAAAGGTGTACAAAAAGTCATCTAAAAGCACATCAGAGTTCTCTATGCGGTCGGCGTATTGTCCAATAATCCATATCATGGCTGCTTTAGCTTCCGGCTCATCCAGGTTGTCCAGGTTTTCACAGAGAGTGGCAATGATACTCTCGTATTGATTTGGGTATTTCCGGAAAATATCCTAGAGTAATTGTCGTCAATAGGAGGAGCCTGGTGCGTGTAGTGTACGGCTTACCTTGATGACGACAATAGCTTCCTGAACGACATAGTTTACTTTGGTCTGGATGAGTTCAAGTAAGGCAGCTATACATCGTTCGGCCGCGCTTTCTATCTTGACAGCAAGTCGACCGATCGACCGAACTGCCTTTCGAACAAAGTCCACATCCACTTCGGCAGCATACCTGTTCCATCCAAGGGTGTAAGATATCCTAGTCACCTATTGCCTCTTCCTCACTTACTCTTTCAGTTCACTAAGAACTTGGTCAACGTTGCGCGGGTTGGCCAGTCTAAAGATGATTTCTAATTTGGCCAACTTCACATAGATGGGATCGTTGTACTTGCAGAAGAAGACCTTCATATCGTTGCGCAAAACTTCGGGACGTCGTTGGATGACCAACAGGATATTGCGTAATGCAACATATTGGACTTCTGGACCAGAGGAAAGCAACGTGACTAGTACCCAATGTTAGCAAGGGATAAGTAGAGCTCTATCCAATAAGTTACCAAGTGGAGGACTCAGCTTGCGACAAAACGCGCTGATATCTTGTTCGTTCTTCATGTAGTTCATCAAATACATCATCACTTTGACACAGGTAAGAACAACGGCCGAGTTGGCGTGCTGCAGACGAGGAGCAATGCGTTCAGCTAGCACTTCAGCATCTCCAGGATCTTGTGGCACATAATACATAAGTGCTTCCAAGATATAAGTCTGACCCCATCTGTATTACAAACAGTGTTAGTGATCCCAATCTATATCTGAAATCCGAGAAAACCCCCATTACTCTGAGCACTCGTTCAGGGCAGCAGCGAGCTTGCTGGCGATACCATGGTTGAGTTTGAGCTGGATATTGTCTGATCGCTCCGATATTTCGGTCAAGGCAGCAACGGCATTAGCAACAACCTAGGAACACAACTCCAATTAGAAAGCGGATGAGGAGTTGTCGCTATGTATTACCGTTGGATTTGCGTCCGTCAATAAATCCCTCAGCATGTCAATGAACCGTTCACTCTCCACCAGAATGTTGTCGTACATGTACAACTTTGCCACACAGATCGCTGCCGTTTTTCGGACGTAGGGATCGCGATCGCGCAAACAATGTCGTAAAGGATCCACAAGACAGTCGACAATTTTTTCTACTTGAATATAGCCCATGGTACGAATGGCGAGTGCCCTAATAAGTGGATTCGGATCTTCAACGTCCTTTGTTGAAAGTTATGGTTACCCACTGGCAAGCGTGATAAATTTCAATATACCTTGATGAACATTGTAATCGCCATCATTGCCATGTCGGGCTTGGTTCTGGCATAGTTGATCAAATAAAGGTACACCATTTTCTTAATTTCCAGTATAGGTACGTTCATGACATTAAGAATATCCGGGAATAAAGGTGACATGTCGTTTCCCATAGTCATGTTGGCTACGATTTTCTTCATCACTGTCTTTTTGCGCTGATGCTTTGGATCGCGCTTTTCCGAGTTTAGCTCGGCTCTCAGTTCTTGGATTTTGCCTATCACATTCGCAATGGTTATACGGTTGATCAACAAACGTGTCTTCTTTGCTTACCTCGCTGGAAATACTTTGCATCAGACATTATGTTGAGCAAAACTGGAAAAGAAAGCGAAAGGGACGGAAGTTGAAGTTATATGCCTTATTTAGAGTGCATGAGTGTGATGTATTTAATTTGGTGAAATCCGTGTGCGTCTACATTGTCACATTGTATAACCTGCGGCCCTTGTCAGTTGGATGGTATGCGACCAACCATCCTTTCTGGTTTCAGGGTTGTCAATGGCAGCTGGGGTAATTGTTCAAGTTGCCAAATAGATTGCGTTCTAGTAACAAGGATAAATGTCACCCCAGACGCCCAGCACAACATTTTGCGTTTAATTAGTTGCCAGTGTTTCCAAATGAGCATTGGCTACCGGCGGGGAAACATCAAGTGGCAAATGTAGCAACGAAAATAAAAACTATATGATGCGTCAACACTTATGTTTATGTTTGCGGATGGATGTGTAAGTAAACCTAGTAAGCTCAACCTTCTAGGCTGCACATTGATGGATTAGCAACAGCTGTCACTGCTGGTATATTCTTATGCTGCAGACGATAAATCCGCAGCAACTCAATCTGCTGTCGTTATTGTGTACGCTACTCTGCTTGACTGATATAACTGATGCATTACCGCTACATTAAAGTACATCTTTTCATATACAAGGTGATAATATGGACGTAGCAGCAAATTTCTTTCCAATTAGCCCAAGCAATTTAAATCCCTCGGCTGAGGAGAGCATACTTTGCAAAGCAATGATTGGTAATGTCCCATGGATTTCCTACCAGAAAAGCAAGCGATTGTGATCAGCTGTATCGAGGATCAAAGTGATGAGAACCCACTACGCATATGGCTACTTAATACTTTGATATTATGAATGCAGAACTCATGGTTAACTTGTGAAGGTTTATATAAAGTTGGTGTCATATAACTTGAGGAGTATCATATCTGATCCTTGTATACAGCCTAAGCCAGCTTCATACACATAGGTGATACGGATAAAAGTGGTACTGCTGCCCAATGCGGTGAAAATATGCATATATACTTAGCCTATTTTATTAAGTTACCATCGATATGCGCTTGCAGATATGTATCACCCATTCTCGATGTTGAAATCTGTCGTTTCCACCAATAGTCAAGTGTTGCAACTGACTTTGCGTATACGTATGATGAAGCAGGTGTTGCATATATTGCATTAAGAGCATGAGCTGACAGATATAAAGCTGTACATAAAAATGCGAAATCTTGATATCGCGTCCAAATTAGTAGTTTTATCCTTAGACGATGAGAATTGCTTTCTTATAGCTATTCCAAGATCATTGGCTGATCAATCAATGTGATTTAGGCACTTACAAACAATGTATACCCCATAAAACCTAGTAATTTTAAACAATAAAAGTGACCCGAGGAAAGAAGCTATCGCTATTTATCGCTTGCACGGTATCTAAATTGCTGAATGTAAGCAGGAATGGGGTAGAAAACAAAAAGTTGACCCACAGCTCTGTTTCCCATCAGCTAGTGCATTTTTTTCCTGTATGACAGTCTATAGCAGATCTACATAGCTTGTTGACACATCTGTAAAAGACGCTTCAAGCATTTGCCGAAGAATTGATGACGCTCAGTTTTTTTAAGCTTCATGGCAAAATGCAAACCACGTGTGTTTCCTCTTCCCCAACCACTTGTCACATGTACCCAATTCTGACTGTTGCACCGGCTCTTTGTGACATGAGGGGAAATCGCTCGTTTGGGTAAAATACTGTGTAACTCGAACCTTAGCGTCTCAAAGTAAATAGTGAAAAAAAAATGTGCTTTGGGTTTCCCACTGCCCTTTCTCCTTTCATTACCTTTCTTTCTTGAAACCATTACACCATGGATAACATTCGTTCTCTTATGAAAAAATCTCCCACTCCTATTATTATGCAGACTTTGCGTACAGTTCTTACATTGCCACCTGCCATGGCAAGTAGTCTCATTGATGAACTTACAACGCCTCTATCGTCTCAAAGGCGTTACATCAAAATTATCGACAACCATTTCTGGAGAGGAGCTTTGATTGCGCCAGATATCCGATTCGATAGTGACGCTGAGGCTATTCGACGTTTGCGCAAAGCCGATGTTGTTATTTTTGAAATCCATGGTAAAGTTAACCTACGTACGCTGCATTTGCATTGGATTAAAGCATACATTTAGGTGGTGGTTTCAGAACAGGAAGTTCAACCATGTATATGACACCATTTATAAAGTGGATTAACATGTTGAAGGAGAAACATGGTCTTGACGCCGTCATGATGTCTATTGAATATGGTGAAGCCAGCGAGCTTTATATTTATTTACATCAAATTTACTAATAATAGTTTTGAAAAGGTCTTGCACCCACCAACAAATATCCTGGACCTGTCCTGGAGTGCTTGAAAGCATACAAACATCTCGTTGAAGATCTCCGTATTCCTGCATGGAAAGTGATTGTTTCTGGAGATTCAGCTGGCGGCGCACTTGCCTTGGAAACTTTGATGCGATTCTATGCACCAGGACTCACAGAGGACATTGATGCTCCCCGGACCAAGACCGATATTCAAATACCTGCTGGATTATTATTGTCATCACCACTTGTTACGATTGAAACAGATTCCTGGTCATGGAAAAACTTGGAAAAGCATGACATGGTAACACAGCACCTTGCAAAGCTTATACTCAAGGAATACCTTGATTACCCCAATGTGGATCCGGAATCATTACCTATTTTACGTATGAGCAAGATCTACCGCGGATTCGATCGATTTTGCCCCAAGAACGCATTGGTGTTTGTCGGCGACAAGGAAGTGATGCGCGACGATATTGTGAACTTGGCTAACAAAGTGGAGAAGGACGGATCAATTAAAGTCCGTGTTTGCAAGGAAAAGTATGCCCACGACTGGTTTTTGATTCGCGAAATCGTCAAGCAAAAGGACAAATATGTTCTGGACCAGTACGACGAAGTGTTTGTCGATTTCGCTGCTAATGCGGTGGCAGAGGCCGCAGAGAAGGTTACAAGTACCCAGAAGGGCACTGTGCTGCATGTCGACTTGCCTAATGCTACAGCCATTGAGCATATCGCATTGGACGAACACCATCAGCTATCTGCGTCGCCAACAAAGCCAGGAGTCATCGTACCTTAAGTTCTTTATATCGTTTTGTAGTAGCTTATATCCCTTATTATTACTTTTTACGTCGTACCAATTAAACTTTCCTTTACTATTATATTTCTGTGGGGTGAATTGGGGACCTTCGCCGGATTCAAGGTTTCAGTTAATAGCTGATAGCTTCTACCCAAAAAGGACGCCAACATGCTCGGTTATTGCTGATCATTGCATATGAATTAGCGTCGAAGCTCAAGCTGTGCTGAAATGGTAAACACAGCGTAGTATAAGTGAAAGAAGCAACTCATGGCAAGTCAGTTTCCATAGAGACATATGGTACGTCTTATTCATATAGACACCATATATCTCCTACTCTAGTAATACTGGGTGTGCTACGGATGTCCCTCGTACATTTTGACGCGAGCAACAAATCTGGACGGAACACAGCAACTTTGAAAAAATTCAAAGTCAATCCACTCGCCCTTTCTTTTCCGCGAAACGAAACCATGAGGTATAGCATTTTAATCTGGCTTTTCGGACAGATCGCGCACTAACGACGAATCTAGTGCCAAGCCAAGATCAGAAATGACGGAGGAAGAGCTCCGTAAGCAAGAAGAAATGGAGTTCAACACTGGTCCTCTGTCAGTACTTCAGCAATCCGTCAAGAATAACAATCAGATTCTGATCTCTTGCCGCAACAACCACAAGATTTTAGCACGCGTAAAGGCATTTGATCGACATTGCAATATGGTTCTTGAAAATGTCAAAGAGGTACATGCACCCATACATAAGAAGGTGGATGCGTATCCGGTTTCATTCTAATCCTGTTTACGACAAAATAGATGTGGACGGAGACTCCTCGCACAGGCAAAGGATCTAAAGCTAAGCCTGTCAACAAAGATCGCTTTGTGAGCAAAATGTTCCTTCGCGGCGATTCTGTTGTTCTAAGTAAGTTGCGTGGCTTGCTCTGGCAAAGTATATTCTGACACGAATGATAGTCCTTCGCAACACGGTCTAAATTGATTTATACGCCTACTTTTTCATTGTATCACGCTGAAGCATTCCTGGACACGTACAATAAATCCACGCTTTCAACCCTTTTCATAGAGGTCGCTTTGGTATTTATTGGGGGGAAGGGGAATGAGGACTTCACAAGGCTCTAGCGCAATGCGGTGAGAAGCTATGGTACAACTTGGTCTAAGAAAAAGTAAGCTATTGGTGAGCGTGTGTCCAGACCATAGTGGAATCGAGCTGCGATCGCTCCTGGCTGAAGAAGCCGATGCTGTGGCGTCTTTCGCGATCGGCGACGCTGATGGGAGGAGAGTTGGGAGGAACGTAGCTATGGACAACGCTGGATGCAGAAAGTGACAGCGGGAACGGTGGGCGCGTAATGTTGGATGGGGATGCTGCGGAGTGTTCGCTGCGGGTATCAGAGATGCTGGCCAGACCCGTGTCTGGCGTGGAGGTAGTGTAGCCTTTGATCGTTGACGACGATGCAGCCATGGTGTCGGGCTCTTTGCCCTTGGTGGATGCCTTGCCCTTTTGACTCTTGTGGCTTCTGCGATGTCGGCTGTGCTTCCAGTTCTCAACTTCGAGATGGTAGTATGTTAAGCCATCGGAAAGCCCATATGGGTTTGACTGAGGATCCTGAAGCGCAATGAGCATCCATGTGGTCCAACGCGATATATAAGGCTACTTACGGCGGCATTCACCACATGCTCGGTGATTGATGTGATCCGCGCCACCAACCATTCTCGCGTGATTATCTGTTGAGCATCGCTGTTGGATGGCTTCAGGAAGTAGTGAGGAGCATTGATATTGAATGCAGCCCAAGGTTTTCCCGTTGAATTCCGGGTAGGCAAGAACAACGCGACGTCCCCCACTTGGAAACTAAAGCAGCATACGTCAGTCGCTGTTGATGCGCATCTCTGTATACTTACTTGCGGAAGGCAATCTTCTCACGGCCACTGCTGGAAACTTTGTTGTATTTCTCTCGAAGCTCCTTGTACTCCTGCTTCCATCGACGAGTGAGATCATGTGCGTCTCGGACTTTGCTTCGAATGCCGCCAACGAACTTGACAGAATCGATGGTACCGATGACTTGGAGAACTCGAGTCCATACTGCCATATCGTCATGCTCACCCGAAACGATTATTTTTTTGGTCATTGCCTTTGCTTCTTCTTCATCGACAGCAAGCTGGAGTTGGTTGGTCACCTCGTAAAAGATGTTCTTGCGAATGTCTTCTAGTTTTTCAGCCATTTGTGCTGCTGTAGAATACACTCCGGCACGTTCTTCCTCGAACACGCTCAACCTTGCCAATAACTGCGCATGACTTTGCTCCAGCTCGGCAAAGCGCTGCTTTCGGTTAGATTCAACTCCCATACGTTTGTTATGCTACTGCTTACCTGTCTCGCAGAACTGATGTCTTGGGCAAATGCATCCAGGCACTCTCTCAGAATATCCAGTAACACATGGATTTCCTCTTCTCCCACAGTGGCGTCGTCAGCTCTTCCATATCGCGATAACAATGCAACCAGCATGCCGTGGATGTTGCGCCGCTGTGCAACGATCTATGCTTAAAGGTAAGTCTAACATGACTCTAGCTTGCCAAATAATATTCCTTTACATGCTCCAGCGCTTGGTGTTTGCTCAGCCAGTCATTCTCTGCTCGGCTAACCATGTCTCGGGTCTATGTTTTGTTTTTAAGTGCTCAGTATCCAGCTGTAGCAAACTAGTACCTTGGCAAGTTGCTGCTTAATCGCATCTCGGGCGTGCTCGGTATCGTCTAATTGTTTAAGCCGCTGCTCCGCCTTGCTCTGTTTATGAGCATAGGAACACCTGGCACAAGTATTATCACAACATACCGCTATTTTTTCTGCATCAGTAGTCGCTCGATAATTATCAAACTCATCTTGAAGCAGAGCATGTCGTTTCTGAAGATCCAAGGTACCTTGCGACATTTTCTCTATACGATCTTCATATTCGGCTTGCATACTATCCATTCGTCTTTGATGCGCTTGTTCCAGTGCTTCGGTACGCTTTTGAGTTTCAGCTTGTTGTTGCTCTATTTGTGCCTGTAATTCTTGGATCTAGTAGCGATACCAGTGTCAAAAAACCTCGTCATCAAGTACGTATTAAGTATACCTTTGCACGCCAGTCTTCTTCGGCACTGGCTATTCGAATATCCGCAAGATTATCCTTGATCTGAGCTTCCTTTAATAGCTACAATTGTGGTTAGCATAAGTTAACGACGTACACAAAATCCAACAGCATACACTCTTTCGGTTATCTTCATATGTTTGTCTTTCTTCTTCAAGCAGCTGTTCCAGCTCCTGGACCTGTAGTCGCAGGTCTTCCTTTTCATGCTCATTCTGTTCCCTGACAACTTCAATCTATCCAATATGTTGATGAATATTATCTTTTTTTTTGGATGACATGTGATTGATGTATATACCTTGTTCTGCTCGTTATGCAGCTGCCGCTGCAAACTGGCAATCATATTCTCTTGCTCTCGAACGATTTCCTTGAGTTGATCAACTTCTGCTCCATCTGACTGTGGAACAAGTTGTGGCGATTGTTGTCCAGCAACAGCGCTTCCATCTTCTAGGACAGAATAGGCAGAGGAACTTACGCTGCTTGGAGCATCGTGTAACACGTCCATGTTCTTCTTCTCCAGTGCTTTCTCCAGTGCAACGATCCTCTGCTCGTATTTCTTCGAGAAATAGACTTTAGCTTCTCCGCTCTCTCATAGCATCTAGTATTTACCTTTGTTTTCTCTTCAGCGGTTGACAGTGCCTTGTTCTTTTGCCGGAGTTCCATTTCTAATGTGTTGAACGACAAGAGCGTTCGCTCTTTACTTAAGCCTCGGTGTTCGCCGACAGGGCTATCAGTGACACTTGCAAAAACTAGATATATAAGGTTAGCTATATAGATCAATCATTACCCAAGCTTGTTTTTCATACAGGTTGTTTCCAGAGCCTTGAAGAAATCTCCCCGTAATCCATCCAACTGCTGCGACATGGCATGCAAAAGATCAACAAATTTATCGGTGCCACGAGTAAATGAGGTTTGGATAGCAGCCTTAGAGCCATGAGTGCGTCGGAATAAGCTTTCAGATGGACTTGACCCTCGTGTTATGCTTGAGAAAGATAAGCGGTTGCTGGGTTTTGTAGATTGCGTCTGAGCAGAACCATAGTATTGGCTCAAAATTCGGATGAATTCTAGGAGCAGTTGTCAGCAAGCAAAAAAAAACTCTTCTAATTGGACTTAACCGATGATATCTTTGCGGCTGATATCCAATTTGTTATCCCGAGCATTGATCATGGATACTTCACAATGACTCGTTGACTCGTTTTGGATTTCTACTTGACTCGTTACTTCCAGTGTCTCTTTTGGTCAAACCATTATCGTACCTGTCACTTGGAAAGGTAGCATCCGCATCATCTTGCGCACAAACTCCTCGCGTCGCTGCGTCTCTTCTTCACGGTACCCAGCCAACAGATCTGCAATGGCATTGGCGCTCTCGGCGAGGATCTTTGCAACCGTTTCTCGTTTCAGACATATTCTAACGGGCAACAGTGTACACTTACAGCATTATACTCCTTGCGCCGGACAACTTCGATGAGCAGATATCCCTTAAAGCAATGTTAAGCCAACAATGGATCTCTTTGATGGACTCCCACTTACATAAGCAAATATCATCTCCTGGAGACCATCAAGGTTACTAGAATGATGTTCCGCCTGAAAATCCGATACCCATTTATTAGCACTTTCTATTCTTGGAGCAACAGCAGCGATTTCGCTCTGAAGCTGGGAGATTATATTCATATTCTCCAGAAATTGCTCGATGCTTTTCCGCTTTGCCAGGACGAGCGTGATGGTTTTCCGTCGGATATCGTTTTCATATGCATGCAGCTTTGGCAAATAATCGTTGACGTGGATCTCGGCAAGGTGACTGAAAGCCTCCAAGGTCTTCTTGGCATGAGAAGTCAATGTCGGATATGCATTGCTGCCCGGGTGAATGCCAAAATCAGGCGATCTCCCCTCGTCTCTTGGCATCAGTTCGGATATTTTGCCATGCACTCGGCTCAAGTCTCGCTTGATTCTTTCACGCAGGAATTGTGCCTTTTTCAGGATGTCTTGGATATCAGACACCACAGCGTCCAGCGAGTGCAAATCCTGATCTTCCGTGATTTGCCGCTGCAGGTCCTTCTCGTAGTGCTTCAGATCAATGGCAAGATCGTGTAACTCCTGCAGTTCCAGGCCCAACGACGTGCATAGTTCCTGAGTGCTGGCTTTGGCTGTTTCGATGCGTTCGGTATCAACAAAGTCAATCATCTGTTCCGAGGCTGAGTTGATCGATCGTAGTATGGCTGGATGCAATCGAACGTTGTGCAAGACGGTCAGATTGAGCTCAGTGGCGTCGACAAGCGCACTATGCGTGGTGAGTTCCTTTTCGGCAAAGGCGCAGAACGATGTGATGTTTTGGTTGGCCATGTAGCTGTGCGATTCCAGGTTTGTCATGGCTACGTTTATTGCCATGCTCTGCATCTTCAGCTCATCCACTGTGACTTTTGATAAGCGTGCATGTGTTGTCACTGTCTGGATCAAGATCTGTATTGCTTTCGTAGTTACGCCAGCCGCCCAAAGTTGCCAAGCTTTTTCTTACCTGGCTGTATGAGTCAAAGGCCCCAAACAAATCCTTGTACAGTTGACATGTCTGGGTGAGGGTTGGGCTTGCAATGGCTTTGGCACGTGCCAGGGCTTGGATGGAAGAGGGCCCTATACAGTCCAACAGGGTTATCAAAAGTGTTCACATAACGCACAAAAATGGAAATGATACCATCAAAGGGCGGAAGCTTTTGTTCAAGGCTCGGCGTTTCCAAGTCCAGTAGCGCCGTCACCTCCTCGTCTGTCGCATTGAGGTACTGTCGATCGTATAGAAACACCAGGTACTCCTTCTGTTTGAATGGCTACTTATTAGCAGTCGTTAAGTTTTCCCCCCGAACGGGGCCACTCACATCCCCAGTTGCAGTGATAACTTCGTCAAGTTGACTTGCTCTAACTTGTGTTCCGAAACTCGTCATCAGAATTTGACAATCGATCGGCACGCCTGTACATTCTTTAATCGCTTGCTTGAATTGGTCCAGACTATTGGACATTGGTTAACAGCAAAGTAGCGTAACTTTTTTCCTGCTGGTGTAGCGCAGCAGCTGCCACTTGCCTATCTATGGTGGCATTCTGGCTCGACCAACGCACATGTCGGCCTGTTTCTGCCCGATATATCTTCATTTTAACGGCTGCCGATGCTCTGACACTTCAATTCTTTCTGTCGAATGTTAAAGTCAATCGGAATGAAATGACAAGAAGAAGAGAACTTGAAAAGCGTACCCGCATGACAACGGACTTTCAACCAGTGCTTTTATATTGTACCACTTTGGTAACTGTGGTATGAGTTCCATCCACGTCGCACTTTTATTAATCAAAACCCAAGCTGCTGCGTCCACCTCAACTAGCTGCTGCTGCAGTGCCATTCCCACTGTCTGTGCGAGCGATATATGAACGTAAATTCGTCATCGTACCGCGAAACATGCTTCGGCTGGGTGTCCCTGGCAGTAGCAACATCATCCAACAGGTCGCAGCGTATCTGTCCAGCCCGGCCCAGTCGGAGCAGTCGAAGCGACTCGATGGAAACCAGCCATCGCCGCATGATTTCCGGCTCGCGGTCAGCAATCCGCCCACAATTGTAGATGGTCATGTCTCGAAGCCGCGGGAACGAACACAGAGTGCGCGCTGTGCCAACGCTGATCCATGAATGATATAGCGACAACTCTTGCAGCTTTGGAACGTTGCTAGGCAGCAATCCACGTAACACATCCACATCTTCCTCGCATTGTTCGGCTACCAAAATGCTCTCCTCCTTTTGTCCTCGAGAAGACGACCTCCGCATCTCCATTCTAAGCTCCAATATCTCTAGGTTCTGCGCGCACGCAAACAGTGCTGTCAGTGCCG
Organism: Fennellomyces sp. T-0311; assembly: GCA_025266875.1. Lineage (NCBI taxonomy): Eukaryota > Fungi > Mucoromycota > Mucoromycetes > Mucorales > Lichtheimiaceae > Fennellomyces > Fennellomyces sp. T-0311. The sequence continues at coordinate 119,401 of JALLLT010000012.1, forward strand.
CTGTCGATACCACAGGGTAGCATAGTCTCAGCTCCACCAGCCCTTTAAAGCTGGTTAACGTGGCTAACGATCGGTCTGTGAGGTTCAAATGATGTTCGGTGCGAGGGAGTGGCGACGGAGGCGAGCCTGTCTCGGGCTTTAGATAAGGCATGCGTGTATTGGTATAATCGTGCGGGGACGATGATCGTCGTCGACGGGCACCGGGTGGTGGTGTCACTGGAGAAACCAGTCTGGTACCTAGCCTCGGTGATCGTGGATGGAAATCCAATTTCGGTGACAGATCAAGTCGACGCACCGTCGCAGCATTCAGCTTACCCACAACGAGATCCACATTTCCTCCCGTCCGCAATTGAGTAAGCCGGAAGTCTTCGAGTTGATGGAGCCGCTCCAGCATACGCACGATCCCCGCCAGCACTTGGGGTTCCTGGCACGACAGATGCAGCAGCTTGAGATCCTGCGCGTGCTGCTGCATGCACAGCAACGTGAGATTGGTCAGATCGATGTTAAGCATCTTGAGAGAAACGAGTCGACGGCCAGATTTTCGCAGCAGCATCTGCAGAACGGGCTGTGTGATCGCACACGACGATATATCGAGATGACGCAAATTATGTAACGACCCAATCGCACGGCAGCCATCGATTCCCAAGCTCTGATACCTTAATGACAGAGATACAATGCGAGTACATCGCCCCAGAATGTATTGCAGCGTGGCCTCAGACACTGACAAGCTCATTGACGGCACTTTGGACATATCCATGGCCAGGGACGATAGATTGTGTGAAGGTCGCATCTGATAGAGATGATCCCGCTGTTCGAACGGCCATATCTCTGCGGTGCCACCGTATCGGTTGAGTTCTAGTGCTGTCAGCTGCGGGAGTGAACACGCTAACATGCTGATAGCTTCTGGTGTCAGGCACCAACACCCGCTTAGATTAGCTTCTTGGATTGTGCTGAATGGATCATAGGTAGGAATCTTGGTCTTGGCTTCACCTGCCAGAATAATCGGAATCGAGCAATTGCGCAATATCGTGACAAGAACACTATTCGTTATGCGGTCACCATGGCGTGAAAGATCCAAGGGTGACCAGCACCATGGGTTATTCCGAAGTAGATTATGCATCCGTCGACATGTTATCGAAATCTGGCACTTGTCCTGCACTTCAGGTACAAAACGTATTACGTTCAGCACTAGCTCGGAAGGAAGTGCCTCCATGCGGGTGTGATCGATGTACGTATAGTTATGAAAGAAAGTGTTTCAGAAACGCGCTTTCGTTGGGAAACAGTGTCACACCGCCAATCCTTTTGCGGAAGCCTCCTGCATGAGCTTTGCTTATCGATACCATATATCGTAAGTGACACTACTTGCTCTTCTAATACTTTGACGCTACAGGTACACAACGAACCGAACATCCGATATCAGCAACGTGTATGCCTTGAACCATTGTCACTCTTCAACCAGAAAAGCCCTTTACATCACTCATTTTATTGCCAGTCAGACCTTGCTATGATTAGATGGACATGGTCTGGCATAGAAGACACTCATTGGTGTGATATACCCCAAAGAAACTCAGCATGGCGTCTGTGTATAGGTAAGGCGTTCTGTTATTCGATGACGTACGCGCTAATCTGATACGCTTTTGATTACTTTACAAGTGGAGGTGCTTTTGCTTATGTAGCCATCACTTCTGAATAGAGGCAAGGCCACAAAATTCCTGTCCAATCGATATGCTTACGCAACAGGAGAAGAAGCACTTAATAATCACTTCAGATGATATGTCACTGCTTAATAGCTGAAATGACTCGAGTCTTGGAGAACGAGAACAAGCTTGTTGTCCATGCCTCTTTCAGATGGGCAGTTTATATATTTCGGAACCGCAAAAATCAACGAGTATTTGTTTATACGTATTTGACAGCGTTCTGATCTTTAATTAGTTCAGAAGTTATAATTTATTGCTGGGAGGTATTGGACCTGCTCCTATAGGTATTAGGTCGCACCCTTGCGGTACGTATGTTTGTTTGAATATTACAGAGAGAGTGGGGTATTATGCTTGAAAAAACCATAAGGTGAAAAAAAAAGCTGGTCGGTAGAGGAAGATGATAGACAACGGGGATTATTATTTTATGCTAGGATCTTTAATTATGACGGTAGTTCGGCTTTTCTATATATGCCACATGAACCATTCAGATTTGTATCTCCACTTACTCATTGCATGTTTTCATACTGCCGAACTGGACATATCATCGGAATAAGCATTATTAAATCGATCTCTTCAAGTTATTTTATAACCATTCGATTTAAACCATCCCACTACGCTTTCAAGATAGGCGTTGTAAAAAAAAAGATAGACCATCATCGAAACAGTTGGTGTACCGAACAAGTGTAGATTTATCAGCTTGACAACAACCTTTGGCGAACCTTAATATATGTAGACCGGATGCTAAGTATCGCCCTTTGGCCTTACCGAATGCTCCACGTTTTCAAGCACCAGCGGCAACTCAAAACAGTAGCGACGTGAGCTCCGTTGATATAAAGTCGGTCTGGTTGCCACCATTTGCAGCAATAGTATCCAACGATCACCATCCTCTCTGCATGCAGAATGGAATTATCTTTCTGTTATCGATCCAGATGAGTAACGATATCCTTCGCAGCATTTGCTAAATTACCCATTATGTATTCTTAATGAAGAGTTGGCATAGTATGCGGAATAAATTTGTGATGAAACTTATCGTAGCATTCTGCTTTCTTTCATGGCGTAAGGAGGTATCCGATCTTGAGCACGCTTCTTACTCCCACATAATATACGTTGGAGTTTATCAGTATCATATCATATTCAGGATACCGTTGTTCAAACTTTGTTCCATCATGCATCTCTGGAGGAGTAAAACGTTTCATAAAAAAGCTGAATCCTCTCTTGTGCTCCGCACCTTTTATCCGCGCAAAATTATGTCAGTTTTTTAGATACGAAAGTTAAACAGGAGTTTGAGTGCATACGTGGTATCCATGCCGCTCCGAAATAGGTCAAGCAATACGGTAAATAGGTGACCATATGTTTGACATGCGTTATATTACTGTTATTGAAGTATTTGAGGATTGACAGGAAAAGTTTGCTAACTTTGAGGCTTCCCATGGTACTGTTTAAAGCTTCGTCTAGCAAGTGTAGTTTTTGTTTAACAAGCAGACTTTTACTGTGCGGAAAAGAAAACGTCCTGACAAGAGGATGAAGTGGTTCCATGATTCGGTTGGTAGTCCAGAAAACTTCGAGACGTACTGCGTAACTCTTGATGGGGCTGTTCTATACCAATATGAAACGCTAAAGAGGTTGGTTTAAAAGGAGTGCGTATGGTATTCGAGCGACACCTAAAGCGAGCGTAGAAGCAATGACAGTATTAGGTGCTAACGTTTTTTTCTAGCCTTGATGAAAGTGGTGTGGGAGTAGTGAAACCAATGAAAGGAAAGCAGGTTAATGGTAAAGGTTACCAAAGCACTGGTACCATAAAAGCAGCTCACACTTTCAGTTTTTGAAAAGCAAAGTGCTGCTAATTTTGGTTGGGAAGCAACATTGACCTCCGGGGGTGGTAGCAGAAGTTTTTGGCAGAACTATACTGGCCGCCTCAAAAGCGTTGCAAATTATAAATCTGCGGCTTAAAAGGATCGCAAGTGAATGAGAAGGACGATATTCATATGATCAGCGTAAGATCTAAATCCCCACATTTGCACGTACATATGTCCAGCTCCTCGTACTATAAGCATTTATTTCTAGTCGTAAATCACTGATATGAACATCTTCAATCCATTGTCAATATAAGGAAGCAAAAAACGACACAGTGTATCTTGTTCCCGATGGATGCATTGAAAAGCACCTTTCCTAAAAATATAAAGTTGTGGGACGGGCGTGATACTAATACTGGCTTTCATGTAACCTCAAAGTGAGCAAAACATTATGCATCTACAAAGTAGTTCCCTTGAAAACTTTGCCTTTCATCGATCGGGATCGCAGTTCCTTATGCCCCGAAAGTACTTTATAACGTGTTTGTTGCTATGCGATATTTCAAGTATGGACTTCCTTTTCCTTGGATCTTCATCTCTTTTTTTAAAGGAGGAGCTCGAATATTTACTTTCGTGACATATATGATACTTGTCAGTACTATGGAGAAGAATTAGTGCCAAATGTTTGGCTTAAAGCTAACCTGATATTAACAGTTTTCAGTAACGGAAAAAGCAATCTGTATATCCAGGTTAGAGCCACACCTGCATATGCCTTATTACGTATACAATCAGAAGTTGGGTTGCTGCAGCACAGTCAGTTATGCAAGAACCTGAATTGTTTGTTTTTCGAGTAATTGTTTTGCACGGGCTTTTTGCCCTGGCGAAAAAGAAACTAATAACAAATATTTGTCTTAAGAAATTTAAGGACTCGCTTTATCGACCTGTTTCATGGAGAAAAAGTGGAAAACGTACAATAGTAATAAAAAATGGTATGCACGCGATCAACCCCGTCATGCACATGGCTGTAGTACAAGGATGCAAATAATTGGCAAGAACCCGATGGTTATGTCGAACGGTTCGGCTTACCAGCAATTCAGGCAATAGAAGGTCGGGACCCCAACCCTGAGCAAATAGTCACAATACACAAGGTTTGCAAATCGTTGTAAAAAAGATGAACCCGTACCACGCTTTTGCGACTCAACAAGCCTCCACCACCAGCTCAACGCTTTATTTCTGTCCCTCTCTCCCTTTCCATTCCCTTAACTTTCCATACCTTTTATGTCACCTTTACTATCCTGACTATTGCCTTCCCCCAATGTTTGGTCTATGCAACCGTATGTCCGCTTGTCTTTTGCTCGGCCTCCTCGCAAGTAGGCGTCGTTTCAAGGTACATCGCACAAGAAGGAGTAGTAAAATTTTTTTTCTTCGCTTCAGCTCACTTTCCTACTGTTTCTTTTTTTCCAATCGTATTCAGATCGTTGGGTGAAAGCGCGGTGCCTGTACAGACGACGGCAGCACCAGCAGATCGTCCCGGCGGTGTTGAGGCGCGATAAAGTCGTTTCTCTCTCTCTGGTCGCGTCTTGCTTTTTTTCGAGGCCGAGGTTCTTCCCCCTGCTCGCCGCCTCGTCGAGATACAATCTTTGAACGGCAATTTTTCATCCTCCTTTCGCTCGTAGCTAACCGGGAACGCGGTGGTAGGCAAGTATCCATTCGTTCTGAGGGAGTATTGTTTTTTTTCTAAAGATCAGTTTATATGTAATAGCGAGTTACCTGCCATCGCGGCGCCCGCGCCCCCGGCCTTTTTTTCCCGGGGGGCGCCATTTTCTTTTAAGGTGCATGCTCATGGTCAGCACGAAAAAGCCCCTTGGTCGGCTGGTCCATCCGCTTGGAGGAATAACACTTCTCTCTTTTTTATAATAAAAGCGCCTGTTTCTTCTCTTTTTCCTGCTCTCGTTTAAAGTTTTTTTTCATCATGTGACACAGACTGATTCTTCCAACGAAGCTAAACCATAGTGCTGAGAAGTGAGATAAACGTCATGAATTATAACTTGGCTGTATACAGCGGAGAAAAAGAGAGCGCCCGAGTGGACACAACAAGTACCTATTTTTCATGGACCGACTGTGCCCAGTGTGTTACCTACTTACCGCTGCTATGGCTAGGAAGAATTGGAGTTGGGAGAGAGTGGAAGGAAAGAGACTGAAATGAGGAGAGGGAGCAGCCTTATATTGCTATGCAATTCCATTTCCCGCGAAACATATCCAATAAGGTCGTGTGGCGTGAAGTTACACTCTCTGCTAGGCGAAGAGCTGTGTGCGACCATCCATGAGTACGAAAAGAGTAGTGTGTTAAGTATTACATTTATGGCTTGAAATGTAAAGGAGATTATACAAGGGATGGTGGTGGCTAATCTATTCGAAAGAGGAAAACGACTATGCGGCGCTGGACGACGAAGAGGTGCGTGCTTCCGGGTTCATAGGGAGATCATCGGGTGAGATATCCGGTCGTACCTTGCAATACACGCTTCCGATGATCTTTAGGGCAACCGCACGGTCCTTTCGGGTTTCCTTGGATACGGTCGTGTCGCCCAGTACCTTGTCACATACATCTCTGAGCACACTTTCCACTTCAAGCTTGGATCCACGCCAAATTGCTTGTAGACCCTGTAAAACAGCTCAGTATGCCAAGGGTTTACGCACTATCATTGCGTCTGTTACCTTTTGCGCCGCCTCTTCCTCTAACTTGCTTCTCTCTTCATCCGTCAGCCCCTTCTCCTCTGCCTTGGCCAGCTCACTGAAACTTGACTGCAGATCAAACGCCGTGCGCAATGTGCCGACAGTCTCGCTAAAGATGTAGCTCTTTTCACGGACGCTGTGGAACATGCCGCCGAGGCCAAATGCCACGCTCTTGCCAAGATACTGATTAGCCTTCATCGTGTAAGTGCCACCGATGGCATGTAGCAGCTCAACACCATAGTTCTCGTGCTTGAGATCCTCTGCTTCTATCTGGACAATGTTTGTGAATGCTGCCACCGAATTTGGACTGTTGTCAGGCAGTTCGGTGTATAAACTGAGCTTGTTGACAAGCTTGGTAACCAAGGTATCGACACGCTTCGCACGCGTTTCAGCTCGCTCTTGCTCCAGCTTCTCCTTTTGTGCTTCACGTTCGGCCTTTTGCTCCGGTGTCAGCTGCTGATCATTCTCGCTTGGCTCGGAATCAGCGGTTTCCAAGGCCTCGCGCATGTCACGCCCAATGGATATCTCTCCAATGATGTCCACAAACCGCTCACCTCCAAACGACTGTCTAAAGAACTCTTCGGGATCCACGAATCCTCCATCGGGTTTGACTCCATTCTCTTCTCCATACTCGTTGTACCGCTTTCGCAGCTTTGGATCCGACAGGACTTGGTATGCTTCCGAGATCTTCTTGAACTGTGTGCGGATCACGATGCGTTAGCTGTAGTTCATCCATCACTGACGACCGTGCGATATACCTTTTCTTCGGCGGTGGGATCGTCCCTGTTCTTGTCTGGGTGGTATTTGATGGCCATTTTGCGATACGCTTTCTTGATTTCATCCTGTGTTGCGGCTGCCCCTACGCCCAGCAGATCGTAATACTCGGTGGACAATGGGCTGTCGTCTAAATCAATTGAATTGAGCATCCGGAACGTTTGGTGCGCACGGTCAATGTTACCAGTTCCCCGTTTGCGCGAGAACCTTGACTTGGCTACTTTGCTCTTGAGGTCTGTGCCCGAAGAATCGAGTTCAAAGTCGACTGTTTTTTCGCAGGACCAGCATTTCACTTGGACCTTCTGATTAGCCAGGCCAGACGCTGGTAGAAATTCGAGGGCATTTATGCATTCGGGACATGTGGCTTTTATATACGGCTCAGGCTTTCGAGAAGGGTAGACCGTCATGACAAAGAAGTTGAATGGTGTTTTTTCCTTCAAGGAAGAATTAAAGCCGCTGCGTTACTTTGTTTTTGGAACTGAGATTTCCTCTTATTCCGTGGATTTATCAAGGTCAACGGATGCGAAAAGGTACATGATATACACAACGTCAAGCCCTGGCTTTGCTTTGCCAGCCATCGCTCTCCACGATACTGTATTTGTCTTTCCAGATCCACGAGTTGCCAACTATGCCTTGGCCCTGCCGCGCAGCCATGCGATAGTACATGGCTGCCTTGTACAGGTCCTTTTTGACGCCGTGGCCGTGAGCATAGCAGAAGGCCAGATCGTTCTGAGCGTCAGGGTCGCCCAGGTTGGCTGCTATCTCAAAGTAGTATGCCGCCATCACCAAGTTTTTCGGGACCTGTACGCGGGTCAGCCGCCGTATGTAATGCAAACCTTATCGCTTACCCCCCATCCGTGACGAAAGCTGACACCAAGCTCGTATATTGCCAGGATCAATTCGGATTTGGCGATTGCTGTCGACTTTGCGATCCCTGTCTGGAGGTCGTACACCGCACATTCCGCCGCTTTTTGCAAATGCCGCACCGCGCTTGTGGGGCTCTTTTTGCATCCCTATGGTGGCGTGGTTAGTGCTTGGTCTGGGCCAACCATTGCGGCTTTACATACCCAGCCGTGTCGGAGCGCAATCCCATAGAAGAACAGCCCCAGCGGAGACTCGGTTTCAGCAGAAAGGTGCCAGTAGTAGGTGGCCTTCTCCAGCTCACCGCTCTCGTGATACTGCATCCCTAGCTGCAAATACTGGTCGGGTGTGTAAGTGGCGTTGTGATCGATGGGTGCTGCTGCATTAAAGGATGTTCTACTCCGCCGTCGGGGTGCCACGATGGCTGCCGATGGTCCCTCTCCTGAGGCAAACGAAGCTGCTGTGTGCGCGCTAAGTGGCGACGTAGGTACCGACCGGTTGGAATCGGTAATGGACGAGCCGTCAAGCGGCAATTGTGGAGACTCGTATATTGGCGCCGTGGTCGGTTCTAACACAGCGCTCTTCCGATTCCGGACCATGGCCGACAGAGAACTGCTCACACTACCCGATCTCGAAAATAATGAGTATCGTTTCCGGTCATTGGTCTTGGATTCAATGGGCCGATCTCTGAACAAAAGACTTCTTAATTTGAACATTTAGAAAAAAAGAGTGCAGAAAAGGAAAAAACAATGAGCTTGTTGTTGTGACTTTACGGCGCATGCTTTCGAATCACCAATGATCGATCAGTGTATTTATTATATAATACGCAACATTAAAATATAAGCTACTTTACAACTTGGCTTCTAAGAACTCGGCGCGGCTCTGCTTCTTTGCGGCAGCCTTTTCGAAGTCGGCCTTGGAGATTGGACGCGCTTCCACGGCCTATCAATAGAATGTGTGTCAGTATGCCAGCCATGCGTTCTCTATCCGCTTGTTGTTTGTCATACCGGGTTGTAACCAACATGAGGCTGGGTATAGTTAGCCGTTGCCTTCTTATAGATAGTCACCACAACAGCGCCACCCAAGCCAACATTGTGCTGCAATGCGTACTTTACGTTGGGAACCTGTCGATCGCCAGCCCAGTTACGTGCCTGCCACGTCAACTCGGTGCACTGCGCCAAACCAGTGGCGCCAAGAGGATGGCCCTTTGAAATCAAGCCGCCCGATGGATTTACGACGTACTTGCCGCCGTAAGTGTTGTCACCCGAGTCAATCAATGTGTGGGCCTTTCCGGGTCCAGTCAGTCCAAGTGCGTCATACGTCAACAACTGTGTTTTGGTTTTTCATTAGCCATTAATATTACTAATTATATCCTTATATACCTCATTGGCAGAGAAGCAATCGTGCAATTCAACAACTTGGACGTCATTTACAGTAATACCGGCCTGCTCGTAAGCAGCCTTGGCAGCGCGGCGGGTCATATCGGTGCCGGCCCATTCAATTGCTATTGTGTGTATTTTTAGTGGATATCCCAAAATTGTCGCGCTGTTACACGTACCATCAGTTGACAACATGTGGGGTGAGTCGGTTGCCATGACTTGAGCACAGATTTCAACAGCTTGATCCAGCAAGCCGTGCTTCAATACAAACTCTTCGTTGGCAACAATGGCACAGCCTGCACCATCAGAGGTGGGGCAGCACTGAAGCTTTGTAAGAGGGCCGTAAATAGTGGGCGACTGCTTGATCTGATCAAGTGTATAGATGTCGCGGAACTGAGAGTAAGGGTTCTTGGCACTGTGCATATGACAAAGTCAACACTTGCTATGTGTGGTTCTATAAATATCAAACTGTTACCTGTGTCGGTGGTTCTTCTCAGCAATCTTTGCCAAATGGTCATCAGTGGCGCCATAACGTCTCATGTACTCGATACCGGCATTACCAAAGATCTGAGGAGCACGAGGAGCATTGTTATTGTAGCCCACCTGCTGGGTCATCAAGCTATGGACGTGATCTATGCATAATAATGAGGTTTCCTCTACCTGCAATGATTTTTTTCTCACAGGACTTACCAAGCGGGGGTGTACGGTCAGAAAAGTTAGACTTTAAGGAACCTGGGAACATTCTTTCGAAACCAAGAGCCATGGCGCAATCGACCATACCAGAAGCGACGGCGTTACGAGCCTGAAGCAAAGCAGTCGAGCCGGTGGAGCAGTTATTGTTGACGTTGATGATGGGGATTTGGGTCATACCAAGCTGATACAGGACACGTTGACCGCAAGTGCTATCACCGTAAACATAACCAACGGCAGCAAATTCAATTTCATCGTATGTCAGTTTGGCGTCGTTAAGAGCCTTGACAGCAGCCTCAAGGCCAAACTCTGCAAAGTTCATCATAATTAAGCGGACGTGTGTGACATACAAAATTAGTACGGCATACCTGGGTAATCAACCAGGCCGCGCGGCTTGATGAATTTGGACATGCCAACGCCAATGACATAGACCTTGTTAGCTGGAGTCTTGGGCATCTTGTAAGTATCGAAGAGAAAAAAAGTAACGGGATAATGCAAAATTCGCGCGTATCCAAGTGGTATTTGTATGGGTGGGAAGGCGTGTCCCACGCTACACAGGATCTTTCCCAGGCGGAGCCCTTTTACTCATCTTATATTACGTGGGCTTGTCCACATACTTAACGATGCTATTGTTCTGCCGAGATAATGCTACATTATGTCATATTATTGCAGTGTGGTAAGGGTGGGGGATATGTGGTGGTATCTATGCTGGTTACATTAAATTGTGTGTGCGTGTGTGTGATAATTAATCGGATGATAGATGATGGTGTAGTTCGTCCACTTTCTCAATAAGCAATTGACAGCGAATATGCAATCTGTTCTCCCAGTCATGATGATCTGCATCGTCTGAAGTGGGAGGTGCGCCACCCGTTGAACCGTCGTTGGGCTGCTGCTGATGCTGCTGCCCCCGTCGGAAATGGAAGTACTGTTCAGCACGCTTGATGAAGTTGCGCGCGTCGGATGCATATTGTACGTCTTGACTCTGATCAAGTCGGAAGCAGCTCAGAACAGCCAACTCGTACAGAGCGTACGGTATGACCCAACGATCTTCAAATACTTGCGCATCCAATGCAACTGCGCCTTGAAAGCACTTTTCCGCGGCTGTGTAATCGTTCAGCTCTCTCAGCACGGCACCTGATATGACACGGAGAATGGCAATATCCGAATCTTCGGGCTGTGGAAGCTTGAGCTGCTGATCAATGGTATCCTGCAACTGCTGCTTCATGGTGTTGAGCATCTCGCGGGATAGCTGCGGTATGCCGTTCCAGAGATACACCAGTTCCCAGAGCGGATTCACCACAACGACCTGCTTGAGTAGTTCACCATCCAATAGCAAATATCGCTCCTTCATGTATTCTTGCTGTGGCTGTTGTGGCGGAGGTTGAGCCATCCATTGGAGATGAGGTGGCAAGTAAGCGCCTTGCGACAGGATGATCTGTGCTTTGTCTTTCCATCGCTTGATCTTGCGCTCGGCAAACATTTCGTTTGGAAGTAAACGGCCGCCTAGCTGGCGTTTGCGGTCTAGGATATTTGGAATTTGGTGAAACTCCATGCCAGCCTTGTCATATTGCTCGTCAGCAAACATGCAGCATGTGGCGATGTAGTGATAGAACGCCCGTGACCAGTTGTTCATGCTTTCTAAGCGGAAAAACGTTTCAGATGCCTGAAAGTAGTCGCCAAGGAACACCTGAGCCCTGTGATGATGTGCATTTAGTGCTTGCTCCAGCCGTAAAACGTCAAACTAATACCATCCCATTTCGTAAACAGTCAGCCCTTGAAGCTGCCCCAATTCGTTCAGAACCATCCGGTTCCGTTGCCTTTGTTCTGAGTCCCCGCATTCGTTGACTGCACCGTTCACCCACTTCTTGGTCCCGCCGCCCAAGTCCACGCGGGTGCTACGTCGTCGTCGTGCATCACGTAGTGTTTCAACCCCTTTGCGTGGATTCCCTTCCATCTTGTACAGCTTTCCTTCCAGGAGCTCCCATATTTTGCTGTTTGGATACTTTGATTTCATGTGATTGAGCATTGCGCGCGTGGCCTCGGGGGTCATTGAGCCAGGCAGCAGTCGCGGGTGGATGAACAGTGACAGGTTGGTGAAGTAGACCAGTAACGTCAAGGCACTCAGTGATGAATACAGCCCCTGACTTTCGTACGACTTTTGAAGAATGTGGAGAGCAAACGGCCGTGATGAATGAAACCCGAGTGTATTGAGGATCTTGTTCACTAGAAAAGCACCAACAATATGAGCGAAACGCATTCTAACGGCATCGTGCACATACGCACCTTTGGGGGGAAGCAGCGAAAAGATCAAACTGAATAGACCGATGCCAAACAGCACGCCGCTTTCAACCATGCTATCCTTGGTGCCACCGTCGTGCTGTTCATCGTATCCTGAGAACGACCGTCGGCGAAACTCCCAATCGACCCGTGCGCTTGTCGGGAAGCTAAAAATACTAAAGCGCTTCTGAGCAAGTCGCGTTGGGGTTGGCTCCAATGTCTTTTTCCGCTTTTGCAACATTGCCGCATACTCGCTTGGCTTTTGGCCCATTAACGTTGTAAACATGTGCTCGTACATTTTGTATGATTTGCGCAATCTGTACGTAGCCTTCATGTATTCGAGCCAACTGTTGCCTGTGAACTGAGTTGTTGCTCCCATCAGAATACAGTTGATCTCCAGCAATTCGCACTGCAGATCAAACGTGCGCCGGGTCACACTTTTGCGTTTCGGCTCTTGTTCGTCTATCGATGAAGCGGAACTTTCTGTATCGATCTTGTCTTCGTCAAATGCTATAGATATCGAGTCATTGTAATTGGGCTGCTGCTGCTGCTGCTGCTGCTGCTGTCCAGGGGCCACCGCCCAACCTCGCCTCCGCGCCCGCCGTCCGTGTTGACGTGCCAGGTCCTCGGCGGCAGCAATGCGGACGGTGGCAATACGGACTTTTTCTGTATCAAAGGCAAGCATTGCCTCGACATAAGCCATCAATGCATAGGCAACGGCATGAAAGGGTGACACGGATGCGTGCTGCGATAGAATGGCTTCTGCTAGATCGAATTGGTCGTTGAGGAGTGCATCCTATATAGGGGTCATATAAGCATTTCACCGAAGCACGTGCATTTTTTTACGTTACCAGGCCACGTTGTGCTTCCGCCACCCAGAATTCAATCAGCTGTGCCGATGGAATGTCCTGGGACGATGATCCGAGCAGTTGTGGTGTGCCCATGCCGGCGTACTTTAATGTGTACGAGGTCAATCTCGATAAATTGGAAAGTTGATGGCGAAACATTTGCTTTCAGCAACTCCTTCTCTGTTTGACTGGCAAATGTTTTAAGGCTGGAAAGGGGGTCAGGTAGAAGTTCTCGAGATTAAAAGACAAACTTCGAGAATTGGGAAACACCTGCAGTTTAAAGAGAAAGAGTGCTGAAGGCTGAGGGTTCCACCGGAACCTGCTCGCATTTACCCTCTTTAGGCCCAGAGCATCTGCGAGCCAATGAAAGTGTTCCTAGCCCTAATATGCTAGTATATGTGGAGCCTCAAATACACGGTGTGTGTGACGTATTGCCGAGCAATTAATTTACGCTGGGCCTTCATGGCTCCATTTGCGTATATTTCCGTTGCATGCTCGATCCCACTCTTTATATGCTACTCTTTGCAATCAAATTGACTCAACTGCGGTAAATAATTTGGTCTGAGCAGAGTGTGAGGAATTCCGTAGGAACTTAGTTTGTCTACGTGGCAGCCTCGTTAATTGTTCCGGGCTATCTGACATTTCAGCAAGTAATTATCGTATTGGTTAGGCTGTCACTGCTCTTGTTTGGGGTCTCGGAGGAGCCCTTCCATGGTGCGCCCTGGTGGTCATGGACTGAGTGATCAGTTTCCCTAGTTACAAGACAACTCTGTGAGGTCCACTCGAATGCTTCGCTTTGCTTTGTATGTACCTCTTTATCTTAAACTTTATTTTTGCATTTCACATCCAACGACCTTTGTCACTGTTATAAAATAATTTCTATACTTGTAATATCTTGAGAGAGAACACAACGAATAGTAAAAAACTCACAAAAGACTATCTCTGTCGGATTGCTGAAAGGGAGCACACCAACAAAGTACAAGGAACCAGAAAAGCGCTCCCGGTTATTGATGTAGATAGCACGCTTCCGACCACGGATCTTGTTGGTAACTAATCCAAACTTGTGCGTGATTAAAGTCGAACTTGCCATCTCATCAAGATCACTTGAAAATGCGGACGCACGCAGAACTTCAGCGCGCTAAGGATATTCATTAGAACATAACAATGGACCCACAGCTTTATATTTCTTCGAAGTACACAGTTATACGTGGCAAAAAAAACGATACCCAAGAATAGTTTTACAACATGTCTATATGTAAAATGATATAATAGGTCGGTAAAAATCTATGCATTTGTATGGAAGTCAAATAAAATATTTCATAATAGCAATCTGTGCGTCCTTAGGCAAAGAGATATAATCATAGAATTAAAATATTAGTATAGTACTAGACCATATTATTCCCCAGCGATATATAGTTTGAATATAAAAGGTTATTTGACAGGCGCGTGTGAGTATCATGCATATGCTGCACACTTATGAAATAATAGGATTATCCTTCCCTTTGTTTGCATATGGGCATACATATTGAAACTGTAGTGGATTTCTCTTAGTCCAAGGTGAAACAGTTGAATACGTGCCATACTGTACATACTTGCATTTATTTCAGACATATAGCAAAGCTTCATATTATGTAGTCTACAACTTGCTTATTGGAACTCATGGACGTAACGAATTTTTTTTTGTTATGTATAATCGTATAATTTTAAAAATCTAAAGCTATGTGACTGTAGAGTGGGGGAGGGGGTATGCACACGCAGTAGTATCCTATTAACCAACGGTGGAGGAACCCAGAGACGCTGCTAATACATGGCGGGATTTTTAACTTCTCCAATTCTATCATCGCATGAAACCGCCGGCTACCAATATTATGATAAAAACTGTGACAGGTGTAACCTACAAAACTAGTTTACTGGTTGTTTACTATTGATTACAGGGTCTCGAAAATGTGGCGAAATAGCAAATTGTTGCAGCGGGTTCAATTTGCTCGAACCAAGGCTTAAACTACTGACAGAATGTACTAATCTGACTTGATAAGCAAATCATACACAACGCGTTAGTGGTAAACTCCCGTTAGTATACTTTGTTCTGGGATTCCAAAAAGAAAAGATTCTTACAGAAACTCATGTATACAGGTCTCTTATATATCTTCGTATCTTCCAGCGACTATATTGCTTTCTTCTTGTATTTGTAAATTGGCTGTATTATTAGCGTTGATTACCCTAACGTCATCAAGTATAGTTTGTGGTGGAACAACTGGCGGAAACGTATTGCTCTGCATCTCGTCATTAATCACTTATATACTGGCGATCTTTATGCAACGTAGCGCTTACATATATTCTTTAAGCCGGGTGATTCCGTCACTGGTTCTTCCACCAGCTACCATCGATTAGGTTACCTTTATTGGATGGACGAGTCTGACTTGAGGGACCGGCTTAACTACTTACCATGTCCAGCTCAGACACACAGATGGGCAAATGGAAGTATAAACACTACTGGATCGTTGTTTGTCTCCTATTTTCCGTCGTTGATTATATGGTGAGCTTGGGTAAATATGATAGGCGTATTTGTGAAGAGCATTCTTTGTTTCCCCTGACCACGGCACAGTGGTGGTAATGGCCTGGCCACCTGACCAGCTCTCCGCTTCAGGTACGTATTGGATGCTAATGCCTATACGAGTACAAACTAATTATTTCTATATCGTTTTGCGGTGTACGTTGAGTATATTAGAGGCGTCGCTTTGATCGACTTTGCCATTGTTATCATGATTCTTGGTGGCTGTTAGAATTAAGCACGATAGATACTAGAAGAATTATCGAGCTTAATAGCTGTTGAAAGCATTGGGTATGGAAAAGATAACGATGGATTTGTCTTGTGGTTCAATTTTAAAAGAGTAATATAAGCAGTGCGTATACAGCATAGGGTATGATGAAAAGTATGTGCGTTGAAATATTACATGTATTAGGGTTAGGCGAAATTGAATGCTGTGGATTTGCAAAAAGAGCGCGCCATAGGTATACGACAATGAAATGTACGCGCGGTCCCTATTAGTGTGCCTCTGATTATTCTTCTGATGTTGACAACATTTTCGATCATCGACGGAGTACGCATCCGTTGTTGTTGCTTGAAAAGATTTTATGGTTCTAATAATGTTGAACGTACTGTACTTAGCCGTGGGCGTGTGTCGCAGAATGGCCGATTAATGGCGTCTATATACGCATTTCTTCATATTTAGCAATTCTGTTAACATTAGGTCGTCAACTCGACAAGGTAAAACGAGCTACTGCTATGTTGAAAAGCTGTGATTCGTCAGAGTCCATTTGCCTCAACGATCAGGGTCATAATAAATGAATTTTCCGCTCCAGCAAGTGGGTAGACAACAAGAACCCCGATATGAAGCAGGGTGGGCGGTGTCTGTGCGGCAAACAATGGACTGGCGAAAGAAGAATCATTCTGCGTATGCAAGACATTTAATTACACATTAACAAAACGATCGACGAGTGATACGGTGTCTCAGTATAACGTGTGGCGGTATAGCTTTGCAACCAAGGAGTTATTTCTATCAGCACAAGCATGTGGCCACTAGGACTTTTCCGGGGACTCGGTGTCAATTTAGCAACTTGTGGGTGTGACGAAGAGCAGGGATTTCGAAGCCAGTAATTGCGTTTGTGCAACTAGAAAGGGTGACAAAATGATAGCCACGTTTCTGCATACAGCTACATTTATTACCTGAACAATTACGGTGGTGTATCCATAGCGCCTAAATAGAACATAGGGTTCAGATAGGCTGGTTCTTTTTTACCTGGTGTGTGGGGTTTCTATTAGTAAGCCGGTTTTGCTGGTCTCGAACTCAACCCTGATATGAAATTAATTTCAGCAAGAAAAGAACCGCGCGGAAATGAAAGATCAAGTTCAGCAACAAACGGTGGTTGCCCATAGCAACCGGTGAAGGCGAAGGGGTGATCTGTGTACAGACAAGGGATGGGGGAACGGTACCAAAGTAATTACAAAGCGTGTTCTTGTGGCACGTATTTTTATTATTAATGGACCTAGACACACACACGCTTTATCGAGAGAGAGAAAAAACATCTGTCAAACGTACACCGAAATAGATTTTACTTTTCTTCTTTTCTCTCTTTGTTACCAAGTTGTCCGACTTTTCCAGCGATCCCATATTGTTCGTGAATCCCTTGGTCTTTTTCCTCTGCACATTACGCTTATACACACATACACAACACGCATTCCACTCCTTCTAGTCAGTTATGGGAAACAGCCATAGTGCGAGCAAAAACAAGGCGATCGACAAGCAAATCAAGCATGACCAGAAACGATTGAATCGAGAAGTCAAAATCTTGCTGCTTGGTAAGTGTTTGGGCAGTTCTTTGGTTTATGCGAGTGTCATATGATCCTCGTGCTAAAAAGTGAAAAAACCACAGGTGCAGGTGATTCTGGCAAATCAACCGTCTTGAAACAGATGCGGCTTATTCACGCGTCTGGATTTTCGGCAGCCGAGCGAGAAGCTTTTCGCTTGGTGATCTTTGGCAATATCCTTTCGGCCATGCAATCGTTGCTCGAATCCATGAACGAAATGAAGTATACCCTCGATAACCAGGCCAATTGGGTACAACCTTGACCGTTTTGTCTACCCAATCACGCACAATTTACACACTATCTTTTAGGCATATATCTCGCTCTTCGAATCGCTACCTATGATCAGGCACGGTACTCCCTATCCCATCGCATACCTTGATCCGCTTAAGGCTCTGTGGAGCGACAAGGGCATCCAGAGCACCTTCCGCAAGGGACACACATTTGCCCTGAATGATAATGTCGAATTGTAAGTTTCGTGAAAAATCACATCGATCTCCGCGCACTTACACAGCACAGCTTTTATGAAGGGTTGGATCGTCTTTTTCAGCCAGACTATGTCCCCACAGATCAGGATATTATTCAATGCAGGATAAAAACTACCGGTGTGTTTATTATCGTGTCTATCGTTTCAACGCTAACACTCTCTTAGGTATTGTTGAAACAACTTTTCGGAACGGCCCAATCGTCTATCGAATGTGCGACGTGGGCGGTCAGAGAAGTGAACGGAAGAAATGGATTCACTGCTTTGAAAATGTAGCATCAGTTTTGTTTGTGGTCGCCATTAGCGGTTACGATTGCTGCTTGGTAGAAGATCGTGATTCGGTAAGTCTTTCTTTTTGCTATTATTTGTTACAGATAAGCTAACAGGTGATTATCTATAGAATCAGGTACTTTTTTTTTTGATGAGAGCTCGACGTATGCACGGCGAATTTACTAACAACAAATACCAGATGTATGAAGCCCTTATGCTCTTCGATTCGATATGCAATTCACAATGGTTTGTCAACACATCCATGATTCTTTTCTTAAACAAAGTCGACATCTTCAAAAAGAAGATACGATATTCCCCTGTCAAAGCATACTTCCCCGATTACTCAGGTAACAATAGTGCATGGATACAAAATGGTAGCATGGCAGCTAAATTACCATGACAAACAGGACCATCAAAGGATCATAACCAGGCAGCAGACTATTTCCGCAAACGGTTCGAAATGCTGAATCGTAGCACGAAAAAGCAAATCTACGTGCACTACACCGTCGCCACCGATACCCGCTTACTGGGACACGTCATGAATTCCGTATCCGATAGCATCCTCCATGAAAACGTTCAGACACTTCTACTATAACGTTCTCGTTTCCCCCTTCCTTTTTTACTTATCACGGTCCTTTTCGCTCATCGATACCCTTCCTGGGCCCTTGTAATTAATCTATTCTGCTATTTACTTTTGCTTTTCTTCATAAACTCTCTCCCAATATCCGATGGTACCAACTAATGGCTTTATGTTTAATAATGAAAAACTTTTTATGCTTGTAAACGCTTTCTACCAGTTGACATGGATGGGATATATGGTACAAATTAATATGGCTTGAATCGTCGGGCTTGCTTTTGTTGCTCGATCTTTTGCTTGTCTTCTTCGAAGCGCTTCCGCAGCAGCAACAACTCTATATAAACGATTTAGTGCCACAAAACCATGCAAGTATATATCACAAACATTACCGTTCTCCTTTTTTTGACGTGTCTGGAATCGATAAAAGTCGACAAGATCGCCCATCTTCTTCTTAGGTCGCTGTTCAGGTACTGCTGCAGAGGAGATACCCTTTTTCACACGTGTGACCACAGTAAATCCATCGTCATCCATTTTGTTCATGCGCTCCTTAGCCTCACGCTCCTTCTCATATTCGCTTGCTTGGAACTTGAGCATAAACGCATTGACCTCCTGCTGCAGCACGTTGTGATCCGGCCGTGCCATGTTGTACTCTCGCATATACCCTAAAAACAGCCATCACTCAGTACAGAAGCTCTCTCGAAAACTTCCGTGCTGCCTTACGTTTCAAACCCATGGTTTGTTGCTTTGTCTCGGGCTTCCACTTGCGCTCATGATGTGGCATATCCAACACTCGCTGCAATCCATCTTCTGTCTTGAATACAACGTGCGCCGATGCTCCACTCTCCAATATTCGTCGTAGTTTTTCCACTTGTTGCTCCTCCTCCTCCTCCTTCTTCTTCGCCTTTTTCCACGGGCGCTTCTTAAGTTTCGATCGATTGTCGTCCATTTTGAGTTGCATGCCAGGATATATGACTTGCTCGACTTGACCGTATTCTTTGAACAGTGAATGAAGGTGGCTATCGGTTGTATCGGCTGGGAGATTAATCACAAAAAGTGATCGATCGTCTGTTGTCGAAGTTCGAGCTTCATGTTTTTTAAAATACAAGTAATGTCTGCAGTTCTTGGCAATGACAACTGGCAACACTTTGAATCCGTTGAATTCTTGCAGATCGGGCTCGCTATCGGTGGTTGCAGATTTCTTTTTGCCCATGATCAAGGTTGAAAGATTCGGTGGCTGGTGGGCGGACAAGCTGCAACCCCAAATTTGGTCTGCACCCCGCCCAGCTAACTGTTTGCATGGATGTCGCAACACCTCCTAGGAAAGAAAAGAAGCACTCCGAGTGCACAAACAAGGCAACCGATACAGCGGGAAGCATGCTAAGCAGAGACCAATGGATGGGGGATCAGGGAGGAGAAAGCTCTAAGGACAAAGCCCCCTATAGTGTATATCATGCTACCCCTATCACCTCGCTAATATGTTGTAAGGCAACCATAGCTCTATTTGTTTTCTCTTCCACTTTCTTACTTTTCTAAAAGCCATGGATACCAAATCATCACCACGCAGCGATAAAAAAGGTATAGCCTTAATATGCCGCGAACGCTCAATCCGTATTTCTGACTGTATTTTGCACAAAGGTCTCAAGCCTTCGCTTCATAATTCAGCCTCACGCCGATCACTTGTCAATGTCTTTTCAGGTAGTTCATCACGGAATTCCGTTGGCCATGCAATCAAGGCCCATAAGTCGTCTCCGTCGCTTTCTCGAACATTGTCCCTTGGATCCAAATCACATGTCACCAAGCTGTACAATACAGGCGCCATTGCTCCTTCGTGCTACTTAGCCGGCCAGCAGATCGCAGTTCAAATCACCAGTCAGCCTCAACCCTATCTTTCGCACAACACAAAACTGCATTCCAGCAGAGAGATTGGGATGTCGCGTGAAGCGTCGCAAAGCAGCGGAGTTGGCTCGGCGGGATCGGATAGAACACGCGACAGATCAACGTTCAAGGGAGTTATCGACAAAGTTGTTGGTATGGGTACTTTCTCACTTTATATATCGGCATAGAAGCTCAATCCATCTAGATCTCCTGTATAGTAGCAATAGCTCTATCTCTCATAGCACAAGCACCACTGATACCGGCACATGTAGTCTGAAGACCTTGGATATATCGTCGCCTTACAACACTCGGCATCTTACTCACGTTGGTTTTGATGCCCATACGGGAGAGTTCACCGGGTTACCGAGCGATTGGAATGTTCTGCTCAAGCATAGCGGTATTACTCGAACGGAGCAGGAGAAAAACCCTCAGGTACGTAAAAGTACTTGCCACTTTATTGCATAATAAACTCATTTCGTCTTTGCAATGTATCCAGGCTGTAATCAAGGCGATCGAGTTTTACCAAGAGTCTCATGCTAGGGATGAAGAGGCTGTATGGCAAAAGATACCCAACGGAACGATATCCTCTGCGATGGCTACATCCCATCGATTCAAACAACAGAATGCTGAGAATGGATCAAAACGAACGTCTCGCCGTCTTTCAAGCATTTTAAGCGTAGATGATGCAAACAGAAGGTCATTGGACAAGGATCAAGTAAGCGACATAAATGAAATGTGTAGTATCCTTCTAACTGTGTACTTACGCTTAAACAATAGACAAACGTTACATCGGCCGTCAATGGTATCCGTCTATTGTACTGCTTGCTAAATGATCGACGTGTACTTATTGAATCGATAGATGAAATAACAAACCGGAGCAGTTCAGCTATTACCACATCTGGTGAAATACAAGACGACCGGCGACTATCATGCAAGCCTCGACATTCATTAAAAAGCATTGACAACAATACACGAAACTCTTTGAGCGTTAAATCCGACAAGCAATCGACAAAAACCACAGTTACCATTGCAAAACGTCGTGTGGCAAAACCAACTTCAAATGAAGCTGATGAATTATTGAGCAGACTCCGTGAAGTATGTACTGGCGCAGATCCTACTGAACTATATCACGACATGGTCAAAATTGGACAAGGGTAACGTGCCAAAAAAGGAGAAAGGGTCTTTTTAGTCATTCTTTGTATAGTGCCTCGGGTGGTGTATTTACTGCTCATCGCGCTGGTAAGAAGGAAGTGCCTGTTGCGATCAAACAAATGAATCTCGATCAACAGCCAAAGAAGGAGTTGATCATCAACGAAATCATGGTCATGAAGCAGTCAACTCATCCCAATATCGTCAACTTTATGGATTCCTATCTTTGGAAAGGAGACTTGTGGGTTGTCATGGAATATATGGAGGGCGGGAGTTTGACTGATGTTGTTACATGCAACATGATGACCGAGGGTCAAATTGCTGCCATCTGTCGGGAAGTATTGCAGGGTCTTCATCATTTGCATATGAATGGAGTTATTCACCGAGATATCAAGAGTGACAACATTTTGCTCGATCTGGAAGGCAACATCAAATTGAGTATGCTTGTTGTAACATGGCAGCAGCAACAGGCCCTAACCTGCCTTTTTTTTTAGCCGACTTTGGATTCTGTGCTCAGTTGAATGAAGGTCAATCCAAGCGAACAACGATGGTAGGAACTCCTTACTGGGTAAGTCAGTCAAAAGCTGTTTGATAAAATATCTACTGACAATAGGAAACAGATGGCGCCAGAAGTCGTCACTCGCAAAGAATATGGTCCGCAAGTGGATATTTGGTCACTTGGTATCATGGCTATAGAAATGGTTGAAGGAGAACCACCCTACTTGAACGAAAACCCATTGCGTGCATTATACCTGATTGCCACGAACGGTACACCTCAGCTACAGAACCCAGAGTCACTCAGTGAGATATTCCGCGACTTCTTACTTCAGTGTCTGGAAGTTGATCCGGAACAACGGCCATCGGCAAGCAAAATGCTGGAGCACAAGTTTTTGGAAAGCGCCGGTCCGCTGTGTTCGCTTTCCCCACTTATTGAGGCTGCAAGGGAGCAGGCCAGCAATCAAAAGTAAACCCTTTGTTTAAATTATTAGCATTGTCACTTTTTTTTCGTATACCAAAACCCAGTATGAATATTCAACTTCAATGTGCAAAAGAAACCATTCTCATATTTTATGGCAAATATTCCAAAATGATGACTTCATTAGTTTATTTGCGAACAGTAATTAGTGGAGAATATAATGCTAGTACGAATATTAAGCGAATGACGGCGAGAGTTTCGGAAGTGGTATATAGGACGTGAGCATGAGAATATTCTGAACTTTTGGTGCCACGGGCAACGGCTAAATTACCGGGATTGTGTTTTGGAAAGGTGCGCTAGTACAATGACAGGAATACTGCAAACATCTCGCATGCAAAACCATGGCTATTGTACTTGGAAAAACAAGAGTATACATTACTACTTCCAAAGACTTGCTTTACGCCGAATCACGCAACCGGAAAAAGGCCGGCGATGTTCCGACCAATCAAGTGTGCTCAGGTGTTGTAGTGGGGAGAACATATCCCAATTTTCACATCGTTTCTAAAAAGTAGAACGAAAAAGCAACACTCGTGAAAATACCCTTTCCCCATCCCAGCTTACATTTTCAAGTAAAAAATATTATTGCCGTAAGTGTGGAGACAAGTCCACCCCACCCATTCCTGTGTCTTATAACATGTCATGTGACACAACCCATCATGCTGTCTGCCAATTTTTCTTTCACATGTTACGTGACCCCACGGATTTGATGGGAAAGGAATTAGGTCAGTGCAAATCATTACACTGGTGGTGTGGGGTAAGCCCACGCTTGCTTCCCGCAGTTAGCAAAGCGGTCTGTACTTCGTATAAAGTAATTGACCCCTCGCATCCCCCTTTTTTTTTTCTCTCGTTCCCACTTTTCAAAAAATCATGACTATTCCGTTAAAGGATTCAACTGCACCTAATGCACAGGCAGCTTTGGCTCGCCTCGAGCAACTCAAAAGTCAGCTTAACCTGACACCGTCACCAATGTCCATTCAGGCACCCAAGGATATGGCGGCTGAGCGTGCAGCTGCTGACTTTAACATCGAAGGTCTTGCACGTCTGTGGGCCGGAGGTGATAAAGAGTACGAAATTCAGGTACCCTTATACGTTACACCTCTTTGACGATGATATTCATATTCAATTTAGCAACGAGCCTTTGAGTACATCAAGACGGATCCTATGCTCGTCGTGCAGCCCCCGCGCAATATCCTCGAATTCACACGAGACGAATGGCGGGAGTTGTAAGTTACTCCTCCAATATGCAGATCGTGGATACACACTTCTCTAACATAAAAAATAGCACAATGGGTCAGATTTACCGCTGTATACAAATCTTTCAAGAGGAAAGTGACAGAGAGTATGCTTACCAAATCGCTCGAGCGGTCAACGTCTACTCGGAGAGCTTTTCGATGCGCTTCTTTGTCCACGAGTCGCTGTTCCGCAACGTCGTAACCATGTTGGGTAACAAGGAACAGCAGAAGCAGTGGGTTGAGGATATCGATAACGTTAGAGTTTACGGTTGCTTTGCCATGGTAAAAAAAAAAGACACTGAAGTTGTTTCCATGACTAAAACATCGTTATTTAAATAACCCCAAATTTAGACTGAACTTGGTCACAGCTCTGCTTTACGCGACATTGAAACGACCGCGACTTACAATCAGGCTACCGATGAATTCATCCTTGATTCGCCCAACATTACTTCGACAAAGTGGTGGATCGGTGGCTCTGGTCAAACATCTACTCACGCTGTCGTGATTTCGCAAACAATCATTCACGGCAAGTCCGTCGGCCACAACTGGTTTGTGGTACAGCTTCGCGACAAGGTTACGGGCGAATTAATGCCAGGTGTCCGCATTGGTGATATTGGAAAGAAGGTCGGACATGACGGTGTCGACAACGGCTGGATCCAGTTCCGTAAAGTCCGTCTCCCTCGCAACAATATGCTTCAAAAGTGGGCAACGCTCGACCGCGACGGTACATACACACCTGCCCCCAGTCCTGCAGTCATGTACGCCACCCTTATTCCCGAACGATTGTCGCTTATTACGGTTACTACCCAAATGATTGGCCAGGCATTGACCATTGCTACTCGTTACGGTGTTGTTCGACGACAAGGCTCAATGAACCAGCAAATCATGGATTATCAAAGGTAAAGGCAAGCAGGCTGAAGTGCCAAGAAAATATTCAGAATGGGCAGCATTGGTGTAACACTCTCAAAGTCATTATGCACAGCTTATTCCTGCCATTTCGTTCATGTACATGGTCAAGTCTGCTTCAAAGACCATCGACGAGCAGTTTACCATCTTGACAGCGGGTGGTGATATGGACCCCATCGACTATTTGAATCATATGGGTGACATGCACGCTGTTTCTGCGTGTTTGAAGGGCTTGACCGGTTGGTACAGCTCTGAAATTCTGGAAACCTGCAGACGTGCCTGTGGTGGTCACGCCTACTCCGCTTACAACGGCCTTGGCCAGATCATTGGTGATTGGGGTGTCATGACAACTGGTGGTGGCGACAACGTCGTACTGCTGCAGCAGACCGCACGTATCCTATTGCACCGTCTCGAACAGAAGCTTGATCATGACACTTATCCCGAGCTGAAGTTCAAGAGCTCCACCCATTACATGTTACGCGCCAAGGAATACCTTGCAACGCCAGTCTGGCCTGTGCGCGAAATCACCGATGCTATTAAGAACCTGCGGCTTTTGGAAGATGGCCTTAACGCCATTCTTGTCAAACGCGTAAGTTAACATTGGGTCAGAACCACAAAAACGCCCTAACATGCCCATTGGTTTATCTGTGCAGCTCAACAGCATTCGTGAAGCCATGAAAAACGGCAAGTCGCTCAATGATGTGCTGATGGATTGCGTCCGGGTGGCAGAGATGCACTGCGCTGTGTTCCTGTTCAGTGATGCCGTTAACAAGTACGGTGCTCCTCTCGCTCCTGAGGGCATCGACAAGAGTGTCTACTCTATTATGCACCGCCTTACTTCATTGTGGGGTCTCCACACACTCCACAGATATTCGGATCAAGGCTTTAAGGAAGGTTTCCTTACCCCGCAGCACGTCAAGTCTGTAGAAGACATATATTTAGAGGTGCATATAGCATTATCGCAACAGAATTCCGTGAATACTGACATACATTTTAGAGCTCGAAGGCCCTCCGTAAACAAGTTATCGGTTTGACTGATGCATTCTCGTTCCCTGACTTTGTTCTGAAGGCGCCTATTGCCAAGTATGACGGAAACATTTATGAACGTAAGCGGAATTTTTAAGGTTTTACTTCGATGAAAGACCCTTTAACATCTTCGCTACTTTTCGTAGCTTACTTTGAGACATTGCTGCAGGCGCCCAATAGCGTCGGCAAGACACCTTATCATGAGAAGTACATAAAGCCCCTCACGGAACGTCCTGGTCAGAATTAATTCAGGAACCATATGTATTGCTGGTTTTTTTTGCCTTTCAAATAAGAATTATTATACTTTTGAAAAGTGTTCAACTACCTTCCTACTTTATGTCCTCTATGTCTAAATGAATGTTTATAAGCTGACTTTATATGTTGAGCTATATATTCGTAGTTTGCTTCCGCCGTTGAAGTGTCATGATTCTTACGATCTATCACTGCAAATAATTTTGGTGAATTTTGGTGAATAATTTTTTAAAGTGGTTAAACATAGCTTTTTAACCGCTCGAGTTACCAAAAATGGTAGTACAAGTGGTTAAAAAGCTTATGTTTAACCACTGTAACCACTTCTAACCATCAAAATTTTTGCAGTGTATTGCGAGATGCTCCCACAATCAATCCGATTATCGTGACTTACTTGTTTGAGATCTGACTTAACAAGCGTATATATTTGTTGATACGCATGTGTACTGTGGCAAGTCAATGGTATGTCTATATTGTATCGTTTTTTTCGCATGAATGAGCATCTCTAGAGTTTAACATTCTTGCATCCTTTCGGTTTATTCATTTGAAAAGAAATTGAACTGACCACATCTATCATTCCACGTGTTCAGCAGCTTAGGTCAAACAAGTTACATACAGTTCAGCAAACATCTCGATGAGGTACGTTGTAACAAATTTCCCTTGCGGTCTGGTGTCTCTACTTGTGTAACCATATTCCATAGCCAGCAAGCATGTGCTCACCGTGTCTGCTGTCTACTTTATTGCTTACTGCACTTTAGACATCTCAATCTACCTCTTTACACGCATCCCATGGTCACCACCTTCTGTTCTATTATACTTTGCGTTTTCCACATCTTAATCGTACAGTGGAATCATTTTGAGACACCCTTTCACAGTTGCAACGTGCCTCCGACACGACTTGCAATTATCGTTGTCGGATTTCCTGAACCCAGCTGAAAGAAGCTTATAAATACCCCGAATTATCAAATGAAATAAAGCAGTTAACATGACTACAAGAACCTTGATCATATCTTGTCAAAAGCCCAAGTCAGGAGTTTACATCTGTATTTGATTAGTTGAAAAAGTATAAATTTTATTTGGAAGATTTTTCGACCTGCTCCAATAGGTATATGGTCGCTTCCTTGCGGTACAAATGTATAGATATAAAAGGGTATCTGGTGCCATGTCTGAAAAAACCACTTACGGGGAAAAAGACAGGCCGATGTCGAAACGTTGTGAAAAGTTATATCAATAGAGAGAAGAAAAACAGTGTAGGTATAATATCAATAATGTAGATGTGAGTACCACCCTAAGTGTGGTTGTTTGTAGGTGCTGATTGTCTGCCTTGAAGAGCTTCTTCTGGTGCTGGTTCATCATCATCGTACTGCTCGTCTTTATGGCTCAGCTTATCAACCTTGCGGAGGACGTGCAAAAGTGTGGGCCACGCCTTCTTCCATTTGCCCCGGGTCAGTCCATTATTTGAACGCGGAAGGCTGTTTAATATATAGTCGATCACCTGTGTATTGTTTTGCTGGTCAGGGACTGGTCCAAATGCTAGGAATAGTTCTTGAAGCTCTGCCCGAAGCAATGGACAGGTGGCGTAGTGTTCTCGAGGGGCAGCAACTGTACCTCTGTATTTGGTTAACTCCACCTTTCTATTTCTTTTATTATAACCCGAACCGTGGACATGATTCACGCTGAACTATTTTTTATCCAAACAATTTCCTTTCACAACACGTAAGTCTGCCAATGCTGCTCCGTCAACAAGGTTTAGCCTTGTAAATTAAGGAAAGGCAGGGCCCAAATGAACATAATGGAACGACATCTGACTTCTTTTACAAAATAATGTTCTGATAGTCATATTTGGCGGAACAGCTTGTTGCTCGTACGTAAGCAATTCCAAGTCGGCTCCTGCCTCATCCTATTCTATATTGATAGTCTGACCAATCCGACACATGTAATACTGCAGAAAGCACTGACATCAGCATATGTGTGTAATATATCGGTGTATTTAGTAACCGCTTGCAGTTGGCGATAGTATTTAACAGCTGTACAGATACTGGCACGGGAAGCACAGTGCACATATCATCTCTGAGGATAATACCAAAGACATCTACCCTATTAATAATGTGTTATTATATTGTGTTCTGTTTCCTCCATATCACATACGTATACTAGGATCAAGGTTTCAAGCATTTATTTTTTAGCTTAAATTATCCGGTAAAGACGCATTCCGCGGAAGCCTGTCAGAACTTCTAGAATCTGAGTAAGCAAGGTCGGTTTAGACGAGGTATTCCTCGCCTATTACCAAATAAACAGGTGCTATAACCATAAGTCGTTTTCCAGCTTTTTTACATTGAGTTACCTAATTTTTACTCTTCCTAGCCTATGTAGAGGCATTCTTGTAAATATCAGCCAGCGTTGGTGAGGGAACGTCTTATCATCACAAGTGCATTAAGATCGTCACTGAATGTCCTTGTCAGTTTTAGTCATACTTACTGTTGAGTTTTTTTGTGCCTTTTGTATAAGTGGTATTCTTTATCTGCCTATCTTCCCACGTTGCATTCTCTATTTCTAAGCGAATATTTATAAGCCGACTTTATTTGTGGTTGCACACATATAGTCTTCCTCCCAACATAATAAAATATGTCTGAATCTGTGCGCATCTTGACAGGTATGGAAAGCAGCATGAAACAGGCGAGGAGGCAGGGGTGGCTGACTATCGTTTGCAGTTGGTACCGGAGCTGTAGGATCAATTTACTCGTGGCGTCTGGCACAATCGTGTGAAGTGACCACCGTCTGCCGTTCCAATTACGAAGCTGTTCTTCGTGATGGCTTTGAAATCGACTCTGAAAAATGGGGAAAAGAAGTTTTTAAACCAGCACACGGTCAGTCTGTTAAGCTGGTCATGGCAGCAAGTTCAGTCAACTAATTATCTTGCTTTTTCAGTGGCGCGATCGGTTACCGAGGCAACACAGTTTGGTCCATTCGACTACATTGTCGTAACATTGAAAGCGCTCCCCGACTTTTACAGCACAACGGACATTATTACACCAGCTGTCATCGAAGGCAAAACGACCATTGTTCTTATTCAGAATGGATATGGTATATAAAAGTTCGCTTATGCAAACTCAGATTAGAAGGTCTAACCAAACCTAGGTATTGAGCTACCTGTCATTGAAAAGTTTCCAAAGAACCCCTTAATTTCCATTGTTGCATACATCGGTACTTCCCAAGTTGGGCCTGGCAAGATCAAGATGAAGGTCGTAGAAAGGCTTCAAGTCGGTACTCACAAACGATCTATCGACTCTACCGAATCTTGCGATAAGTTCAAAGCGTTGTTGGAGAAGGGAGACGTCAACGTTGAGTCTGTTGATGATATAGAGAAGGTTCGCTGGGAGAAACTGTTTTGGTAAGGGTTTGTTGCAGAGAATTATTATCGTTTGCTAACCTTTGTACTTCTAATGAAGGAATGGGTCGTTTTCCCCAGTATGTGCTGTCTTGGGCATGAATACAACGGAAGTTCTTGAGAACGAAATGGCAGTAGATCTCGTCAGACGTTTGATGCAGGAAATCATGGCCACTGCTTCAAAGGCTCTCGGCGAAGAGTACGATATTGAGCAGCACTCAAAGCTGCTGATCGAGACTACTGTTCATGGTGCCCCTAACTATAAGCCATCCATGTAAGTATTTATCAGTCCAGTTATGAATACATCCGTGTGGCTGACGTGCTGTTACAGGCAATTGGACCTTGAGCGAAAGCAGCCAATGGAAGTTGAAGTTATCTTGGGAACTGCTTTAAAGAGTGCAAAGGAAAATGGGCTCGATGTTCCCACTCTCCAAATGATGCATGACTTGTGCCGTGCTTTGAACGTTCATCATCAGAAGCCACGATTGTAATTTTTCGGAAAAAGAATAAAACAACACTGACCAACTGGCCACACTTATGTACAAAGCCTATTTTTTCCATTTTCAAGCATATAATGCGCTTTGAGCTACTAGCATATCCCTTGATTGATCCTATCAAGTTTAGGCATGAAGACGTTACTACGCACTCTATCCAAAAATACATGTGCGCACAATGATGGGAAACTGCATGAATTTCGAAATATACGGAATGAAGGTGGGTTATATCTGCAAGGGTTAAGGTTTACGAGGCTGTGTCTATGCAAAAGATCAGATTCAGATCGGTCTTTCCGAGTAAAATAGCCGAAAGATGCATACAATTGTAAAACATCAATATCGATGTAAAGATACCAAAAAGAAGCAGAGCTAATTCGGAAATGGCGCGCTTTCCTCGGATTTGAGCCGCAGTTTTTGATGTGGGTTCGCTTGATCACAATGCTGTCGCGATGTTAACAAATATCAATGGAGAATGACGCGATTGGAAGAATCTTTGTGTCACATGTCGCCATCTATTCAAGCATGTTACTCTAAACCCTTTTAAAAACCCACACCTTTTGGAATTTAATTGACAACCAGAAAAAAAGCATGTTGTTGACCAAAGCTTTGTTGGCCGTTTTTGCAATAGCCTCGACTGCTACGGGAGCTGCTATCGGCAACCAAAAGGAGCAGCCCAATATTCTGTTTATTTTCACGGATGACCAAGATGCACGACTGGATTCACTATCATACATGCCAAATGTGCAAAAGCATCTTGTTCAGCAAGGAACCACATACAGAAATCACTATGCAACCATTGCTGTATGCTGCCCAAGCCGTGTTGGTCTTTTGCGCGGTCAATATGCGCATAATACAAAGTAAGATGCGCATTGCTATTTTTTCTTATCAGATGGAGATTCTAACAAAAAGTGGATAATAGTATTACAGATGTCTCCCCGCCTCATGGTGGATATGAAAAATTTAACCGCCTCAAGCTAGGTGAAGACTACCTCCCACTGTGGCTGAAAAAGGTAGCTTCCCATATTCATCCAGTTTTTTTTTTTTGTTACTTATCAATTATAAAGAGCGGCTATTCGACACACTACATTGGCAAGCTGATGAACGAATATACTGTAAACAATTACAACAATCCGGTACCTGCAGGGTAACGATTGATACCTTATGTTAAGGTTTTATTACTAACGACTAGATCGAAATATAGATTTGACTATCAGGGTAATCGTGGTTCATGTACAGCATGATGGCTTTGTACTCAACATTTTCGTGACATATAGATCAGCTTGTCGATCCATTCACATACACGTATAATACCGCTGTATTCTCGCGCGATGGAGAAGCCCCTGTATTCTATCACAATACATACCAGACCGATGTTATCCATACCAAAGCCTTGACAGCATTAAAAGCACAGCGTAATTCGGATAAGCCATTCTTTTTATGGGGTATGTTTTTGAAAATGATTAATGCATGTAACTCATTGGACATTAGTCGCTCCCATGGCTCCTCATGGTCAATTTAGGTTCGACCCCGATGGTGGTCTTGAGAGTATCAAGAGTGAGCCACCTATTTCGGCTGCACGCCATGCTGATTTGTTCCAAGATGTTAAAAGTGAGTAGCTGTCATCACAATAACGTTCAGTTGCTAACTATAACCTTCCAGTTCCACGCCGACCTAATTTTAACCCTGCCAATCAAACCAAAACAGCTTCGTACTGGAAATTTTTGGATCGACTAACTGAAGACGAAGTCGATGAGCTTGATGAGACGTACCGCCGGCGGTTGCGTGCTCTTCAAGCCGTCGATGAATTGGTTGGCTCGCTTTTTGATGAGCTTGAGACCCAAGGAAAATTGGACAATACTTACATTGTTTACAGCGCAGACAACGGGTAGGACGATACAGGAAGGAATTATTAAGATAGCGTACTGATTTTTTTCCAGTTACCATTTGGGTCAACACCGTGCCTATGCTGGAAAGACTACCAACATTGAAGAAGACATCAAGTAAGTACATAAATTGGGGTAAAAGAATTTCGCTCACATATCCATTACAGTGTCCCCCTTCTTGTTCGCGGTCCTGGTGTTGCAAAGAATAAAGTCAGTGATATAGTCAGCGCTCATCACGATCTTGCACCGACATTCCTTGCATTGGCTAAAGGTGACGAACATGTACCTGCCTGGGTTGACGGTGGTGTAATTCCATGGACTGAACACCTGCAAAGTCATCCCAAACCTGCTTCGGAAGAAACTTTCGCTGTCGAATTTTGGTTCGAGCAATTGTTCAACGAGTGTGTTGTTATGTGTTTTCGGCTAGTTTGCAATGCTAATATAAGTATAGATACAAGCCTCATTTGAACGCACCCAGCGGAGCCAACACTTACAAAACACTTCGCGTGATCTCTGAGAAGTATAACTGTAAGTAATTTGCAAAAGGACCAACGTTTGCCCACGCCTGCTAATTATCTTCTGCAGTAAAGTATGCCGTATGGTGCACCGGTGAACACGAACTATTTGATCTCAAGGAAGATCCCTATGAATTGGACAACATCTATGGCTCAAGTGAAGTCAGCGTTCAACTGCTTGATCGGTTGGATGCATTGCTGAGTGTCTTGCAAACTTGCCGTGGCCCAACATGCAGAGATCCCTGGCGTGTTATTCATCCAGATAACAAAGAAATCCGTACGCTCACAGATGCTCTTCACCAGAAGGTATATATATGTTTACCGAATTGAGGTTTTGTTCTAAAAGACTTCAACTATGTAGTATGATAGCCTATATCGACGATTCCGCAAGGTCACGTTCAAGGAATGCCTTTCATACTTCTCCGCCGCGAACGAAGAGCCCAATGATCTTCTCTTGCACGACGAAGAGCAGCAAGATGTTCCATACAGCTCGCCATCACAGTTGGTGGCAGAACAACAAATGGCATTTGTGCACCAAGACGAGCAATGCCTTCACCATTTTGATCTGTCATCTGTGCAGACGAAATCCCCACTTGCAATGTCCAGAAAGGAAGTTCATCGGCTGTATAAGCTTGTACCCCAATCTACGGATCCTGTAGGTCATAACGTTCCCAGTGAGGCAGAGTTGGAGAAGCGTGCTAGCCCAGTACCACAGGAGCTATTGGATAACCCTGTTGATTGGGTTAAGTATGGTTTCTATAGTAAATTCGGCAACTGAGTGTATTATTACTAATTACTTATGTAATAAACTGAACTGTATCTATGTGTATAAAAGTTAATCAGTAAGCGTATCATCGAACTTTGAACTTAGCACTGTGATCTACATAGTATTTAACAAGACTGATAGTCCTAGTAATAGCTATAGATCAGTAAAGATTATTTGGTGCCTCTGCTTGTCTTCCTGCATTCTTCGCTGATGCCAATTGAGAGTGATTACACGATCTTGTCACTATCATCAAAAGAGAGTGTGTTTTTGGGATTTAAATAAGGTACTATCTATGGATTTTTTTTAGCTGGTTTGACATATTTGATTCGTACTTTTAATTGTCCCAGTGTAGAGGTTCGATATGGCACTGGCTATTTCAGCTTATTTTGCGGATGAGCGCGGAAAAAAAAGGGAATTCGCAGAGCAGGCATTCCATGCTAAGACAGTTGATTTACCAGGTTAGTAGGCTATTTAGCAAAGGTGGCATGCACATTATACGTACAGAGATTTATGCATCCGAAAATATAAAGGCTGGAGAAGATAGATATGCTTTTTATGGCCAACCAGTGCTAATCGCCTGAAGAACCAATGAATATGGTATACTGTATGGGATGAAGGAAATAAGTACGTACTGGCAACAAAACAGTAATTAATTTACAACATTATGTAGACATAACAGAACCAGTTGAATATCGGCTCTTGCAATTTTAATGATGAGTGCAAATATCAATACGCTTCATATTGTTGCTTCTCTGAAGGAATATAGTATCCTCTAAGAAAAGTAACATTGTCGTATAAACAGTAGACCAGAGGAAAATATTTAGCGAAGCACAAGATAATAAATTTGGTAATGCCCCAGCGCTCGGTTTCTTTTATTAAACTTGTTGTCAAACACGCAGTAAAGGATCGTCAAGGAGATGCGTCGGAGCTTGCCATTTTGGGCAATCAAAAAGATCTGCGAGAAGAAAACTCTGTTTTTGTGGCTCGTCTTGGCGTGGCTGTTATTCTTTTTGTTATTATTGTGCTCACAAAAGATCCATGTTATTTATATATGGCTTTGTCACTCTTGATTATGATGCTTTTGAATTTGTGAAAAGTACTATAAGATTGGTGATGCCTCGTTGCGTGGAAAAGAGCTGGCGAAGTATTTTTTCGTACCATTTAATATTCCTGTGTGTCCGCGAGAAGTGTCTCAAAAACTTGTTCATCGTCTCAATAATGCTCGTATAGTTAAGGATCAGCTTAGAAACTTGTTTCAACTTGCTGCTTACATTCAAGAACAATATAGAATTTCGGCCGGCATCAGCCTTGACATATCTAGCTTGCAGGGTATCCTCCAGTTTTTCTTTTTTTTACCATATTATAGTACCTTTTTCACTTGCGGACGATTAAACTATCTGGTTACTGCCAATACTGACGACAATGTAACTAACAAAAAGAGCTGCTTTATATCAAAAGGCCGACGAGGTCCCGACATCTGTACCAAAAATACAGTGTCCATTTGTACGACGAAGACGGTCTTTAACAGTGACAGTTGTGTACCTTGATATCACATGGTGCGTTTACATAAGGAGGGGTTTTGTCGACAGATTTTGCATTTGGAAAAGTATTTCGCATTTGGGACCCACTTTTCTGATCTGAGGCGGAGAAAAAAGATGTATCGTGAGACCACCGGGAGATGTGCAACGGAAACTGTAGATCACATCAAGAGACAATGGAACTTGGGCTGTCGATAAACAATAATGCCATGATTATCGCTAACTCGGTTGCCAAGATACGATTATCGATAGACTTTTTGTGAAATCGTAAGGTTTAATTCATGCATTTTATAACTCTGAGGAGATAGTACGCTAATCGGCCAAGCCGCTGGTCACACAAGGCGCGTCTCGAACAAGCAATTAATTTGTTAGAGTTGGTTGCACACCTGGGCCCAAGCGAGACCTTCCCTTTTCCAAACCTTCCTTTCATTTTAACGCTCCATCCATTCGTTGTTCCTTTTTTTTTCCTTTTTACAACGCGTGATTGCTGAGCGATCGATATCTCAAACGCGCCCTTTTTCATTCGTTTCAGTTAAAACGTATTAGAGACAATACAAATAATGCGTGCTCGAGTATTTTGGCTAGCGTTTTTCCGCTTCGTACTGCTTGTACTAAGCTTGGCAACTATCGCTTGCCATATTGGTTAGAACCTCAACAATTCTCAAAGACAACATGACTAATAGCCGACTTTAGCACAAATCGTGTTGCTGATGAGACAAAGTGATGACACTGGGCCTTGGTTCCCTGAGCATATTCCCGTAAGTCTAATTTTTTCTCATGGTCTCAGCTTTGGAATGGCAACATGATGAGCTTATTTTTTGGTCTCTGCAGTACGTGCTTTATTTCGTCGGCCCCGGCGTCTCAGTTATTTGTTCCGTTGCCCTGAACATTGTCAGCTGGTCCAGTGTAAAGTCTATTCGAGGAGACAGAACCATGGGCATTCTCAACTTGGCCTTGATGATCGCCTGCATTGTCTACAATACACTGGAGTCAGGCGTGTTCCCTTGGATTGGCAATTTATCCGTATCAAGTCGACCTACCAATGTAAACAAGGGATTTGCCGCTTACTGCAACACTTGGTCTGACAGCAACACCCAATTGCGCTGCTGTAAGACACATCCTCTCGTGCCGTTGATTGCTTCCTAACCATTAAAATGCAGGGCTTACGGACGGTGCCTGGTTGGGTCAGATTCTTGTCGCTGCGTTCTGGCTGTTCTTGGTCATCTTCGTATACGCTCAAAAGAGTTCGGATATCTATGACGACGATTACGATGTGTACGACTTTAAAGAAGACGTTCCCATGGCAGTGACATCGTCTAAGAACGAGCCAACATATCATGCGTCGTCACCCACAGCGCAAACGGCTAGCCCTGGTGGTGGTAATTACTATGGCAATCAAGGCAATTATCAGGAGTACGAAAGTTATTACGACTATCCTCCGCAATCCCCTTATGCCGGCTATAAGCAACCTGTAGCAGCAGGTGGATATAGTGGTGGTAACTATGCTTACCAGACAGGCGGTGATACGGTGCACATGCTGGCGGATGCTGGTCAGCCCCAGTATTACTCACCGCATCTGAACACTTCGAACGCTGGTGCTGGTGGAGCCATTCCCGCAACCACGCCCTCGCCTCATGTTGGAGCACAGACTCCTAATGCCTACTGATCGCCCTTTTCCCCTTTTTTGTGCATATATTTATACGATAGTCTTCATCTCTTGTCTCATAATAATCCTGTTCACCCCCCCAGACAACCCCATCCAAATCGCTTTGTAACTTTGTGTTAGACAACAACAAGGGATGTGCGAGAATTAGATAATTTTGGCTATTATTGATCTGTTCTTCTGCAAATGTGATTTAAAGAGCTAGTAGGCGCCGTACGTATGTGCGATATGTAATAGCCCTCGTCGATCCAAGGAAAGCATGATGCTGGGAAAACGGAAATCCAGAACAATTATAATATTTGTCGCACCCTTTTAAAGAAACACATGCGCATTTACGCTTTTCTCTTCAAGTGCGTACGCAAGGTGGAACTGTTGGAACTGATCAACGTGTATGCGTATGTCATTCGGCGCTTGGCATGTCAAAAGCAGGGCTGACAGCGCATCTGCTAGTAGCGAGCTAAAAAGCAACTGACGCAACGGCTAATTATTTTAGTCTGGCGTACTAAAGCCTTGGCCACTTTTGATCGTATTTGCTGTCAGTACCGAGAATAGAAAATTAAAACGGCAACAATGAAGCGAAGCTCCCTTGTCTGTCATACACGATCGTCGTTTGGTTATTTTTAGGCATGTGCGCCGGTTACAGACGAGCACACATCATTTATTAATCAATATATACTATGATGCTTTGAATTACAGATCATAAACGTACATAGGAGATTCTGGCGACACAAGATCGGGAAAGCGGTTGTCGATGATTTAATTGCATTGCTATTTATATGGCTACTCGCTGGAGAATATAAGGTTCATGCCCTGTGTTTGATGCAGTAGTATACAAGGATCTAATCTTTTACGGCATTGATAATAGCACGGCGACAGAATTTAATGGTCTGTTGCTTTGAAATAGTGTTGCGAGACTTCCAGGGGATGGAATAGTATAGGATTACACTAGGTGTAGGCAACACGCAACTTGCACACGCGCCAAAGTTCAAAAGCCGAAGGCCCAAATCCGTTTTGCTTGCTTTTTCACCAAAATGCATCCCAATTCTCAATTTCATCAGTATCTTCATCAGCAACAGCCTTCATTGTCGGGTGGGGCCACGCCTAATCCACTTGCAGCAGTGCTACAATCAGCGGGTGCGGGCACCGCAGGCGTTAATACATTATCACAACAATACTCTGCGTTGGGCGGCAATCAACAAGCGGCCGCAGTAGCAGCAGCAGCGGCGGCTGCGCATCAACAACATCAAGGCATGTCAACGCGTGCCGCACCAGTTACCGCTGCGGGAGATCCGTTTGCGGCGTATTCAGTTCTTATGAACAGCAATCCAGCGGCAGCCGCTGCAGCAGCCGCGCAGAACGCAATGACTTCGGGCAATTCGTCGATGAATTTCCCATTTTTACAACAAGACCACCAAGTGCAACAAAAATTGGCTCAATTGGATGAAGAAAAGATCTATACGCTCGTGCTCGAATTACTTAACCCTTCGCTTAGAGAGCAGGCTTTGTTAGATCTCAGTAAGAAGCGCGAACAATACGAAGATCTCGCACTCGTTCTTTGGTATTCTTATGGTAATTGATGCGTTTGGCAAGGAAAGGCCTCCTTATTCACGAGCAACCCTAAACTAGGTGTCATGTCCGTCCTCCTGCAAGAAATTGTCTCGGTGTACCCCATGCTGACGCCTCCTACGTTGAATGGGGTCACCTCCAACAGAGTATGCAATGCGCTGGCGCTTTTGCAGTGCGTCGCCAACCACAACGAAACTCGCACATTGTTTTTACATGGTATGGTTAGATTGGGCAACGCACTTCCTGTTCATGGGCACTGACGGCTTCGATTCAGCACATATACCTCTTTATTTATATCCGTTCCTCAACACTACTAGCAAAACACGCCCCTTTGAGTACCTGCGCCTCACGAGTCTTGGTGTTATTGGTGCGCTGGTCAAGGTAAGATGACATGGTGGAAGCGTGTGTCCGGAGGAGAGGCTGACTTGGTTTGCGGACAGAATGACAACCCCGAGGTGATCAGCTTCTTGCTGTCGACCGAGATCATTCCTCTGTGTCTCCGAATCATGGAAACCGGTAGCGAATTATCCAAAACCGTCGCCATCTTTATTGTGCAAAAGATATTGTTGGATGAGACTGGTCTGGTAAGCGGCTGGGTGTGCTGTGCATTGCGACTGGGGCGCTGACGTCGGTGTGCGTAGTATTATATCTGCCAAACGTACGAGCGGTTCTACGCCGTCGCCACGGTTTTACATACGATGGTCAATCAGCTTGTCGAGACGCAAGCAATAAGGCTGCTGAAGCACGTCATTCGCTGCTACCTGAGACTGTCAGACAACCCGAGGTAAGCGGCAGCCGCGTGTACTATGTGATTGGAACCTAATTGCGTGACAGGGCGCGGGAGGCGTTACGTCAGTGTCTGCCGGAGCCATTGAGGGACACGACGTTCCATGCGGTGCTGAAAGACGACGGGGCGACGCAGCGGTGCCTGGGCCGATTGCTGATCAACCTATCAGACGGACCGATGAACTAAAACAAAGCTTATATCGTATATACACATTCTATGCATCTGCAGATATTTGACTCATCATCGTGGCAAGGTGCGCATACACTGGGTCGGAGGCGACGATGGTAAATGACTGACGCGCGGAACAGAATCCAGCAGAGTATCTTGCCGTACATCATCATGTATTGTTCAACAATGTTACATAATAAACAAGCTATTTACATTGTAATTCGGTTAATCGGTCTCGTACTGTACAAGCACATGCTCTTGGATGCTACATGGCTGGCTGATATCGCCCTGGTGGCAATCCTTCTCGCACACAAACACAAGCACCGTACCAAACTCCATACCGATATCCCAGCTATTGGCACTTTCCTTGGTATCGTTTGCCATGTCTGCAGATGCGTACTCAACGGTGGGAAGGAGCGACAGTATGTTAGGCATCAACTGGAATTCAAAGACGCGCGGACTGCCGCATTGGGAACACCGTCCTCCTAGCGGCTGCTGTTGCTGTTGTTGCAGTTGTTGGTATAGCAAAGGCACACCGCCCCGTTGGTATCGCACGCATTGGCTAGGCTGCAATTGCGCGCGCTCGGCAAACTGCTTGAACTGCTTGTCGACTCCCCGCGGTAACTGCTGCTTCTCATAGACCTCTCCACCCCATGTACCTTCCTCCGTCGACTCTTCGGCCGCCAGCACGTCGTGTTGCATTTCGATATACTTTCCGTACCGCTCCATGTCCAGCCCCAACGCTTCGTAGTTGTCCAGGTTCTCTTCGGTAATCCAAAGATACTCGCCTGGGAAACTCGCGGTGGGCACCTCCGATAGCTGCGGCTTTGTGTCCAGCGTCATGCTTTCGAGGGTTACAGTCAACGCGTCTGTTGCTTTGTCATCATTCGCCACTGCCTTTTCGGGTTGGCCAGCCACCGCCGCGAAACTTGGTGTGCTAGTTCCCCATAGATCGCCAAGCTACATACATTGCTTAGGGAACCCGCCAAAACCATAGCCTCGCTTTGTTTACCTGGAACGATCCAAATGGCTGTGCTGCCTTCTGCTGCTGCTCCCGCTTGGCTTTCTCCTTCCTCCGCCTCTCCTCCTCCTTCCGTTGATGTGCTGCCAAGTACTCGGGATCAACCTTGTGTGATCGCACCACCGAAAAACTATTGCAACCCGGTTAGATCCAAGTAGAATGACGTTATCGCGATAACAGCGCACCTCCCCGCTTTCCGCATGCATAAGCGACGGTTGCATGCCCACACGTATATCACGCGGTGATACATCGACGTCGCCAGCGGGACGTATCCCTGAAAAAGAAGATACATGGGCTTTCTACACACGCCGCATTGGTAGTGATCGGAGGGCACGGGATGATGGTTGTTCAACCAAACCTAAATTGTCTTATGCCTGATTAACAACACGATCGTGTTTGCGCTGCTTGAAAACTCACGGGCACGCCGCCGATCTTGGTGGCATACGGATCAGAATCTTGCTCTGGATCGATCGCTCCATCGGGGAGTCCCAGAAGCACGGGATCGGGCTGCGGCTTTCGTTTAGATTTTCCTTTAGGCTTATTACTAATCGGCTTGCTCATAATTGCCAGGAAAAAAAAGAACGAGCGGAGGGGGGCAACGAAGCCACCAACCCAGCGCTGCATGCCAAAACGGGTATAAATATCGGCATGGCCGCAACGCATCCTCTTCTCTTCTCTTTCACTTTTCCCTCTTACTCAATGGCTTCTCACTACGAAAACAACGGCTTCGGTACGCGTGCCATCCATGCTGGCCAAGAGCCCGACCCCACCACTGGCGCTGTGATCCCTCCGATCTCGCTGTCGACCACCTTCAAGCAGTCCGCCGCGGGTGTCCACAATGTAAGTTAGCATGCCAGCTGCTCCAGGCTTGCTCCGCTCATTGTCAAAAAATTTTTCCCACGGTGAATTCAGGGCTTCGACTATTCGCGATCTGGCAACCCAAGCAGAGTCAACTTTGAAACCGCGGTGGCATCGTTGGAGAAGGGCAAGTACGGTGTTGCGTTTTCGTCTGGCTCGGCGGTCACGGCCACCATCCTGAGCATGGCAGGCGCGGGCTCCCATGTGTTGTCGGTCAACGATGTGTATGGTGGTACATACCGTTACTTCACCAAGGTGGCGCCTGTCAACGGCATCGAGGCCACATTTGTGGACTTGAAGAACGCCGACGCCATCAAGGCCGCCCTGAAACCCAACACAAAGGTAAAAAGGCGCAACGGAACATGTAAATGACGTGATGGGCTGTGTGGCTAATGGTTGCCAAACATAGCTTGTCTGGATTGAATCCCCGACCAACCCTACCCTACGTCTGGCTGACATCAAGGCCATTGCTGAATACACGCACGCGCACGGCGCCCTGTTGGTCGTCGACAACACCTTCATGAGCCCATACTTCCAGAACCCCTTGACGCTGGGTGCCGACATTGTCGTCCACTCCGTCACCAAGTACATCAACGGCCACTCGGATGTTGTCATGGGTGTTGCTGTCACCAACAGCGACGACATCCACCAGAAGCTCACTTTCCTCCAGAACTCCTTGGGCGCTGTCCCATCCGCCTTTGACTGCTACCTCGCTCGCCGTGGCATCATGACCCTGGAAATCCGTATGCAGCGCCACGAGCAGAACGCCTTGGCCGTCGCCCGCTTCTTGGAAACCCACGCCAGTGTCACCGAGGTCATCTACCCGGGTTTGGAATCACATCCTCAGCACGCTCTTGCCAAGCAGCAGCAGAAGGGTTTCGGTGGCATGGTGTCGTTCCGCATGAAGGGTAGCCTGGACAACGTCAACAAATTCTTGGGCAAGCTGCACATCATCACGCTGGCCGAGTCTTTGGGCGGTGTCGAGTCGCTCATCGAAGTGCCTGCTGTCATGACACACGCCAGCCTGAGCCCCGAACAGCGCGCCGCGTTGGGCATCACCGACACCTTGGTCCGTGTCTCCGTCGGCATCGAGAACCAGGATGACCTCATCCAAGACCTTGACAAAGCATTGAAATCCGCATACTAAACACATCATCCACCTAAAGCTGTGCATACACATCCATCCAAAGTCTCTTTTTCTTCTCGTTCAATAAATTATATTATTCCAACATGTATATCCGGGACGCCACGTCGCTCACAACCCAGTCCATGCCCTTCAGCAGGTTGTCGCCCGTTACCGCGCTGCATGCTTGAATTGCCCAATGGTGGCTTTTGATACTGTCCAGTTCCAGAGCCTGCTCTGCCTGCGTTAGAAGAAAGCCAGGAGACACAGGAACGTTCTTTACCTCCCGCAATTCTTGCTCAGAAAGCGCGCCTGCGAGGTCTTGCTTATTCGCGAAAACCAGCAACGTTGCGCCCGCCAGTCGCTTTATGTCCGCGCACATGTCAGATCTGATAACCCTTTTTCGTTGCAAACCACCGTACCTCTTCCTGCAGCAATTGAGCCAGCTCCTCTTTGCAGTCACGTAGACGCAATCGATCTGCCGAGTCAACAACCCACACGAGCGCATCCGTTTGTTCGAAGTAGTTTCGCCAGTAGGAGCGAATTGACTTCTGCCCGCCTACATCCCATATATTTAACTTGTACCTGTGCAGCTGCGTCAGACTCTTTTGTCTCTTAAGCCCGTCTCTATCGTATTTACTCGTCATGCTGCAGCGTTTTGATGTTGAACCCCAGAGTTGGCGAAATCGTGTCGATCGCTTCACCGTTGATGCGCTTTAGAATCGTGGTTTTCCCGGCATTGTCAAGACCGCTAAGCAACATGTCGTTAGCGGTTGTAGCGCCTTTGCCCTGGTTTGGGTGCTTACAGCATCAGGATCCGGATCTCCTTTTCCTTGGCTCTTATTTTCTTTAAAATGGTCAATAATCCCATTATGAAAGTATACGTGAAACTGAGTTACGGCACCAGTTGCGTGCCTTGAGCTAAATTTGTTGCCTGACTGCACATGGTCCACAATCATAAACATGGTGGATTTCACCCCAAAAGATATACTCGAGGAAAATTGTATCTACAGTGCCAAAGTTCGTTGCCATCCTTGAGTAATATTATCCTTGGCCCAACTAAAGTAGCACCTCACTTACATGAGTCGACTTAGGGTAGTCATAGTCGTCGTGGGGTGTCGAATGAGCGTGCCAAAGCTTAACTATCCATTTACTACGGCAGCTATAAGCTGAAAGCAAGATATAGCTAGGCTTCTAAAACTATACTTTATACATCATCAAGGAGCCATTTACAGCTTTCGGATAGACCTCTTGTCTACAAATAAAAGATTGAAGCGTCCAGCCCACCTGAAGTACCCCATAAAATGCTGATACAATGTGAGTAAAAGGGAGAGAGTCAGCAATAACAATATAACAGACACATGTTTTCTTAAGTGGTGGAGAGACAAAATGATATGTGTTCCGGTTGTAGCTCGAATAACTTGCAAGACTTGAAAGGATGATGATAAATCCAGCATTATTGGAAGTTTTATCTGGAAATGGATAGCTAAACTCGTGTTGCTATGTCTATGCAGGATTTACGTAAGTACTAGCATTGCCGTCATTCCTCGATGGATTCACTTTGCTACACATCCGGTTTGACTATGATAAATTATTTGGTTGATGACACTATGTAATGTCCAGATCCAGGAAAATTGAATAACAATAATATTAAAAAAGACCTAGTACATATAAGCATCCAATATATGCGCACACATTACCAATATGCTACTTGATCAGTGATCTAGTGTAATTAATCGAAAGTCTATGGATGTGTAATGTACAAGCTTACTACATGTAGGATTAGAAGATACATAACTCAGCATAGGACGCGAATTATGCCTATTCATAGAA
This sequence comes from Fennellomyces sp. T-0311, assembly GCA_025266875.1. Taxonomy (NCBI): domain Eukaryota; kingdom Fungi; phylum Mucoromycota; class Mucoromycetes; order Mucorales; family Lichtheimiaceae; genus Fennellomyces; species Fennellomyces sp. T-0311. Next base: position 163,163 of record JALLLT010000012.1, read on the forward strand.
ATAATATATCCTATACGCATTTACGCATAACGAGAACGATTGTCATAACTTTGCAGTAAAAATCATGGAAATTACAGTGGAAGCCGCTTTTTGCACATGCGGGTTTACCTCAAATTATGTGCAAAAAGCGAGGATGTAAAAAGCGGGGTTCCATTGTACCGGAAAGAAAGCTGTGATCAGCGCGCGTCCATTTGCGTCGTCAATAAAGACTTTTATTTCATACTGTAATTGTCATTAGCACCCCGGTACTATCCGCAGGGCTCTCGCGAACGTGTTTTTTAAGTACATTCATGTGAAAGAGGATGTGAATCGTGTAGTGTAGAAGTACGAACAACGAGACTGTTCCTCCGAGTTAACTGGGTGCCCTGCGTGTCCGGAGAAAGAAAACCAGGTACAGGATTTTGCGTTTGAAGTCGGACAGTGCCGAAATAATCTTTTGTGTACGAGCGCGCGAGTTTTGTGCTACAGAGTGTTCCAACTTGACGTTGTGGCGCCCAGTTCTTTCAATCTCGGAATTAAGGTACCGGCGTATACTTTTTTTACCAGATGAAGAACATCTTTTACGCGACTTGGCCTCTTTGCTATTCGTCGCTTGCCCTGCATTATTCACTATGGAAACATAGAATCGTCTGTTCGGTTCAATGAAATGATTAGTGATGGGGTCACCATGTTTTTAGCAGTGGGCCTTGTTATTATTCACTATCGAGCCATATGGTTTTTGGCTATAAGCTTTCAATTGTTTATACACAAAAGAGCATAAGCTATTCATGATGCAGGAAAGGTTTATTCGCAAGCAAGATCCCAAACGTTCGCTAATCCGCATCCGCAATGTTCGCCATGAAGACTAATTTATGTTATGTCTTCCAGCATCGCGAATTAGTTTGTTGTTTTGAATCGTGCGGAAAGGGAAAGCGCTTTAGATACACTAATTACTTAATTAGATGCTTTGTACGATATGGACTAGGAGAACAAAATGCTGTTGGTGCTTCGTGTCAAAAGTGCTCTTTTCCTTCCTCCTCAAACTCCTTCTTACGAAACGGAACCCACTATTAACAAACGCGTTCACAATTCTCCTTCCCCATCTCTTTCTGAAGAATACGTCATGGATGTTGATAACCAACATAACGCAAAGCGTCCTCAGATTGAAAGTGTGCCTTCAAATTCAGATGTCATGGACGTTGCTGGCGGCCTTGTGGGCCTTGTTTCTTCTTCTGTGGTTACGTCACCTTCTTCTGGTGTCGTGTCACTGGCACATACCATTAGTGGTATAGCTTTGGATGTTGAAAATATTAGTGAGTGTACATGTGACTTGAAATAAAAGGATGTTTAAGCTTATGCGATGGTAATGTAGCCCCCCAAGACGGCAGTGAAATTGACAGGGGTGAAGATTACGATATGGAAGACACAACTCAAGATGCCGCTGTCAAAAAGGGGAGAGGGAAGTACAATCCGCTCTCAATCGAGAACCCAAGAAAGCAATGGTGGAAATGGCTCTTGGGAAATTGAAGGCAAAGGCTGCCAAGGATAACAAGATCAATCCCAGTACCTTTCGCACCAGCCTACATCGTTACGCCAGAAATGGAAAGTGGGAGAAGAAGAAACCAGGTCCGAAGAAGAAAGTGGTGGACATAAGCGAACCAATGCGTCGCCGTATCTTTAAATACGTCGGTACGCATAGCCTTGTATCGTACGAGGATATTTACGAGGACTTCTCGTCGAAGCTTGGGGATTCGATCCCTCAAACTACTCTCAAAAAGTATATTCGACAGACCGTTGGTATCATTATGCAGTCCCGTAAAACTTTACTCAAGGACCAAGAGCTTTCTGTCGAAGAACGTCTTAATCCACAGGATTGTCTACACTCTCTGTTTGAAGCAGGAGTTAATCCCAGCTGATGCATCTTCGTTGGTGAGATGACATACGATGTTGAAGGCGCCCGCACCTATTTTGACGAGAAGAAACAACAATGTGCGCATACCAAGAGGACCAAAGATCAAGGCAAGGATGTCATTCCAAGAGAAAGAAAACCGAAGCCATTCCTGGAGCCATTTGTTGCTTTTCTGGTTGCTTGTTCATGTATCGAAGTCTTTTACGACACACACAAGTACGCCGAAGGAGCAGCTACAAACGATGATGTCAAGAAGTTCGTGCGCATCGTAATGTCCAGACTAAAAGAGAAGCAGATGCGTGGATACAGCATCATTTCCGATGATGCTCCATCTGAGACCAAAGCAATGATTTCTGAAATAGTCAGTGCTCATGGTCATAATACTTTCTTTTTGCCACCGTGTCATTTTTCCCTGAATCCTGTAGACCTTTTGTTCGATGAAATGCAACTGAGGGTTCCGAGACACAAGTCAGCCAGCATCAAGGATGCGATTTGGGTCCGTATGGTGTCGACTATCCGAAGCTTAGAAGCCTCTGACATCAAAGGTTGTGCAATGTGTACGTTTAGGTGCTTGTGCGATATCTGTCAAGATTCGTAATTTATGTCAATATATATTTAGGGGCTCTCATTCCACTCAAGATTACATTCACATAATCCCCCCAAAAGCTTGTTCCACAACGGCGCATTTTTTTAGTGCCACAATCTTACCCAAAACCAAACGAGAAATACTGTAAAACAACCGAGTTGCACGCTTGGTCTGCGTCCAAGTCAATTGATATACCAAGTTGCGCGCGTGGCCTCCGTTCAACACATTCTAAGACGTTCACAGAATGTCTGAAAACGAGAACTCAGACAACCATCTCTCTGAAATCCCTGGCGAAAGCAGTTCTGCAAGGGAGAGCGTCAATCCCAACATGGTGCCATGTTCTGTTTGCTTCAAAAATCCCGTGCACAAGACAAAAAACAAATATCTGCAGTCCCATGCTTGTCATGAAAAAGGAGGCGTGCGGAAACACATCAGCCAAAGCAACTGGAGCTATTTTCGTTTGAGAAGGGATGCAAACATGCTTTGGCGAGCGTGGATGGGAACACAGGTACCAGTTGTCAAGAGTAACGATTCACGATCTGGACGTATGCTAACGAGAATCAATAGACTTATTCACAGAAGATAGGACGGCCTCAGCTGCCCGGCTAATTGATTGCAAACCGCTTTCTATTTCCATAAAGCGCCAACGGCAGGATCCGCTGGAGCTGTTTGGCCTTTTCCGTGATTCGAGTTTGGAGCTATTGAAATCTACGATAAAAGCTGGTTCAGCAAGTTGCATATTTCAATTTTCATCGACAGCATCAGCAGAAGATTCAGCCGTACGAAACCAGTACAACCACCACCCAAGTACGAAGATCTGGCCAAGACATGCGCGAGTTCTTGCTTGCCCTTTTTACTGGACAAACTGGGGCCACTTTCGGAATGGATGACACGCTACAGCAACAATTGAACATGGATTTTCGATTATCTCCATATCTACACTCCCACCCAAAAGTCTTCAAAGGCATTTTTTAAGAATATCATTATAAAACTGCCAACTTCCATTAGAAAAAACTAATTGTATTCATGTGAAAAAGTTTAAAATAGAGTACAGGATGAAATAAAAGTCTTTATTGACGACGTAAATGAACGCGCGCTGATCACAGCTTTCCGCTCTCGTCTGATCCGGTTGAACAAGGAAATGAAACCCTATGCGGCATTCAAGCAAAGGAAGTAGGCATGAGAAAGGGAACAATGTAAGAAAACAATAAAAAAAAGGAAAAATGATGAAGTAGAATGGAATACAAAGTAAAGTCGGATGGAAGGGGAGCTGATCCGTAACTATATAGTATACTTGTTGGGGATGAAAAAGGGTAGCTGTTTTTATGACGCAACGGGCGATATGCGTTGCAATGACACAGGGGCTGGTGGCTCCATCCGTTCGAGAAGGTCTCGTCCATGCTGGTCGGGTGGCACATATCCTTGTCGGCGATCTGGGTTGCAATGCTTGTTTAGGGTTACCAAAATGGCACATAGGTGCGGCTATTTGGATTTCCAGTAGTTCCGAACAGCTTGCGATCTAGGCGGCTTTTTCGGCAAGCGGTCGAGAAGGTATGAGATGGGATCATCGATATCGTGTGACAGGTTGAGTGTGCTGTGGATCGAGAAACATGTGATCAGATGTCGACGGTTCATACTAGAGGGGTGATGGCAACGTGAGCATAGTGTGTGTTTACCGCTAGGGAGCCAGCCAAGACGATAGTGATGCACCACATGCGCTCAGCGGGAGACATGGGTAGCCATAGGACTGGATCGATTCCAGGTTTGTTACGGCAGGCTTTGAGCAGTTTACTACCCCTTTTGCTGCATCGGAGCTCGTGTTGGTCTTGCAGATAGGTTTGGATTAATGGAGTACGTATTGACAATACACTAATACTTTGTATGCTCTCCTTTGGCTTTAATGACAGCCTTGCAGCGATCTGGCATGCTACCCACGAAAGACTCTGCCAGTTCAATGGTCAGTTTATCTCACTCTTCGTGAAGTGCAGCCTTTAGCTCTTCTTTGGTGGAAACATGAACTCTACGCTTTCTGATTTTCTTTTCTAAGGCATCCCATTCATTCTCAATGGGATTTAGATCAGGACCCTGAGCGGGCCTGAAACTGAACCCTCTGATACCAGATTCGTCCTTGTATCGCCTCGTATAGCCACCGGTATGGCAGCTATCGCCGTCTTCTTGGAAGATAAACTCTCGGCCAGCACCTTCAGTGACTTTCTTTAAGATATGGGAGGAAATGATTGGCTAGGCAGGTGACATACGCTTTTTGATCTACATTGCCCCCCATAAAGACCAATGGCCCGAAGCCTTCCGCCCAAAAACAGCTCTGCACCATGACCGACCCTTTGCCGAACTTGTATGTTGGAATGATATGGCAGTTTTCATGCCGCTCCCCTTGTCAACTGATGACGCGCGCCCCTCCATCATTGCCTAGTACTGTGAATCTGTATTCATCAGACCAGATGGCGTTGTTCCACTGATCCATCGACCAGTTCTTGTGCATTTTGGTCCACACAAGCCGTCGAACTATCTGCCTACGCGTCAAAGCAGGCTTTCGAGCTGGTTGATGAGATCCAAAGCCGTCCTTCTTCAAATACTTGATCACCGTGTTTCTGGAGACCGTAATACCTGCACTCTCAAGTGCTGCTTGGTGAAATAAATATGACTCCATTGGATTGCGTCTTGCACTAAGCCGGAGGGCAATTTGATTCGTCTTGCTCAGCTTTTTGCGCCGCCCACTTTTAGGCTTATTCCTGACACTATCGGCCATTTCTCACTTCTTGATGACACTATATATCGATGGTGCTGCGATTTACCCTGGTATTGGATGAAATCGCAAAGGATTTGATATTGGCCAATTTCATGACGCTGATCTGATCTTTTTCTGCTTCTGTAAGCTGTCGGCGCTTCTTAAGGAATGTTGTTGGTAATATCGCGAAGGGTCATTGCGATGTAGAGTAAGAAAAGGGATAGCAACATACATAAATGTAAAATACTTTGTTTCTATTTTACTTCCAAATTTGGAACTTCCGAAGACTTTTTGGGTGGGAGTGTATATACACCGTGCTGGGCAATCACAATCTTCGTTCTGGCGCTGACCTAGTGTCAACTTTTTTGGCTCTGTATACTCCTTTTGCTTATGTCGAGTGCAAAGTGGCATACCCTTCCTTTGATGTCAACAAAAAGGGAGGAATTGCCGCTAATATTCATCGGCGTACCCAACACTTCTTTATCGGCATCGGCCATATGCCTTTGATACTATGAAAAGGAAGAATTATTGTTAGACTGATAAAAAGTAATGAATTATGGTTACTTCGCTAGGATACATACAGTCGTTGACAGGTACACATCGATTGTCTCTCAGAGACATAAGAAGGTGCCCGGCTTGTTAAGTCTCAACTTGATGGTCCAATGCGCTTCTTCGACGTGTTGAGTTGACCGATTTCCAAAATGAGGAAGCTTCGAAAACCACGGACTACCCCAAGCAGACACTCGTTTTTCTTCGAGCATACTATAGACAAATGTTGAAACCATTGAGTTCGTACGTAATTCGAGGAAATATTGGCACGGGTAGTAAAGGTATGTTAAACTCACTAATTTAGATGCGAAACGGTTTTTTTCTGTTATTTGACTTTCTCGCTAATTTATAACACTTTTTTCTGCTCAACATCCGTTGAGAATCCGCTCGACCCCGCAACCTCAGTATACGGAAGCAGCAGTATAAATCCTGTGTTATGAAGGGGACAAGCACGGTAGGCCAGGCAAAGATCGACCAGATACTGTACATACAATGGTGTCGGCCTTACTATATGCTGATGATGTTGCTCTGATCGGCTCTCCTAACGACATGATCCAACTATTGAAGCTAGCCGAACAACACTCGCTCGACAATGGATACCGATGGCACCCCGATAAGTGTGCGATCATAGTGCCGCCATCACAACGGAACAGCAGCCAGGATACAGACACACAGTACACTATCTACAATACCACAATACGCAAAGTACCCAGCTTCCAATACCTGGGTATTCCGTTCACGTACCAGCGTATCGATAGTGAGCAGCTCATCAATCAGCGTATTACGAAGGCAACTGGTAGTATGGCAATGCTCCGACAACTGGGTATCCATCAATATGGTATCGGATTATGGCCAGCTTTACGTACCTACCGCTCGTTTGTGTGCCCAGTTCTGGAATACGGTATCGCAATCATGGCACTATCGGTGAAGCAACTCGAGAAACTACACAAAGCTCAGACCGGATGCATCAAGATGGCTTTCAATCGCAATAACTCAACAATCTTTCCTACCATAGTTGCTATGGCAATGGCTGATCTGCCATCGATGCAGCTTCGGGCACGAGCTCTACAACTCAAATTTATCACTCGATTACGCACACTACCGATGTCGAGCATGGTACGATCAGTAGAGCTGTCAATCCTCTGGGACGCCAAGAAGAAGCCTAATGACGACCAATGGAAAAAGTTGACAATAGTAAACCCACTTCATAAGGAGTATGCCAAACTGCAAGGGCATCCAGATGCACCGAAGGACCCAACGAAAGCAGCAATTGCAAACAAACGGGACGACGAATTCAAATCACGAGCCGACAAGTACAAGACAATCCGCTGCCTCCTCCAACAGAGAATAGTTGACCCAATTCTATATTTAAGCGCCTTCCCTAAGGATAGACATCGACTAGTCCGGTGGCGCATACACTGGCTCCCTTCATACTCGTTAAAGGACTGTCGATGTGGCACTGTTGCCGCGACACAAGAGCACTACACCACTCGCCCCCAAATAGGCACTTCGATGGAGGAGTTATTAGAAGCCTTCGGCACTATCCCCGAGCTAACTGACGAGATGCAATCGCTAGACCACATAATGAACTGCCTGCCGCGTTCAAATGCTGGACTGCTACGAGGCAAATGGAAGAGGGCATGGCCCGCACTGATTCATGTGCTACGCAAGATCGACTACCTGAGTCACCCAACTGCTGAGGTCGGAGAAGAAGAACCAGCCCCGGAAGTCGCCTTACAAGCCCCTACTGACCACCCATAACCCAACGCACATGATATGTGTGATGGTATCTATCATAGCATTATCTCCCACTAAAATCCCAAGCACCTCGCCACTATTTTTTCAAATCCGACCTGTCTTTTTTCTCCCTAAAGGGGGTTTTTTCAGACATGGTTGTACTATTCTTTGTACCGCAAGGAAGTGACCTTATGCCTATAGGAGCAGGTCAATCATCTTCCACCAAATAAATATACATTTTCAACTATAGCACTTTTCTTTGGTGGTGTTGGATACATCCATATAATGACAGTGACTTTATGTATCGATGTTATCCATGAAATCTTGCTTGATGTTCTCTGCAGTGTTCGCATTATTGGTTTCCTGCGCAGCACGTCGCGTTTTCGGAATCAATATTTGAGAATCGGCAGGCAAAATTAGAGAGGAATCAGTAAGTGACGTATCCTTGGTATCTAGACAGTCGAGGTAAATATCGATGGTAACATGCAGCGCTATTTCATTCTTTATTGTTACCATGCTTCTTTTCCCAACATGCATGAAAGTTCTTTTTCACATGCCAGGTGCACAGGATCGATGATGACCTTGGAAACACTACTCTGACCGCAGACAACAGTGCTTCTTGGCTGTCCGTGACGAACACACTCGGTGTAAAAGTAGTATACACGATATCTTGTAGCTGGCGCAAGACCCACAGGCAGTTTCGTCTTTCACGTTTGCAACGATCACCGATGCAATTAATACTGTACCGACCTAAGCTTTACCCGGCCAAGGTTGGATACCCCAACAATATTCACCAAAGGTTACTTGCTATTGGAAGTTTTGTACGTGGCACCGATGATACATACCTCCGAGAACATTCTTGCAATTGAAATGGAGTTGGGGTGTGCGACAAATAGGCCAGCCAAGCAGTTGCTATCGTCGTACGCGTATCGAATTCGATATTGTTCGTCGTTCAAAAATTCAGCAAGGGTATCAAGATCAGTGAGGCCTTCGGTGCTGTATAGTTTCGAGCGAAACGTATATATGTCGTGTACAATGCACATATCCCGGGAGCCTTAGGGACTCCTATATGTATTCAGTATTATATGCGCCGCAGTGATATCCGGTTTATTAGCAACATTAATAAAGATCGCAAAGAAAATAGAGGCGCACCCTGTGGCTTCTAAATTTGGTCAAACCAACAGCTAAAGGAGCAGATACGCTTACAAGTACTTAAATATCGTCTGCAATCATTCTTTATGGCTCGTACAACGCTTAAAGCAACTTTATTAATTAACAAAAGATGCCAGAACAGGGTGAATACTGCTTGGCAAAATATATTAGAAGACGCTTCAAGACAAACTAGCGAGGTTAAGGCGAGAAAGTGAGAATTAGTTACTTTTCCAAGCCGATTACAGTAATCCGGAGGTAGTTCAAAAGTTACTATTACTTCATGGGAGGTATTAGACCTGTACCTAAAGGTATTAGGCCTCTCCCTTGCTGTTCGAATGTTTCGTTACATTACTACAAAAGTATGATGAATTGCATGTTTGAAAAAAAAACCATAAAGGCAAAAAAAGCAGTCGGCGATGTTAGAGGCGGAAGATACGTAGCGGGAATGACTACTGCCATAGTTCCATTGAGAGCCTTGCAGAATCACAACTTTTATAAACGATTCCCTTGGGGAGAAGCGGTCGATTCTGGGGTGAGTTGGGTGTTGCTTGATGCACCACTTTACTCGTCGTCTTATTGCGGGTGAATCAGGTTGTCGATCAGGTGGAGCAGTCGGAGTAGTGCTCGCCTAGCCTTCTCCCATTTACCACGGATGAGACCAACATCTAAACGCGGGAGGCAGTTCAGTATATAGTCTATTGGGCGAACTCCAGGATCGAGCGCGGGGACTGCACCGATAATCCAGAGGTATATCCAGGCCTTTGAACCCATCTTATAGGTAAATTGAGCTCTGGAGAATTATACGCACGATCTGAATTGGAGGTATTGTTTGATTTTTGAACGCGCTTACTAGCTTTAAAAGCGATTAGATCTCTATGATACGTATATAGGTACGTTTTATAGAGTAATTAAATGCGGATCCAGTGACGGTAGTAACTTAAAATATTTGCGGCAAAGGAAAAAGCCTACAAAGAAGAAATGCAACTTTTGGCCTATAAGTGAGTCTTGCAATACATTATTATATGTAAAGGTGTATTCCGGCTTCTGTACCAGAAGCTCCAAAATGTGCAGCTTATGAAACCGTTGATATTGCGCTTCTGGCGTAATTCGGGTTCGAGTTATGACCCGAAAGGAATCAGTTCATGCTAACTTATATCAGTCCAGAAAGTATGAAATGGAAGGAGTTTCAGGTGGAAGCGTAATACGAAACAAAACGTCAGAACAAGAAGAGCATATGAAATGAAATAGGTACGTAGGTGCTACTCGAATGCTGCAATATGATCTTTTTACTGAGAGCTTCAACGATATCAAGAGAGCTAATATTCTTACTTTCGATCCGTCGTTCAATCACTGGTCTCTATGGAAACCGATGTGATATATCCAGTTATCAACGCAACAGAATGTCCAGTACCAGTATTTCGAGAAACAATGTGGCAAATAGTGCTTATATCGAGCCATGACTGGTTTGGATCGGTAAGGCAGCACGGGTTATCAGCCTTATCATGCATGCACGCACAGTCACAACGACACATTTGATTTCGAATTGGAGAAGCAAAGACACCGCGAGATATAGTATTCCTCAGTAAACAAAATCATAATAGATATTGGCTGCTGTTGTAATAGGTGTTATGTATCGCAAACACGCTCAGCCCGAGCCATCACGGCTTTAAAGGGGATCCTTGACAGAAGAATTGGCAGCGGCTGCATTGGTTGCAGAAGAAGATTCATTGGCCGCTGCCCTGTAAAAAAAACTTTTCGACTTTTTTTTTGTCTTCGTCGTTCTCTCTATTCAACCCACAATGAGCGTTATTGGCATCAACTTTGGTACCTCGTACACCTCTATCGCCTACTTGAATAAGGTATACTAGCGTGGGAGCGAATGCGTTATTCAATCGCTCAACTGACATGTCCACTTTTAGGAAGGTCGCGCCGACTGTCTTGCTAACGAAGAAGGTGATCGTCAGATCGCCTCAGTTCTTGCTTTCCATGGCAACGAAGAGGTGAGCAGGATTGGTTGAATAACTGGCTTGGATTCAGGGATTGATGCAAAAAACAATGTAGGTCGTTGGTTCGCAAGCCAAGTCTGACATTGCTCGTAACCCAAACACCACTGTGGCGAACTTCCGTGCCGAGATTGGCAAGAGGTATGAATTCTTCTTTACTACGTATTAAACAGGGTTTACTGATTGTATACATTGTGTGTTAGCTTCAGCCAGAGTGAGGAATTGCCTGGATCGGCCGCACCTGTCATCGAAAAGGCCAGACAACCAGCTTACGAGATCACGCTTCCCGAGTCCAAGGTTGTGTTCACGGCGTCTGAAGTCTCCACCAAATTCTTGCGCCACATTCGCGAATCAGCCGAAGCCTTTTTGGGTACTGGCGTGACCGGTGCCGTTTTGGCTGTGCCATCGTACTTTACCGAAGAACAGCGCAAGGCTCTTGTCGAGGCTGCCGAGTCTGCCGGTATCCCCGTTCTGCAGCTGGTTCATGAATCCGCTGCGGCTGTCCTTGCCTACGAAACCGTGCACAAGAATGCCAACCAGGACAAGACCGCCGTCGTCTGTGATCTTGGCGGCCACTCGCTCGATGTCACTGCGCTGAACGTCCGTTCGGGTCTCTACACTGTTCTCGCCACTGCCCACGACACCAAGCTGGGCGGTTCGTCCCTCGATGACTTGCTGATCACTCACTTTGCCAACGAGTTCAAGAAAAAGTCCAAGGTCGACATTACCTCCAACCGCAAGGCCCTTGCCAAGCTCCGTGGTGCGGTTGAGGTCACCAAGAAAATGCTTTCCAGCGCCAACTCTGCGCCATGCTTCGTCGAGTCGCTTGCTGACGGTCTGGATTTCCACAGCACCATCAACCGTATGCGCTTCGAGATCATGGCCAACAAGGTGTTCGCCAAGGCTTTGGATACCATCCGTGAGGTGCTGAAGAAGGCTGACTTGGATGCATCGGAAATCGACGAGGTTATCCTTGTCGGTGGCTCTGCTCGTATCCCCAAGTTCGCCGTCAAGCTCCGTGAAGTGTTCACTGCTGATCATACCAAGGTTCTCTCCGGTGAGATTGAGGCCGATGAGGTTGTTGCTCGCGGCTGTGCTCTTCAAGCTTCCTTGTTGGCTGGTTACGAAAAGGAGGACGTTGAGGCTTCCCAGGAACCTGTCATCACCCTGGCTCCCCACACACAAAAGGCCATCGGTGTCCTGAACGCCAACAACGAGTTCGTCACTGTCATTCCCCGTGGCACCGCGCTGCCTGCTCGTCGCACCTTTGAATTCAGCAACGCCGCTGCTGGTCAGACACACGCGTACTTGGCGCTCTACGAGGGTGACCGTACCATCGAGAAGGTCGAGATCCCCGCCGAGCCCATCGAGGTCGAGGAGGGTGAGGAACCTGTCGAAGAAGAGCCCGAGATTGTCACCAAGGTGGTTGTCAAGCCCGCCACGCTGTTGGCCGAGGCGTCGCTGCCATTGTCTCAGGGCAAGGCGGCCAAGGGCAGCAAGATCGAGGTCCAGATCACTGTGGACGCGGATCGCAAGGTCAACTTGGTCGTGCGCGAGAAGAACGGATCGAGTGTGATCAAGGTTGCTGGCAAGCAGTAAACAAGCATTCTATATAAAAACACATCTATTACGGCATACATCCTTCGCCCGCCACCATCCATTTCCCTTCCATCGCATGTACTAAGTAAATAGAGAAAACTTCACTTTTTCATTTTCTTTTAAAAATGGCTTTCGGTTTATAATATCATTAGTATGCGCGGGTGGGTGTTGTGGCCGCCGCCGCAGGGGATCGTTCAGACATGCTATGCTTCATCATGCTCACTTGGTCCGATGTGTCTTCCAACTGACGCATCACCTCGCCCAGAGCCTCTTCTCGCTCGTCCAGTGCCATGCGCAAATGCTGAATGTCTTCCATACAGCCAGCCAACTGCTGCTTGAACATCTGTGCTTCGTCGTGTACTCTAACGTTCGCTTGTTCCAGCTGGGCGATCTGTGCCTTGCTCTGGTCCATCTGTTTAGATGGTGGGGTGGACAAGCAGTCTGCCAGCTGGTTCGTCAAGTCCGCCACCTTGTTCACGTTCTCGCGCACCTGTGCTTCGGCCTGCGCTGCACGGCGATGAACTTGCTCGACCTTTTCCAATGCGCGCTCGTGCGCCTTTGTCGCTTCTTCCGCACGCTGTTGAGCTTCTTTGGCACGTTCTTCGGCCGATTCACGTGCGCTGTGGTCATGATGTCCTTGTTTGTTCAATTGCTGCAACAGACGTCGATTCGTTTCATTTTCGGTCAAGGTCTGCGCCAGTCTGTGTTCGAGTGCCTGGACAGGATCCTGCTGCACTTCTCCTTGCTGTCGACGTCGTTCCATCAATCCAATGTACTTGGACTTGAAATACGCCGCTTCCTGAAGAGCTGCTGTGCGGATACGGTCCGTCTGTTGCACTTTGGTTGCCATGTTTTGATGCATCGTTTGTCCACTAATGTGCGTCTGCGTGCACTTGAGCTCGGCCTTCAATGCCGCTACTTGTTCGATTAAAGCGTTGCTTTCCACAATATCGTCACGTGAGGATGTATCGTGTAATCGCATTTTGCGTGCCATGGAAACTTCGCCACGCCACCAGGGCTCTTTTTTCTTCATACTGTGAATGATGGCATCCTGGGCTTTGATATCACGCATTAGTGACTGCAGCTCGCTTTCGTCTTCTACAGTGGGTGATAATTCAAGTGTTGCTGTACTTGTAGCAGCAGTGGCCGCAATATGCGAATCTGGAAACATGGATACGGTATCCTTGCGTAAGGTGGTGCTATCCTTACTGCGCAGAGTGCTGTTGAGTGACACACCTTCACGGGATGGCCGTGGTGGTCTCTGCGGCGAAGGGTTCCTCTGCGGCGAAGGGTTGCGAGTTGGACTGACAGATCGTTCGTCTTCCTTTGACGGACTCAGTTGTCGTTGATGGTCATCCGAAGGCAATGGCGATGTTGCACGAGGTCGTCGGAGTGCGGCAGGTGGCACCATTGACATGTGTCTCGGAGGTCGTTGCGGCGCCGTCGATGTCTAACCGTTGTTCGTCAGTAAAAGGCATGCATTCGAGCTGTTTTTAGCGCTTACCTGGTCAGGATGAAGCGAGCGGTGTCGACTCGCAGCAGCAGCAGCAGTAGCAGTAGCAGCGCTAGTCGGATTCAAAGTCGAAGTGGGACTAGTGGGACTAGTAGTAGTATTAACAGATGAGGCTGCAGTAGTAGGTATAGGTGTAGTTGATGTATTCTCTACTGGTTCTCTAGATGGTACGGTTGGGCTCTCCATTCTAGGCGTTGGGGAAGCTTGCGGCTGTAACCTCTCGTTGCTTGGCTTTTGTGCCATTCTATTCGCATCGGGTTCGTGCGAAGGTGCTGGCGATGTTGCCGTCTGTGTTTCTGGTGGATATCGGATCTTTGCTATAGAAAAATCAGCCCATTGCATCCCTTCCTCTCTCTCTCCTTTTTCAAAAATCACATACAGCAGTCCAGGATATTGATCGAAAAGGGTGAATCATCGATTTTTCCGGTGCCACAATCACCGCCTATTGCTACGATCCGCTCGCCAAACGCGGTGATGGTGGAATCACACCGAGGAGACGGTGCTGGTCCCATATTTTGAAACATAAACCAGCGCTGGCCTGAAAACCAATATTAGGCTGCATTGTTTAAATATAGTAATCGTGTGCTAACCTCGAATTTTGAAGGCACAAAGATCGCCGAGCTCATGACCGTCGGGGCCACGACCGCCGAACACATACATAACATCGTTTACCAGCGCAGCGGCACAGCCTTCGCGCGGAACAGGGATATAGCCCACGGCAGGTATCTGTGACCAGCTTCGCGAGTGCAGATCGTAAGCCCATACGTCATTATACAGGTGATCGCCGTCTGAACCGCCAAAACTTTAATAACCTGATTAGTTTGCTGTAAATTTCACATTGTAGATCCGCTTACATATATAGCTTGTTCTCGTAAACAACAGATACATGTCCTGATCGTCCTGCAGGACCCTCGTTGCTGGATGCAATATGCTCCCATTGGGGGTTGCTTTGATCTACCCGTCCCAATTAGCCACTCTTGCTGCCTGTCCTTCGCAAAGTAAACTAACATGTGCTCGCATTGATCACAAACATATCGTCTAGATATCGGCCTGCCCGCTGGCCGCCCCAAAAGTACAGTGAGTTGCCGCCTATGGCAACGGAATGGCCAGAGCGTTCCACCGGTAAACGCCCATCCATCATCTGAATGCGGGTCCACTGCCGTGTGTCTTTTTTTTTTTACAGAAATTTCGGGGTTAATATGAACGTGTACACAAGGCGGCGGATTGAAACTCACTGAGATTGAGGGTATAAAAGTGTGGATCCCATTTTTCGTCATGATTGCTTGGCTCACCGCCATACACTAGTTGCATTTTAGTCCCATTCCGTTTTCAGAGGCGGCTGTAGCTTACGTAGGATGCTGTTGTTTCCTAGAGGTGCAATAGCTGGATACATGCGGGGCGGCGGCACATCCCCGGTGGCATTAATAGGGTTCGCAGACATACTATCTAATGCATTCCGGGTTAGTACACACAACAACCACTGTTTAGAAAGAGAGAAAGAGAGAGAGAGATAAATTACTGGTATCAATGAGAAAGAGATCCTTCTTGGACTTATTATGCGTGCCGCCATAAAGGATCAAGTTATCGGAAGGCAGTGCTGCTGCTGTGGCATGTCCGAAGCGAGGCAGCACATGCGAGTGGCTTCCGCCCAGTTTTCGCTGCGTCCATGGGTATGCGACCGATTTGTCCGTACTGTTCTTTGTAAACTTTGAAAACAGCGACATGCGGAGATGATGACCGTTGTTGCTTTTATAATGTATTCAATGTCAATGAAGTAGAAAAGGAGAGGACTGGGTTGTGAGTGGGAAGAGTCTCCCAATGTACGAGTGGTCTTTCGGCGAGAGAGGAAAAAGAGAAAGAGAGGAAAAGGTAATGTTGGGTGCAGCAAGAAAAGATGAAATACATAGTCTGAAGATTAAATATGATTGTGTACAACGCGAAATCAACTTGTTCCTGGATGCCCTTTCTCTCCTGTGTTTCACAAATGCAGCCACTCCCTGTGTACCTCGCTACCTCATGCTTCTCTTCGCTGTTTCATTCTACTCCAAAGCCATGGAGTGCCACGCTGATCGAACACGCCTCATTTGTCTGTCTTGAGCATACCGCTGACACAGATCCGTTCCAAGCAGGTCTCTTTGGGAAAGGATCGCTTTCTCGATCACAACCGACCTGGAAATCCCGCGTCCTTGATGCTCGTAATCTTTTCACTTTAATCTTTCTCTTCATCGATTTAACTTGGCCTTGATTAGCTGATAAAGACACCGTGTTTCTTGAGCACATTACTGAGCAACGAAGACAACAGAAACGTAACCATGACAACGCTACTTCGTCGGCATCAGGTCTATGGAGCACTGAAGAGATTAGAACCATGGTTGACAACTACGACTATGAACAAATCATGTTGGATTTCTACGAAGCATTCTTCCTCAGATACGCATTGAATACTCTGGTGATCTATGATGCGTCAAATGTAAGAAATAGCTTTGGATATTAGACAACGGTGAGGCTGATCTCACGTAGAAACGACTTTCCATTGACGACTGTTGGACCATATTCTCAAACCGCACACCACTGTTTGCAACTCGCTATGCTGCATACCATTACTACCGTAGTTTAGGATGGGCACCCAAGCAAGGCAGCAAATTTGGCGTGGATTTTGGTAACAAATGGAGGTATTTGGAACAAATCAAGCAATTAATTCGTCGCTAGTATTATACAGAACCGGACGTAGGCACCATCATGCAGATTTCGCTGTTGTCGTGATATCTGCACCAGAAAACAGCAGCACAATGGATTGGAAGGAGCTGCATCGGTTAAATCGAGTGTGTACCCAGGTTAAAAAGACGTTGGTGCTTTGTTACGTGACAGGACCGGATGACATACGTCGTCCTCAATGCCTCGAATCGTTTAATGTGCAAGAAGTGATATTAAAAAGATGGTCTCCCGAGAGGAATCGGGAGAAATAACATTACACGTAACCTGTCTATTTACGATGTCTGGCGCAGAATTGAGCCATGCGGTCGTAAGCCTCGGAAAGGCTGTCTGCTGGAGGAGTAATCACGATACGAACAAAATTGGGGTAGTCAAAGCACTGCAATCACTCGTTTAGCTAATGTACAGTATCAAGTGAACTTTCTTTTTACCTGGCCAGGCAAGCACAAAACATTTTCTTCAGCGACGAGCTTTTGGCTAAACTCAACATCCGAAGCGATGTCCTTGAATTTTTCAATATCAATACCAACCTGTAATATATATATGTGTGTGTGTCAGTACGTAACATCAACTAAAGAACATGACTTTTGCCTTACCATCATGTACATGGCACCCTGAGGAGTAACAGGCTTCAATCCGTCAATCTTGGAGACTGCTTCGACGCTGATCTTGGTATTGAGCTACAGTCCAACTGCTTAGTAATCCATAAATGCAAAAGCTGACAAGATCTTACTTCCAATTGCTTGATCGTATCATCATAGAAGGATTGTGGGGTGCGATGCAAGATATCATCCAAAGCGCCCTGAGTTACCGAGTTTGGACCCAGAATGACCTGGGACAAATTCAGCAAACCTTCTCGAACTTCCTTGCCAAGCACATTATGACAATCCTGGATCAAGATCCAGCCAATGCGCCAACCAGGAACAAGCCACTTCTTGGCCAAACCACCGACGGAGAGGATCGGGACATCCTTAGTAAGCGATGCCATGGGATAGAACACGTTACCCTTGAAGACCAAGTCGCAGTAGATTTCATCGGCAATGATGGGAACATGGTGCTTGGCAGCAACGGCAAGGATGTCTTCCAAATGTCCGCGAGAGTATACCGAGCCACATGGATTTGAAGGGTTGTTGATCAGGATGGCGGCAGTGTTATCGTCGATCAACGACTCCATATGCTTCAGGTCAGCTTGCCAATTCTGTTCTGGCAACAGATTGTAGTATCGTCCTTCGATCTGCTTGACATCAGCCAAGCTACGGTACAAGGAAAATCCGGGACAAGGCAAAAGGATGTTTTGGCCAGGGTTGCAGAGAACGCTGAAACAGATTTCCAAAGCACCTGAGCAGCCATTGGTGAGGATTACATCATCAGCTGTCAATGGTGCTTCAGGAACACTGTATTTGCGTGCAACAGCTTCACGCGCCTGAATAGATCCTTTTATATTATCAGTTCAGTACCCATGCATCTTTTCTATTGCCATGACATACCATGAGCAGGTGCGTAACCATTGTGCTTGAATGTATTCAACTGCTTGGTAACGGCGTCATTGGCACTTTGGTGAACGTTGAAGTTTCCGAAAACAGTGGGATCACCTGTTTTAAGAGGCTCAGTAATGACATTGACACGATTGAGTACGAGGAACATACCAACAGATAAGCTTATAAACGATTTTTGAGCTTTAGGATCAACCTTAAGCTTGTCGACAATTTGACGAATGGGATTATGTGCGCGTTTTGACACGTCAGAGGATCGAACGTTCCAAGTTGTGCGATTGGTGGCCATTGCAAGTGGAGTTTTCAAGTTGAGAGGAAAAAAGATGGATCTGCCAAACAAGGTCGCTAAAAAAGGCTCTTTTTTCCCACGCGACGTAATTGATGGGATCAGTTCCTGATATACTCAAACTTACTCATCTGGTACCAGGTTACATTATTTCTATGGGTGGCAAAACTAAGTGTACGATTACCTTGTTCAAAATAGACAGGCTCATAGGATATATAGTTTTCGATACATCGGCATCATCCGAACGCAGGACAAGAGATACTGATTGGTAAGTTTAAGAGTTATATTAGGTATTTCGCTTAGAACACACGTAATAGCTATAAAGACATCTTCATCAAGTGATTGCAGCACTAGAGCAAGTTCCTTTTCCTGATTAAAGCCATCCGACGAAAACCTAGTGCGAGTGGAAGAACGGGGTGAATCGTGCAATCAGGCACTTGAACGTGAGAGGAAGCATCAAAGATGTTTGTAGATGCTGGGAGCAAATTGCTGGACTTCTTTGGTTTCCACGATTGGAAATCAATTGAAGAAAGAGTCAAGGTCACAACGCTTCTTTACAATTATCAATACTTCTACAACGACCATATCGGGGATGGCATCAAGAATAACGTCCGGTAATTCGCTGGAAATGTTCTGTCTCAACACCCATATGTGCTCGATCGTGAGCATTGTCCTCATGTTCGTAATGGTAAGCCTAAAGCCTTTCTTTTGCAGAGGGAAAGAAAATCTCGTGCGTCTACTGGAAGCCACAATTAAACCGTCCCTTATGCGGCCACCGGCACAACGGGAGGGGAAGGGGTCGCAAATCGACATAAAATGCAGTTGTCGTCAATATGAGCTTGACGTGAGCGAAGTCGGTATTCGCAATGATGGCTCAACCGACACGAAGGAGCTATATGAGAGTAGGATAAAAAAAACCGAAGATACTCAAGAACTTCTTCTCGGCCATTGTGTATAGTCAACCTTTAAGCATCTGCAAAGTAAAGGCTAGTGCGTTCATAATACCACGTACGTATACCGGGTATAACTATATCTTGTTTTCTGCAAAGCTCCTGACAAATAAAAAAGAATTCAGGGTTAAACGATTATGGGATCGGTTGGTCCCGTTGTACAATGGAAACGTGGTGATATTTCACGTGAAGCAAGTCTTTGCATCAACTAGCTTGTTCCCATTCTGAAGCCAATGTATCCACTGTTGACGCAACTCAAAAGAACGACGAGATGGTTCAGGTCGGTAGAAATGAAAGGAGATGGCCGACTTTGTCTTCAGCCTCAGTCTCACCTTCATCCTCCTCACACCCTTCTAAAAGATCGGTCGGTGCACCAAAGCTATAGCATTCATCATAGTTTCATGCAGTATTCCCATTATCTGCATCTTTCACCATGTATATTAACAGCTCCATTTTTCTGACAGATGTAACAACGTTACGTACTACGTTTATGACTTCAACACGCGCTCATCTTCATTGTAGAAAACACGTTTTACCAAGCCGGCACCTATTATAATATCGCGAGATATAAAAAACGAAACCCATTGTTCACTTTTTGAAAGAATTGGTGAGATCCCTATTATGCGCGGCGCTGTCGCTTAATTGGAATTCTGCCCATTAGCACCTGCGGCATCGGCGACCTGGGTTTCGTGTTACACGGCAATCATTACATTGCCCATAGCGGGCATGCATGAATGAGAAGTGACAGAAATGGGATTACTGCGGCACATGTTCATGGCAGAAAAGTCACAACACCAAAGGTTCTAGGTCAACGGATATAAAAAACATGGTCTATTAATGCATTTTCAGGGGGAGGTGAATTTTGGGGTGAAGAAGGGATCTGACATGGACTTCTTCGATGAAGAATTGTGGAATGTCTTTTTTTTTTAGTTCCCGAATCTTTCTGGGTGAAGGGAGCTTTGATTATAATGGTCAGGGGAGGTTATATAATGTCGTTTCTTTTTTAGTTACTGTGGTCCGCATAATTGCTCCCAAGCATCAATGTACCTAATGAATGTATATCTTTAGAGACACGATACATCCACGATCGAAATGGAAATACGTACTGTTGAGGATCTCGGACATGCTGTTCGATGAAACCAAATTTAATCTGGACTTCACCGGACACATTGCTTTTCTCAGTCCGCTTATTGAGAGTGAACCATTGAGCCAGGTTGTGAGGATCGTTGTAGTGGCGGGGGATGCCGTCCGAAGCACCTCCAGCATTGCGATCGAAGCAGTTCTTGACAGGAATCGTCACCTCACCGAGGAAATCACGACCAAAAGTATCCTTATCCCACACAGTAATATTGAAGATCCTTGGCATCTTGTCAATACCGATGGGGATCTCAAATTCATAGTTCCACACAGGGTCCAAAGTCTGCTTGATGACCTTGGTGGTGTACTTTTTGTCGCTAGACAAGATCGTTCAGCATACAATGCTCACCATTTTCCCGACATCACACAACTTACTCCACGCGAAAGACGACATAAGGATCAGAGAAGCCGGTCTTGTCACTACATATGCATATACAGCACATTAATACAGGGGGTTTGCGAGTCGGGATCCTATTTTGTTGTAACATACGCGGCTGCCAGGTTACGAGCACCGACAACGTTGATACGAAGTTTCAAGTTTGACATTTCAGTGAATGAGATGAGCGAGATGTGGAAGAGAGAAGGAAGGAAGAGAAAAACCACACTGGCGCATGTTAAAACATGCAATTGTTACACCAAATTGGTTTTTTGAGCTGCTAAGAGCTAAAAAAAGCAGCACGTGTGTTCTGCCCAAAGGTAAGATCACCCAGGGTTACACAAGCAGGAAACAGATATACACAAACACAGCCATTTTTTGGTTATTTTGGGACTTTCGCCGCTTTGTGCCTGATTAAAGTTGCCCTCATCTTCTTCCCTTCTTTTTTCCTTTTCCTCCCCTTTTCCTTTCCCTAAATAATGAAGATTCGCTACACGCTACTACTTTTCGTTCTCTTAAGTGTTCTTCTGCTCGTTGTTCGAGCACAAGAAGGTAATGCCTTTTTGCAATCCGTTTTGAAGGCACAGAAGCTTTAATATTAATTCCTTGTCTGTTTTTCGCCACGTTCATATAGAAGGAGGAGGTGAAGATCCTGGTATCGAAGACCCAGGAACTGAAGACCCAGGTGTTGAGGATCCTGGTACTGAAGCACCTACTGCCTCCGACACAACTCCATCACCAACCGATGGTGGCTCAACAGTACCAAGCGACGCAGTAGAACCCACCGATGCAGCAACACCCGCCCCAACTGATACGACAACCCCTGGCGAAGAGCCAAGCGGAACTGGCGTTGTAGCCGAAACCGTATGCTCTGCCCTCAAACAAATATTCGACGCAACGAACGGCAACAGTTGGGCCATCTCCACTGGTTGGTCCGGTACTGACATGACCAGCTGCTGTAGTGGTTGGTTCGGCGTTTCTTGCAACAACGGAGCCTTGACAAAGATGTAAGGGATCGAATTCCGCTGCAAAAAATCCTAAAAAAAGAGAATATGCTGATAAAAAAAATTCGATAGTGAACTTGCGTACAACAACCTCGTTGGTTCCTTGCCTGATGTATTTGGCTCGATCCCTGATTTGGTATCCCTGTACGAAATGCTTTTTTTTATCGGCTTGTTTATATACTCATGTTTGACGTTGCTGTGTAGGGATCTTAGCAACAACCAAATCTCTGGAGGCATCCCAGGCTCGCTCACTAACATGGCGCATCTTCGCTTCTTGTACGTCAACGCATCATTTTCTATCTAGAAAAATAATTGCTGAACAATGCTGATAGGAACCTGGATGTAAACTCGATGGGAGGTGATTTGCCAGCTTTGCAAACCGTGCCCGCTCTCACCAGCATGTAAGACAAGCTTTTTCAAAATACGATCCAAGCTAACCGTTTCGAATCAATCACTTAGCCACCTCAAGAATAACTCTTTCACCGGCTCCATCCCCGATTCATGGGGTAATGTTCTTACACTGACAGGTTAGATAGAGCAAAAACACATCGGTTTTGGTCGCATTTACTGATTGGCTTGCGGTTAGATCTTTACTTGAGCAACAACAACTTGAGCGGTCCATTCCCTGCCGCTGTGCTGCGCCTAACCAACTTGCGAACTCTGTAAGTGTCCTGCACTTACAGCCTTTTGCTCACTTATCTAATTTCCCCGTGTTCTATTTAGTGCGCTTGATAACAACCAAATCAATGGTGTTATTCCAGGAGGTCTCGGTAGCATGACAGCTTTACAAACATTGTGAGCTTTTTCAGATCCATCGCACAGAAAGTATATCTCGGGCTGATTTTTTTTTAAAAAAAAATAGCAATATGAAGGATAACCATATTCTTGGTCCTATTCCTGAATCTATCGGCAATCTTACGGGGCTTACGTCTCTGTATGTAACAGAAAGATCGGCAAGTTACATGACCATTAATCCTTGTGCTACATTCTAGATTGTTATCACACCAAATGCTCAATGGCTCAATCCCCGAATCACTATTCAACCTCGCTAATCTCCAATACCTGTAAGTATACGAAACATGATTTTAGAAAATGGTTACTCATGGGAAATGCTATTAGTGATCTTTCGAACAATCGCCTGCGTGGTCCAATTTCTCCTAGCATTGGCAAGTTGCAAAATCTGAGAAGAATGTAAGTAGTGCAAAAAAAAAAAATATGGGCAGAAGAGAGGGCTAAAGAACTGGCTTTAAGTATGCTTGGTCACAATGGTCTTTCGGGCGCTATTCCTGCAGAATTCGGAACGCTTGCATTATTAGAATACATTCAGCTCAACTATAACGCGTTAAACGGCGAATTCCCGAGCTTCATGGCTCCACGTGCACTCGGTTATTGCTACATGACACCGAATCAATTCCAAGTTTGCCCTGACCAAACGATTGTTGGCAATCCTGATAGTATGGCGTTCCAATGCGCCACAGATTGTATTATTGGTAGCACACGTCCTGGCGCTGGCAGTTCTACTCGCGTCAATCTCCTCACCATCGCCACCCTTGCTATGGGTGCACTGGCATTTGTCCTAGTTTAAAATATCTCTCACTCTTGCTTTTTTAATTTAATCAATCAAACGCATGTTGCTGAATTTCCCTTTGTAGAGTCTCACCTTCCTCATATTCTTTTCACAAAAGTGGCGGAGCTCTTTACCATTTAAGGTTTTTAGTTTCCAAATTTATACATAAAGTCTCTTTCATCTATAAACATACCTATTTTAACTTGATAATGGCACTAAATCGCTAGCGTACATTTTTTGCATGTATAATGCTTTAGCAGTAAAA
The DNA here is from genome assembly GCA_025266875.1 of Fennellomyces sp. T-0311. Classification (NCBI taxonomy): domain Eukaryota; kingdom Fungi; phylum Mucoromycota; class Mucoromycetes; order Mucorales; family Lichtheimiaceae; genus Fennellomyces; species Fennellomyces sp. T-0311. The sequence continues at coordinate 186,726 of JALLLT010000012.1, forward strand.
ATGGCATCCACATACATTAGTCACCCCTACACTTAATGGTTTGATATAGCAGAGAGCATGATTATGTGTCTGAGTGCGAAAGTTGTTTCTCATGCTTTTCTGGATGTCATCTCTTGGCATGTTAAAATCAAACAATATGCGCTGTATAAAGCTGTAACTCTATAATTTCAAAACCTTACGGAAATAAAGATTAAGTTTTTTACTTTAATTTGGATGGTTACAAAATGGAGATTGTGCATATGTAGCATGATTTTTTTTCGGAGGAACAATTGCGTAAGTGAATGCTAGTGTAAGGCCCGATGTGAAATCAAAGTGGAGAGTGGGCAAAACCCAGTGCCCCGATCGCAATTGCAATTCCGGCTATGATCACCTTCGCTATGGCCCGTGCAATACCATGTGGTTTTTCCATCACTACTTCGCCGACTGCCCATACCAACGCTAGAGCGGTAAAACTATATAGGTATTCATAAAATAAGTTTTGTAAGTACACATGGTCCTTTTGGTTGAGCTTACATCCACGCAAGTACAAGTACAGAGCGAGTGAATATGCCAGCCATGACGCTGTTCAGTACCAGAGTGATCAGTATAGCGAGAGCCGCGTCCCGCAGCACGCGGATGAACCTATCCAAACGCATCTATTATATAAAAATAGAACATTTTAAATATTCACATAATAAACATGTCCGTTCATCATATTACCTGAGGTAACCCTTCATTGGATGAAGTACCACCATCTTGCTGGCTTTCGTTTACCTCAGTGAAGAAAGCTCGCGCAATCCATCCGACTGCCCATACGACTAATAACGTATAAAGAGATGCCCAAGTGGCACGAGAATATCTTATGTCAAAACGATCCATAAGTAACAATATTTCCGTAATAGAAAAAGAACCAGGTTTGGTGATACCAGTACATCTTTTTATGGGAAAGTTGGTGGTGCCGTCAAAGTGATGTCTTACTCAAATATCATTGGTGAAATATGCATCACAAGATGCGCATGACTTGCTAAAAAACACCATATCTACGAGAACTTGATGGTTAAGATAAATAGAACCTACAATATTGCTTAGTGCTAAGTATATCCATCGCTCCAGAAATTTGACAATTTCACTACGATATTATGAAGACGGCGCGGCGGTGCGCATGCTCTGAAATTCGTGCTAACTACGTACGTAGGACAAATATGTACAGCCATATACCGAGTTGGATTGATGCCATTAGCAACTGGAGTTACTAAACGAAATTGAAAATAGTAGGCATTCATGTCATTAACTAAAACCATCCTGATCGCCCCATAAGTATAGTTTATCACGAGATAAGAAACATCTATATAGAGCTATCGATATGTACAGCCGAGCTATAGTCAAACTTATCAAAAAAAGCAAAATCTAATACATCATCAGTGCTCCTTGTTCTTTGTGATTTCTGTATGACAGGAAATATGATAGTGAACCCTCGCTTCCAATGTATCGAAGTCGAACTTCATGCCAGAGAGGATGATATATTCGGAGAAATTTATGGCCAATGATCAATACCCGCTAATGTGTCCAGTTTACATAGTGTGTTGACAGTTTAGTCATTATTCTCCATGATGGGCAAGGAGGGCGTCGCCTTTGAACCGTATAGTGTAACGTGGTGTAATTGCTATAGATGTACTGCGATTCACTTGTCGTGGCAACAAAAACTAAATCCTCGGAACCTGCTAGACGAACAATGGATGTCTTCAGTGGCATGAGAGTGGAACAGAGAAAGACAGATAATCCATCATAAACTCAGCGTTGATTGAGACAGCTGTTTCTATGTGAGCGAACATCAATAATATGAATTCGTCGTTACCTAGTCATATTGTAACGCAACACTCTGGCGAGCGCCATTGGCATATAGATTTGAGGAGTGCGACAGCTATTCACTCCCTTCCATCATGACTATGTGCTGATTTCTTCTTTTTTTTTCATCGAAGACAAAATTTCGTGAGTATCAGAGTCGATAGGCGCGCCAAATGCTAATATGAAAATATCTCTTTGTCTTTTCTCGCTTGATTCAGCAAGATTGTAGCCAATGCGCATATCTTCCCCCCTCGCAGTCGTAATTGCTTTACTGACATTTACCATAAAGCACGTAACTAAGCGGTTATGACCTTTGTTGGATAAGTCATATTAAGAAGTATACCTATCGTAGATACAAATACACCGAATATCTTTTAAGCAAGCTTGATATCGGATCCTAAGTATTTGTCATCATTAGTGCATTTACCATATACTTTTGAGTTCTATCATCATCTATCATGGGAAAGTAACAAAAGAGGCTAACAATACTAAGAACTATCAGTAGATAAAGGTATATAGGATACACAAGACAATATGTTCAGTCAAGTGCGGCCTTTAGCTAATAAGAAGCGATTGGTTGCATGGGATGCGCATGTAAGTAGTCATCGAAGTTTTACAATACATAATAGCTTTCTATACGCATTAACGGCTAAATGCTCTGAAATCAATCAAACTGAAGCATCATATATTCCCAGAAGCTTACGATGATAAGTATATGCTGACGACATCTCATCTGGCCGATGTGCTGAAGAAGTTGCTACGTACATGATTTACTTTTACTGCTATTACGTAGCCAAAGGAACCTTGCTTCGCGTTTGCTTCTAGTTCTACCGATATGTGGCTACTTAAGGACATATATGGCGTAAGAACGTACATATTCAATTCATATTTTGTTACTCACCGTTTGGACCGTGGCAACGCTATGTATAACCTCCTTTGATAATTAAAGCACAAAGATCACTCCATAAACTTGTTGAAAGTAATGCATAGAAACTACTGGATGTACTAAATGATTGCACCGAACCTTTAGCAGCTTTATTTCCATTTCATGGTACAGCCATGGGTAATAAAAACTATGGATAAAATCTGGGAATGTTGCAAGAATAATCTAAAATGGCTTAATACGTACTTTGTTCCGCAAAAAGATTTGTAGGGGTAGTTTCCAAATTTTGTCCCAAAAAGAGACACGTAATAGCAGTATTATGAGGACTAAACTCGCAATATAGATGGAGTTCATAATGTAAAAGTAGATGTTCGTCTTTTTGACTCCGGTTCACGTTGTTGATGAGCAAGAAGAGCACGTATAGCTGCTGCTGCTGCGAAGGGTAGTGTATATGTAGACGACTGCATTACATGAATCTTAATGCGCATTCATCCATTACAATATAATCAACATGATACGTAAGAGAACAATGGTGGTGCCACAGCTTGCCTTCTCTGGAAAGAGACCGGATTGCCACAAATGACGTCGTTACTCAAATGTTCTTGATAAACAGAGAGAAAATCACAAGGCGCACATGACTGGATAAAACTACTCATACGCTAGCTCAAAGCAAGAGCCAATGCCTCCAAGGAAGCCAATTCATGTTTACTTCTATGCACATGCGTTGCTTCTGCTGCACCAGAACGCATGTCAATTGGCGTCAATCGAGATGCTGTGTAACCTTCGCACAGCTGGATTATTGTCCTTGGCGTAAATTTTGTAACCCAAGATATCGGGTTTCTTTGTTTGTTGGTGAAGCACTGTAGTGCAGAAGTGGTGTAAGGCGCCTTTGTACACTTGCTCGATGCCATGCAAAGCCCAGATAACAATGACCAAAATGGGAAAGGGTAATCATAACGACCATTTCATGTGGATACAGGAAGTGACGTGATCACAAGGTATCGACTACGATGATAAGGCGGCTTCCTGTCCTGGCCGAAGCAGAAACCAAGTAAGATTTGTTCCGGTTTTCCCAGTCGCTTTTGGTAATATAAACCACTCCTTCTGTGATGCTTTTGTATCCAAAAGTGAAAGTCCGCAAGGCAGTGTGCAGGACAGCAAGTCAGTTGGTTTAGGTCACTGGACTTTTTCACACCTTTGTCTTTCGTCAACGCACAGCGCATCAGGGTTACTTTTTCTGGCTCTATCCAATTGACCTTTATACCCCTAATTACAATGAAGCCTTGGAATTTCATACCGTCAGCATGGACAACGTTCACACTTCCGACCAACATTCAAAAGCGACTCTACAAATTCCTGCTGCGCAAGGCGATCGGGCAGTTCCTTGCCAATGACCTTGATCTCGAAAACTTTGACATTGAATTGGTCAATGGGTCGGTCGAACTGCGAGATCTGAACTTGAATCTAGAGGCAAGCAGAACGATAGCGTATTCCTGCATAACAGAGCAGCCTTTTTTATGGTTTCACTTTTATATGTAGCGTCTGAACGAATGGATCGCCGATACACCGTTCGTCCTGGAGCAGGGCCGTGTGGGAAGTATCAGTGCATCGTTGCCATGGTCGAACTTTTGGAGTGGCGACATTGCGCTCAAAGTCCAAGGATTGCACTTGACACTGCGCCCAACGAAACGTATACGGCGAAGTAAGATTACACATAAGGGAGGAGAGTGGTCAGCTGAATGTACTGAATGATGTATAGCTCGTCCACGCGAAGACGACGACTCACCCATCATGTCGTCGTCATTACACTTCGCTGACGACTTTCTGCGCACAGAGATGGAAGACCAGGAGCTGATGGATTCGATCCAACAGTCGATCCATGAGTCGACTTCCCCTGACGCAGACATTGGGACGGAAGGGCTTCAGGTGTTGACGCGAGTGATCGACAAGATGCTCGCCAAGGTCAAGATAGACGTTGTAAATACTACGATTCGCATCCTCCACAACCCATCCTCCGCACCCGACCAGAAAGCATCCGACGAATACTCACTCGACCTGCATATACCCAAGATTTCGTACTTTGACGAAACTCCCGAATTCAACGCAGGTCAGCCCACCACGCAGACCAACCTGGCCGAGTCAAGTGTGCTCCTGCCACCCGACGCAAACGAGACAATCAAAATTATCACCATCGCATCGCCAACTCTATGGCTGCGATCCAGCCGCAATTCCTTATACTCCGTCCCCTCCAAAAGCGAGACCACACTGCAGCTCAGCGACAGCAACGACGACGAAAGCGACTTGGATCAAACTGAATTCTACGAGGCAAACGAGGGCGAGCCGTCGCTGTTCTATGGCAACCATTCGGTTCATTCCAGCTATATGAGCGGGTCAACAACACCACGAGCCTTTCCTCGCCAAGGAGCATACTTTTCGTCGTCAGCGAGCTACAACAGCAGCAACGCCAAGCCGTATGAGGCGTTGCTGCTTACAGCAATGAACAAAGAAAACTGGATACGTATCAAACTGCGGCCATCGTTCCCTTTCAATACGCCACAGTCAACAGACGCTCCTGTGGTGAAGCAGGTGGATTTCTTATGCACACACATTCGCACATTTATCACGCCGAGGCAAACAGCATTTCTGCTAGATTTATTTAAGCGGATGAGCGATATCCCCGCCGACTCTGTAACGCCAGCAAAGTCATCGCCTTTGGAAGAGCCACTCGATCCGCTTGCAGACCTGCAACATTCCGGTCGCAGGTCCTTCGGTGAGAGCGGTAGTCCTGGCCCCTTGCTTATGCATCCGCCGCTAGCATCGTCAGTGTTCCCGCCGACTACACCCGCTCCAGCAGGTGTTCCAGACGTGAAGATCAAGATGCAGATCAGTATGATTGAGTGTTACTTTCTGTACGCCGACGGATACGAGCCGACAGTATCTCACGACAGCGAGTTTAAGGACGTCAGCCATCTCAAACTGTCAATAACTCAGGTAGTTATGCGACATCAGCAATACCCGCATGAGACCACCAAACGTGACATCTCTATACGACACACTCCTCCCCGAGAAGGCATCAGCCCACTTTCATCCGCATCGTCTACACCCAACTCGTCGCTTCTATCGATGCTTGATATGCGAATATCCAATATTGCCTTGAGTGAGTGGATCAAGCGACCGGATGGCGCACGATTACATAAGAACCTTCCAAAACGAATACGGCAAATCCAGTATGATCGATACAACCCGTTTCTCGAGTTCGATGAAAGCATCCAGTACGACTACTCCCACGAGACAGAATTTCCGAACATTACACCGCGGCGAAAATCGGGAGGCAGTTTGAAGAAAAGCGATGTGGTGCGGTTGCGCGTTGAGAGGAAACAAGGCCATGAAGTTAGCAGATTTGTGAATGGTGAGTCGGGTCAAATGTAGTGCTTTTCTTGTGTAGTTGCTAATTAAAAAACTAGCGTCAACGCTGGATGAGGAGACTCATATCAATATCCAGCCATTTGCTCTGCATATGGATGCTCAAATCGCCGATCGTCTCGAAAATTATGTATACGCTATCATGGACATGAGCTCCAAATGGGACTCGAGCAAGCCACAAGCAGCAAGGTAAGCATTTTTTATATGCCTTGGATGAATGGAGAAAACAGTAACAATTCTATCGCTTCAGTCCGGCGGATAACTCGATGGGTCAAAGAATCTATGAGGATCTGGATCGTGCGTCTGTTGAGCACCAGCATCGCAAGAAAGTACGTTTACACTGTGCGTTTATTCGCATCCTTGTATATATTCCCGATATGAGCCAAGTGTGCATGCGAGATGCATTCAATGACTTGCTTCACGCTGATATGCTGAGCGTCGATGTTAAGAAGCTTGTGATGCATTGGAAGTCAGAAATGGATGATCACGAGACAGATACAGCGTCAGTACATTCTGGTTTCCAGGCAACTCCACAGCCAGAAACACCCATGAAATTCCAGGTTGATTGCAACTTTATCAATGTCTTTTTACATCTTGCCGAAGGTAAGTAGTTATTCTAGCTTCTATCATGTTCTTACGGGACCTTGTTCTGGTTACTAGATACTGCCACTCGATGTTGGTTCACTTCCAAGACTGTCGTACCTACAAAGTCTTTTTCAAATACTCCATTTGCATCAGCTGGATTAGCCCAAGGTCCCAGTTTTGAAATAACTTTGCGACCATCAGCAAGCTCTACCAGTGCCAATCCAGCTTCGGCGGCCAAGCAAAGTTTCTTTGGCGCTGGGTCTGATATTCCAAACAATATCTTTGAATATTTGAGCAAGAATGAAGGTTTACCGGTAGCAAAGAAGCACAAATTACCAATGGAAGACCAAGCAGAATCATTAATGATATTCAAGCAGCGGACAGTAGAAACCTCAGTAAGTGTATGAGTATCGATGATGGCTTTAATCCTTAATGGATTTTTCTGTTACATAGCTTGCTGTTGTAAATTGCCATTTTCCTGTTACTCGGCTCAATCTGACCAAGGAAGTGTGGGACATCTTTCAGATTCTGCAGAACGACCTCATTTTATGGCAACCCAGGTTTATACGTCACCTGACCGCAGCTGAAGAGTTTAAAGAAGACTATGGCGGCTCCGACAGAGCATCGTCTTCGGTGTTGAGTGATATTTATGGAAGCGCACGATCATATTCCGGAGATTCTCGTTTTCCGACATCTGAATCCATTCTTGCATCCAGTTTACTCAGCCAAAGTCATGAACGGTTAGGGTATAGTACGGATAAACCAAGCTTGCTTTCTCTTCTTGTGGTTATGAGTGACGGTACGTGAAGGCTCCGTGGTTATATGAAGTGTTGCTAATAATAGCGCTCAAACAATTCAGCTGTCTGGGACCTTCATCACATATCTAAAGAGGGTAATCACAAGACGACTTACCAGTTACACATGTCCGATTTCCGATATTTCAATGCAATAAAGCATCTTGGATCGGTAAGTATGAAGGTACTGTTATATACGTGATGTGCTAATACCATATTAACTCTAGAACGAAAATATTACAACCTTGGATATCGATCAGCTGGCGCTGGATCGAATAGCTCCAAATCCATTACCTATAGTCTACAGGACTATGCCAAAGAAGCTAAATGTATGTTTCTAGGCACGTTACTGGTCTAGATAAAACTAATTCTTAATGAAAGGCGAAACGCAATACTGGAATGGTTTCTTTAGTTGCTAAGCTTGTTTCGATCCCCGAGCTTAGCAAGATTAACAAAATTACCAGCGTCGTCGCTTGTAATCTTTGCTTGGGTTTTAGCATGGATTTCAGTATCGTTGAGCATTTATCAGGCTTTCAAGGCATACCAGAAGACGTATGTTGGGTTTGTTTGGAGCGCTCCAACACATTTGCTAACACCTATCGAAATTCATAGATGGTATTCATCGATCCACCTGCGCAGTACAACAAGATCTACGCTCATGTATTTGATACATCAGTCGAATATAAGCCGCTTCATATGCCATCTAAGGCCGTTGTGGTCGTTGACGACGTTCAGGTATGTAGCAACGCTATTAGTAAAGAGAAACCGGGTGTCTAAAAGTTTGACAGGTGATCACGGAGATTCTATCAGGAGGACAGCCCATCATCGATGTTAAAGCATGTGTACAAAGTCTGAACGTACTTCTCATGGACGACGCGACCGATGTTGATGAAAAATATATCGATCAGGCAGCTGTCCGCTTAGCGAAACGGTCTGTCGATGCAATGACGTACTGGACCACGCTTGGATTTCCCTGCGTGCTCAATGTATCCAAGTTTGAAGCTTGTGTGAAGGCAAAGATAGATAAGCACGTCCAGGCGCCAGACATCGATATCGCTGTGCTGAGCAACGTCGTGGTCCTGCAAGGATGTACCGACTCGTTCCATTCGTTGATGAATTTCCTTACCTATGTTGCAAACCAAGGAGATCTTCCCAAAGTACCCAAGGCACCCAGTGATACCAAAGGGAAAAAGCCGGCAAGCAGCCGACCCGATCCCCTGAAAATTCCGCGACAAGGAGGCACCAAGACCGATAACGATGAACAGGCGGATGGCAATATGCTGGAAAGCTTGGATCCAGACGCGTTCAGACGTTGGGCAGGGTCAACTCCAGTGAAGGAAAAAGTGTCCCTGGACCTGAGCTACGTCGAGGAGTACTATTCATCAACTAGTAAACCATCGCGAACTGTAGATAATGCACCGCCACAAAAGCCATTGCGAAAACACCATGCGCAACTGAAGCGGAAGAAAGAGGATCACGTGCGCGTGCTATCGAAGGACGTGGATGAACTCAACATTGTGGAAAACTTTTACAGTACCACAAAGCGGCCAAAGGAGACGACCAAATCGGTAGTGGATATATCACGATCACTTGCCTCTGTACGGATACGCAATTTCGATGTCGTGTGGAAGCTTTACGATGGCCACGATGGAAACCATGATTGGCAGCATGTGTCTCACATCAACAGTGGCAACTCTGCATCATTGTCGCGTTCAAGCACTGTCGATACTGTACTGGATCTTAGTACAAGTTCTCCGAAGGAGCCAGATTTCGTTCCGCATTCTCCTACATATTCACTATCATCTGATAACTCTGACGGACTTTTTGGCGGCAATCGCGCAACAACGACAAAGCCAGATTCAAACCGGAGGAGCAGGTCTCGTGAAGTCCGAAGGGGCCGATCTACCCCTGGGGATATAGAAGTGCGTTTGGATGGGCTATCGTTGAATTTGGATCTGATGCCGTCAACTCACAATATTGGAATCCACCTGCTCCTGAAAATACGAGATTATCAGATCATCGATAACATCAAGACATCATCATGGCACAAGTTCCTAGGATACATGCGCCCAGATTCCCACGAGTTGCCAAGGGAACGCGGATCTGTGATGCTACACTTCGAGCTGATGGGTCTACGTCCGGTGAAGCATGACCCAACGCTAGAGTTCCGATTCAAGTTGAAATTATTGCCACTGCGACTCTATGTAGACCAGGACGCTCTCAATTTTTTAGTGAAGTTCTTCACATTCGATAAATCCTTGTTGCGCTCGACGGAATTTGCCAATGCAACAATTCAGATCGACCAAGCAGAGGAAGAACCAGGATCGGAAATCTTTCTTCGTGAGTAAAAAATGCTTCGCCGTGGCAGACAACGTGCTCACAATCAGTTCTAGAACATATCGAGATTCATCCTATTGTGCTCAAGATTGACTACAAGCCAAAGTATATCAACTATGGCAATATCAAGGAGGGTCAACTTGTCGAACTAGTGAACCTGTTTCATCTGGATGGCGCAGATATCCAGCTGAGTCACATCAAGCTGACAGGCATCAGCGGGTTCTCGCGTTTGGCAGACAAAGTGGCGAAAGAATGGCTTCCACACATTATGAATACACAAGTACCACACATGGTGTCAGGCGTTTCGCCGATTCGTTCGATTGTCAATGTTGGTAGTGGAATGGCAGATTTGATTCTGCTCCCCATACAGCAGTATCGCAAAGATGGACGAATAGTACGAGGTAGCTATTCACTACTTTTCCTATGAAGGATCTTATTTTGATATGTGGTTTTTCGTAGGTATACAAAAGGGCACCCAGTCCTTTGCACGAGCAACAGCTATGGAGGCCATCAATTTGAGCGCGCGTTTTGCTTCTGGTGCGCAGGTGATTCTAGAACAAGCGGATGACTTTTTGTCACCTTCGCGTCGACATGAGTTTGTACCTCTTGAATATGACGTTGATTTGGTAAACCAAGCTGAAGAGGATGACGATGGCTTTTTCCACGCCAACGCTGCAGTAGCAGCGGCGGCTGCCAATGAATATCATCTGTACCATCATCACAAGAGCGGAACCTCGTTAAGCAAGTTTGCAAATCAACCATCCGATATATCTGAAGGCCTTCAGTTTGCCTACAATAACCTGAGTCGAAATCTTGGTGCTGCCGCTCAGACTATATTTGCAGTACCAACTGAGATTATACAGGATGATGGTATACCCGAAAGCAACTATTCGTCGTCGCCATCCTCATCATCTCAAGCGAAGGCAGTTATTCGTGCTGTCCCTGTTGCCGTAATAAAGCCGATGATTGGGTTGACAGGAGCATTCCAAAGCATCATGGTTGGCCTTCGGAATACGATAGATCCTGCAATGCGACTCCAAAGTGAAGATGTAAGGTAAATTCAGAATGACATGGATAGTGGCTAATTGTTCTTTACTGTATAGAAATATAAGCGATAGTGGCAATGTACACATAAAATGATATAAAGTATTTATATATCTATAAGCTCTCGATGTTCATTTATAACTTGATGAAGTGTTCCAACGGGAAAAAGTACTTATAAGCTTTAACCTACATTAGACCTTTATCACGGCATGTCTATTTCATATATTGACAGCAACAAGAGGTATCTAATTGCGAAGCTCCATCGCAGATACATAGTATGTATCAACAATACGCCAAGATACTGTGTATAACGTACCATCTGCTTCACTCGCTCAATTTGATTACTCGTTTTTTAAATTCTCTTAGTTGAAAAGTATGATTTTTACCTGTAGAAGCCTTGTGGATCTGTCCCTGTATATACGTCGGGGTATAGCCTTTTCCTTGCGGTACGAATATGTAGGTATCTTTATATAATAGGTATAACTGATGTCATGCCTGAAAGCACCCTACGGGAAAAATGACTTAGACTCTTGTTCCCGGTTTTCTTCTCTGCTTTTTCTTCAGCACTTTGTCTTCAACAATTTGATCAATGTAAAGCGGTACAATTTCACTGTTTTTAGGGGATGAATTACTAGCGCCTGTCGGTAAGTACCATCAACATGATTTCCTAATGTTGATTGAAAAAGCATCCTCAGCTGCAAGAGCCTGGATAAACAATCCTTGACTTTCTCAGTGGTCATGTAGGACGACAGCACCTCAAAATGTGACAACCACGTCATTCTGTACATCGGATCAAAGGGAAGTTCAAGTATATAACATGTACTTTTGACGCCTAATCAAGCAGAGAGACGGGTATAAGTATATTGATTGGTGTACTGGACAGCTCTCCTTGAAATACTTACTATCGGCGTACAGACTGTAAACGATAAGCTTACCAACAAATTGGTGTAGCAGTCTGTGTAATTCAAAGGCAAATTTGCGCTTAACACCCTTGCCCTTTCCGTTCCCAGGGAGCTTTACTCCAACGGTCACTATATAATAGTGCACAGTGTGTAAGGAAACATAGATATTGAAACCAGGAAGTATCTTGCCTGGTTTCTTGTGTTATTGATGATGTCGATGGTGAAGGTGCCGAGGAGAAGCAGGCTGGTATTTGTCTTATTATCACCGTTAAAAATTAATGTGTAATTCAGACAATGAATAAAGGTGTTTTCGACACTTTGCTGCTTGTCAGGCTTTCGAAGTACGTGTTTCTGTGTGTTAAGGAGGATACAACTGTACTGGACAATAGTTGCTAGTTCATTATAACATAAGACTCGAGAAGAAGTATTCCTTAAGACGAAGACTGTGACTTTCATCGACTGCTGCTTGTTCAAAACATTTCAGCTCCTAACTTAGCAAGACTTGTTGTTATGACTGTCTATCACTCAGAGTAAAGAATTGGACATTTCTGAAGAGGATGATGTAACTTGATTCTGTAGTACGTAGAGCAAGAGCTCATCCACACGTCTATGTATATAGGGATGCAAAATTGACCAACAAATGCAACTATTGTGTACACAGAAGGAGATTCGATGGGTGTAAAGTGCCATGGCATATATGCACAATGCATACTTTATTATCACTACATATGATGTAATGCGTCCCTCTCGTCGTCTGTCATCATTTAAAGAGACCACTGTGGCCACGTATCTCTACGCTTAGTGATCAAGTCATATCTTCTATCAGACTGTTATCTACTATCAGGCTACGGGCAGCAACCCTGTAATGGCTGATAGAAACTCGAGGAAGTAATAAAATGTGCTTCAAGTGCTGCGGAGCAGGAGTCATGAACCAATGGCTGACAAGGAGATGTAGGATGACATTTTGCTACTCCGTCCGATTTTTTTTACTGTTGGAACCTGTCACGTAGACCACTCGTCCCTTTTACCGGTTGGAAAATGCCCCCCTCAGTGTTGGAATCGCTCGCCAAGCTCTCGATTACGCCCAAGTCCATCTCTCACGAATCTGCTGCTGATAACAAGGCATGGTCGAGTGCTCTGGCTACCGCCAACCCTGGCGTCGAGTACCAGGTCACCAAGAGTTTGATTCTGAAGCCCAAGACCGCCAAGACCGCTACCCCCACACCTGTCTTCGTGATCGCTTTGGATTCGACCGAAACCAATGTTACTGCACTTGGCAAGAAGCTTTCTCTCAAGGAATGCAGATTCGCCAACGAAGATCTGTTGCAGAGCACGTTTGCCGTTGCAAAGGACGCTGGTATGCGACTGTCGTGTGGCAATTGACAACTTTTTTCCCTAATTATTATGTTTTTGGGTAGTTTCGCCCTTCGCCTTGTCGAATGTCCAGGATCTTTCATTGATCCACTTGGTTGTTGATACGGCCCTGCTGGCTCTGCCTGGTGCCACCTTATTGGCGTTCCGCGAGGGCGCAGCTGACAAGACCGTGTTCGTTAGCGTCGATGAACTCAAGGCGTACTTGAAGTCGCTTGGCAAGGACGCGATTGAGATTGACTTCTCCACCTTGGCTGCTGCCGCTGCAAAGCCTGCCCCAAAGGCAGCACCCAAGGCTGCTCCAAAGGCCGCCAAAGAAGGTAACACTAAAACGGGGAATGGGAAGATAAGCTTTAGAGATGTTCATAAAAGGAAATTTTGGTTGCAGCTGCGGGCCCTGCGGAAGACATCCATCAGATGGGCATTGAGTACAAGAAGGATGTTGATTTCCCTAAGTGGTACCAGCAGGTAAGATAAGGGTTCTCGATGGGAGGGAAGGAGGCTAACATATCAGAGTTAAGGTTCTGCTCAAGAGTGAAATGCTGGATTACTACGACGTCTCGGGTTGCTATATTCTCCGTCCGTTGGCGTACAACATCTGGAAGCAAATCACCAGTGCGTAACCTAGCAAAGCCGTTTTGGAAATTTTGCTAACTGTCACCAATTAGACTTCTTCGACGACGCTATCAACGAGATGGGTGTTGAGGACACATACTTTCCCATGTTCGTGTCCAACCGTGCACTGCAGCGTGAGAAGGACCACATTGAGGGCTTTGCCCCTGAAGTGGCATGGGTAACCAAGGCTGGTCAGAGCGACCTTGAAGAGCCTATTGCTATTCGTCCCACATCCGAGACGGTCATGTACCCCTACTTCTCAAAGTGGATCCGTTCCCACCGTGATCTACCATTCCGCATCAACCAATGGTGTTCCGTTGTTCGTTGGGAGTTCAAGAACCCTCGTAAGCCACACACCCCGCACATTTGAAGTGTCATGACTCATGCTGTATACTTACAGAGCCATTCTTGCGTACGCGTGAATTCCTGTGGCAGGAGGGCCACACTGCCCACTTGACCAAGGATGGTGCTGGTGAGGAAGTGCTTCAGATCCTTGACTTGTACGAGCAAGTCTACACCGACTATTTGGCTTTGCCTGTTGTGAAGGGTGTCAAGTCTGAGAAGGAGAAGTTCGCTGGCGGTTTGTATACCACCACTGTGGAAGGCTTCATTCCCGCCACTGGTCGCGCCATCCAGGGTGGTACTTCTCACTGCTTGGGCCAGAACTTCAGTAAGATGTTCAACATCACTATTGAAGACCCCAACGCTCCCGCCAACGCCTCTGAGGAAGCCAAGAAGATTCACGTCTGGCAGAACTCTTGGGGCTTGTCGACCCGTACTATCGGTGTGATGGTCATGGTGCACGGTGATGATAAGGGTCTTGTCATCCCTCCCAAGGTTGCCATCTATCAGGCCATCATCATTCCTTGCGGTCTTACCGTCAAATCAACCAAGGCCGACGAAGATAAGGTTTACGACGGCTGCAAGGAAATTGCCGCTCGTCTCAAGAAGGCTGGCATCAAGGCCAAGACGGATCTGCGCGACAACTACACGCCCGGTTTCAAGTTCAACCACTGGGAGCTGCGTGGTGTGCCCCTCCGTATCGAATTGGGACCAAAGGATCTCCAGAAAGCCCAGGTCACCTGTGTCCGCCGTGATACTGGTGCTAAGTTTGCTGTGGCTCTGGATAACCTTGAGGAGGGCATCCAAGAGGGTCTGGATACGATCCAGCGCGACATGTTTGAGCGCGCCAAGGCCAAGAGAGACGCATCCATTGTTCGGGTCAAGAAGTGGGATGACTTTGTCCCCACTTTGAATGACAAGAAGCTTTGCTTGATTGCCTGGTGCGATCGCGAGGAGTGCGAAGATCAGATCAAGGACAACTCGGCCAGAACGTGAGTTTATGCGTGGAACAGAGCTTGCACAGTGGTATTTAAACATGTCATGTTATTATAGCGCCAACGAAGGTGAGGAGGAGGATGAGCGCGCCCCTTCGATGGGCGCCAAGTCGTTGTGCAGACCCTTTGAACAGCCCACCGACGAACCCATTGTCCCCGGCGTCACCAAGTGTGTTGCCTGCGGTCAAGACGCCAAGCACTACATGCTGTTTGGCCGAAGCTACTAAGCATGGCTTCATGTACAGCTGTATTAATGTCCATATATAAACCACTGTCATATATACATAAACATCCATCACCTCTATTCGTAGCATTGGAGGCTATTAATAGAACTGCCCTGTGAGCAAGGCACAATGATCGTTCTGCAAGTGCAGTAACAGTCAGAGAGCGAGTGATTCATGCACAGGCAAATAAGATCGCGATTACCAATGGCCAGGTTCCAGAATGTCGAAAGAATCACGCCGTCCATGTTGTGTAACGGTTCCTGTTGTCCATTGAAAAGCCTCCCTGTTCTGCGTCTGTCGTTCCCCTTCCTTGTCACGATCGCACAAGATGGCTTTGGCAACAAAGGGTCTGATCGCTGCTGAGCTGGTTTGCCCCGAAACCGTTTATTTCTTTGGCCCACGTCCGAAACAAAAGTACAGCACGTATCCAAAGCGCCAAAAAGTTCGAGGAAAACTACGGCTAGTAATGTCGAGACCCATCAAGTTCAATCGGATCGAGGTTCGATTCCGAGGTTATTCGCAACTTAGTTGGCGCAATCCACTAAAGTCGCAGCATCTGTTCCTGACCGAAAAGATGCATGCCTGGAAGACACTGCGGAAATGGCGGACGACCTTGGTGGAAGACGGAACACTGCCAGCAGGCGTCACCGAGTTTGGTTTCGAGGTAACTCTACCAGGTCACTTGTCACCGACGTTCAAGTCAGAATATCTCGAAATTTTGTACACGCTTTCGGCCATCCTGTTGCCAGCCGCCAAGTTCTCAAAGGAAACCAGCGTGCAGAAAGAAGTCAGAATCGTCAAAACGCTCGTCCCCAAAGATGTCGTCTACGGTCGCGTCGACGGCTACCGAGTGCCTCGTCTGCTGATGCACGGAGAACGTTCAAATCATCTTTCTTGGGAGTTTTACGTCCCGCGCTGGGTGTGCTTAGAGAGCGAGAGAGGAATTGAGTTTAAAGGGTTGCTACGCTCCCCAGCAGCTGTTGTGGATTGCATCCAGGTCGATGTTGTCCAAGAAGAGATATACCGAGGCGATGCACAGAATACCCGGTAGATTTGTGAATCAGTGGCTATTGCTCGGCATCCCAAATATTTCTAACGTGCTCTTTAGATGCATGAAACGTCATTTATTGATATGCATGAATCCGCCCTCGACATATCTTCATCCGCCATTAGAAACTCCCATATCGTTTGCATTTCCGCTCCAGATTGCATCAACCCCTCCATCAACTGGTCCGCAGCTTCGCCGCGTGCATTCAGTGCCAACTCATCTATCCGATCATGCAGCCTCGCCCACTCTCAAAAAGAAGGTTGTGGCACCGAACGGACAAGTGACGACGCTATCTCGTGGCCATTTGACTTATTCACTGGACTCTCCATTTTTGCAAATTCGACATTTCATACGGCTTGTCATTCATATACCGGACAGCGACCCAATATGCATCGGACTGCCCATACCAATCACAAAGCGCATTGATGTGACCCAGGAAGTCGACGACTCACTGCCGACGTACGAAACGACCGTTCGCGACGGCGAAGAGTTGCCTGATTATTATGCTGCTTCAACTGCAGGTACAGATGAAGACAACATACCATCACCTACCAGATCCAATAGCCCCTCAGAACAAGCTACTCTATTACCACCACCTCTGTCTGCGCCACCGCCACCTGTATCGCCCGCCGTACCAGAAGCCATATCGAATCTGGGAATGGCAGCGCTTACATTCCCAACATCATTGCCACCAAACCGACGTCGACATCATCACTCCTCATCCCAGCCTCCTAGCATGGCTGTTTTCCAAAGACAGCTCCAAACTCTCAATACCGTAACTGAACATCGTGATAGCAATCATGGCAGAAGCCACAGTGTGCATTTAGCGTCCGAAAAGCCCATAGATATCATTGTAGAAGAAAGAACGATGGATGACTTTTCCACCATTACATCCAACGAAATATGCAGGCATGGAAACTAAAAATAAAGCATCGAAACATCATTAACTATATCGAGATTCTCAGACTTGATTGTCCGCGGGCTGTATTTGTGTATGTTCTACAGCTGGTTGCCACAAACAAAGGGTGCATTGTCACAATTGTGAGCAATATAAGGTTATTGCGCATTTAAGCTAGTTTGTGGTCCTGTTAATTGCGCTAGTACCCGGCCATCAACAGCAGGGACCTAACCAAATCCGGGAGCCATAGCTTACCTCCTGCACCGAAGCGATGGCCCTACTCCGTTGTACATATGGCGCTATACGCACAAAAGATGATGGATAGGCATCGCGGACAAGGTAGAAGAGGGGTCGATTGGAAAGTGAACTGCAGGCTACAAGAGCCGATCATACAAGTACTACAAGGGGCGCTTCTTCAAGCGAAAAGAATCCATGTGTCCCCCAATTTTAGTCAGTCATAGTGTATGGGGCAGACACATATTCTGTCACACGACAGACCGTTTATTTGTCCGTTATTGCTTCAGGAACATGGAATGCAATAGAATCGCATTATTGTAAGCACTATCCCTTGTCTCACCCTGCATTAACCATGCCCGATAAGCGTGACCTTTCAGAACAAAATCTTATTGCAGCGATGGTTGTGAATAATATCGAAAAAAACCCCCAATATGGCTTAATGGCAACAATCTAAAACGCACAGCTGCACTGAATTGAGACGTATTACGGGAGTAAACAATAAGCTATCATCATACATCGATCAATGGATGCTATATGTACACATGTGGCGTCGAACAAAAAAAACAGCAAAGGTGGAAACCTTAACCTTGGCTTGTCCATTGTGCTTTGCTTCCGTTTTTTGACACCGCTGTCAAGTAGTGATGAATGCATGTCCAGCCGGGTTTTAGGTTAGAGTTAAGGCGGGGAACGATGGGATTAAGTGCTCTGTTTAAAGGATCGCGCGCCATAAAATATTTATCGAATATAGTAGCATCGACGTTCCAGATATCTGTTCTTAATTGCCTGATCAATGTCACTTTTTTGTGTTTGGCTTCTCGGCTTCTGCTTACCATTTCTGGACTGGTTGGACAACTGAATTGCTCCTCATATGATAGGATCTTTCATAAAACTTTTCACACTATTTATTTTCCTCTCTCTTCTTTTTCTCTTCTTTTTTCAAATTAATGTTTTTTTTTCATTCCTTTGACTTTTTTCCTATCCCTTCTTTGCATTAAGTAACTCTATATTATAGCATACTTAGATTGCGTATTGCGTTCGTTCAAAAAACGCATTTTTGATTTGACATATGTATTCAAGTGCAAAGGTATAAGTCAATTCTTTTTATGCTACCATGTGCATAGCCTCACAAGTCCTAAATCTTCGCGTTTTTTCTTGGCAAAAAGTTAACTGCACTTGACACTCCCTGCTTCTGGGCGCTTTTATGCCCGGAACAGTTCCGGTTCGTGTACTTACCCGATTCTCTACAAGTCAATATAGGCGACGAAGAACGACCAATACGCAGCCTTTTATATCGCAAATCTTTATTGGAATTTATCCATCCAGATGAACAGTGTATTGCCCAAGCTGACCTTGACCGATTCTTACGCTTTCGAACTCTAGCAGGATCGATAACAAGGTATCATCACTATTTTTTTTATTATATGGCTTTTGGCAGCTTGCTGGGGGAGAGCCCTATCTCTTTGTTCCAGGCGATTTTCGCCACATCGTAACATGCTTGGAAAACTGTTTCAATCGGTATATATATATATATATATTGCAATGTTGTACGAGCATGAGACATGTTATGTTTAGACTATATCTTCGGTCTTCCCCGGTGTTTATTCTCATTCGCTTCACTAATTGGTACCCTCTCTTCTTTTTTTTTTTACAAGGTGCCGACTTTTATCGTTCCAAAATATTGGAAGCCAACAAAATGGCTCATTGGCAACGCCATTTATTCCAGCCAAAAACGATCAGGTCAAGTCTGGTAAAAACTTTTGCGTTACTATCTGTTCTAATACGATTGTTTCCAAAAAAAGACCACTAAATTGACCAGCAGTGCCGCTACAGTTCCAGATATCGACGAAAGCTCTTGTTCAAATGAGTGGGATGTCGTGGATATTGTCATGTATATTGCCACTGAAAGTATTATACTTGCGTTCTTCCATCGTACAGGTATGTGTTAGTATGAGAATAGTATCTTCCTGTACTTATCGTAGCTTTAATAGGACACGACGATACTGAAACCAGTTCGCGTTGTGGAGACTACAGTTTGACGAACCACGTACGTCTTACCATAACCTGGCTTATCCATGCATGTGCATGGAAAAACCTCGATGACATGCATTAACTATTATGTAGGAGATCAGGATTATGCTTGATATTCTAGAAGAACGAGAGCAAATAACACGATCGTCACCGGCCCCAGAAAACCTGCGATTATTCCAAATCCATGCTAGCTCAACTGGAAAGTTTATCGCATCATGGCCTCCTGGCAACACGAGCAACGATTCAGCAGAAATCCAGCAGCGTGAAAAGTTGGATGATATGTTGCGCGAGACAAAAAGCGTCATGCAAAAGGAAATAATTATGCTGAACTCGATGAATAGCAGTGACGAGAAACTGCACAAGGTGGCATGTAGACATCCTTTCCGGTCAAGTTCATTAATTCACCTTGCGGACGGCACGTACCGAATTGAACACATCATCATACCATACGGACCAATTACTTTTGGCGCTTTCCAAATCACCATGGTTGCAACCGCCAGTAGTACATGCTCAGGTCAAGGGCAACACAGCAAAACCACCTATCGACATTACGTGCATTATAATGTTCCAGAAACGACTGGAACTTCAGACACTTCTAGTGCTGATCTTACAGTTCCCTTTATCGGTCTAGTCCAGACCGATGCAAAGTCAAACTATAATCGTAGCAGTTCCAGCAGTAAACAACCGGGGTAAGCTTAGATTTCTTTCGTGTAACTCACTTTTGGCTTGGGATTACTCAGGAAATATTCTTCTGCTTACTAACCTTACGTCTAATTAGCACATCCCTTGTGGCTGTACAACAAAGGTCACATCATATCAGTGGCTCTTCGTCGATCACAATGGTACACGGTGTCAATAACCGAATGGACAGTCAGCTCTACATGTCGGTCAATCAATTACTTTGTCCACCAACTTGCGAATCGGTAGACCTCAGAGAAAACCGTCCTCACAAACTTTCCCCACGCTACAATTACAGCCCGTTCCCTCGCAGTATTGAAGTCAGGATTTGCGCCAAGTGCCATACAAGGACAAGCCCAGAATGGCGTAAAGGTCCCTCAGGAAATAAGACGTAAGTTGAAATCGTATAACTTTAATTTTCTTTAAACACTCATCTCGATATGGAGATAGGTTGTGTAATGCTTGCGGACTACGCTTTTCACGGTTAGTTGCGAAGCAACGGCGCATGTCCTCCCATCAACGCCACTAGTTACCATTTTTACTTCTTTTCGTTTATCGCCAACGTTTATGAAAATTATACCAGCAAAGTTTATTTCTTATAACCAATACCCTTCGTTTTCTACATCCGCTAGCATCCCTCCAACGACAAACTTATGGTCCTTTTTTCACTCCTGCTCTTAAAAAGCATTATATGTTTCATCAATCAAAGATATATAAAAAAGAATCGGCGTTACTTTATATGAAAAAAAGTTATGAAATTACCTTGATTATGTAACCGTATATGTGGTTTATGAATGTGCATAATCGCTCATGCTCCTTCTGGTCGGACCAGTGAGACTTATCCACATTATAAATAGTCGTCTATTAAGGTTTTCTATTGTCTTCATCCGAAACATTTCAGCTCCTGTTATATCCTTACAAATTGCATCAAACGGCGTTTCTACGTACTAAATCGGTGGGTTAGAATAAATCATATACTAATTGGTTTGTCGCACAAACATGGGTGTTCGGGTTGTTACTACATTTTTATGTACTTTATTATTAATAATTCACTATCGTCCAAAACAGATGTAATTGTGTCAAATAAATAGTTTTCGCCTTCTGATGAAGGTATTATGCACCAATGAATTCCCTGCAGCGCGTAAATTTAAGTGTTTGACATTTTTTAATCCATCGATGAGTTGGTCTGAGAGTTGGAGTACATGTTGAGGAATACTATAGATAACTACTGCATAAAGTGTATCGTACTCTCATTTACACACCCTATATAAGCTTACTATTTTTTATTTTAAAAAAATACATTGGGCTATTGGCAAGTCAATCATGAACTCAAAAGCCATTGAATAAAAGTGTTTGATCGTTCCTTTTATGCGGGTAAATCACGTTACGAACTTGAAATCTGCTAAATTCTTAGGGGTTACTTCAGGTCCTCGGAAAAAACCAAACGGGCATAACGTTTGCCTGTTGATTTTATATGCCGAAATTCGCTGATATTGCCTTTTACATTTTCTTGAAACACTTCTTCGTTAAAGGCTAAGCCAAGTACAGTAGCTCCCTGTTTGGGAACAAATCAATATTAAAGTCGAACGGATACGTAGTACAGTCGAAGCAGAGGAAAAGTGGAAGTTCACTACATGCCTCTCATAGTGCAGCAGCATTCGCTTGTAACCAGGCTTTGTAGTTTTGATTTTTGAAGCTCTTTTCTAGTTCGTTGTACGTATGACATCGACAGCGAACGAATGTTTTAACTTCGTTTACGTTGTTGTACGTAGTAGAAATTTATGTGCAAAGTAAAATTCGGGTATTATAATGGCCCTGATAAGAGTTGGAATAGAGAAATAGAATGTGTGTGAGTGAACTGGGAAGCTCCGGCTTTAAGAATACCGAAAAAGGTCAGATGATATTGTTTGTCATGATGTTAACTGATTTTTTTTTTTTTGGTTTGATACTTCTGTGGTATAAGCTACGTACATGAAGAGTAAAGAATTGATATATCGAGTAATTATTAATCTGTTACGATGAGGAATCGATTTTTACTATACTAAGAATACCAGATGGTATTAGATGATAAAAAATGTACATCATTGTTAACACTAGCTAACTCAAAGTCATTTATCCATCATTTGCCCATTAAGAAGAAAGCGCAGTTATGTTAATAGACGTAAGGTGTATACGAATGTATGTATGCTAAGATGCGTACTCTTATATATCTTGGCCCAAATTAGCCATAACTAACTTGCCAATCCAGATACAGTTGCCGCTTCATATAATGATATTTTATATAACGATAATTGGATATAATGATACAATTTTCGATGCACCAAAATAGTAATCACTGCCAAGTCCCATTTTAAATAACGATACTTTAATATAACGATAAAGTTTGGTTTGCACCATTGTATCGTTATATAAAGGGGCCACTGTAAAATGCTATTGCCTTTACGTTGTCATAGAAACAATATCAGTATAAAACTGGTGGGCCACAAGTTGTAAAAGTAGCACTTCACCTATTCATCACTATACGTACAGATTCACATCCATTGCACGTATCTTCCCTTTTACTCGACAGCATCGTGTTGTTCCTTCTATTATTGGGACTAACTGGGAAACTGTAGATGATGACGATGACGCGGCAGCTGAGGACATTAAACGTAAACTGTAATATACAGTAACAATATCAGATGAAGAACATTTTTGTATGTAACATAAGAGCAATGGCACATACCCATTTGCCATAGAGGATAAGGCTCAGCTGCTCAGCGTTTTCTAGTTTTCCACTTGTTATCTCATGCACTGTCGATGACGGTTGTTGCGGTTTTGGGCCAGAAGAAAGAGCTGCGTGAGGCGCCCGATCAGTCATATGATCCATCATCCATAATCCATCGTGCTGTCTTTCCTTGTGTCTTCATCCACGCTGCTGCTCTTGTTCTCAATTACTCTTCAAAACAATTCTGTAAACACATCGTTGTTACGTAAGCCGGTAATAGTATATCTAAAGTTCAAGGCCTCGACAACATCCCTGTTGAACATGCGTCGGCAGTAGAGATAATCGGCTGTGTAGCACGGGCTGCAGACAGTTGTGACCTGTACGTCTAGTGTCACGGTCAGAAATTCTACTTAAGTATGATGTAAGGAATGCTCCAGTACAGCCCCTCACTCTAGCCGCCGATACGGTCGAGGTTTGACGGCGAGAATGAACTTCTCCACTCATTCGCCATCGATAGGACATAGAGTTGATGTCAGATATCTGTCGGTCAAGTAAATCTCAAACCAAATTTTCTTCCACATCCCCTGGATGCCATCCCCATGGATAGGCTCATGGTACCTTTAATTTGACGCAGACAAGTTTCCCATTACGAGCTGCGGGTTTTCACCAAATATTTCTCTCAGCTTTTATGCTAGCCGAAGGCCAGCTTGATGTTGGTTAATAATCGCTGAGAGACTTCTGTTTTCGAAATAAGGGTAGTAATCAGTCGTGCGCACCCTGGCACTCATCATGGTGATCGAAGTTGGCTGTGGAGGCATAATTTTGGGAAGGTTCGTTTACCGCGACTTAACCCCCGCTGGCTCCAGATTTTTGTGTAACTTTTTTGGACTTATAGCTTTTCGTCTCTTTCGCGTGTACATATAATAACTAAGCAAAGATGCTTCCGCGGTACTGTTATTATACATGCCGTAAAGAAAATCATGGCATGCAGGGTCGATATAGCGTAGTTGTTCCTAAGAATTGGTCGTGGTCCAACTTGTGCACAACTGAAATTAGCCTCATCAGGCTTGCTTTTCCTTTTCTTGATGGCACCGTGCTTAATGCCAAACATACTTCCACTCTCTGGTCGAACGTTCTTTGATCTCCGGGAAACCCCCGCCATTGGTTTGCAGGATGTTGGAAAGGAAGCTTGGCAGTTTGGGGTCCTTGATCTTTAAAACAGCTTTTTAGAGGTCGAGGACTGTGTTCCAGAACTGCTTTTTCTTATGATCTATCAGCTGTTCTTGCCCTCATTCCAACAGGGTGTGTCTTCACAACATGGTTATATAAATGGTGACTTACGAGGGGATACATGATCTGTGTAAAGGAAGGCATTAGAATGACTACATATTACGATATTCGTGTAATTGGACCATTTTGCAATAGCAGCGCAGATGCTGGTCCCGATTGGGATCATAAATATCTTGCTCTTGTACTTCCGCTTCATGACACTCTTTTCGAGCCTTGACATCATATAAATTGCTAGCGATCATCCTTCAAAGACTGCCGAATGAGATTTTTACGCTGTCGATATAAGCAATATGAAATCAAGATCCTCGTATGCTTCCGCTTGATGTCTACGTTCGAATACAACAGGCGTAAAGCGTGGCTGCGGCAAATAATTTTAGCGGTGCCGATCAATGAGGGCACGGCATGATCGTGACTTTGGGCGAACATTCTGCCGCAGAAGACGGTTTGTCACCGAAGAAATACTTCAGAGAAGAACCCGGCCTTGATATAATCTTGCAAACAGAATGTGCTACCCCGGGATTTTCTCCTGTGGCATGAAGCTCCGAAAAGAAAAATGAAGCACACGAACTGGAAGTTGTGCATGGTAAGCTTGTAGACTATCAGAAGAAACTACTCAGGACGTTCATGATATTTTTGTTCCCACTCATGTTTTAGAGCGAGGATTTGACTGTCAGCGCGCGACCACAGACATCAGTCAATTCAAGGGTAAAAACGACCATGCTTAATGATCGCTTAGATCCATCCAAAATTACATAAATCACCCACAAAACTGTTCAAGAGTTGCAAAAAGAATACTGTGTAAGCAAAAGAAGCTGTATATAAGTCAGATATTACTAGTGATTCGACTGGCAGCAAACGGTTTCATGGCATCGATATATCAATATTCCTTTGCCATTTCGGCTTAGATATGCATACTGTTTTTTCGTCTGTGGGTTACGATAATCACGTCTGATATACACTTGATAACAGGAGAGAGTATATTTAAATCTGTCTTTGTAATCTTTTGACCATCCTTCTTCATCTTCCGTCCACTGAGTATTCGATAGTTGGGCCGCACATTCTCTATCGGTTACCGTACTATTCAAATACCTAACCTCTCCTATTTGTATTATGTCAGTAAACAAGCTACATATTCCCAACAGCTATACATTTTCTCTTATTGCGCTGAGTAAAGCTTATACTCTGAATGTGTTTGAGAACCGACGCTGTTATAAAATAATATTTGGACGTACAGTGAAAAGCAGCAACTAAATTTTACGTAAGGCTCGAGCGAAATAGGAGAAACCAATAACTATCATTTTGCCGTAAATTTATTCAAAGGTTATGTTTTCAAAATAACTCATAATGCTTTTATCCAATATCGCTGTCATTTTCCTGAATAGAGAAATGGTGCATAATTTTGCATATCTGCATGACCTTTTAATATATAGATAGCTTTTCGATCTCACCGCCCTCAACTCTGAAATCTAGCCAGCAGGGCTACCCTGGACTGGTTGGACGACTGATTTACCTTTAATATTCGTTGCACATCACTCTATCCTCAATATTTACAGTGCAATCTGCTCCCGATGTTAGGGTGAAGCATAATACATAAAAAATCACTCGCTAATATGTCGGCAGATAAGATTATGAATACTGCCGAAGGATGTCAAACCAAAGGATGAACACAGGCAACGGTTGACAGCTACCAACACACATCATCAAGAATACCGCAAACTACAGAAAGCCACGGATCCACCGAAAAACCTCGTTGAAACGGCAATCGCAGACAAACGCGACGAGGATTTCGCATCACGAATCAAAGAATTCAAGACCGTCCGATGCCTCCGACTAACTCGTATGGTTGACCCGGTATTTTACCTCCCAACAACCAACAACGACCGGCATCGCCTCATCAACTGGCGTATGAAATGGCTCCCACCATCTTACAAGCCCCAGACCACCCATGTGGGTTTCTTAAGACACGAAGAGACCATTACAACACCTGTCCACTTGTTGCAGCACAGATGGCTGCGTTACGTGCAGCTTTCGGCAATATCCCTGCGCTACCATCCCACATCCTGAACTGCCTTCCGCGCTCGGATGCAGGTTTGACTGGAGACAAGTGGAAGGACGTTAGACCAGCCCTGCTCGATGTACTCCGCAAGATCGACAGTCTAATTCATCTAAACTACGCTGACGACCAAGAAGAAGCGCTAAACTCCAGGTCCACCCAAACACGGATGGGGTTTTATAACCAAGAAGACCCGTGGACAAATAGCCGACTATTTCCCCCTCTACGCCAACCTGCCTTTTTTTTACACCTATCGTAGGGTTTTTTTCAGGCATGATGACTCTATCTTATCTTTCATTGTCTTATCATTATTCTCCGTACTGCAAGGAAGAGACATGTGCCTAAAGGAACCTGTCGAGCAACTTCCAAATAAATATATAACTTTTGAACTAAGATTATACATCATGTGTCTATAATAGCATGTAGTTACCAGCTTTCGCTTAAGTAATGCATTGCATTATTATATGTATGCAATCACATATGCAGTTATATGAGTGCGCAATATTCTATTTGACTACAAGGCTTTTAAATAAGCCATTCGAACTTCGCCTTATTTGGTTTCCGGAATATAAATTGATCTTCTATAGTGAGCTGCGATTTTTCTATATGTAATAAGTGTGAGCATCTCTTCAGTATTTATAAATAATGTAACGCACCTGATTGAAAGATTCAATCATTGCCTGCTGCTATAGCTGTAACTATAGAGTGGAAGAAACTATTATTCTTTTTGTATTATATTATACATACATATTTGGGTCATGTAAATTATAGTGGCTGTTTACATTACTAAAAATATGTCACACGATGTTGATTGTTTGGTTTGCAAATGAATAACCGCAAGCTTCTTTGATGTTTCAATAGGTAGGACAGCATGATAACTGGCACATTGGTCTTACAGGATTGTGTACTCGTAGCAACATAGGTATGAAAAAGTGCTTGGCAAGGCAATCCACATAGGCGTCTTCATCACCTGTGCCATCCACAACAACCAATGGGCCAAAGTCTCTAGACCAAAGCTGCCCACACCATCACTGATCCCTTGCCAAGCTTTTCGGTGGTTACAACATGGCGTGCTTCATAACGTTCTCTGTTTCCATCGTATGACCCAAGCACCACCATCATTGCTGACAGTCGTATATCTGGACTCATCAGACCAGATGATATTGCTCCACGGCTATACATAGCTCAATGCTAACAGCTAGATCTGTAACTGGGCTATACATTATTAAGTACAAAGTGTTTTTAACACAACTAGGTATAATTACGGTATCGCATTTATTCATAGTCGAGACTCTATTATATCTTGTCCACCAATCAGCGGATTATACCGCGACACCAGCTTTATTTTTCGCAGCCACCTTTGATGCTTGGTTCAATATACATTAAAAAAAGGCTGTCTATTCACTGGGATGGGTAACATAGTATTCATTTTGAAGTTATGCTTAAGCCGGCATAGATTTTACTGTTACATATTAATACAACATCGAAGTCGAATATTGTTGTTTTACGTTTCACGACCGTTTCTTATAATTCTATGTATTTGCTCATACGCAGTTGCGCACGTTCTTCTCTTTCTCTTTCTCGTTATACTTTTTACACTTTTAAGAAACAGATCTTACCGACAGCCTGGACTTTACTAAAGTATTTTTTGTTCAAGATCGACGATTGAAACCGTTTTGATTCATATCAAGTCTAAGTCGATTTATCTTTCGGCTGTGCATTTATCCGCCAAGAATTTTTAGAAGCTCTAAGGTAGTACGGTGGACAATTATGCAGATTAATGACAGAACTTTGTTTACTAGTGTATCGTGTGTCTTAAATTACGTATGAGATGATAATATGTTGAACGCATCCACTGTCGCCGTGGCAACCCAATTCGGTAAAACAATTTAAGCGCCTCAGTGGTTTGCGCTGCTTTTCAATGCTAAGACTAGCTGTCTTTTGTTTTTCAGACACGTTCCACTATGGATGAGCATGAACATGGCCACGGAGCAACTGGCCACTCGCACAACCTCGATCCTGAAGTGTTCAAGTCAAGTGCCGCCACCGATGAACCCATTGGCTTTATCATGGCACTTCATATCACCTTTATGGTGATAGGTACGAGCAGCGATTATGAAGTGGTGGAACTACTTTCTGACATGCGAATTATGCAGCGTTCGGTTTCCTTTATCCGATTGGCATGGTGTTAGGCTTATCTAGGAATCGGTGGCATGTTCCTGTACAGATTCTAGCAACCATACTGTTTGTGGTGGGCTACTTTTTAGCGCACGCCCACGGTGGCCGCAACTATGTAAGGTTTACGCCCCTTTTTCATTGAATATAGTCCATACTCATGCATTGCATTCCACGTGGCAGGAACCTCATATTGCGCATCGATGGTTTGCATCGGTCGTTATATGGACGGTGGTTGTACAGCTCATCGCGGGCGGATACCTAAAGCTGCATTGGGAACGCGGGATTCACGGTCGGATTCGGCCCTTCATTGTACCGTTCCACAAGATACTGGGTGCTCTGGTACCAGTCATCGGCTACGTGCAGATCATGCTCGGTGTTATTGCAAGTGTTGGATTTTGCTATGGAGGTAACGGGTTGTTTGTGCATGGCAATTGTGTCTAAGCTTCCATGTTAGACTCCACCGGCCAGTGTCTGGCACACTTTATCATGGGCTCATCGTTCGTTGGTTATGGTATCCTGTTACTATTGTCGCTTCGTGTAGGCGGCCCATGGTTATTGCGTCGTGGGAAGAGCCAGGAATGGTATGATAGCTGGGTTATCATGCTATGGGGTATCGTCAATACTTTCACCGAACACCGGTAAGATATTTCGGGAAGTGCCTATCCTGTGAGACTAAGTAATGGAATATAGATGGGGTCATGACTGGAACCACGGTGATTACCAGCATACATCCATGGGTATCATCTGGTGGATTGCTGGCCTTGTTGGTATCATCCTCAGCAGAAAAGGAAAGCGATCCGTGGTGCCGTCGGTCCTCATTATTCTTACGGCTGTCGCGTTCCAAGGCCATGCACAGCACGTCCCCAACAGCGGACAGATACATTCATATTTTGGGTATATGCTGATGGCAGGTGGTATTAGCAGAATCGTTGAAATTTGCTTCGTATGGAAGGAAGGGGTGTTTACCATCTCGCCTTTCCAGTACTTGCCTCCGCTGGTAAGACAGAGTGGCCGTGCTCAACATCACACAGAGCCTAATGTTTGCGGTGTAGACGCTTATCCTTTCTGGTTTGCTCTTTATGGGTTCAACCGAGGAGCAACTGATGTACCTGAACGGTGCAGATATCGACGTGAGCTCCTATAGCAACGTGCTACTCTCGTTTGGATTCGCGGTATTCCTGTTTGCGCTGGTGCTTATTCTGCTGTGGGAGAAACTCACACGTTATGACCCATCCACACACACACATTCTCAGCCAGACGCGGGTGGCGATTATAGGGAGCTCCCGTTGGAAAGACCCTCCAACCTCGATACCGACACGCTGCATGATGCAGGCTCTGACTTCCTTAATGATGACGATGAACAGGATGCGATGGAGCTTAAGACTAGGATCGGAAATGGCCATACGCGTATATAAAAACCAAGCTCTATCCATTTATAATAGAGTCATTTTTTAATTTTGTTCAGGATATGTCCCGTCCAGTCCGCGTTACTGAGCTCAAACGGCAACTCGCCGAATCCATTGCTGCAATCGATGCCCTGGATAACTTAACCGATGAATCACTCAGGACACAGCAACAAACAACCGAATCCACACTGGTAATGTGAGAGTTGTTTGCCTTGGAACGCAAAGAAATTAACTATCAAGCAAGGAAACAATGGAAGCAATGCTGGATTCCAGTCAGGATCCGGATTACTTGAAGCGGGTCATGTTCAAACAGCACAAGTTGGAACGAAAAAAGGTTGGTGCCGGCTGAAGCTTTCGACCAGGGTTGTTAACTGTGTTTCCAGCAAGCACGTAAGCGACGCACTGAAAATAAAGAGAAACGGAGACTTCAAGTTGAGCAAAGACGGCAGAAATTGCATGCGGATATCGATCGCTGGCAGAAAGATATTCAAGAAGAGGATCGGAAAAAGGTCAGTGATTTATTTGAAAAAGACAAAGGTAAGGGTAGTGACACAGTTTCCTAGCAATTGCAGCAACTACAAAAGGCTCGTGTGTCATCGTCAGAAAAGTTCAAGATACATGATTTGAGCAAGTTGGTTGAGAAATTAATACAGTTACGCAACATCCGACGAAAAAAGCTGGAAGCCAAGGGCCATTTCTTCCCTGAAGAAGGAAACGAGTTCTTTGAGAAGATCAAGGCATGGAACGCTGAACATGAGGAGGGGGAACAGATTTTAGAGCGAGATAGATCGAAAGACACACCTTTGTTCGTTCATCCAGATGATCACTGGGAACAAGAGCCTCTTGATACCACGGCATATGGACATTGGAGCCAAGGCTTTCAAGAAATAGACAGTTTACGTCGAGTACGGAATCAATGGGACTATTATCTCGATGATGGTCCTAACGAATCTATAGAGGCAAAGGTACCGCCTACTTGGGTTCCACCAGCGCCACCTTCAAACTGGATATGGGCCACTTGCCTCACCCATCAACCACAACAGCATTTATAAATAAAGATATACAAGCACTCATACCGTTTGTTGTTACGCTTACCGATTGAACATAACTCAGAATCATCAAGTGTATAATTGATGAACACCCGGCTACACTTCCTTTAATAACATTGGATTTAACGGTGAGGCTGCCAATATAAGGGCGAACCTCTGCCTCAATGTATATGCAATCGATATATCCCAAACCATGGCTTGTTCTACGTTCTCAAATTGAAGTTATTGTCAGAAATCCAGCATGCTGTCAGCAATCTTCTGCTTGCACAATGTCCAAACGACTACACTCATTGACAGAAATGCGCAGCTGCTCTATCAACGGGCCTAATTTGAATAACTTGACACAGTGGAAGTTGAAGTCAATTCGTTAATTCGCTATTACATTGATTCCGGCATTCAAGGGTTTCGTGGCAACTCTTGAATTGGGAAAGCGCTCGATCGATTAAACGCTGCACGTAGTGTTCTCCTCATCGCATGTGGTAACATGCAAAAGTAATGGGAGCTTGACGGAAGCTACTGCAGGACCATTGAAGGCTATTGAAAGCCCGCTAGAACTACTTGATGATTATACTGTGGCAAGCAAATTCTACGACACTTAAGGCAAACAGCCGGTGGCGATGCTTTCATGAGCATAGCTTAGGTACAGTCTTTCTATCAGGTTGACAAACGCTTTACGAACAAAGAGAATCAACGACGGAACAAAAGAATAAGAAGATAGATTTTGTGACAAAGTATCCACCAGAAGTTTCTGCTCAACTATACGATAATTATGAGCAGTTTGGTATCAGTATTTGTTTCGGTGTCGCAACTCATTTCGTAATTTCATGATACAACATTGCCCTGACTTATGGAGATATGTTACTGTCAACGGATATGCTGATCTTCCCGATTTAATAACTCGTTTTCTAACGGCATTTGAAATCACACGCAGCATCTCTCATAACCTTTTACGATAAAGGACAGCAGGCTGGAAGCTCTGATAGATATGGCAAAAGACACATAACTCTCTTCAATAAACAATTGTACAACGGGTATTAAAACTTGTACCTGAAGTGTATAAGTGTATCTATAATAAACAATTTTCATCACAGTATATTGTTGCTTTCAGAAGCATCTGTAACTTTTTATATTTTTCCAAAGCAGCCTCACAGCCTTAGTATCCAACTCGAGTATAGTAATTGTTACTATAACGAAGACTAGTTTGCGTTGGATACGATCATGCCTCAATGCCGAAGGTTTGAGCATCTCTGTTTCTGAAAAGCTTTGGAAAATCTTTTCTTCGATATATGCCGCGTCAATCACCAATCTCATATGATAGATATCCGGTGGTAATTCTTCCCATCGAACTAATAGATGGGGGTGAAGTTCTGAAACTACTACTACCACGATGTCCCAGACTCCAAGCGCTGAACTTCATCCGGAGCGATAGACTTCGTTAACCATCATCGCCTGCAATTTCAGCATCTCGATCCCTATTTTTCATGCTATCTTCATGATATTGACTTCATAATGTCATTGACAACTACCGTAGATTCCTTAATTATAAATTATCGAGGATAACATGGACGGCGGATACTTTACACACGTCTAACCAGAGCCAAGGCACACTGGAAAACCTGATAGTCAGGATGCCAAATATAACCACGTTAATGAACCAAAGGGTGAACCCTGGGTTTGGCAGCTAGTTGGCTTGACTTTACAAATCCACGGGCGGCACGTTCAATTAGTAGCATCATTGATACAACAGAGTCCAACACTGAGATGTGTATGGCTTTCAGTTCATAGCTCAGTACAATAAGAGACACAACGATTCTTCACATGCCTTCCCGATCATTCCCAGTTTCGTATACTATTTCTTTTCCGTTTTCACCCCTATATTCTTTGCGACAGGAGTTGATTAGTCGTTAATCAATTAGGTAGTTTGCCATTAAACTTGCAAATTGAACGACGTCTCCTTACAAGGGTGTAACCGTGATACAGGAACTGATGAGATGATTCTCCATGCACTTACCAATGTAACAGTAGTTAAAAGTACCAATCTAGAAGTCTCGTGTGTGTACGCACCGGCCAATAGTTTCTCACATATTACGAACCATGCTTATTTAAATCGCCTATTTCTTCAAGCATATCACTGACGACGGATTGCTTGGTACGTAGGCACAAAAATATGAATGCGCTGCCCATGGGTGAGAAAAGAGCACTTTCTTACTTAGCGAATATGATGTGTGCCCGATAACTTAATTCCTTTTTTATACGTATTTTATAGAGCTTTATTGGCATCTAAAACTTATGATTTTCTAGCATACGCATTACTTATGAGCAATGAGCTGTCGGATGAAAGCAAAATCAGCTTATTTCAACTACTGTACACGCACCTCAATGTATATATTCTAAATAGATGACTCGGTAATGTATGTTTATTGGATTCTAGTACATATTACGTATACAAACATACAAAAAGAATGATCCATGAACATCGCGAGCTTAAAAGAGAGCAATATCAGATACACGTAGGGACTTGAGAATGCTTAACCTCAAAACTATTCACACTCATTGGTAGTATTCGCAAAAACCGATGAATAATCAAAAACAAAAAGGTGGTGGTCATAGCGTTTGCATATACATCTCACATTATTTATTATTTTGCTTACTCGAGCATAAGCTCCGTATCCTCCGAATAAGCATCTGATAAGTGCATCAACCCTTCTTTCAACTCAAGATAATCCGCGTATGCCAATCCATATTTGCCTTCAGAGTAATCGGACATTTGTCTAAATGGTGCTGATTCAACCTGTTTAACAAGATTGTCAATCTCTGGACAAAGTTCTGGGCCAGTATACATTCGTGACAGAATAGGAACGGAATTCAGCGTCTCTGTGGTTTGCTCCTTCGACCTACATAAATGTTCATGGTTCAGCTCGTCTTTTTCATACTTCATATAACACGGTAAATCATACAAGAATCCATTGATATCACATTTTGGCGTGAAGAACTGTGGGTATGAGTTCGGAAGAGGATATGGAATATTATCAATAAAGCGCCTAATAATTTGTATTAGTTCGTTTTTCTTCTGAGGAAAGATTACTCTGTGGCTTACGGTTCAGTGTGTGAAAACTTGTGGTATAAACTTCGTGTGTACTCATATAATCCTTTGTCGTGGGCATGTACAGATGCTCTTGGTAGTCCTCGTACTATAACATCTTCAGCAAACACATTACTAGAACTTTTATCCTATAATTCGAGTTAATAACATGGATGATTCAATCAAAATATACCTTGTAGACGAACCAGCACGAGTTTCGACAGCTCAATCGCGGGCGCAATACTATTCTTGAACAAATTATGCGTTGCGTCGAAGCCATCCTTCAAAAATGGTAGTGGTAAAGAAGCAGAAATACCCGAGAGTCGTGTGGTGCCTTGACCATTCATTTTGTAGCACAAGTCGCCAATAGTCATTAAATTGCTTTTTACTCTAGTGAAGTAAGTGAGTGTTAAGCTAGTAGACCATAATTCCTATTGAAAGTACTAACCTGTACGCCAGTGACACGGTTTCTATAGCGGCTGAGAGGATAGCGCTTGTATGGTACAACGAATTACACTATCCAAGCGTGAGTCTCTTATTGTACAAAATAAATCCACGACTTACATTGGGATGGATGTAAGGGAATAATTTTGATTTGCGAATATGGGCTGGCGATGGTGTATAAAGAGGAACATATGTTGTGCACAAGTCCAGTATCCTTGTCATGCTCAGTGATCGGTTTAATACCACTCTTTGCTTCGCGCGCTAGATTGGAAAATACGCTTTAGCATACCAACTGAACACAAGACCTTTTTTTTACCTCTTGTGCCGGCATTGATGTTGATTGCAGACCATAACAGAGTATTGGTGTCTTTGCAAACTCGTCACGGACATCGTGTAATAAGCCTTCAGTGAATCCACTAAAAGCATCATCTATACCAGCAAATACTTGGAAGCCCTGTACAACAAAAACGATTGGGGACAGTTAGTCTCATAACCGAACCAACAAGGTGAACATTCAACCTGAAGATTATCACACTCCTCGACAAATCGACGAAAATTATCTTCAAATGACTCCGTTTCCTGAAATATGCTTATATCATTAAACTCATGTATAGTGTAGAAGAATGGTAGTAATACAAACCCGTTCATAATCACTATATGATTGACGGCCCACTGGATATGTATTGTATGGCATAATACTGTCATCCATATTATGCGTAGTAACTTGATTCATGGATCGTGGATGGTAATAGATTCTGTTAAAATCAGACCATGTCTTGACGGACCTATCATCCAATTGAACCATTTCTGCATTGGGATCCTTCAATTCCAATTAGACATAAGCACAATTATGTTCCTGGAACCTTACCACTTCCATGCGCTCCAATTGTTGTTGATATGCATTTTTCGGATACTGATCGGACACGACTTTGTTGACTCCCTGATCCCTATACTGCATGATTAATACCACTTTTCGTCATCAATGCCGAGACATACCAATCGACAGTATCATTCACATCCGCTGTAAACAATTGGTTGTATTTTTGGAGTGATCCAAACCCACCTAATTGGACAGTAAGTAAAATTATACAAGCTCGACAAACGCGTGCTTGCCCTTCAAGTCGTATATCAATACGCGTGGCGTATATGTCTCGGTGCCCTGAGAAAAGGGGAGGTTAGCACTTGTACAATGGAGGGAATCATTGTGCCATACTTACGGTTGGAGTCAATCCAGCACGATATAAAATGTCATGATCTAATTCAACTGCAGATGCCTTGCCCTCAGGATCCGATCCGTAGATGAAGTACTCTTCCTAATATCCAAGCGTCAGTTTCGTTAATGCTCAGTAGGCAATCAAGTGGCTTGATTAGTAGACCTGGGTGTTCCAGAAATGAGTTCCAACGTAATTGGCGAGATTTCCGAGCTGCAAAGTAACGATTTCGCGCATAGTTCAAACAAAAGATATGTATCCCAGATCCCCGACAACATTTTATTGCGAGATGAGGTAATCAAGGTAACTGCAATCCAGCTTTTACTATGGATACACATCCATTTCTTCTATCCTACAGACCAAACACCCATAACGCCACTAGTGAAACTGTGCTTATATAACATGTCTCGTGTATGCCAATTGAAAAATGTATACATAATGTTCAGTAAAGGCGGCGCCGACTTTTCTGCGCTTCAGAAGTTTCTGTTGGATTGAACTGCGCAGAATATCGACTTTCGAGAGGTGGTTTAGAGTCCTCGACTTCACCGTACACATATGATCGTGTTCTTGCACGCTCCTTTTGTTCACGCTCTAATCGTTGCGCTCGCAGAGCTTCGATGGACTTTGACGACGATTTCTTAGACGAAGATGGCTTCTTAAAGTTTTGATAAGGATACTGCGTCAGACCTTCTTCGTAAACAAGTCCATACCTCTTTTTTATGCTTCTTTCGATCATGATGTCGCTCCCTTCGCTCGGGATGTTTCTCTTTCCGCTTCTCATCCCGTTTGGCCAGACTGGAGCGTATTTCGGCGAGTGGATCTTGATCCAATTTGATAGGGTCCCTTTTCCTCCTCTTGTTTGACTTGTCTTCCTTCCTTTTGAAACTGCTGCTCGTTGAACATTCGCCAAACCGATCATACTCGTTCACCGCGTACCATGGCATAGATTCTAGCAAGGATTAGCGGGCTGTTTGCGGACTTTAGGACCCGTTTACCTTTGGTGGCGTCTTTATCTAAGTACATTGTTATCTGTCGCTCCCATTTTTCATCCTTTGCCTTTTGCTCTGCAACATATTCCTCATTTGCAGCATGTTCATTTGCTTCCTGTACACCTTTGTTAATACAACCCTGTTTTTTACTTTGTGTGAGATGGCCAACCTTTTCGAACAGATTAACATGCTCCACCGGCCGTGTTACCGCAGTTCTATCAGAATCTTGCCCCTGTCTGTTTTGTGCTCGTTGTCGCAGCAAGTTTAAGCGAGCTTCACTCTCCTACATAATGCAAAGAAAGTGAGACTAGGGGGTCATTTCAGATTTCGTCGTTGCTTACAGCTTGCGCAGCTCGCTCTGCCTTAGCTTCCTCTTCTACTCGTGCATTTGCCTCATCGCGCTTGACTCGCTCAATGTTCTTTTTGTTGTATACGTGCCAGCTGTTTTAACTCGAATAGCTTAATTGATGATCTTGTTGATTATCGTGTGATTCGAACCTTTTGTGTGGTAAAATATTCATTGCAAGACAGGTTTTTGTCAAAAGTGAGAATTCCTAAATAGTGCGACTGGCGTATATAACCTGGGTCATGCAGGAAGGTTATTTGGCCGTTTAAAGCACTCTTAGAATAACCATGGCTCTTCATTAGGATTAAAGCCGTATTCATAGTATCATAATAGTTGACGCCGTTCATTTTATAATCCATATTACACGGACGTAATCCTAGAACAATCAAATCGATTTTTCCACGTCAAGCAATATGCATCTATGTGGAATGCACAGATAATCCACAACTGGAGTACTGACGTATATGTAGCATGAACGATCGCGACTTTGCATTAGTAAGCTGGATACGTAATGACCTCCTTTACGTTCTCACATATCTAACGATTACTTCGCGGACCCAGTTTAGTCACCTCTAGAATACTATGGCAACGGGGGATTGCCCCCTTTTTCTGCCAGCATTTGAGAATATGATTGCATCTCATGACATGTACAAAGATTTTATGCTACTAGAACTACTTGATAATGTAGTCGGCATTATCTACTGCTTAGCGAACGCTTACAAAGAAGGTTACCATCGATTCGTACAATTGCTGCTTCCATGAGAGCATACGATGATGTATCTGCAGCCACTGCATATCGTAATAAATCAAAATGAGACGTTGGCGGGCAGAAGTCGCTGAATGGTGACACTTGTATATTAATTGCACCAAAGATCGCCCATGTCCAATGGTTTTTACGATGTGTTGGTCGCCTTGTAGCACACTAGCTCCCCAATTATTGGCATTTGACAGCATTTCTATCCAAGGTTAACATGGTTTCTTGCGCCTTGCACATATGTAAATACGTTACATTAAAAGCAAGAGTTTATCAAGTGATCTCGTGAACATTGTTTTGGTACATACGATAGACTACAGCATTATGGCCGGGGCTGTTGCACAATACGGAACACAGTGTTATGAGGTTTTCACTTTAATAAAAGTTGACGAATGGGATAAAGATAGAATCGATCACCGTACAGCCTCATTCTAACAGGAAGGAACCCTGGCATGGCAAGGTCGTTGTAAGCTGCAGAAGTGGTGGGTGGACATCGGCCAATCAGCGTAGGGCCTTTCCGTAGTCCGGCAGAGGATTTCATCATCGACACATTTTACTTTCCCGAAATGGTAACACGATCGTCATTGCTCAAAACCAAAGTAAAAAAAAAAACCCAGCTTCATTATTTTTTGCAACTTTCTTGCTTAAAAACCCATTCAACCATGAGCGTCACCTTTGAATCACCTTCACAGACACATCGACAGAATAACGATTCGTATTTCACGCCGTTGAATATGCCGACAATCATCTCGTCCGGCAATGAAGCCAATACGGGCGGCAACAGCGGTTCTACCACCCCTTACTTCACTGCACCAGTCGATCCAACGATTCACCAAGACTTTATGAATGCAATTCGTGTTCGACATGCCAACCAGCCAGCGTTTGCAGTGAGCACGCCTGCTTCACCTGTGCCACCAAGTGCTGGCGGGTTTGCGTTGAATGGCGGTGCGTTGGCAAGCAGACGTATG
Organism: Fennellomyces sp. T-0311; assembly: GCA_025266875.1. Lineage (NCBI taxonomy): Eukaryota > Fungi > Mucoromycota > Mucoromycetes > Mucorales > Lichtheimiaceae > Fennellomyces > Fennellomyces sp. T-0311. The sequence goes on from JALLLT010000012.1 coordinate 225,431, forward strand.
GTGCGAAGCAACAACCCCACTCCGCGACAGCAAGCTAGTGCACTAGAACCCCGACAACTGCACAGCATTCTGGAAAACAAAGGTGGATTGGATAAGATACTCATTCTGGACACTCGGTCGTTTGTCCAGCATTCGCATGGACGAATACGAACATCGATCAACATTTCGATCCCAAACACCATCCTGAAGCGGCCCACGTTCACCATGGATCGGGTGTACGAGGCCATCGTGCACGACTCGGACAGAAAGCGAGTTGAAAGGTGGCAGGCCATGGATAAGATCATTGTGTACGACCATGGATCACAGAACCTTCCTGAAAACTGTGCGGCGGCGTATATGAGCACCAAATTAAGTCAAGCTGGATACAAGGGGCAACTCCTCTATTTGAAAGGTGCTCTTTTGACGGGAGAGGCGAAAAAAGGAGAGAGACAGCTAACATATGTTTGTTTCTACAAAGGTGGATACGACGCATTCGCCAGTGCGTTTCCAGACCAATGTGAGTCGACCACGCCGCCCGCTCGTGGACCCGGTGGATCGCTTCCGCTCGGTTCTCTAGCGCAGACAAAGCCGCAGAGCAAGATGCTCTCACTCAAGCTGCCGTCCAACGGCCAGATGGGCCCCTTCACAGCACCCATGCCGCAGTTTGAAAACCATGCTTTCAATCCCTTCTTTTCTAACATCCGCCAGAACATGGAGCTGTCCCATGGACCTATTCGCGAGCGTTTTCCGATCCGCCTTCCTCGCGAATGCACTAGTGTCCCCGAAACGGGACTAGTCAACGCCAGCCACCCGCGCTGTCTCGATGGCATTAGCCGCATGGACGCTGGCCATCTTGTTGTGGCCAAATGGCTGCGGGAAACCATCCTCGACGAGACAGGCCCGAAACTGTTGGCGGAGATGTATGAGGTGTTTATTGTTGCTCCCTCATTTGCATGAAGCGATTATTAATTTTTGTGCGTAACAGAAACTCGAGAGAGTGGAGCAGCGTCGTCTGCAGAACATTATGCTGTACCATTCCAAGCACACCTCGACCAACCCCAGCGACTTTCCGCTGAGCATCGTCGCAGGCATCGAGCGAGGAACGCTGAATCGATATACCAACATCTGGCCCTTTGGTAAGGTTCACATTTGCCCGTATGTACCAGCAGAACCAATGATGTCATACTGTACATATAGAGTACACACGTGTCAAGCTAGCGAGCCCACGAAATGGTTCAACCGATTATATCAACGCTAGCTATATCCAGTATACACGCGGTGCGGCTGACGGTAAGGATGACCCACACGTCAGTCGAGCCTCGCTGCAGTGCATGCGAGCCAGCAAGCCGCAAGAGTTTCGGCGCTACATTTCGACGCAAGGACCGCTTCCAGACACATTCGCCGATTTCTGGCAACTAGTGTGGGAACAGAACTCGTATGTGATAGTGATGTTGACCAAGCAGGAGGAAATGAACAAGGTTCGTTTAATACCTTTACAATGATGAGCGCTGTGACCCATTCCGCAATTGTTTTAGGTGAAATGCCACCAATATTGGCCCAGCAAGCTCAACTCACCAACGCGCTATGGATGTGTTACGGTAACCTTATTTTCGGAAACCGTACGCCCCGTCCGGAAAAACGATCAAGATGATACTATAATTATACGCCAACTGCTCGTGCAACACGGGTCAAGTAGCACTCGACGCACCATTACACAGCTCCAGTATACCGGCTGGATGGACTTTGGCGTGCCAGACACGCCGGAAGGCACCCTGCAGATTGTCAGCACCGCAGATGAGGCCCAGGTCCTGTACGAGAGTCAGCACGAGCACGTTGGTCCGATGATTGTGCACTGTTCAGCCGGTTGCGGAAGATCTGGAGCCTTTTGCGCAATAGATACGGTCATCCATCGCCTGATGCAACCAGGTGCTATCCAGGACAAGGATCTGTTGTTCGATACGATTTCCCGCTTCAGAGAGCAGCGTGTAAGCATGGTGCAGACTTTGAGACAATTTGTGTTTTGCTATGAAACCATTTGGTGGTGGTTGCTTGGATATGGCTCGACGCCAACAGTTCCCATGGATTTGGGTGATTGAAACATCCTTTTTTTGCTTTCCCTTTGTTTTCTGCTTTCCCCATCCCCTCATTCTTTTGTATCATATTCGATAATTTGTTTGGACTCCAAATGCCTGGCGTTTTTGTGTATAAAAAAGAGACTCCTATTGATATTAACAAGTTTGAGAGGGTGGAGGCTAGTGATTTGTACAAGAGATGCAGAGAGTTGAAAAAGATGACCAATAACTAAATGAGTGTAGTAGTAGAAGCAGGGGTGGTGATGGTGGACGGGGCGGTGGTAGTATTGCTGGAAGTCGAAGTGCTGGTCGACATTTGAAGTCTAATAATGCGTCGTTTTGGTATTTTCTTGCTTCGAGATATTGCTCCCACTTTCTTGCCGGTGTGCGGCAAACTTCGATATGTCGCGTGATCTATAGTGCATGCGAATGGAGAAAGGGTATGGTTGTTGGAAGTTAACTGTGCAAGCTTGGCCGCCAGTGCGTTTTCGCTTGGATCGACGACGATTTCCTGATCGGGCGCCATGAACACGGGTTGATCGTTCGGTATTGAGGATGGCAGGCCTGGACCTTCTGTCACATACCACGGCGCGTCCACATCATCCGAGTATATATCTGCCAATGTGGCTGAATGGACAGACGAAGATTCATTGATCGACGATACGACATCGTCATCTTCCTCCTCCTCATCGGAGAACATACGTGTTGCTAAATCGTCGTCGTCGTGCATGGCAGCAAATCGTTTGCTGTACAGTTCATTAAGTGTCGATAGATTGGCTACGGTGACAGGTGCAGATTGGTGCTGTTGAGCTTCTAAGAATGCTGCTAGATGTTCGGCGTTGTACAAATCGCTAAAGGATCCAAAGACGGGTGGTGTTGGTGCTATTGATTGATTGTGCTGGGACATGTAGTCCAAAAAGGACGGTCGTGTTAACAATTCTGGCATCGACAGGGCATCTCCTGGAACACTGGTAGGTCCACGACTGAAACCACTGCCACCTATGCGCCCAGGATCAGAAAACACAGACATCGGGCGCGAACTTGATCGCTGCTTTTCCAGTTTTCGTAACTGTTCTCGCTTGAATCGCTCTTCCTGCTGCTGCTTCTTGGCCTTTTCCTGTTCGCTTTGAAGATGCCGCAAGCTTAGGTTGTGGATCATGACTGGCAAGTCTTCTTGGAACAGATTGCGAAGTTGCTTCTCGATTTCCCGCTGCAGGAAGTTGCGGACGCTGGTGATGCTATCAAAGGTCGAGCTGATAACGATGCTTTCGAGCGGATCGTTCTTGAAGACGAGAGTGATGCCTTTGGTTTTAGACACGACGAGGACAACAATGCCCCGAAGCTGAAGGTCGCTGATTCGTAAGAGCATCGGAACGACCAGAGGACGATCGGCAGCAAGAATACTCGGTCGTGTATGTCGAGGAAGATCAGATCGTCTCGCATGCATAGGGTTGGCCTGTGAAATATAAAATTAGCGCGCATTGTTCCCAAGTGAACCAGCTTTCCTCCTTTACCTGCACTTTGGTCTGCAAGACGATGTATGCGTCACCTGCGTACGTCAGTTTAAAGATGCCACGGAACTTGTCTGTGGCGAGCTCACCCACTTCGAGGATTTCCAGTTCGGGTGGCTAGCGATAAGAGAATTATTTAATATACAAAGGGCAACACAAGAAAAAGCATACGCCTCCTCCCCGCAAAAACTCACTGAGGTGCCCATGTTGAGCTCCTTGACTGTGATATGGTCGACTATGTTCTTGGGCTTGTTGCCCTTGTTCAATGCAGCCTCCAGTTGCGAGCGTGCCTCCTCGTAGAACTCTGCATCGAATTCGGGCCAGTTAAATCGGAATGCCATGGTAACGTTTATAAGACAGTAATTGGCTCGTGTTTAGTTGCTGTTTGCATTCCTCTCTGCTGATGCTTCTGATCCGCTGGGCTGTGATTGAGCAATCTGCAATCACAGCTCGCTTGGTTTGAATTTAAAAGAAAGTGGTATATGCTGGACCAAGGTGTTACTTGCAGCGACCCTTCGGCAACAGACTCGTTGCTTGCCGTATCAGCCAATCACATGGCAAGGATAAAGATTTGTGTTGCTCTGCTTTTAATTATGATTTCGCAACGATTTGTATGTTACGAACTTCCCCATCCGGGCCGATTAAGAGACACTTTGCCAGGCACCCGCACTCGCCTTCATCCTTCAGCATGGCGGTCCTCCGTCGATCGGCACTGACCATGCTGCTGCCCAGCGGTTCTCGACCGCAAGGCACGAGCCGCCACCCTTGCCCAATACGGAACATCCCCACTTTAGCACCGTGGCGCATGTGGAACACGAAAAGAAGACCGCGTCTCTCCGAATATATGACCAAAAACAAGGAGATTCGGGCGGGTCTGGTTCGTTCATGAGACGCCAGGTCAGACATTGGATCTTCAGATACTTCCACCCAACCACACACGGCGTCTCGAATGCCTTTCCACATTCTTATCATCTCGCCACTTTGCACATCCCATAGTATCACACGCCCCAGCATGTCCGTGGTTGCTGCAAATGTGCTCCGCTGGGAACTTGTGCAAGCAGGTGCTACCGAAATGCTCGTGATTCGTCGGTCAGGGTCTCCTAATGTTAACACCACTGGGATGGGCGTAGCTACTTCAATGTGGGTAGGGGGAGCATGCATGTCTGGCACATAGGGCGCAGGCGACGCTGTGGTATTCGATGACGATGCTCCTCCTGACCACCACGATTTGGCAAACGAGAAAACAGGAGTGGCTACCCGCGAGACAACGTAACTTGCCATGGATACGGCTGACATCAATGGCCTACTGGAATCGGTTGTTGCGTAGTAACTCAGCATGGGATTGCTTCCAACAGCAATATATCGAGACGTTGCCGTTGAGGGGAACGGTACCGTGGATACGGTGGATGATTGCTCCAATATAGTCACAGGCGTCGATCTTGGCGGAGACGGGCCTTTTTAATATACGGATGAGTACACAAAAGTAATTTACTGGTTTGCCCAAAGATGGATTTTTACCTAAACTTACTACGTCTTTCACTTGCTCATGCTTCTGGAATTCGTACTTTTTGTATGTGAAGGCAGTGTGCATCCGCGACGAGTCTAAACAGGTTTTTTTTCGCTCCTAAGCATACACAATGGCCAGAATAACTGTGAATTCTTACCAATTCCACTTTCTCGCTGTCCATCACATACTCTGAGAACCATCCACAAGCTCTGGCCGTCGATGCTGACTACTTTATTTCCCTGAAACAGTAGCGTGATCTCTTCGTCTTGCCAAGATTGTGCCGTTGCTGTCTTATACACAGGTGGCGGTGTCCTGACTTTGATGGATAGAATGGGTGTTGGCTCCAGCAATTGAGCTGTCAGCATTGTTCCCGTCTATGCATGTAAATCAGCTTACGTACAAAATCAAACGTTCTACTTACTTCGGAAAATACTCGCAGCCAGCCGGTATTGTATCCAGCCATGACAAACATTTGGCTACATTCAATGTTAATACACCAGGATGGAAGCGGACTGCGCGAAAGCCAGGAACGACAGGATATACCTACTTTTTACGTATGGAAGGAACAAATAGCGGTAAACACAGAATTGCAGTGATGACTTCGCTAAAAGGCATAGTTCAACATATTGAATGCGTGGAATAGTCCAAACTTACCCTTCTGCCTCACAACCAGATCCCTGGCCGACAGCACAATACTCGCCCTCGTCCTCGTTTAGTTCAATGACTACAAACTTGGAGTCGTGTGCAAGGACCATGTAGCTTCCTCCGGCTGATGCAGAGACCATATATGACTCGGTAAGTGGACTAAACGCGTGTGCATAATCGCTATTGTTGCTGCCGACACGCTCTGGACTTGGTGACTTTGGACCCTGGATAGATCTTAGTTAACACACAATATGCCACGTAATGGACGATTCGTTTACCTCGTCAACACTCCATCCCCAGTCCTTATCCCAAGAATCGCCTTCATATTTAAATAGGTTATCTAATTAATTCGGATAAGGACCATTAGACGATCCTAACCTTGATCATCTGCTGTTTCGTCAAGTTTAATTGGTTCAGCAGCAGCCGTTTCAGTAACATCTTCAATGACTGTTGATACTTGTGGTAAGCGACCCACAAGAATGGACAAAATGGGTGGAGGGATGCAGTAATGGGGGGCTAACACACACTTGAAAGGCATGAAACAGGTTTAAGTCGTCGGACCTTAACATAGGGCAATGTGGAGGGTCTTTATTTAACAGCAGACTAAAGGATGTTCTTTCGTGTAAGGTAATCGAAGCGTTTGAAAGTATAACCAACAAACGCCAGGTCCTTTTGAGCATTGACGGTATCGGAATTGTAGCCTATCATTGAGCTTGTCAGTATCATCTTTCACTTCCCTATATAAAGCCTTACCTTGAGGAATAGAGGTTTCGACTGCTTCTGGTACTGAATCCAATTCTTCCGTAGGGAAATGACTGGTGTCGGTAATACTGGTAAGCTGTGGCACATACGGCGATGGCTCTGACCGCAGTGTCTCCCAGTTAACACCATAAAAGAATGGATGAGCTTTGATCTCATCCACGCTTAATCTACCGAGGCGGTATTCCGAATCGCATACCAATCTATACATTTCCAAGGGGAGATAAGTTTTCTACAAGTAACCAGAGCGGCCAAGTATTTACCGTCGTATGAGATCCTCTGCTTCTCTGCTAATAGGCTGATCATCAGGGAATATGAGCGTCTCGCGCCAGTTCATGATCTTGCGATATGTTTCGTGGGGGTTATCGGAGCAGAAAGGAGGATAGCCGCACAGACATTCAAACATGATTGTGCCTAGCGACCACCAGTCGCATTCTTGGCTATAACCTTTCTGCAAGAAGATCTCTGGTGCAATGTAATCCGGCGTACCGACCGTCGAATACGCCAATCCTCTTCTATTCTTTTTCCAAGTCGCGATTTTCTCTTTGGTGCTTAAATGAATGCTTTCGGTTCCGCTGGTATTCTGCGCACCCTCCAGTAAACGTTGATAGTACTGTGAATGATGCGTTTTGTGGAATCCCGTCGACAGGCCGAAATCCGACAGCTTTATATGTCCATCCTTGTCAATCAATATGTTGTCTGGCTTGATGTCACTGTGCAGAAAGGTGTGAGTTTCTTTTGGTTGTTTTTGCATGAATGGCCTATATACCGATGGATGAAGCCGAGCTTATGGACGGCTTCTAAGGCCAGCACAATCTCCGCCATGTAGAACCGTGTGACAGGCTCGCTGAAAGTGTCGTATTTGATCAACATGGTCATCAAGTCACCGCCAGGTAAAAACTCCATAATCAGGTATAGGTATTGTGTATCTTGGAAGGAGAAGTAGAGCTGGGTGACCCAAGGTGAGTCGGATTCGGCCAACACATCGCGTTCAGCTTTGACATGCGCTAACTGTAAAAGTCGTGGTCAGGGGGGGGACTTTGTGTTGTTTGCTGAACCCTTTTGCTTACCTGATCTTTCTTTAACATTTCGGATTTTCTTAGAGTCTTCATGGCGTATATCTTACCCGTGTCGCCTGCCTGGACTAAGCGTACCTAGAAATCCGCTTAATGAGTTAATCAGGGCTCCTCGCTCTCCGCCGAAATAAACACACATACCTCACCAAAGGCACCTTTGCCAATCACCTTGACCGTAACAAAGTCATCTAGTCCTAATCGTGTGCGCTGGAGACGTAAATATTGGGATTCTTTGCGACCCAGAGATTGTAACTGTCTGTTCTTCTTCTCCTGACTGCCATGCTCCTGGAGCAAACGTTTTTCCAGATCGACTCGTCTGTAATGGCATTTAGAATACAGACTTTGTTGCATGAAAAGCGTGGAATGTATATACCTTTGGTTTCGTTCAATGGCTTGTTGTAAGGACACTTTGTAATTATGTTCTAGTCGCAGTTTGGCAGCGGCGGCACGATCTAACGCACTTCGAGGAAACCCTTGGGTGGATCGTACAAATTGGACGTCTGGTTGCTGCTGTTGGGTCATCAGACTAGGTAATGAAGATGAAGATGAGGAGGAGGAGGATGGCTGATTGAAAAAAGAGGAGGATTGGGACTGCATCGAAAAATGATCAGGATTCTCCGTAACCTGACTGGTGTTTGCTGTTGTTCGATAGGTGAATATTGAAAAGCTGCTGAAAACTCATCCACGGCGAGTTCGCCAGTTATCGTAAAAAGGAAAAAGAGAGGGAGAGGAAACCTTTACACGTCCGTTTCCGACCAAGTGGAGCTATTCACCGCCGCCGACTCTGTCACCACTTCTCTGTATTCTCTAGTCGGCCACAATATTATTAGCTCCATGTAACCATGTTTACCGTTTCCACAGAATGTTCCTACACAACGCCTCACGTGTGGCATATCGAACATCTCCTGTCAACGTCCTTAATGGTGTCAATAGTGCAGGACATCAAAAGGCTTGCTTTCGAACCTACTTTTGGTAATGTTTCACAAATGCCAAGTATGTATAGCTTTCGTTGTCTGGCTAGAAGCGCGATCAAAAAAAGCACCCAACAAAAGGAACCGGACCATATGAAGCGTTTTACATGCTCAAGACCGGTATGTGCTGCATTGATTAATCTAGGTGACCATAACAATAAATTATATGCATGCATTAGGCACCACGCACACAAGTTTCATTTTAACAAAGCTTTAAGCAAGTATGACTCATCACAACTGGTGTTCGATGGACTAAATTCAGAAAAAATGTATTATCTAAATAGATCTATGGTATTGGGAGAAGTGTATCATGACAACTTGGCCATCTTGATAGTATTTTCACCCACACGTTCGGGGTCTTCGATCACACGTTTCGATTGTACTAACTGCAACTCACAGCAACGGATAAAGGCAGGGTTACTCGGTCTACTATCCAAATGATCTACTTCACCGCTCGTCAATTTTTTCAAATGTTTGACTTGATGTTCCCATGTCCGCTGTGTAACCGCATTCACTGACGACACCACTCGTTTCGTAGCAGTAGCGAGCGATGGTGATGGTTTCTTCAATTCTTCTTGCCAACGGGCCACGACCAAAGCAGAAAACATATCACCAGTACCACTGAAATATCCTTGATAGGTAGGGAATGCAATCAAATGCTGTTCCAGGGCACCTGTTATCTTGCTTTTTTGGCTGGAAAGACAATAAAGCGATTCGTCGGTGGCGTTGGGAAGTAGAATGCCGTGCGGAACATCATGTTGGGGAACTTTTAGTGTAGTGATGACAATGTTGGATACCCCAAGCGTATGCAATTTTTCAGCTGCGGCCTTGGCCGATGCGAGTGAATCGATCTTAACATCTGCCAATATTCTATAAGAACAATCATTAATTACTCGTTTGTTCAATATACCGCAAATACTTACTCCGTTTCGAATTGGTTCGGTGTAATTACATTCGCAACTTGCAGGATATCTCGGTAAAGAGGAACAATCTCCGGCGCAACATATAACCGGCCCCAATCACCCATGACCGGATCACATACTGTTAAACTTGTTAGTTATCAATAAAACGGCGTCCGCTAATAGTGTTTATACCATAGATCAGATCTGGGTTTGCTGCCTTGAGCTTCAGTACGAACTTTTTGATGGTATCCAGGATAGCATAGTTGCCAATGTAACCTGTCATTTCTGTTAAAATGACGCCATAAATGGTAGTACACACATTCTTACCTGTGAGGACGTGCGTGTACTCACTAATCAATCCGTTCTCTTCCAATCCATCAAAAAGCTCCTGGACATCGGCGTCGGTGAGACGTTTACCGGTCCAAGAAGGATAACCTGTCAGCAGGTGTATAAGTCTACGAGCTGCAGCAACCAAGTATATATATAAGTGTGTGTGTGTACCTGTATGGTTTGAAAACTGCACGGTATTCAATATATCGACATCAAATCCGAGAAGCTGCAATGGAAAGGTAGCCGCCTTGTTACCTTTTTGTTTGCTGAGTTGAGCGAAAAATATTGTTCCTATATGCGTTGCTTGGATATACGTTACCACAGTAACCTGAAACCTGGTGATTATATTTCTTTAGTCGAGTACAGAACGGAAGAGGTCAATTAATACCATGTGCGATTGAATGCTGAGCACTCGATAAGAATTGCTTTCATCGGTCATGATCCGTGAGGGTTGAAAGAACGAAAGAAGCGCTGCGGAGCTGCGTTGCGCAAGGGACTTTAAGCAACTCTTTCACTTTTTTTTTATCAAATGCAAATGGACACTGATACACAAGCGATCCTCTCAGAATTTCAAAAAGCAAAAAACACACCACCTTTGCGTGGGCCACCGAGTAATCGGTTAATGGACGGAATGTCGTCATCGCTGACTCGCAAAGTAAACACAATGTCACGGTCAGAACTAATCGATCTAAAAGAGCGCAATCAAAAGCTGCTAAGCAACCCGTAAGCAATGGACAATAATCAGCACTCCTATCTAAAAACATATACAAATAGGAGTCTTATAAGTACATTACCGGACAAGGGCGCAAAGTTAAAAGCAAGTATCGCACAAGTCGACGCTATATTGGAGCGACAAGACATCGCCAAAGGAATGTCCAACTTGTCTATAAACCCTGCACCCGATATGCGGAAACGGTCGGTTGATCAAGCGAATGCGCTCGCAGATAAACACGATGTGTCGAGCAGTTTACTGGCAACGAAGACCGGCGAACCGCAGGTAAACGTAATTCCGCGGATTGCATAAAAGTAAGCTCACATGCCCGATCAGTGCAAAACGCGTATGATGCGCATGGATGAGTCCATGAAGCTGCAGGAAGCGCAGCAACAGCAAATCAAGGTATAAATGTCAGTGATGCAGCTAGGATTAACTGTTTGACGCTTTTGGATATAGGACGACAAAGTGCGGCGACAGCTGGAAGCAATGAAACCGAAACGACCAGCTACGTCTGAAAGCCTAGCTGATGACTTGAGGTGATTAAAGGCAGATAATCGGGGGATATATATTAAGTGCATTGTTTAGCTTGTCATTAAATCGAATGCATCTTGACCCGGAGACCGGACCACATCGGCCGGCAGATGACGATGCAGACGAGTACGAGGAGGATAGCGAGGATCAGGATTCAATCGATGAGGCAAATTATGATAGCATGTACGATGATGACGAAGGATTCGATGAAGAAGAATACGAAAATGAACGACACTAAAATTTGACAATCTTTTTCTTTGGCTTCTTGGCGGGCTGTTCTTTCTCTTGCTGACCTTCTTCTGACATTTTCTGCTTTTCCTCCACGAAAATATGATAATCGTCGTCATCGGCACCTTGTTCCAAATCAATCTTGCCAACAGCCGTCGTGCCAGCCTCGTTCTTAGTCAACTTGCAGTCTTTTGCCAAATGATCCACTTGTCCGCAGAAACGACAACCACCTCCGTTTGGATACAATCCCTTGTCATTTTCAGGGCATTTGCTCGATAAATGACCTTCCTTTTTGCACACAAAGCACTTTGCGTATGGCAAAACACCTGTAACCAGAAGCAAATCAGTATTTCGTACTAAATGAATGCCTCGCTTCCTCTTTTTTTACCTTCTTTGCGAGGCTTTCGACACTTGCTTAATGAATGTTCAGTCGAGCCACAATTGTAGCAAATGCCTTGAGCCGTGTTTTTTCCTTCAGGACACTGGCCGACGGAATGACCCTTTTGTCTGCATCCAAAACAGATCTGTTGCCACAGCTAAATATTTGTTGCCATGATAATGGTAATTGTTTAACTTACTGTGGATTTTTCCTTTGCAAGCTGCCGTCGCTTTTTACGCTTGTCGGCTTCCTTGGGTGATACTTTGGAATCGTGTTCTAATTAAATTGATTGAGACGATCATTTCGTTTAACGAATCCCAAGGCAATAATAATTACTAGCTGGTCGTTTACGCTTGCGATCTTGACCCTTATTGTTGTCGTCGGAATTAGTTGGTTTTCCGGGCTTCAATGGCGTCACTTTGAACGAATCGTCTGCTTTCACATGTTTTTTCCTCGAAAGGGTGGTGTATCGAGTCATTGTGTGAGCCAAAAAAAAAAAAGACGAAGTCCTGCAAAAAGAAAAATTTTCACTAGGATGCCCCAGCCGAAAGTGGCATTATAGTCACGTGACGTTTATAGCTGGCAAATTACAAAATTCTATTTCCGAAAATAGAAAGTAAACTTTTAAGTTATGGTCGAAATACGCGACTCCGGTACAGAGAGCCGAGCGTTCGATTCCGAGCAAAAGCTCTGGTGATGATGGAATAAATTGGTCCGTGTTACTGAGGCGGATTAAGACCCCGCTTCTATGCTGAACCCTTTGACCGTTACTGAACCAATTGCTTTTGTTATTTTTTTGTCACACCGTCACATGCAATGGCAAAGCAGCGCGTAAAGCCGCTTCATGAATCCCTAGTTTCTGACGTTTCTGGTCCTATATCGGCAAAGGTACCTTTTAATTTGTCCTTTCAATGCTAAGAGAAAAAGGCTCATTGGGGACAAATAGCCGTCAACAATTTTCAAATCACAAGACAGTAATTCCTTGGCAGACCTTGGTGTTGATGCAAAGATGATGATGCAAAGACAATCAGTGAAAGCGGGCAAAAATGTGCAGGAACGTGGTTCGGCAGATTTAGATCAGTCGCTTCGGAGCCGTTTGCGCTCTTCACAACAAACAAAAAGCCCAAGGTATCACTATGCTTATTAATGCTGCCTTTCTTGTTCTCATGGCAACGACAGACCGTCTCAGGAACAGAAACAATGGTCTCTCGACGACTTTGAGATAGGAAGGGCGCTTGGCAAAGGCAATTTCGGACAAGTTTTTCTGGCTCGTGAAAAGCAAAGCGGCTTCGTCGTTGCCCTCAAAGTGTTGTACAAAGAGGCACTGGCGAAAAGTAGAGTGGAAAGACAATTACGCAGAGAAGTTGAAATCCAGGGCAATTTACGGTTAGCACGATCAATCCACCTCTACTGCTGCTCTGCTAACCACGTTCGATGAGAAGACACCCCAACATCTTGCGACTTTACGGCTATTTCCACGACGAAACGCGCGTCTACCTCATATTAGAGCTGGCAGCGAAAGGCGAACTGTACAAGGAATTGCAAGCACAAGGAAGTTTTCCAGAGGAAGTGGCCGCGCAGGTAAACGGTGTAAAGGAATCGAGACTGAGCTGCATAGTTGACAAGCGCCAAAACAGTACATTGCACAAATGGCAAATGCCCTACTTTATCTCCACAGCAAACGAGTGATCCATCGCGACATCAAGCCTGAGAACCTGTTGCTCGGTCTGAAAGGTGAACTCAAGATTGGGGACTTTGGATGGTCTGTCAAGACAGGTGTTACAGAGTAAATGTCGCGTTATCGCAGTAGAGACGAGGTGTCAGTTTTAATCGATTCTCTTGCGAAGCGTAGAAGTCGACGGAGCACACTGTGCGGCACACTGGATTATCTACCACCAGAGATCGTGCAGGGCCGGAGTCACACCGAAAAGGTCGATCTGTGGTCATTGGGCATTCTGCTGTACGAAATGCTATGCGGCAAGCCTCCATTCGAAGAAGAGGACAGCTACGAGACAACCTATAAACGTATCATCAGCGTCGACCTACGGATCCCAAGCTACGTCAGCAAGGACGCTGCAGATCTCATTAGAAACGTAGGTGCATAGTCTGAGTAGAGGGCATCCAAACTAACGGTTATTACACAGCTCCTCGTGTACAAATCGGCTGACCGACTCCCGCTGAGAAGCGTAGTTTTACATCCCTTCATCACCAAGCACGTCAAGCAAGACAAGCGCAAAGCGCGATAATTATTTGTAGTATAACCCCACTCTTTCTCGTTCATGCCACACTCTCTCATGTAAATAAAACGAATGGTAAATTGCAGAAACCGGGCAAACCAAAGCCGCTCTCATTGTTGGAAACTCGTAAACAACAGAATCTGCTATGAAAAACCCGCTACTAGTGATAACAATCGCATTGTTTACTTGCGAGGGAAGCGGAATCGTGGGGGAGGAGTACGGACGCGACGGTCAACGACGGAACGGACACGTACAACGCGAGCGTGAATGGCGCACGAGACGCAGTAGTGGAGCTTCACGTACAACTTAGGAATGGCGTATTCTATTTGTTTTCGTAGCTCATTAGTATAAACAACCGCCGTCTTGCAAAGTTCCAAGCTTACCCTCGTAGACGGAGGCCTCCTGAAGATCACGGACGGCAGCAGCCTCGACCATGTTACGGACATTGAAGCGCTTGATAGCCTTGTCCTATTTGCCGGAATGAGTATAAAAAGAACCTCCTTTAAACGAAGCTCGAATTTAATTTACCTTGGGGACGCAGCGAGAGCAGTTGATGCAGCGAACGAACTTGTTGTGGCCACGGCCGTGCTTGTTGCGTCCGTTGTTTCTTCTCTTGCAGGTCTACAAGCAGCAATTAAAAAAATTTAGTGTTGCATTCTCGAATGGTAGCATATCCACCATGGACGACGTCAATGTTCGAAAATCGATAGAATGTGGTATTCATCCCATTTCAACGGATGCGTATTGACGAGTCGATGGATGGATGCGCCGTGATGTCGATGCTTCGTGGATGGTTGGATACGCACCATATTCGGATGAAAAGAGGGTTCAATAGCCTAGCTCGCTCCAGTAATTTTAATTGGACAAGTTGGCCAGTTTAATTTTTTGAATTCAGATAGGCGGGCCTGAAGTAGCTGGGCCCAAAGAAAAGCGAATAAGCAACGAACCAAGCTAGCCTCCTTGTCTCACCTATACAACCTATATGTTGTGGAGCTACGCTATCGAAACTGATGATCCACACTGTACATTATGCTTTTAAAAGTGTGATATTTTTTTAGGTAATAAACGGCTTCTAGATGCGCAATACATTATGTATATACCGCCACAGGCACACCCTCTACTTTATTTAACGGCAGTAGCTCAACCAGGACTTGGAGCCAATCAGATGTTCATATCAGCGAAGTGATGAAAGATTAGCAGGTTGCATAAATGAAACTAAAGAAGTGCGGCCGTGGGAAAATAAAAGCAGTGTGCCAAGATTTTGCTTTCTTATTCTTCTTTCGTCTTTGCAATGAGAGAGAACCAAGCGGTATTCGTGTGTAGAAACAAGGTATGTTATACACGCCATGCTGAACGAAGTAATTAACTAAAGTCCAGACATAGGATACAGGCCTTCGTATAGGATTGACATCATGGCACGTAAAAAAGTATCAGGAATGGCCGCACAAGAGAATGACCCGTTCGGCGCGAACTTTGAAGGCGTCGAAGTTCATGGAAAATACCAGTCTGAGATGCGCGGCAGCCATTGCAAGAATATCCAAGGAGTAACATCTTGGATATTGCCGCCAACCATGCGCAAAAAACTGGTATGTTCAGCGTATCTTTGCATGCCACTGCAAAAAAATTTTGGGTGAATTTTGGTGAATAATATTTTCGAAGTGTTGTCTGGATTACTCAATGTTAGGTCGATACGTATACTCAAATGGTGTCTGAATAAAATCTCTAATCTGCCCAGCATAGCAGAGGTTTCTCACGTATCGTTGTTCGTTATGATCTCTAAATTTTTATATGCTGACACGATGTTTCGTATCGCGTCGAGAATATGTAAAGTAATAGCTCTGCTATTTCATGAGCGTTTAAAATGCTCAATTATATTTACTAACTCCTAATACTTTAGCAGCAAGTCTACTACCTCCCATAAAATAAACTATAGCTTTTGAACTATGTACAATCTCAGTCCTGCATACTGTTGACTCGTTCCTCTAAACCGGTGAGTACTAGACTCCCCTTCGTGTAGATAACATCGGCGATACGCTGAGCAAGTCCAAAAAAATAAAGGCACCAAGCTCACCACATACACCAATCGTCCAGATGAACGTAGATTAGTCGCAGACGCCGACCACGTATGAAACGATTTCTCACTATGACGGTGTGCTCGTAGCCTTAACCAAGAAGCAAATATATGATGATAAATTGATATACTACTTGTATATACTGACCGCAAGTACAGGGACGTTTCTACTGGAGGCATGTACTGAAAAACAGTAGTCGAGGTCGATAAAGAATCTTTCGATTTGATGCGGAGCAAGGAGTAAACTCGCCAAGTACTGCGGAATGCATTCTGGGCTGAAGCCACGAAGAATTTTTTTTTGAAGAGGATGAACGCGGAGAATGTCCATCAAATCTATACAGTGGCCGCTTTATATAACGATATGACGGTGCAGCCCAAACTTTATCGTTATATCAAAATATCGTTATATAAAATGAGATATGGTAGTGCTTACCGTTTGGTGCATCGAAAATTGTATCGTTATATCGAATTATCATTATATAAAATACCATTATATGAAGCGGCCACTGTATATATTTACACAGACAGGAAATCGTTACCTGAACTTTCTAGATATCTACAAAAGAAAGGCAAACGGTTTTCTAGATACCACTCCTATAGCAGCGCCTGAAAACAAAAAAAGATGCGCTGAAACAAAAGTTGTAGATGGCTACGAAGTAATCACCATGAGCCTACGAAGTAAGATTCAACCTGAGCTAAGCAACAGCCGAAGAGATGGCATACGATTGGTATATAATGTTATTGCGAAGATTGTGGAATTGATGCTTATTGGGATATTAATCAGTCTGCCACTGTACCGTAATATCACGCATATACAATCACTAGTTCCATATCCTGACGTGGGATACAAAATGATGAAACAGACTCTTGCAGATATTGTCATGAGATATCATTATATAAGCACACACAGAAATTTGCTGTGTCTTCGTTTGCACGGGTCCTTCTGCACTTAATTATTGATTTGAGGTACGGAAACCATAAGAAAGTTTTCAGGAGGTATTCTGACGTGCATTTACCGTTCCATATATTCAAAGTCCTGGGACAATAAGTATTAAAAGAAAGGTGTAGATGAGTACCTAGTAATGATCTCCCACCACAATAAAATTGTTTCACAGACATGTCAAAGCTCAAAAAAAGATGTGATCGTAGCAAACACAAAGGAGTACATGTCTTTTTAATGAGAAAATCCTTGGACTTGCTAGGTACAAAGGTTATCAAACAGATCACTTCGGGCCGTTTCGTGCTCCAGGCATTACTGTGCGATTGAAGTATTTGGACTGTTGACCAGTTTATACACGCAACGACGTACCTAGAAAAATCTCTAAAGCTGTACCAAGTTGATTGTGATCAATCATAGTTTCACCGTATTGATTTGGAGTATGAATGTTTTTAAAAATGTCGAACATATGTAGTGACTGAAATGACACATCGGTCGCAAACTTATTTGGTCAAGGAGAAAGGTAGAGTCGGATAATGATGTTGTTCTTTTCACTTGGACACTATCAAGTTCTAATTCGGTGTGATTACGTACCGTCATACGTATCTATCAAGACAATCTTCCAGCTGACATATCCTTGTCGTACTCTCTTCAGAGATCATAGAATTGTATTTGATCAGGCGCACGTAACTTTTATATTTGGTACGTAGGCGTGTGCCATTATCAGTTGTGAAGCCGCAATGATCAAATGGAATATGTGCTCGCCGCTGGATAAGATTCTGCTGCTAAAATTTGCGCTGCAAAGAACAACACTTTCATGCTCGGCCACCACCGCTTTCTGCACGTATTTGTGTTGGTTCGGTCAAATTGACTTGGGGATTCAGTGCAGACATAATAGGTGAACTGCTCACGCTTGCCATCTCAGCAAGGGCAGTGGTTCTTGGATCCTTTGTGCTGTAAAGTTCCCGTCAAGCATATGTATACATGTATCCTACAACAGCTTTTTAGGGTAATAGCAATATTTTCTCTCCGACCAATGCTTCGGGTGTACAGTATTTGATTGTTCAGCTTATCTTTACCCATTTCTGCACCGCTCTACTCTCGAACAATATTGGTTCCCAAGTGCTCTGGGAATAAAGACTTAATCGACTTACCAGGGAAGCGCGTAATAGTCGTAGATGTATGTCGAATACTAGAATAGCAAGTTGGGATAACAAGGAATGTCACTAATAGAAGAGCATTGGATGTTTACCCTGTGAACAAAAGTGAAAAAAGATTATAGCTGTAGCCGAGCCTCAAACTGTTAAACTTTAAGTTTTAAAAACAATACTTATGTAGAAGCTTTTAAGTTTCAGTCGTGCATCTTGAGTAAAAAAAATAGCTATTATTTATTAAAAAACGTTGTATGTAATGGTTTGGGAGGCACTGCCATAAAAGTAATTGTGTGTGTTAGTGGGTGGGGGGATTCACTGACATATCTCTGTCTAAAATAGTACGTTGCTGATTTAAAGTGCCATGGCGGCGAAGAGGGCAGCAACACCAACCATCATCCATCCTTGATTCGATTGGGTAGAGGCCGAATTCTCAGTCTTGGCATTCTTCTTTTTGTTTGATGTTCCCCGTCCAGAAGAAGAAGACGAGGTAGATGATGATGAGCCAGATGATGATGATGATGAAGGAGAGCCAGATAAGGATAAGTTTGCAGATGCAGAAGATGCGGGTGCATTGGATGTGCTGCCGCTGGGAGCAATGCTTGCACCCGATTTGATACTGGTAGCTGGACCAGATGGAGTAGCAGCAGGTGAGCCGCCAGCAGCTGAAGAAGCACCAGGAGGTGCAGAAGCACTAGCAGATGCCGAAGCAGATGGATTAAAGGAGCCGTTGGATTCACCAAGCAAAATATTAACTGGTGCTATATATAAGTGTATCAGTAAACCCTGTAGTAATGTATATTGTATGATGAGCTTACCACTCAGTTTGCCACTAGTATTGACGGAGCCATTGCCTTGAAACTTGAACTTGGACGAATATGCCCACTTGTCACCAGATCCAACACGAACCCAGTATTCTCCAGGTGAGAAGTCGTTCAATGGTGTGATCTGTTGGATTGCGTTGAGCACCGGGTGAAAAGCTTTGGTTTTCATGACAACTTACATCATATCTTCTGTCAGAGCAAGGCACCGGGACTTGGGGGTTCGTAATGTATGCGACAACCCTAGAGAGGGACGACTAAGCAAAGCTCGAAAGTGGCTTTATAGATCGATGACTTACTGGCCATTGTTGGTGTCGCCGTTCATCAGTTGGATATGGCATTCTGCCGAAGCATCGTTGACGTCAGCGCTCCAGGTAACATCAGCAGTGCCACCGGACATCCACGTGACACCATTCCAGGGTGTAAGGACAGCAAGGTTGGCGGCAGCGTTGGAAACAAATCCGAGAACAGCGATAGAAGCAACAGTGATGGACTTCATAGTTATACTAAAGACTTTACGAAAAGCTAGATGTCCAACTGCGTTGATGGCTCCTCTTATATACAGACAAGTAACACTTCGGAAAAGGCGTTTCAATGAATGTAATAAACAATTGGTCGGTTGGAGACGCCTAGCAATATTATTCAAAGTTGTCAAATGCGAAACCGGTGGAGTGTGCACGTGGACGGATGTCATCCGTTTGGTTCAAATGGCATATTGAAATTGAGCGAGCAAAAAAAAAGAACCAAACAAACAAGTAACCTTTATTATTATTATTATTCAGAAGACGAGTGACGACGCATATGGCGACGCATATTACTGAGCACACTGAAGCGCTTATCGCAGTCTCTAAACGTGCAAGCAAAGGGCTTCTGGCCAGTATGAGAATAAGTGTGGGTACGCAGCGAGGACGGACGAGCGAAGGCTTTTCGACAGTAATGACAAGCGTATTTTCGAGTGACAGTTTGTGGTTTTCTTTTGACGACACGCGGAGAATCGAGGGCTGTGATGATTCGAAGTGGTTCAGATATCCATGGCGGGGTATCAGAGTAAGCAACATCGTCGGCGGAGAGTGACCGACCGTGCAAGTGTCTGCATTTATTGATGCTGGTTACACTGGTTTGGAATGGGCTGCCGATGACTTCGCTGGATGCCGAGGCAGGAGACGCAGGTAGCCGTGCGGGATCGAATTGTTTCGGATGCATCGGCTGTAACAGCGGCGAGGGTGAGTCGATGCCTTGCAAGGGAGGGAGCTCTACGCTGCTGGCATCGTCTTCATCCTCGCTGCTGTCTGCCGAGGATCGGTACTGTATCTTGTCATAAAACAGCAGCTCGGTGATGGAAGGCAGGCTGATATCGCTTTTTACGTGGAGCATTGAAAGGATAACGGGAGAGAAAAAGGGATCGACGAGGCGACCATTAAGTAATGGAAGATCGCGCGATAACAAATTGCTTGATCGTATATTGTGCCGCGCGCTTTTGGGGTGTTATGGGCAGAATTCAAACGCTATGGCGGTAACAAATATTGGATGGCAAGACGACTCGTCTGCTCTGCCAAAAAGCAGAGCCAAAATGGAAATAGCGGTCCTTGACCGATACAACCATGAAACGCAAGTCGGCTGATCAAGACGATGCTCCCAAGCGCATCCATCCATTCTTTACGCAAGCAAATAATTCAATGAGTAACCCGTTGCGGTGGATTCACCAGGTGCCATCCGTCTTGATCGGACGATCCAAACAAGCTGATCCTGGGCGCGATAAGGTGGCTGCGTTTGATATGGTAATGGCAAAGTCAGGCAACCATGTTTCCAACTGATGCACGGGCAATAGGACGGGACTTTGATAAAGACACGCAGCGGCAAGGTGTATGCGAAGGACAGCGGGGACTGGCAGTGGTGGCATACAAGCGTACCCGATACCATCAAGCAACTGTATGAAGACGGGTATGGCTTCTGTTTTGTTCGTGTGCTGCGCAAATCGACTCACGTGCAGTTTTAAGGTACAAAATCGTTATATTTTCGAACCAGAATGGATTAAACACGAGCCAGCGCGTCCAAAGCTTCCGTCACAAGGTGGAGACTATCACGGGCCAGGTAGCGTTAGAGGTACACGATAGGACAGTGGTCTGATCCGGGGTTCGATAGCTGCAAGTGCCAGTGTTATTCCTTGCAGCACTCGAAAAGGACACGTATCGGAAGCCCATGACAGGGATGTGGGAATGGATGGCAAACGAAGGCAACGATGGTGTCGAGATCAGCAAGGAAAAGAGCTTTTTCGTCGGTGATGCTGCTGGTCGCCAGGATAACTGGAAGCACAAGCATAAGAAGGATCATTCGGTCGTGGATCGAAAGTTTGCAGCCAACGCTCAGCTACCGTTCCATACGCCCGAAGAGTTTTTCCTCAAAGAAGCCAAAGCAGAGTTCAGCTGGGGAGGCTTCCATCCAGAAGAGTATCCTTCATGTAAGTCTTTCGCAATCCCGCACAGTCGATTGGTAACCGCGACGATGCAGTGCCGCTGTTCGCGCCTACGTCAACACCGCTTGTACCAGAGCAGGGGCCAGAAGTCATTGTGTGTGTGGGATACCCGGCCAGTGGAAAGTCCAGCTTTTGCAAGAAGTACATTGTGCCCAAGGGCTATGTTTACGTGAACCAGGTTGGCTTCCAACACGTTGCTGCGTGTCTCACAGACGCTCATCTCTTTGACCAGGACACGTTAAAGACTCGAGACAAATGTATAAAAGCGTGCCAACAAGCACTTTCTGAAGGCAAATCGGTTATTATTGGTAAGGCGCATAGCTCGCACCAAAGCGTAGATGACTAATGCAAGCAATAGACAACACCAATCCAGAAGCGTCCACGCGGGCTAATTATATACGACTTGCCAAGACGGCCAATGTGCCGGTGCGGTGCTTCTTCTTCACGGCCGACGAGCATCTGGTGCGGCACAACAACTACTACCGAACGTTCCACACCAACAGCGGGGCCAAGCGCACGCCGCTCAGCGACATTGCATTCCGCACGTTCAAATCCAAGCTGCAGATGCCCAAAGAGACAGAAGGCTTTGCGGAAATCAAACGGATAAACTTTGTGTTTGAAGGGGATGAGCAGGACAAAGCGGTCTGGAAGAGATGGTGGGTGTAAATAAACAAACGGGTGTTTTTCCCGGCAGCAAACACACAAGAAGAACACGTAAGCCTGCTTTTATTTCCAATTATACGCAAGGAGCAAGTATTATGTACTTTTTTTTTGTTCTCATTATTCACCGCGGGGAGACCACGCTATACAATGGTCGCGTCAGATGATGGCTGGCCGCGCAACAAACACAGACTTACCACGATTGTTACTGGGGCTGCCGCGATAGTTGCCGCCGCCTCTACCTCGATAGCCTCCACGATAGCCGCGGCCACCTCCCTCGCCTCCGCGGCCTCGTCCTCGCCCATACCCGCGACCACGGCCACCGCGGCCACCCCGTGCGCTGCTGCGGCTCTGGCTGTCATCGTCGCGGTCGGTTAGGCTTGGGTCGGACCCGTGCTGGCTCTGCTGGTCGTCTTCCTGCGTCTGCGGAGAGGATGAGGCCGTTGTCTCTTCTGTTGCGATAGGGGCAGGCTCCGAGGGGGTATCAGGAACTAATCTCCTAACGTATCAGTGAAACCTAAAGCGACAAGTGCGGCATCGGCGTTACCTGAGGGCTCGGCTACTTTGGTGTGATTGTTCTGATAGAGCGACAGGGCGGACATGTCGATCATGCTGTTGAAGGGGACCACAAGGAATACGGGAGGAGCGCAGTGCTGGGTGGTGGGTGGCGGGGCGTTGGTTGGAGCCAAGGGCCAGTTGGATGATGAGGAGTTTGTCTGGGCTTGGCTGAGCGAGTTCTCGACCAAGGTGCGAATCATGTCCTTCATCTGTCGGAAAGTGGTCGAATAACCCTCGCCCACGGCCTCGTTTGCGCCAGTGTGCAGTTTCCGTAACAGATCAAACACGTCGTCGTGCTTGGCTTGTCTGACCTGATCCGACGCATCCTTGACGGCAAACAGGGAGCTGCCAACGAGCTTGTCGCAGAGGTACACGATGGCGTCGATCTCGATGGCTGGGAAGGACGAAGAAATCACCGAGAAAAAGCCCTGTTGCGCCAGCCGCACGATGTAGAAGAAGTGCAGCATGGTGATGGTTTCGCTGCTGGATAATCCGCTGCGTCTGATGCTGTTTTTAGGTTCTGGCAACGGCGCATTCTTCTATATATATAGTTTAGCTTCCCAAACATCGCGAACTTTGTTCTGCTTACAAGCTTGGCTGACAGCCCTTCGAGTGTACTGATCGTGTCGCTGAGCGTCTGGTCGTCTTCCTGGCCATGCTACGAGTCACAACGGCGTTATTATCACACAAGCCAAACGTCGTCCATCTCAAGTACCAGTCGATCCTTTAGTGTGTCAATGTGGTCACGAATGATTTGCTCATGGTCCGTCAGGGATGATTTGTGTCTGGGGCTTCTTTTTTTAGCTTTCTTGTTGGATTTGCGTGGTGATTTCTGTGATCGGCGATTGGAATCACCGTTCGTGTCGTCATGATCGGGGTGATCTTGTACTGCGGCAGATTCAGAGTTCGTGTGTTCCTGCTGCTGTGCTACCAACGATCGGTCCTTCTTTGTATCTTCAGAAGGCTTGCTGGCGGCCGATTCTGCTGGACTTTCTGGTGCGGGGGCCATAATGTCGAGTGCGAAAAGTGGAAAAAAAAGTGGTTGAAGGAGAGAGAAAGACACGCGTTTGCTGGTCAAATTCTAGGCGAGCCCAAAATTTGCTACACAGCATAAGAGCCATTGTTGCGCAGTTAGCATGCAGCTTTCGAGTGGGAGGAAAGGAAACCGTCGCTTTCACACACACACATGCACCCAGCGCACGGTGTGTGGGCCTTGGCTTTTTTTTTGCTGATCATGCAGAAAAAGTGCTCGGCTACACGCTGAGCCCTATCCCAAAATACGGCCGTGGCACATGACGTTCTGGGGTGACGAAAGTAATAAACGGCTGTGCAATGACAGCGGATGGGCGGGCCGGCCGCGCTAAATGAAGCCTGCATATGGGTCCATCAACGGTGGCTGCTGGGTGGACGATCCCTCTACTGCCTGCAAGCCAGAGGCAGAATGGAACGGCGGACTTTTCCATTCGTGATACCAGGTAATGAAGGGGGGCAATGTACGTGCAACCACAGCATTTCCCGGGTTTGCTCCATTGTTTACTGACGCCGTCCACAAAGCGCTGGCGATGTTTTGATCAGACACTCTTTTAGCCTTTCGCATCGCACAAGACTAAACCGCTCTGGCCCACTGTGACACTAGCCGCTCATCGGCAAAAAGGTATCTTTTGGCTTCGGAGTTTCGCTGCCTTATTATTTCAAGGACAAGCAGATCTCACTTTGGAGCCTTCCCAAATCGTACCTTTTCCAACGTTTTTTTTTTTTCATCGCCCTCCCCTCCCATCATGTCATTCTTCGACCATTCATCCCGGAGAGGGATGCTTGTTGCCGGGGTGATTCTGCTGACATTTCTCCTGGCCTGCCTGAATTACATCATTACCTCGCCGGATGCTGAGACATCTTTGGACAACACTCCCGCCAATGACTTGCAGCAAGATCGTGGCGATGCAGGCCGGGATCCCTGGTTCTGCTCCTGCCACACCTCAGACAACCAGACGCAGCAGCAGGATGCGCCCAAAGCCGTGGCTCCTATGGACACGGGCGAATCAATTCCACTGGTTGTGCCAGAGTCATTCAGCACACCCGACCAGGCGCTGGTCGACAAGATCGATGCCAATTTGCATGACGGGCGCGTATTGGTTGTGGCTGCCTCCAACTACGGCATGCGGGACCATGTGTACAACTGGATCGAGTCGCTGAAGCGCACCAACGAAGGGGACAAGTTTCTGATGTTCTGCCTGGACCAGCAAATGTACGACCACATGGTGGCTGCGGGCTACAAGGACCACGCAGTGACCATCCCCGAGAGCTGGTTCCACGACGAAATCGAGGCCGGCTTTGAGGAGTATTACAGCAAAAAGTACCGCATCATCACGCACGCAAAGACGCTCATTGTTCAGCAACTCCTGTACATGGACATCACCGTTCTATTCTCGGATGTTGATATCGTGTGGCTGCGCCCGCGCATGCGTGAATTCGTCCATACGTTTCTTCAGATTCGCGGCGCCACCCATGCCGCCTTTCAGCAGGAAGGCACCGATCAGAGGGTGGTCAACAGCGGCTTCTACATGATGAAGCCCACCGACACAATGAAGCGACTCTTGGCTGAAACCATTTATCTGGGCGACACAAACAAGGACTACACGCAACAAGGCGCCATGAACGCCGCGCTCGACCATGTCAATCTGAACTTGCGCTATACGAATGTGGTGCTGCTCGACGTGCTGCACTTCCCCAACGGCTACGTGTACTTTGATCAGAAGTGGCCCGAGAGGCGCGGCGTGGAGCCGTTCATGGTCCATGCGAATTACCTGGTAAGCGCAGACTGGCCCTGAAGCGGCGTGTGTTTTCTAACGGCTTGTTCAGGTGGGTGACGACAAGAAGAAGCGGCTGCAAGAGCACGGCTTCTGGTACCTCGACGAACAATGGCTGGCGACCGTGGATGCCAAAGTCGGCCAAAAGTAGCATGATCCGACGGTGCGGCACCACGCCGCGACTCCCTACCGCATACCCATACACACACACACACACACACACACACACACACACACACACACGCACACGCACACGCACCCGCGGGCATTCCTGTCCACCCGTCCGCACACACCCTTCCCTCTCTTCTTTCATTATAGATGCATGCTGATTGTTGCTTTACCGGGACCTGCATCGTTGGTTGATCAGGCTATATGTATATTCTTTTTCCGCTTAATTCCCATAATTTTTCGGCGCACGCAGGCTGGGCCTTGTAGAAAATATAGTATCTTGTAATCGTCGCTATTAATAATCGCCTGGGTGTGCGGTAAGGAGCTCGCAGCCTGCCAGGCCAGCACCGGGGTGGGAGTGCAAGTAAGGAGATCACCGGCCAGCACTTGCGACGCTTGATCCAATATCGGTCTGCAAAACCGTGCAGGAAAAACAAAAAAAAACACCGAGAAAAATAGTACATGACACCAAAGCGCACCTCCTTTTTTTTTCGCAGTGGGTCTTTATAGCGAGTTGCGCTTTCTTTATTTGCTCGTTTTCCCTTTTTCATTCGCTTTCTCCCCCCTTCCTCTCTTTCCTTTGGTATTGGCTCTCGAAAGTGATTCTGTTCATCCATGAATGAAGCACCTCACAATGCACGCAAAGGCCACCAGCCGCGTGACTCGCCAAGGCGCAGAGCACCACATCCCAAGCCAAACAGGCCACGCTCCGGTTCCTGGGGTGCCCAGGAACTGCACTATTACATGAACAATGCAGATAGTGATGATCTGAGACACCAAGGCCGAAAGTCTCGTTTCTTATCCAAGTTAAAGATGCAGCGAGGTGCAGATTCCTTGCCAGGCTCCTCCTCTGTCATGACACTGTCATCCGCCGCTGTACCACCAGCTGAGTCCCTTAGCGGAAACAATAAGCAAAAGCGTCGCCCTCCGCTGCCCTTGGAAATGGTTCATCCCGACCAATCCGCCGCTGCTCACTCAACACCCCATCCTTCCCTAGCCCGCTACGAAGAAAAGCCATTGCCCGTGGAGCCTTCTTTGTTTGCCATGACACCCGCGAAAAACCATAGCAACAGCAACAGCAACAGCAACAACAACAACACCAGCAAAAAGGTAGCCTTCGTTTGCGTTTCTACTGCGCTCCATTTTCTTATCGCCCCGACTTTTTCTTCCTTTCGATAGCGCACCACAGCCATTAGAAGCATCGGCCGGTTTTTCCGCGCTTTGGGCAAGGTAAGTTAGTCTTTTTATTTTTAATGCAGTCTTAATTCATTTCCGCCCGTTCAGAATCAGCCATTGGAGACACACGACATTGACACAAACAAACAACCGTCAGATCCACTAGATGAACAATTATCCCTTACAATTAATCCTACTACTGTCACTACCACCTTACAACCAAAACAATCCAACGACAGTACGTTCTTCGCTGACTTGGAAAAAAAGCAAACTGAAACACTGTACTTAGATATACCACCGATATCAGAAGAAACGGAAGATGCGGAATCAATCATGATTCCAAACGAAAAACCTTGCTTATCGCGCAAACATTCAACGCTCAATTGCCTGCACACAAAGCAGCAAAGTCGACCCGCGTTGCGCCGATCACTTTCTCTAGACGACTTGCAACGAGACCATGCTGAAATTCCTACCATGCAACGGAAACGCCAACTGATTTTATCCCCAGGCAACAGTCGTGAGCGAACCAACAACACCACCGACGATGAAAGTGACGGGGATATGTTTGTGGACACAGACGTACTTGACATGCATGCAGCACAGGAAAGCCAGATTGCAGGCGACCGGCTTTCCAAGCGACTTTCGGGTGGTCATTTTGGATCTGCAGGAGGCTTGATTTTGAGTACCTTGCAGTTGCCATCACGCCAAACCGACGATGAAGATGAGGAAGCACGTATTGCCAGCACAGTGCATACCGAAACAAGCGAATCGGATACTATCGCCACTCCCCCCGATCCGGCCGTCCGCAGAGACAGCATTGCTCCTGTTGATCCGTATGACAAGGAAGAGGATGATCAGGAGGAATATAATCGTCTTGCAGCCGATACCGCTAAAAGGATATGGGAACAAGATCCGACTGTTTATTCCGATATGGAGCATATTGCTGAATGGATTGGCAACGGGTAAAACACAAAGGATATGGCGCCAAATGTCATCTAATTACTTGTTTTTCAGGAAATCACTAAGCATGACCATCTTGCAGCACTACTTTCTGTATTTTGATTTTACAAACATGAGATTAGACGACGCATTTAGGTTAGTGCAATTATAACACACGCAGCGACAAACTAAGCTCATCTCCCTAATTAAGAAAACTATGCGGAAAGCTGCACCTGAAGGCCGAAACACAGCAAATTGATCGCATCTTGGTAGAATTCGCCAATCGATACTGGGACTGCAATCCAGCTTGTATCTTTGGCAATTCTGGTAAACGAATATCACATGCATATCGACTTAAGAGTCTAAAAGTACCTTTTTTTACGGGTAGATGTTGTTCATGCTGTTGTCTATTCACTCTTACTCCTGAACACCGATCTGCACGTTGCTCAGGGAGATCACAAAAAGATGTCGCGATCAGCCTTTGTGCGTAACACAATGAATGCTGCGCGTGCTCAATACGAACGAACAATCGAAGAGAACGATGATGAACTGCTGCGCGAGGAGCATCGAACAAGCAACGTTACTTTTCGTTCAGTGGACTCCCATTCATACGATCTGAAACGAACGCCAAGCTGCAAGAGTTCAGCAAGCAACGGCAGCTTGGGACGTTTTTATAGCACAGCGGCATCTTCATTGGATATGACCCCTGCTGCTGTTATCCATGGCAACCATCCAACTGGAAGTAAGGGTTGGCAGTCGGAAGTTGAGGCTATCCTCAGAGTCAGTATGCCAAATTTGCTTTTCTCCTTATGGTGATACCAACCTATTTTTTCTCCTAAATTTAGGAAATGTATATATCTATTCGAAACCGTCAGATTCGACATCCAGCGTCCAAGGACGATGTAGAGCGCCAAGACAACCAGCCACGTCACTCACGAAGGCGCAGTTTACAGATTACCGGCAGTCGTGTAGGAGCGTTCAAGAGAAGCGTTGGCACAATCATGTGGAAGGCAGCGCGTGAAAGCATGATTGTTAGCGAACAAGCAGAGGTAAACGTATACATGCAATTGTGCCAAAGTAGGTCTTTAATGTACTTTTATACAGCTGGATCGGGTTTACGGAAACGGTACACCGACCAGTCCTCGTTCCACAGCATCTGTTCAAACGAGCACGTCATTCCCTCGACGACGTTCCATGTCTTCGCTGAAATCCAGCTTTTCCCAAAGTTCTCATCTGACGCAATCGAATTCCATCACCACATATCAAGCCGTTGCACCACTGTTACATCATTCCGAATTGCCCACGTCGTACACAAGCGCAGCACCTTATTACAAAGAAGGTTTACTGGTTCGCAAGCATTTGCTTGTAAAAGCAAATCAAAAGGCAAAACATCGGGATTGGAAGGAATGTTTCCTGGTGGTGGATCGAGGCGAAATTCGCATGTACAAGCTGGATAACAGCGGTACCTCGGAGAATCGAAAAAGTATGGTTCGAAGCAGTATCATGATCAGTCGTGTCAACTTGGCTGATGCCTTGGCAAATAACCCATCGGCAGCCGTTGGTGGAGGTGATTGGCTGGTAAGTCTCTTAAACTCTGTTTTTTTTTGTACGGAGACTTTAACCTCGATATATTAAATAGGCCAACGCGGAATCCATAGGTGAAATCGACCTGAAGCATACATTATCCAATGCACTTCCATCCGGATACAGTCGTCAACGTCCACATGCATTCGCGTTACAGCAGCCCAACGGTGGTGTATTTTTGTTCCAAGTCGGATCGGCGGATCAAGTGGTTGAATGGGTATCGACATGCAACTATTGGGCAGCAAGAGAAAGTAAAGAACCATTGATGGGCGGCGTCAGCAATATGGAATACGGCTGGGGAAGTTGCTTGGATTGCGTCGAGCTTGACGAAAACGACGAGGCGGTATCATGGCAACAAAATACCTTTCCAGTCGTAACAATCCATGAATGGCAGCCTCCCGTTCCTCCATCTGTAAATAGTGCCATGGAAGAAGCTGCTCAACTTGACGTATTACATAAACACGTCCAAAAGCTTAACGAGGAACTAGACAAGCATAGAGATGTTAAGCGCAAAATGGAACTTCGGGTATGCTTTTTTTTTAACTTTTATTTTTTTGCAGTGCGAATATTAACTGGCGTAAATAGTTTTCGGCACGAAGTACAGTAGGAGCTCGGGCAATGAGCAATTGGGAAAACAAGTCTCAGTACTTGTTGCATGAAATCATTAAATATCAAAACTATTGCGACGCAATTGAAAAGTCGCTTACCTTGCAGGCCAAGGCGGTCGAGGAGGAGCAACAAAAGAAGGACTCGATGGATAAATGATGGAAATAAAAATTACAAAGCTCGTTAAAAATAGCATTATTTTCATTGATTATCAACCATCAAGCAAGTAATAGTCCGTGGTCGAGCCAGCTTTAAGCACCTTTCTCCCGATTCATTTGCACGCTCTAGTTAACTCAAGGCTCCAAGTAGCATGGAGTTAAGCTGTCTCTACTAACAGAAAGTATTGTTCCTTACATATTGTTGCACTTTCCTACTTTGAAATGGAGTTGCAAATAGTAAAGCTACCTTGCGTGGCAGGGCTTTAATCGTAAATAAAGCACAGATATTTCGCTGATCCACCGTGTGTGCCTTAAGCTACCCCTTTCCAGTCATTTTTCACGGCTATAACTTTATCCTTCACCGTCCCAATGTCCGTCCCATGCATGTATTGTAACGAGAAGTTTAACACAAAGTCGCAAAAGGGCAATCGTCAACTGTATCATGTGGTTAAATTGGCTTACAGCCTCAGTATGTTGCAAAGTATTGTGTCTTTGTTTGCTGATATTAAACCTGCTTTTCGAGTAAGCAACAATTTCGCGTTGCCTTTTATTATTAATTTCACAGGTATTCGCTTTGAAAACAGCATTTACCTAGTTTACGTATCAAACTAGCACGTGGTCGCCATATACATATGGCGCACTAATAGTGCCAGATAACAAGCTAGCTGACTTCGCTTTGCATGCAATGTAGGTACATAGGTCCAAGCGTAGATGTAGTTTTTCATCAAACGGATGGCATGCTCTTATGTGAAAACGTATTATATAGCAGCACAATACATGCTAGTACTGGGACTCCCAATTTTTGCGATTTTCTGGGTTTTGGTAATAAACAAAGAATTGGAAAGCATATAATATTGACAAAAATTGTCCTTAGGGGTTAAGCTGCGAAGTTCCCGCTAATATTGACTAAAGCATCTAATACACAGTGGGTCCTACCGTTTACCACCATTTGCATCACTGTTTACTGCTCCTATTATCAAATGTAACTTATATAAGAGACAGGGTCATTGATCCGACATTTAAAAGCAGTTTCGGTATTTTATCGACATCACGCGACAGTATTACGAGCACGCTCTGAAATCCATTGTACTTCACTTTTGTTACGGTGAGTGATCACGGTCGAACCTGTTACAACTATGCAACTGTGACTTCAGCGAGCTATTAAGATCTTCATATTCCTGGTAAATAATCATGCTAGAGATTATATGGATGAAGGCATGTTATCCACTTCACCGCATGACATCCATGTATGTCAAAAGCTAAATACTGAACTAGTGGAAGTATCCATGGATCAACGTTTGAAATATGGAGCTACGTACGTTTCGACCAGCTCACTTTGCAAGAGAGAGTGATTTCACCGAAGCGGTTTCTCTGACAAGTCAGTCACCTGTGAAAGCAAAAAGCATCTCTATGTGAGTTTTCAAGGACTCCACATATAGTATCACTTATGATCAAATGACCTAGGCAGAGATTTACCGAAAATTACATTGGTCGTGAAACAATAGCAGAGAGTGAACTGGATCCCCCAATTAAGTGGAAGCTTTATGTTCAGGTGACTACTAATGCTATGCAGCTGCACGATGCACGATGCACGATTAATTAATGGTGGCAAGGGAAAAGAAGAAAAAAGTGCTGGAACTATCTGACATTACCATGTGTAGCAATGGACTCTTTCCATTGCTTTTCTGCGAGTATATTAAAAAAATGATATTATCTCGAGACAGTATTTTTCGAAAAGAGCAGCTACGGAAAGCGATTTTCAATCATCCGGTTGCTGTACACGTATTCGGGGTATACATGGTACCCCTGATTTCAAGCTTTTGATCGTGTCGTCTGTCAAGAAAACATGCTATTGTGTATAAGAAGCATGCTACTAATGGAAGCATAAGAAAAGGAGAAGTGACAAGTGGTGTGCTTTTCGTGCATTAGGGGAACGATAGACTTTTCACTCGACAAAAACATCAAGTATTTTTTCCTTTCACCTTGACCCTCCTGCCACATATTCTCCTTATTATCCTTTTTCCCTTTTTTCCAACTCTCTTTTGTAGTAACACACGTTATTCAACTCATGTCGACAACCACTACAATACCCTAACCACTCTCTTTATCAACAACAATGACAACGGCAGCTGTAAACAGTACTAACTGCCTCAGCAACACTAGCCGAGATTTAAATGCACTTTTGTTTAAATTTAAATTGATAGACCCGTCCAGCCATTGGAACAGCAGAACCGGGGTAACCACATAAAAAGATACAGTACAGCCGGGAAACATATTCACAAAGAAAACTGTAGACGCGCGCAAAGCTATGGTCCACTTTGGAAAGCACAGTTTCTGCAATTTTAATGGGAACGCTTTCAATACTACAAGATGCTTGTGAATGTCAACAGCAACAGCGACCATATCAGTCCTCGCCCTGGATAGCCACGCAAATGATATCAATTACGCATGCGTCGGCGCAGTTATCGTCAATCACTCGATCCTTAACAGACACACTACAGCAGCATGCGCAAGAAATGACCGAATCATCCAAGATGAGATCAACAGCAAAGCCCAAAACATATCGATTGGATACGTCTGTGTATTTCAGGAACAAAGTGACGGCAGTGTACGAAGTGGCACACAAAATCAAACGAGAAGTCAACTCTATCCTCCAACAGGTTCAGGATGTCGAAGCTTTACTTTTACAAATGGCTGAGAAAGAGAGCTTTAATCTTGAACAGTATCGCGAGGTATGCTGAGAAAAAATTGGAATGTTGTATAAAAAAAGACTGATAACAGACCACAAAACAAAAAATATGTAAAGACAATTCAATACTCACTCATAACTCATACAAACCAACTTGTCGAGGCTTTGCTGGAATTCTCTGCGTCACCCTCGATAATCGTCGTCGAGAAAAAATTTGCAGCTGATTTCGAGCATAACGGCGTCGCCCTTTGTGTCAACCAGCACCAACGAGGAGCACCTTCTTCCTCCTCTCAAGCCGCCGTCACTCGAAAAGGTAAAGTGTCCCACTCTCTTATATATTTTATATCGTTCGCGTGGTAAAACGTGTCGATCTCTGTGCAATGTTACGCAGTTAATTGGCCCTTGCTGTTTTATTTACTGAAAATTTCCATGCTTTAGGTTCGCCAACAACACGCATGCCCAACTCATCTTCTGTACAACCTGAGGACAACATGGGCGAGCAACTGCACCCAAGGTAGCCGGAACAACAAAAAATTAAGCAGATTGTAGCTTGACTAATATAAAATATTTAGCGACGATACTACTGTACCATCATCAGGCAAGTGACAAAACTCATTTTTCTTTATCACCAGGGAAAAAATCGGCCGTATGTGATACAGCAAGTCCTTTTCCTGGTCCCCCTTTGCCCATAATAATTTGCAGTATTCCCTCCGCAACCCTCTCCGATCAATGAAAAGAATAGCTCCTTTCCCATAAAAAAGTCATCCTATATCACTGACTCTCTTCTTCCTTTTTATTAGTTGGCAAGCGCTTTCTGCGCAGCATATCTGGATTCAAAAGCCAACCAGCAATGACAAGCGTCGCTTCTCGAACAGCCACGACAGCTACAAACACTCAACATGATTACTATCATCACCACCCTCATTTACAAAGACCCATCATACTGGACGAATCAACCAGCTCTCGAACCAGTAGTAGCAGTGGCAGCGATATTGTATCAAACAAAGGAATTTCTCCACCTGCTATTCCGCACAAACCATCCAAAAGCGCCAACGCACTGAAGATGCTTTTTGGTGGCCGCAACCGAACAGCAGCGCAAAAGACCACTGCTGTCCATTCCAGTGGCACTGAACTCAGTAGCAAGTTGTTGGCTGATAAAGGCCCGCTGAGTCATTACAATACATCAGTCTCAAGTTCAACTGAGAGCCTGGTAAAGGGGTCGGAGCGAACCTTAGACGTCAAAAAACGAAGAGAGGTATGTAAATAAACAATTGTTTAAACTTACTGCTACTGTTGTTACATTTGTTAACAACATATTTTTCTTTTTTGCCTCTTTCCCTCTGTTCAACCCCCCTTCCCCCTGAAAATAGCCGGATGTAGACACTTCATCGCTCTTCTATTACTCTCCTGCACAGTCCGAAAAGTCAACAAATTATGTTGACAGTCAAGCAAAGAGAAATGGCTACAAAACGCAGAGTATATCGGTTCAAACACTTGCTCCTCCATTTTCAAAGCGTACGACCATCCGAACATCAAATTTTATGCCCGAAGACCAGAGTAGTAGTCCGGCTGTGGATAAACTGGTACGAACGATGCACCGCAAGCGACAAATTATGAGCAGCGAAGACGTACCCTATCTTGCTCAGCTTCAGCCATTTACTCTATCAGCAACAGCCGTTGAACAATCACCCATTGATATGCAAACAAATGACGACAACGATAAACTGGTGTCTGCTTCCGATTCTTGTTACTTTTCGATCCAATCATCGTCATCGCAACAATCATTGGTGTCACCCAATAGCAGTCCATCATATCAGGGCGAAAAAAGGCCTCTTTCAACAGACAGGAGTACCATGTCAAGCAACTATGTACAGAATGGATCAGACAAGAAACGTATGGACAAACCAGGACCGACAAGAAGACCAAGTCATACACCACATGTTTTGGTCTCGATCCACACTGAGCACGCTGAACCTACTTTTGTGTCATCTACTGAGTGCATATCAGCGGAAGAGGCAAACAAACAAAAGTTCCTAAGCACCCCCATGAATGGCACATTGAAGCACTATCGCTCCGAAAGCGATCTCACTAGACTAAAATCGATTTGCGCCACAGCACCACCAAAAAAGTCTACACCTACGAATGCAAAGAAGCCACCTTATTTGCTGCCACCGAATCAATACGGAAGTAACAGCTCGCTCTCATCGGTAATAAAAACGCTGGTCGTCCCGCAGAGATCAAGCAGTATCCGTAGCAATCGGTCAGCCCACCAGCCAGATCAACAGAACAAAAAACTGCTATTGGATAATGCTGCACATGAGTGCGCCCAAAACGCAAAGTAATATGTGCATGTTTGCTTACCAACTTTTTTTTGACACCTGTTTCATGTTTCTTTGTTGCTTGCAGCAGTAGCTCATGGAACCTCTTGCGTACCCTCAAGCGGAACCAGTCTTCGTTGAATTTGAAAAAGACATCAGATGACGAGGTATGTTGTTAGCTTCTTTTTCTGTTTTCCATTTTATTTGCTTCACATGGTCTCATTCTTTACCCAGATTTTGCGACAAGCTGGCCTTGATCCTATTAAAACAGGTACTTATTTCTACAGCATTTGAAACCAAATTCTCAAAAGTATGTAGGTTCTCGGATTGAAAAAAGTACCAACACAAAAGCAGGCCACGGTGACCAGAGTGTGCTGCATGTATCCGAGAATGGCCGAGATGTGCTAGTCCTCGAAATGACTGCGGGTAAACTGCATGTGGTTGCTGGTACTGCCGAAAAGCTATTTCTAAAATTGGCTGATGAGACTGCGCAAGGTAATAATTACAAAAAAGTACTTGGGCTGAAGACTTAATATGATTATAGATCTTGACTATGTCGATACGTATATAATGAACCATACAGCATTTACCGCATCAACAGAGCTCTTAGAAAATTTGATGGCTCGATTCCATCTTGAAGCTCTTCCTGGTGAAACTGAGTACTTTAAAAAGTGGCAGCGATGTATACAAGTCAAGTGAGTTGATATTGTGATACAGCCAGAAATATGTATACTGACAATTGGGAATAGAGTTCTTAATGTTATTTCCCGATGGGTCAAGCTTCAATATCAAGATTTCAAGAAGACACCCGTGTTGCAAACACGATTAGAAGCATTTCTCAACGGTGATATCAAACGAGCCGGATTTACGACTGAAGCCAACATGATAAAAGAAGCATTGGATCTGCAAATGGCACGTCATGCACGCCAACGGCATTCCCTGGTAGCACTTACTTCACATTCATTGGCATCCTTTGGCAGTAATAGCAATATTGCATATCAAGCAAGCTCACCGCCGACACCTTCATCCCTTGGATCACCACAGTTTCAACGAAGGCCATCGACAACAGCAAACACGCCATACCTACTTTCTTTTGTGTCTACACCTCCAAGCTCACCCACGTCTATTTCCTCCCCACCCTCCTCACCATTATCATCACCGTTACTTTCACTCGAAGCTAGAGATATTGCTCGTTATCTGACATTGGCAGATTTCTACGCACTAAAATGTATCACAAGCTACGACTATCTTAACGGCAATTGGCGGAAACAAAAGTGCCCAGATTCACTGGTGGACCATGGCTATATTGGCATGATGACCAAACGTGCCAACATGGTAAAGCCTTTTATGAAATATTTATAGCATTTCTTCAAGTGCTAATTTTTTAATGGAAATGTAGTTAACCCATTGGATACCGCATGAATTAATATCGATTCAGCAACTGAAACAGCGCCGCAACGCTCTGCGTAAATTGATTGAAGTCGCAAAACTGTGCCTTGAATGGAACAATTTTCACACGAGCATGGTCATTACTATGGGACTGATCAGTGCACCTGTCCAGAAACTCAAAGAAGTATGGGAATCCTTGCCAAGTCGCGACACAAACACCATGGCCACGCTGAAACGACATCTTGACGTGAGCAACAATATGGCTTACTATCGGCAGGCACTCGCAAAAAAAGCTAAAGCGCCAGCTGTACCATTTTTCCCGCTCGTTCTCAAAGATTTGACCTTTTATTCGGACGGCAATCGAACAGTTCATCAGCAAGGGTTGATCAACTTTGCGAAATTTCGATCGCTCACACAGTTTGTTCACCATATCATCAACTACACAAACGAGAACTATTGGTTTGCCGGCGACCTTGAACATTTGGCGTTTTTTTCTGAGCGACAACAAAATCAACAATCGAGTGCGGCTGGTCCGCTAGATCACGTAGCTGAAGCGATCGAGTATGGCCTTCGCGCAGTGGCAGACTGTTATAAGGACCCACATTGCGAAGATCACCTACTCACGCAGTTATAATAAAGAGGAGTTACCATGTAGATACATTATTTTTTTGACATCAAGCTGTATAATAATACATATTTTTATTATTTATTAAGAGCTGACGGACATGGTGAATCCCTCAGTACCTGAAGGTACGGGTACCTCCTCATCCGCAAAGGGTGATGGAGTAGTTTCTGTAAAATGGGGTGCCGAGGAGTCATTGGCAAAACTCGTGGTGGCTGCAGGCGTGGATGTGACGGATACCAAAGGCGAATCATCGTCCATGTTCATATTGAGGGGAGGAGAGAGCCATTCATCCCAATCGGCTGGGTTCTTGCGATCGCCAAACACATGAAGTGCACGTACGCGAATGCGATAGGTACCGGTCTTAACATAGGCTGGTTGATTAAAGGTAGCCCAAGTCTGATACTGACCATCCCATTCGTAAGCATGGAAGGACATTGAACTGGATGTCATAGTGCGAGTGTTGCGAGGCATCCAAGCACGATTGAACTGACCCCGTTCATCGAACGGCACGGTACCGATCACCTTTTCATCTTGTATCACCTGAAGTTCCACAAGAGGTGTGCCTGTCAACAAGCGTACTAAAATCGTTGGACGATGCTTTCGACTGTATGCAGTAGTCTCATTATTCTTGACGATCGAGCCGTCATAGCTGCCAATGCTTGGGAATGGATAATCACCATCGGAGGAGCGGTCAAGAATAGGTAAGCTCGACATGTTGCCGATCATGCCGATATATGGTACCGACGCGGAGAGCGATTTGTCAGACGTTTCGATACCCAGATAACCACCATAAATAGCATGCGAATTAGGATGGAATGACGAAGGTGGTTTCACGGTCACTTGAACATCGACCGATTTACCAGCTGCAACATCGATTAGCTGCTTATCAAAGGATATGGATGAAACAGAGTTATCCTGAACTGCAAAGCTGATAGGTTCAAGGGGCACCTTGTTGGACACGTTCTTAGTATCGTAGCCCGTGACCGTAAGTGCAGCACCATGAACCAAGTTGAACGAAAGATCCTTGGTACCACGGTTTGTGATCGTGATTGTTTGTGTTTGCTCAAAGTGCTCAGTGTCGTTGAAACTGAGCTTGTATGGTGATACGCTAAACTCTTTGAATCCTTGGATGGCACGTGTCACACTGAGTAAACCCGCACCTTGACGAATGGGCGAATCACCAAACTGTGGGAACTTCGTAATCGGCGAGCCAACTATAATCACTGTCAGTTTCGTTTTACTATGAACGTTTGCTCATGTACTCTTACCCGGACGAGCAAAGTTCATCAAGGCACCTTTAGCAATCGCGGGTTCCACCTTTTCTTTTACCGCATCCAAAAACAAGGCGATGGAACCAGCGACCAAAGGAGCCGACATGGATGTACCGGAAAGGATACCATATCCACCACGGTAAAGAGGCATTGTTGAGAACACATCGCCACCGGTGGCGACAATCTCTGGCTTCAAAGCAAGCTCGTTTGTCGGGCCCAATGAGGAAAATCCTGCGATAGCGTTGGCAAGACCTTTTGGTGCCGCCAAAGCGACCATAGCGCTCGTGAACTGGCCCTTAACGTGCGGCGTATGCGTTCTGCTGCTAGTAATGTTGAGGATTGCCTCCGCAGCTACACGGTTGATGAAAGCTGAAGGCAACTTGGCGGTGTTCTGAATGCTGGTGATTGGTTGGACTGTCTCGGTAGTATCCGTATAAATAAGTGCGATTGCCACACCGGCTTTGTATGCATTATCCAACTTTGTGGTCAGGTCGCATTTGTTGTCGTGATGGATCAACGTGATGGAGCCGTTGTAGTTTTTACCATCAAAATCCTTGCACGAATCGTTGAGAGAGGTGACAAGAGGCAAAGACACGTTCAAAGCGAGCGCCCTGTTGACGATCGTACGATAAGCTATGAGAAATAGAGTTAGTGTTTGTACGTTTATGGTGTAAACAAACCAAACTTACGTATGTTGAGAGCATTGCTTTTGGTATCATTATCGTTCTTGTCATACACCGTCAGAATAAACCCAGGCAGTTGGGTGTTCATCGATGATCCGACTGCAACCACACCATCGGCTGTGGCCGGGGCTGCCGTCAGCATGACGCCGCTTGTACCAATGTTACCACTAGCAACAACGACTAAAATAGCATTAGGCTAAATTTAGAGGAAGGTTACACTTTCTTTTTCACTTACCATGCACACCGCGTGACACTAGCCTGTCAGCAACAACAGAGACGATATCCTCATGCCAACCACCATCTTGGCCAAAGGATAAGTTGATGATATCCATTTTAGCCTCGTACGCCATTTCCATGGCTTTGATAAAGATATCCGTTGTAGCGATCTGCGACTTGCAACCAAACACTCTATTATAGTGCGTTTGTTTTTAGCTCGCTGATGCAGATTCTGGAACTGGCTTTACATACCTCCACATGCCTATCTTTGCTGCAGGAGCGACTCCAGTCCAGTTCTTTCATAAAATAACAATAGGTTAGTTGGACTCTTTTCTCGGTGGGCAGGAATGACTTACGAAACGACTATCCGTTGCACCAATTAATCCTAAACGGCAAAAGCATGTTAGTCTATATGACGTAAGTTCAAGTAGAAAAAAAAGATTATCTTACCGGTAACAAAAGTACCATGACCGGTGGCACCAACTTAAAAAAAAAGATTGTCAGTCAACATTATTTACCATGACAACAAAGGGAATAAAGTTGAATGATACTTACCGGAAGCAGGAGGGCAGTTATCCAAAGGATCATTATCTTCGTGGATCGAGGCTAGAGTTCCATCGTAGTCGTCACCAACCAGATCGTGACCGAACTCTATTTTGCATCCAGAACCGAAGCATCCGCCCAATGCTGGGTGGCGATAATCAACACCTAATAATGTAATTCATGTTTGTATTTCGAGCAAAAATGCCCCTTATCGATCAACCAATTCATTATTTACCAGAGTCAATGATGCCAATGCGTATATTGGAGCCATTGACACCCAACTGATGATTGGACTCACGGTAACTTTGCGTGAGCGCTGGGACTTGTTCCTAATGAATGTAATAAAAGGGAATAAGGCGCAACTTATTGGAATCTTTTTTTCATTCAGGTAAAGAGCTATAAACAATGACGTACGCGCGAATAAGGCTGCAGAGTG
This sequence comes from Fennellomyces sp. T-0311, assembly GCA_025266875.1. Classification (NCBI taxonomy): domain Eukaryota; kingdom Fungi; phylum Mucoromycota; class Mucoromycetes; order Mucorales; family Lichtheimiaceae; genus Fennellomyces; species Fennellomyces sp. T-0311. The sequence continues at coordinate 265,552 of JALLLT010000012.1, forward strand.
ATGGCTTGGTCTGCAGATGGTTCTTGTCTAGCGTCAAAAAGAGCCGTGGGGCGTGTCTGATGGGAAATAGCCCAGATGTTGACGACGTCTGGGTGTGCAAGGGCAGCTTTGGCGGAAACAGAATCCGTGAATTCGACCGAGGCGCCATACAGCAGGTCGGAATCGTAGGTGTAGCGCACTTGGCGAATGGCATGCTGGAAGAATGACGACTTATCTGGCGATCGGGCAAGCTCGACAATGTAGCCATTGTCGACTCGCTCACCGTGAACACACCATGCCAATGATAGGAGGGACAAGAGTATACTCGAATACCGCATTACTCTATATAGCTCCCCCTTATTTATATGATTAAGGGCTGTGCGAAAAAGAGAGAGAAAAAGGGAAGGGAGAAAGGAAAGTAATGGGACGGAAAAGAGAAGAAGGGAGACGGATTGGAGGTTGTCAACAAAGGAAAAAGAAACGCGGACACAATAAATTACACACAAAGCGGAACAGTAAAGGAACACATGTAGTGGCTATATATAGGAACATGAGAGCATTGCGAGCTGCCAACCACGGTTGGTATGGTCGCAAAATTTCATTTTGCAGATGGAGATCGGAGAAGGCACCGCACACATCCGCTCGTCATACGTACTCGATTCTGTAAATACTTTTGTGCTTCCAGCTTATGAGCCTAAATTTTAGCAGCCAAGCACTTCAGTGACCATCGATGGTTTTGCTTTGCGTTGGTGTTTCGGAAACGAACCTTTGGAAGGAATTGAAAATGAACTATATCATCTATAGAACAGAAGTCCTAAATCAGCCTACGTTAGCAAGATGCTTCATATAGACGTCTCTTTGCTTTATTTAGTGCTCAGAAGGCTATACATACAAAATCTTCTGTAATTATCCAATGCTACCTAGCCCCCCAACCCCCCATGACTGCTTTTTTTACATGTCGTGCAAGCAGGGTCGTGAATGACATGCGCGTCATACCGCGTAGTTTGTATATAGCGTACCAAGAGCCCCTAGCTGTTCATTACCTATTGTAAGACCACGTTTTTTTTTTTGCTCAACGTAGCTTAATATAGTAAACTTGGAGTAATTTCCTCGCCCAAAAAGTAATTGCCTGTAGTTGACACTCTAAAAAGTCCTGGACAACATTACGTGGTTGTAGCAGGAATTTGTAAGGAAATATGAAGTTGAGACGTGAAGATTGATTCGCAATGAAGAAAGATAAAAAGGCGAGTTATTCACCAAAAATGATAAACTTCTTTGGCTTAGCAAATCAAAGGGTAAGGTTAGATAGTTTGCATTGCAGTTAACTGATATATTTCGATTGATACCTAAAGGGCATTTATATGTTTTCTCCGATATAACTTCGGGGGAGGGGGTCTCACTGTGTATGGATATTATAACAAGTCGGCCGGGTACACAATGTAATAGAATATATAGTGTAGTTTGTGTTCAATATACTCTTCCTAGTATCCTTTACTTACGTACTAATGTGTATTTATAAATAATGCAAAATTTAGCCGTTTCCATCGACCAGCAAGCGCACGTATTAAATCTTTTGAACCAGATTCCTACCATGAACAAAGTAAGCGATCTTCGATTATCGATAGTTATTACGAACTTTACTACGACAAAACAGATATTCTAGTGATCTTTGAGATGACTACTAAACCATGTCAGTACAACAAATCTTTGTTGCATGAGAACAAGCTACTTGTCACGTAGCAGAATGTGCTTTGTCATGACATTAGTTCACAGTAGCAGCTTCGGGAATATTCCATAGCAGCTTGATATTGCAACAGCTGTGGCAGTAGAAGCTTGCTGCAGTAAGCGAGACTACTATGTATATACTCTCAATGGCATATCTTCTGCTTCCATGGTGAAAGTCACCGTATGACACACATGGACAATAACGAATAGTAATCATAGCACACTTCTTTTATTTCATTGAGAGCTCACAAATCAGCTAACCTCCTCATTACATCAGACTTTGTCTCGCAAATGAATAGCTGATCTGTGCAAATTAATGTGTCTACGCGTCGTTAAAGCTTTTATGTGCCAAGCTCTACTGACTTATATTTGATCATGACATGCCAACTAGTGTCTTTAATGGAATGTCATCGCTGGTTGCCTAGCTAATATTCATTCTGGTTTTGTTTCTCAGGGTACTCAATATTACTGGTGCCATAAGATTTTATATCACGTCGTCCTATGACATCCCATTAACCAGCGAGTGCAGTATGTCTCAGACCCGACGTTGAAGCGATAAAATTGGTTCTCAGCATTTTTGCGGTCGTTTCGCTTCGTTCGCATTCAACAATCGCAAAAAAAGCAAGAAACGTAGTTAAACTAGAGCATGGCGTCGTATCGTTCACCATCACCAGACCGTTATCGATCTCCTTCGCCTTCGAGTAAGAGAAGAAAGCATAGACATTACGAAGAACGTGCATCCAGGAGTCGCAGTGGCAGCAGGGATCGTTCCCACCGTCATAGATCGTCTACAACGCATCGCCACAGCTCGCATAGAAGCTCTCGGCGCTATGACGATCGATATGACGATCGACACGATGATCGATATGATGATCGGCGAAGCACTAGCCACCGCGAAAAAAGTACCCGCCATCACGACAATGTAAGTACTGAATCGCGGAGTCAAGCGCATCATCCGTCCGCGCAAAGCGATACCAAAGATACCGCGACTGATGCCGCTTCAGGAACACCTGCGGATGCTTCACAATCTGTAAGTCTCTCTCCAACTTTTCTCTGAAATAAGAGCAATGTTTTTTCATGATTGCTTCTATTAGACAATGAAGCCGATCGACAAGGACGAATTAGCACGGCAGCGCAAAGAAAAGATCGAAAAATGGAAACGAGAACAAGCTCTAAAGAAAGCGGTCGAGGACGAAGCCAAAGCAGCTAAACAAAAGGCAGAACAAGAGGAAGCAGCCAAAAAAGCAGCAGAAGAAAGGGCTGAGCACGAAGCAAAAGCAAAGGAAGCTGAAGCTCAAGCCCAAGAAGCAGCAGCTCAAGAGGAGGCAAAGGCTGTCGACGATACCACTTTAGCTAAGCCAGTCGATGAGACGGCTGATGTAAAGGAACAAAATATGCAAGACAAAGCACAACAAGATATCCAGATGGAAGAGATGACGGAAGAAAGTGGCAAGAAGTGGAGTCTAGAGGATGACGATGAAGATGACGAAGATACGATGGAATACGAAATGAGCGATCAAACACAGGACGATGCTGAGCGAAGTTTCAAGCCCCTCAGCAAGGTCACAGATAAAGAAGACGATGGGCTGGTGGCCAAGCAACTGCAGCCGCAGCGAAACTTGTTTAGTAGTAATAAGAGCAACCAAGCGGAGAAGGCTAAGCAAAAGACTGTCGTCAACCTCAAGCCCACGAAGCCAAAGACGATGATGAGGATTGGTCTTGGGAAGTCGGCGGCGAAGAAAAGGACGGTGACTCCAATGGACATCACCCCCTCAGCACCGGCCAAGCCAAAACCCGAAGCTAAGGCAGTAGCGGAGGATGCCAACTCTGCAGAGATGGACGTGGACGAGGGAGAGGTGGATCCACTCGAAGCGTATATGATGGATGTTACGGCAGAAGCACGCAAGATTAATGAAGAAGACAAGAAACGAATGCAGGAAATGAAAGATCAGACTGAGAGCAGACCCAATCTGGATGAAGAAGAAGCATTGCCTGAGCCGGTTGACAACGAAGACGAGTATGGAAGCGATCCAGAAGATATCTTGGCGTAAGTGCTATTATATGAACCGCGTGGCTTTACGACAACAAAACTGAGAAGTGATATCGTAGATTGGCTGCCAAAAAGGCCAAAAAGAAGGATCTTGCTGTTGTAGACCACTCACAAATCGACTATGAGCCTTTCAGAAAGAACTTTTACATTGAGCCTCCAGAACTAAAGGAAATGACATCGGATCAAGTGGATATGTTGCGCATCGAGCTTGATGGTATCAAAATCCGTGGTGTCAATTGCCCAAAGCCGATCCAAAAATGGACCCACTGTGGGTTGCCTGCTGGATGCCTGGAAGTGATCCGCAAGCTCAAGTTTGAAAGACCAACGTCGATCCAAGCCCAGGCTATTCCTGCGATCATGAGCGGCCGAGACGTCATCGGTGTTGCGAAAACAGGTTCTGGTAAAACGATTGCGTTCTTGCTTCCCATGTTTCGTCATATCAAGGATCAGCGGCCGCTGGAGATGGGAGAGGGACCTATTGCTATCATCATGACGCCGACCCGTGAATTGGCAACACAAATCCATCGCGAATGTAAGCCTTTCTTAAAAGTACTTGGTCTGAAGGTAAGTTGTAAATATAACTGGATATTGTCGTGCTGCTTACTGACAGGATGTGTTCTACTTCTTGAAGGCTGTATGCGCGTACGGTGGCTCGCCTATCAAGGATCAGATTGCCGATTTAAAAAGAGGGTGTGAAATCATTGTATGCACTCCAGGACGCATGATCGATTTACTTTGTGCCAATTCAGGACGTGTAACAAATTTACAACGAGTTACCTACTTGGTTCTGGACGAAGCGGATCGTATGTTTGATATGGGCTTTGAGCCGCAGGTAAGCATTCAATTATATCTTGGAGATATGCAAGATTTACTAATGCCGTCTTTTAGGTCATGAAAATCGTCAACAATGTCCGACCCAAGAAGCAGACCGTTCTGTTTTCTGCCACCTTCCCCCGCCAGGTAAGGCCCGTCGCCTGCTGTCGTTTCTATTGCATACTTATACAGGTATAGATGGAAGCGCTTGCGCGCAAAGTCTTGAAAAAGCCGCTGGAAATCACTGTCGGTGGCCGGAGCGTTGTATGCAGCGACGTCGAGCAGCACGTGGAGGTTCGAGAAGATTCTACAAAATTCATTCGGTTGTTGGAGATTCTCGGTCAGTTCTTCAATGATGAAGGTGATGAAGATGCCAGAGCGTTGATCTTTGTTGATCGTCACGAGGCTGCTGATAACTTGCTACGCGATTTAATACGACGCGGTTACCCATGCCAGTCGTTACACGGTGGCAAGGTAATGTGAAGCTTGTCCTTTATCTTGTGTTCGTGTGAATAACAAATTCTGCGGATAGGATCAAGTCGACCGCGATAGCACCATCGCAGATTTCAAGTCGGGTGTGAGCAATATCCTGATTGCCACATCAGTAGCTGCCCGTGGTTTAGATGTTAAGCAGCTGAAACTGGTGGTCAACTACGAGTGCCCGAACCACATGGAGGATTACGTGCACCGCGTTGGACGCACTGGAAGAGCTGGTAATAAAGGTACGGCATACACGTTCATTACCTCAGATCAAGATCGTTATGCGCTGGATATCTGTAAGGCTCTGAAGCTCAGTGGGCAAGAACCTCCTCCCGACCTGCAAGGGCTCGCAGACCAGTTTCAAGAAAAGGTCAAAGCGGGCAAGGAACGGATGGCAAGCTCAGGATTTGGTGGCAAAGGCTTGGAGCGGCTTGATAAGGATCGTGACCTGGTTAAGAGAATTCAAAAGCGGGTAAGTCGCTGACGTCTGCTTCCTTGATAATGACGGTGCTTATGATGTGGTTGACAGGCTTACGGTGGCGAAGATATGGAAGAATCCGATGAAGAGGAGATCGAACTTGAAAGTCGAGTCGTTTCTGGAAACGGAAAGAAGGATGAAGCTACGCCAGCCGCCGCATCGGCACCTGGCGCAACTGCAAGCACGCCCGGTGAAGGTACCAAAGCAAGCGACCCAGTCAGTGCGGCTGCAGAAGCTGCAAAGAAAGCTGCTGCAGAGGTGGCAGCCAGGATCAACGGTATGCTTGGATCAAGCAAGGCCAGGAGCGCGCACGATGTCATGTCGGACATCAATGCCCGATTTAACCAAAGCGCGGTGCAAATGCAAGCAGACGACAAAAAGGAGGAGGGTCGACCAGTGTATGCTGAAGAGATCGTCATTAATGACTATCCTCAAAAGGCTCGATGGAGGGTCACCAACAAGGTAGGCGCAGGGAAACGGGTGTATGCGATAGGTGTTAATGTACCCCATCCAGGAACAAATATCACAAATCACGGAAGTTTCTGGAGCAGCGATTACTACGCGCGGTACGTTCTTCCCGCCGGGGAAACAGCCGGGCCCCAACGAGCGCAAGCTTTATCTGTTCATCGAGGGCGATTCGGAGCTGGTTGTGGAGAAGGCCAAGACGGAGATCAAGCGCATCCTTGTGGAGGCGACGGTCGCGCAGATGGAAGCGGAGGCGCGGACAGGTGGTGGTGGCGCTGGAAGATACACCGTTCTGTAAAAAAAGGCAAAGCATACGTGTACAGTTATCTGCACAAAGGTTCATTAGTAAAATAATCTATTTCCTTTCAACCATCCTATTTAGCCCAATGCAAAACAACGTTAAAGTTGGCAGGAGAAAAACCGCTATCGGGCATCACCACCAAACGAGTAAGGCATGCACTGATCGATAGGAAAGGAATGAGCTCTATACTGCACTATAATTCGAGACAGCACGTAATAGCAGATTCTCTGATGATGCAAATCTCGATAGTTTACTGTGCAGAAAATGGAAGCAGCGATGTTATTTTTGGAAGAATGGGTGTATAGGTAGGATAGGATGATGTACAAACACTACGCAAATCATCCGTTAGTTTCGCCAAATCCGTCTTTGCGAATGTCAAATAAGCGCCCCAGATCTTTCCCTCCTCGCAGCAGACGGATGCTTTTGAAAGCGTTGCCGTTCGGTCGCTTGTCCTTGCTCACTTTGCCGTGCTGGTCCAGTATCTTGGTCTCGAGCGCCGTGGGTGTCTCAAAGTCCTCGAATATCTCATTGTCTAGCTCAATTGATATGCCCGTGGAGCCATTAGCTTTGACGACCTGATTGTGTGTGCGCAAAAGATCAGAAAAAGCTCTTACAAACAAACCCCATCAGCTACCCCTGCATGGGACTTACTGTCATTGATTTCGACACTACGACCTTACATGCGCTGAAATTTCGTTTGTATACAATGACGTCGCGCTCCCTTATCAAGCCCTTTCGACACATGTCTTTAAGCGTGATGTTCTTTGAATCCCTAATAAGAGCATTTAGTAATGCGCTCGTCCGATTTAAAAAGGCTGAAGCTAAAAGGTCCTTGACGCTACCCTGCAACATTATGCATCTTGTCTCTATCGTTCAGCTCTCCCCAGTATGTCTCGAAGGCTTCGTCCTACAATACACACAGGTGCAATTCGGTTACTACGGATCTGAATAGGCGCAGCTTGCTACGAAGCGCATTGCTACGCTGTGTCATGCCTTGAAACTGTCATTGATAGACTCGGGTGCAAGATTGCTATGAGTCTGCATGGCTGTGGTGTTCTCGTCTGCGTAAGTGCTGAGATCCCCGGCGGCAAGCATGGTCTGCCAGTCGTCCAGTGCGTTCCAGAAGATAGGGTTCTGCTCTTTGGAGAAGAAGGCCTCTGTGATTCTGCTCTCGTTGGTGTCGACGGTCGGCAACAGCCGTGCGAGCTCGTCCTGCTCGCCTGAAGACAGAAGTTGAAAGGCCGAAAATTCGAAAATGGACTGACCGACTGACCATCAGCATACACAACCAGATACACTCTCACACCACACACACACGTTGTTCTTCTTCTCTTCTCTCTCTTTTCCTATTTTAAGGGTTGCCACGCAAAAGCCTTACCTCAAGTGGTATGTTAGCAAGCGGGCTGTTTGGATCGCTGCACAGGTACTCGACGGACCACGGGTCGTATCTGAACTTTTTGTACGGCTGCTCAATGGCCACATTGTCCTGTGAAGAAGGATCGAGAGCTGCGGGGTCGGGTGAGCGGATCATGAGCTGGCTTGTCTCAAGCGCCATGTCTTCTTCTGTCTGAGTTCCGGGACTGTCGCTCTTCACATGCGGCGGCATAAACACATTTTCAGACGCAGGATCAAAGATCGTCATGTTGGCATCAAACACGCGCTAATGAGAAAAAAGAAAGTTTTTGGCAAAAGGTCCAAGGAGAGAGAGAGAGAAGTAAAGAAAAAAAAGAATGGTGCAAACCTACAAACAGAGGCGCATTAAACTGTACAACTGATCACGAGATCGCATCTTTTGCTCTCCCCCACCCCCAAAAAAACCACGCTTGTTCTTTTTGGGTGGATCCATTCTTTGCATGTACGTCGCTCGCCTCTGCCATGCTCGTTTTCTGTATGGAGCCGTAGAACCTCGCCCTGTTGTCCTGCCAATTAGGTTCAGGAGGGCGCAAGTCCGCCGTGGATCTTCCTGGCTGGCTGCGTTGTGTCGGTCCGTTGCCTCCTATTGCGTCCAGGTTAGTGATAGTGGGATCATGCAAAGCTACATCGATAGTCATTGAGGCACGAGCTCAGAGTGCCGTTGCCAGCCAACCGTTTCTGTTGCTTCCCATCTGGCTGCTAGGCAACCACTGAGCACACACGCCACCACGGCCCCGTTCGTCTTGTTGACAGCATGCAGGTCAACCAGTAATGTAAGCCGCCTTGCACCCGCGCCATCCCTTCGTGGCCGATATTAAGAACCTTGAAAGGACCTTATTTTACTCGCAGCCGGCAGCAATCGTTGCTTTATCAATTGAGAAAAACAAAAAAGAATTCTATTAAACAGTGCCTGAATCGATTAGGCCCGTCGGAACCCAGTGCGATACAACAAATCCGATTTGGGTCAACTTCTGCGCTTTCCTGTTCCAGGCCAATGACAGTGTCGTCCCCTGAACGCAATCAAGCTTACGAACTCGATACAGCATTTTCATTGAACCATGATGAACAGCTGACAGACGATGAGGTGTTGTCATTGTTGTCAGACAACGATGGCCAGCAGCAGCTGCTTCCTTCGGCCCATCATGGCAATCAATCAAGCGCATCAGTATTTTCTTTCGAATCTATTCCCATGATCCCTCTTACTGAGACTCAGGTGCGAGGCCCCGAGCTTCAGAAGAAAGTGACATTCGCCAACGGGCTTGGATTGGTTATTGGAGCAATGATCGGGAGTGGACTTTTCAGTTCTCCAGGTAAAAGGGTAATACTCTGCTTTTACGGATTTTCTTTTTATTCCTTGCTGGGCGTCATCTCCTTTATACATCCAAGAACTCTATTTGAATAACCAGGTCCATTGTTGTTTATGTAGGCCCCGTATTAGAAGCAGCAGGTGCACCTGGAACAGCACTTGTCATATGGTTTGTGTCCGGCCTGCTTGCGCTATGTGGCGCATTATGTTATGCAGAACTCGGCACAATGCTTCCAATGAACGGTGGCGAGTCGGTCTACCTGTATCGAGCATTCGGTAGTCTCGTCTCGTTCACCTTTGAGTTTGTGAGCATCGTCGTGCAAAAGGTAATATATGGTCCCTGGGTAGTATGGTAGTGGATGACAAGCGTACTAAATTTACTTTCTGTGTGTCACCTAGCCTGGCGGTTTAGCAATTGTGTGTACCGTCTTTGGCGAATACGTGTCCCGGATAGCATTCCACACTTATTTCTTCAACATACCACATGACTCTGATGAAGCCGTCGAACTTGCCGATTCTGTGATTCCAGGATATCTTCCAAAACTCCTGGCTGTATCCAGCCTCTGGCTCGTCAGTTTAATTAATGCAGTTTCGACCCGGGCAGGCATTCGTGTTCAGGACCTGTTAACAGTACTCAAGGTGTTGTCTGCCGTTGTTATTTCTGTAACGGGTGTGGTCATGCTTGCCAAAGGTACAGTAGTCGGCAACAGCTTCCAGGGTGATCCTTTTGCCGGATTCGACAAGCTCGCCTTCGGTCAATACGCATTAGCATTCTATTCTGGTAAATGACCAATGCTTTTGGATAATTAACTTGCTAACTTTGCCAAGGCTTATGGGCTTATGATGGATGGAACAACTTGAATTATGTCTCAGGAGAAATGAAGCAACCCCATCGTGACCTGCCTCGGGTGATCATATTTGGTTTGCCAATTGTGATCGTATGCTATCTGTTGGCAAACGTGGCATACCTCGCAGTGCTTCGCCCTGAAGTTGTTATGCACACCAACACTGTCGCTATGGATTTTGGTAAAAAGATTTTTGGTCCTGCGGGAGGCATCTTATTAGCTGTTTGTGTTGCGCTGAGCTGCTTTGGTGTAAGTAGACAACTGCTCTCCTTCAAACGTCAGTTCTAACTATGTTTGTGCAAATAGACGGCAAATGCTAGTGTTTTTACTGGAGCACGGATTATTTACGTTTCCGCCAAACAAGGACATATACCCAGCATTTTCGGGAAGCTAACCACAAACAGACAAACTCCATTGACCGCCATTGTGCTACAAGGCGTTTTGACAAGTATCATGATAATTATTGGATCATTCCGAGCCCTGGTCAATTTCTATTCAATATGTGCATGGATGTAAGTCCTTTTAATTAAATCAGTAATGGATACGCATAATCTAACGCACTACAGCTTCTATTTTCTTGCAGTACTCTCGCTGCTTGTGTTTCGATATACCGAACCTGAACTCAAGAGGCCTTACCGTGTATGGCTAACGACGCCCATCCTATTTTGCATCGTTGCACTCTTTCTGTGTGTCACGCCGTTCATGGAAGCACCATATGAAAGTCTCGCCTCGTTGGCGTTTGTCTTATTGGCAATTCCTATATGGCTGGTCCAAGTTAAATTCAAGGAACCATTGGGCAAGGCTTGGAATAGTAAGTGTGCATGTACCTATTTTCTCCCTGTGCATATATGTAACCTAACCACCCACGTTCCAGCATTGGTTGATCGTGTACGAGGAAGGCGGCACCAAGGATATCAAGGGATGAACATGACAGAGACAGACTAAAAAGTTCAAGTGTTGTAATCCATAGATTTTATATAGTTTTCTTGTCTTTCATGGTAACGTGCTTATGGGGTACGTTTCACTTTACGTTGTAGATAAATTATAATAATCGCACAGAACGCGAGTTTTGACTTTCGGCAAAAAAAGGCCTGTCAGTGGGGTTGTCGCAGGGATGAATACAATGAAGAAGGTGCGGCTTGTGTATAGGACAGTAGTATAGCCGATCAAATTAAAGTGAAAATAGGGAACAGGGGAGGGGAAAGTTAACCTATGCGTTCAGATCCGTGCTGTGACACAGCTGATCAAAAGCCGGGGCTCTTTCATTTTTTGAGTTCATTGTTCTGAGGTCTATGCTGAGCATCAATTGAACAGGCGATCAATCCATCGCCTATGTAAACAAGGAGTGTCCAGGGGAATATATGTATTTTTCTCTCGTCAAGCTACTTTTGGGAAAAAGGAGACCCAACTCTCTTTCGCTTGCAACCAGCGACTTTATCCTATAAATGGTGTATGCGTTAATACAAACTGCTGGCCATGTCACAGTTCTTTTAATTTCACTTCTTGCTTTACTCCATCTCGCCGGAAAACTTATTCAACGACCATCAAAACACCTGAACGCGTGCACATTTTACTATAAGCACGGCATGCTATCCGATAACGTAGACGATACACACGCTGTTGTGCCACCCAGCGGCCATGCATCTTCTCAACAGCAAGACGAACTCAGAATCATCAATGGCACGAACACGAACGCGAAGGATCAAAAGCATATGACAGTATCTCATCCTGAACCTCTGGTGATTCCTCCTCCATCAGTAATTACACAAAGTGATATCTATAATATCATCAGCAGCGATGTAGGGTGTACATCTGTCCAACAGCGACTCAAAAATGCAGTAGAGTCTTATGCTACAAACTGGAACACGCAGTATAGTGCACTAGCAGATTCATACGATAAACTTCAAATGATTCGAATGGACTTGGAGCATGAACTCGTAATCCAGCAAGCACACTACGACAAAGCTGTTCGCGAAATGAAGTTTTACAAGTACAAATACCAGCATGTACGGCAAAAACGACAAGAGATCAATTCCCCTAGTAGTGATGTTTGGGAATACGACAGAAAAGGCCATAAGCCGCGAAGACACCTGCAGCATGATACATCCTACGTTTCAGATAACAACGAAAGTTGCTGCGAGACTTCCTGCAGTACATCATGGACATGTTCGTCTGCAAGAAGCAGCATAAATACGGTTTCTACACGCTTCATTGAGCCGTACAGCCTAGATGACGATTCAGCTCCACTGACTGACGCTGACGAACAAATTGACCTGATGGCTATTTTGTCCGTGACTGATGACGAGGCACATTTCACAGGCGGCCCAAGAAATCTCTCAGTTGAAAAGATTGGTGCGCAAGCCCCTCCACCATCGCACCCGCCTCCACCACCTCCTTTAACTTCGGCACCCTCAGATTCGGCCCAGGAGAGCCGGAGATCATCAAGTTTGGACCCTTCAAACGAACCGGACCTTTCTACTCATACACGAAATATGCCTTTGTCGTTTGCTTGTGGTGATGGATTCTGGGACACGATTGCGCGCGGGAAAAATAATAAGGTTGAGGTAGATACCCTGATAAGGTAAAAAATCCATCTTTCCAAACTTTCATACTAGTTCAAATATGGACTAAAATCCGCGCTTTTTTATTATGCAGCAACTACCTGCGCCGCGGAGGGCAGCCCAATGTCGCCAAAAATTCAAGCTCGCTCAAATCCGTGAAAGAGGGCTATGGCCTAATACACGCATTGATTGCAGTCAAAAATTCCAGTGCATTAACTCAAGTGATTGAAGCGGGTGCCAACCCCAACGCAACATCGTTATCTCAAGATCAAGTTGACTGTATCACACCCTTGGTATTGGCCGCCCAACTTGGCTACCTGAACGGCGTTCGCCTTTTGCTTGAGCGTGCTCGTGCGGATATTTTTCAACGAGGTCCTGATCAAATCACAGCTCTACATGCAGCCATCCAAAAAGGCGCGGACGATGTCGTTGTCTACCTTTTACGGGCATCGAAATATGCATTGCTAGATATTGTTGACATTCAAGGTTTGCTAAAAAAAACATTTTTGGTGTCATTCATTTTTTTCTCATTGCTATAAAAAAATAGGTGCGACGCCACTTCATTACGCATGTATGCATGGACGAACGCGCATGATGACTATCTTTATTCGGGATTGCCATGTTAAGCGAGACTCTCGTGATAATAAGGGGGAGACCCCCTTGCATTACGCAGTGCGGCATCGTCGTCTCAAAATCATCACTCGATTGGTTGGTGACTTTGGTGTTTATCCAAACCATTATGTTGCGAAGCAAACACCTACACCTCTCGATCTTGCAAAATCTGGTGGTTTAAAGACCATCTATGAATATCTCCGTGGTACGGGTGCCAAGACCACAAAGGAAATGGAGAGAACAGCAAATCGATTCTCATCCAACACTCATTCAACAACATCAGGGTCGGGTACCAATAGTGCTATCAGTAGCGTTAGCAGTGGCACAATTGCCACGCCAGTAAGAGCAAGTTATACATCAAGTACCATCAGTGGATCAACTACAACCACTACGACCACTGGTAGCTCAGCAAGAAGTGTCATCAGCTCAGGAAGTGCAAGTATCCTCAGTAGCAATGAATCGTCTCTCAGCCGAGATAGTGGAAGTTTTACCTTATCTCGAGCCTCAATGTCCTTTCGTAACACCTTTTTTAGTAATTAACCTTGATACCCCACTATACTACGAATATTCAGACTTCTGTACATAATAAGATACTTATAAATATACTAGTAATTTGATACTATTGTCCTCTTTGAAGTGATCCTCTCATTTACCGATTGTTTTCATTGTTATCTAATATGCACTTAATATTCCTCTATCACTCAGAAGGATGTTGTCTACTCTTCACCAACCCAATGTTTATATATAAGATCAATTAATCATACGCACAGCAGTAAATCGAACTATGTAAGTGTGCAAAAAGTGTTGCTCAACACGACCCCTGCGTGTATATTATTTAGCTTTAATTAATCAGTGATCCTGATCTCTATCTCCGAGCCTTCATTTCTACTTCCACTTGAAATTAACACCATAGTACTTCTCTTTCTTTTTGTCTTACGTATTTTTCTCTTACCATCAATCACGACTTTACTACATTTAGACTTTGCCAGAGCGGAGGTACCTTTCTAATGACAGGGTTCCGGCACAAAAATAGACTTCTTAGCAACTGCTGTGGTATAACGTGTTCCATAGAAATAAACTATACAAGGATCAGGAACATCCCAGCCAGTTCAAGAATGTTCCAATGCGATTACGCAATAAAAGCGGGGTTATTGACTAATATAGGAAGGCCGAGAATTCGCTCGTTCGCATTGTCATTTTCACTTCCTCTCTTTTCCTGTTGACTCCTAAAGTATGGAATTTCCTGAACTTGGAAAGCATTGCACATTCGACGGGTGCTCACAACTAGGTTTGTAAAGACTGATTGGCGCAATGGTCATGTGATTAACTTTATGATTGAATAGATTTTCTGCCCTACACCTGTTACCACTGCAAAAAGATCTTTTGGTACGTAATATTACTTGCAATACTAAGCTCACGCTCACCTCATGCTTTTCTTCAGCCAGGAACATTTCAAACTCGATGATCATCATTGCCCGAGCTTAAACGATCCACAGCTTGATGTTCGGCAAGTATTACTTGCTCTATGAGATTGTTTGACATTTTACTTATACTTTTGTATACAGAGTGCCTACTTGCCCGATCTGTGAAAGCCCTGTTCCTGGACCGAGAAACGAGGATCCTAACATACGTGTATGTGTATTAACGTCATTACTTACCGTCTGAACTAATGCAGTTGCTGTTTTAGGTGAATCGACATATCCAAAGCAACTGCGCCGATACCAAAAGACAGTCGAACTTGTGTCGACAGCGTGGATGTAAGGCGAAGCTGCTTGTGCCGATGCAGTGCTCGGATTGTGGGAAGGCATACTGTGTAAAGCATCGTTTGCCAGTAGACCACGAGTGCAAAAGGGAGACTCGAACTACGCCGATCAACAGTAAATCTTCATCATCAGCCGCAGCTTCCGACCATAAACCTGGTATATCAGGGCTTAAAAACCTGGTATCAAGCAACAAATCCAGTTCAGGGTCATCAAAACCTGAGGCAAATAGGTAGGATCTAAGATATGTTCTTGGTTGCCTAGATACTGATACGTATATTAGACGACCTAAACGACAGCAAACTGCGCAAGCTCGAAAGCAGGAAATGGCACGTCTTAGGGAGAAGGCAAAGAACGGGGTAGGCTGTTATAATGGCTAAAAAGAAATTGGTTCTCATGATTCGCATCGTGTAGCGTTTAACCGAAGACGAGGAGATACGATTGGCCACATTGCTATCTTACGAAGAAACGCATGGGAAGAAGGACAACTGCTTAATAGCATGATGGAGAAGATGCTATATACCTCATAGACGTACTTTCTACTTTATTTTGAATATATATTGTAAGTTTACCATTTTAATCCTTGAATCAGGTGTAATGGGTTATAGTGCAGCCTTTCCTTGCATTTCTCAGTGAACGTTACGTTACACAGTTAGTAAATTGGAGTGTACGTTCAGCATTTCTACAAAAGCTCGCTTGTTTTAGAAACACATAGGCCTTGGAAAATACCATAAAAACCATAACTCGTGCATATTGTATGGAAATCCCAATACCAAAAACAATTAATAGTAATACAGTGCTCAACTGTTAGTACCCTATCGTCGTTACAAGTAACTGGAAAACAATTTTTTTCTCGCAATTGAATGCACTGGTTTATCCCCTTGGAGCATATGTCATGGCAGCAATAATATCTTACCTAATATGTACGTCTTCGTAACTCGTTCACGCTTTGACAGCCCGTACGGACAAAGCTCTTCATTACACGTCTCATGAAAAAATTCTATTATATACGTGTATGGTGCTGGAAATTTTGTCAACTTTAACGCTATGATTGTCTAAGCTATGTCTTTTAAAGCCTGCGTCGTAAAGTTTACCGGTGGTGGTCAAACACAAGATAATTCTGGAATCGTAAGTTCTTTTTAAGATAATCAATTGGCACAGAACGATTGGATAGAGAGCATATGTACACCATCATTGAGGAAGAAGTATGAACAGTTTTCACTGCCGCTGTACGCTGCACTTTTTAAGAATGCTTTTGCTCATGTTTAACGCTACTTACGTACTAACCGGTTGATAGTATGTATAAGGATATGTGTTATCTCTTTCATGCTAATATATGTAAATTTACAAAAACTAACGATCCTTCATAGAAAGGCGCTCTAATTCTTTTGCAATTGATGCATTATATCTTCCCTTCAAAATCTCGTCGTCAGCCCATCCAGTAAAGCCACTGTATTCGCTTTCATCACTGTCGCTCTCGTCACTGAATTCGCCCAATGAATAGGATGACATACTTGATGTATCCATATCAGCACCGTTGCCAGTTCCTCTGGGCGTGTCATCTTCGTCATCACAAAACATACCAAACACTTCGTCGTGTAAGGCGTCTGAGGATGGTGATGTCTTGTATTTCCGTGGACCTGTGGGAGACGTTGGGCTACCAGTGCTGTTGCTTGCGTTACTGGTACTACCATTGTTGTTGCTGGACGTAATACTTGTCATCATTATCGACCGTGACATGCCTGATCCGGAAGGTTTACGAGATACCATAGAGTTGGATCGGCCTGGCGTAGATGCAGCGCTGCGCCGCCCGTTGCGGTTGTTTGACTCGACCACAGCAAACGATTTTTGTCGTTGGCGCCTGTTCCAATGCAAGCAGTTGGATAGCGAATTGAACCAGTCGGTCGCCTGGTCTTCTTTGCAAACCTGAAGGGAAAAACACATCAGCCAACTAAACGTGAGCTATGGTATGTACACCTACTGTAGGGAATGGGTATTTAGAGGCTGTCACCTTGATATGATCACCCTCTATATAGTCCTCTGTTAGTGTGAGAACAGCTTACAGGGGATCAACGTGATACTAACGTTTGAGTTCGACTCGACCACGACCGTCGAAACTTGCCCAGGCAGTGTTGCGTGAGTTGTAGGGCACACATATACGCAGTTCCATCGAATCAGGGACCAAAGTAGGTCTAAAGGATAACGTATGCGGACAGATAGGCGTGATGAGTATAGCATGAATGGCAGGATGTGTAAGGGAGCCTCCGGCAGACAGCTAAGTTGAGCTTGTTGAGCATATTTTAGTATGTTAGCCATTGCTAGCTGGCTTACAGAATATGCGGTGCTTCCAGTGGGAGTAGAAATGGCCAGACCATCAGCCTGGACAGTGGTGAGGTGTTTATCGTCTCCAAACAGCTCAAGTAAGCTGACATAAGGACTGGGACCTCGGTCAACCACTAAATCATTGATGACCTGATACTTTTCAACTGGCACTGTCGTGAAACAAGGGATCTGACGATGTTCCGTCATGTCATCCTCCTCTCCCCAATCCATCTCGCCGTTACCCGTTGTTTCTTCATCGTCCTCAAGATCTTCGCCATCCACTTCACCGAACTTCTTGCGCCGGCTCTTCCTGGGCTCCTTGCACCATCCACCTACTGTGATCTTGCCTGTGACGGGGTTGCGCTTAACGTTGCGCAGCTGGATCGTCTTTGCATCCTCGGGTGTTTTACAGTCCGGATGTGGAACACGACGATACACGGTGCAGGTGATACGGCCACGCAAATTGATCCGCACGCCGTGCTGCATTGCGCGCGAGAGATATTTGTCATAATTCTCGAAACCAAATGGTGTCAGGAAGCCCAGAGAGCCCAGGTGGAAGGGGATGACAGGCGGAACATAAGCTTGGAACAGCCACGAGGTGAACAGAACCTTCAAGGAGAGCGGACAAATCAGTTTCCGAGGAGCCACGTTTAGCCAGTTATTTTATGCATTACCGTGCCGTCGCCTCCAAGCTAAACAGGTTGTGGTTAGTATGTCTTCTGACCGCACCAAAACCAGCCTTACTGTGATGATGAAGTCAAACAATTTGGGCTGCAGAGCGCATAATTCAGGGTTCCAGAAGCGCAACTTGTCTGTGTATTCGGGGTAACGTTCGAGGATCCTCTTGTAGTGGAACCCTCGCGCGCTCTTTATCTTTTCGTCGACGTATCTGCAATCAACCCCTCGTGTAAGACTGTTTCATATTCCCTAGTCCGTATCATTTGGGCTCTTTCTGCCTTACACAGTCAGTCCGCTGGGTTGTCCGTATCTAGGCGTCCTGATCAGCCAAAGCGCAAGCTCACGAGTCATGCCAATGAGCGACAGATCGCCTGGTTTTGTAAGAATCATGACCGATTTCGGATTATCCCATTTGATCCGTGTTCTGCCTGCAAAGCTTGTGATTCAGTAATGGATCTCGCGGCCTGCCTTTGGTTGTTTAGCTGCATTACCAATCTTTTTTGAAACCTCTCGTACGGCGCCAGCTGTGTCTGATAAACGCTCTGAGGCATGCGCCCCTGAAGCTGTGGTGGCAGTGTTACATTCGTCTTGCTGCCGCTGTGATTCCGGTTGCGACTGCTGGTTCAATGCGGCTGGTGACAGATTAGGTAACTGGTACGATTGTTGCTGTGCTGCCGTTGCGTCTGTCATTGGCGTATTCCTGTACTAAAAGTAAAAACTTGTTCTGCTGATGGAGGTTCCACGATTAAAAAAAGTGCACGAAAGTTGTAAAGCCGAATAAGAAAAAGGTAAGTTGACGTGTACAGAAAGACAAAAAAAAAGATCGTTATGGCGACGGTAACTTTGCGGAAAAGTTTGTGTAACCTTATATTATAACATGGCATGTGGTCCCTGGCAAGGCAAAACGATTTGACATTGCGACAGCCGGCGACTTTTGTCCTGTTTTGAGTCATTTTCACGCCTGGGAACATATTTTCATACTGTGTCGCTATATAGCAATACTTTTTGGTTTACCATAATCTTGACTGCATGTGGCCTCCACGGCGTAACGGGAATACATCGGCCCACTGCTCTTAGGTAAGCCAGCTGGGTATTTAATGTTCCCTGTCTAGGACTTACAAATTCCAACTGTACTGGATACCTTAATCTTCCTATCCACTATTAGCACCATGCAAGTTTAGTTAGAAAGATGACGATACTCCTAAAAGGCATGGATCTATAGCTGGTGATCTGCAAGCTACATTATACTTCCTACTCTGTTTAGTTGAACGGTGTGGATGCTGAGTGTTCTTCCTTATTCTACTTAACACATTATACTATATGTAATTCATGAAACCTTTTGGTAAAACACTACTCTAAAATTGCTAAGTAAAGACGATAACGTATATGTGTTTAGTCTTGCTGCTGTCAAATTAGAAATGTCGCAATTGACTGGTGTAAATAAATGATAAGGTAGTGAAGTACAGTTTGTCGTTACAGTACCCATACCCCGTATATATCAATGGGCTGATAGCGTATGTCTGGTTGAATAAAGCAGCTTACGTATCAAGGACACGGATGAATTTTCACTTGTTGTAATGTACTGGGTTAAGTATGCACACATACGCATGGATATGTTTCGTTTATCACCAAAACTGTCGCATACCTCACATGATTTACGTTTGGATGGACACGCTACAGGGGTCTGGCATGCGTGAGAGAAAAATAGCATGCGGAAACAATGTTAATCACTTTTACGCGTCACCGTTTGCAGATCGTGCTAATTATTGTCCAGCTGAAGTACAGTTTACCGCATTTGACTATGAAACATGGTGCTTTCTTTTAACATAATTATACGAAAATATTTACTTAAAGAATATTCCGCTGCCATAGTGGTACGATGTCCCTTTCTTTACATTTATGCGTACTTAGGGTTACGAGCTTGATTGGAGTTGTGTCATGTACACATGCATATGTCAATTAGAACGTAAGTATCCTGTACGCACTTCTGTCGCTAGTCATGTCACGTAGACCATCTAGATTTGGATTGCTTTTATACAACGGCAAGGATGACTTTTTGTTGGTGAACATATATGACAGCGTGGTACCTTTAATACGAAAGCTGCATTCATATCTTTAACGAGCTATATACATACAGCACAAAAACGACGGATAAGCAACAATTCCAGCTTGATCCATGATGGAATGAACCATACAGTTTTTTCTACAAGTAGTGCACAAATGACTCAGAAGGTTGGTCATTGAATTGAACATGAGGTAAAATTGGTGTACAGTTTTGGTATGTTACTGAAGTTCTTATTTTCGCTTTCACTCCATGAACCGCCTTTTCATGTAAACGACGATTTAGAAATCTTCCCTACCCGTTCCGCAACACGGACGATGGAGTGAAAAGCACATTAGGGGGCATAGTGTCATATCTCATTCGTACCAATGCTCATCATACATGATTAACGTTCGCACTGATGAAAATGTCGATAAAATCTATGCTTATTGCCAAGGAATATTGGAAGATACGTATTACAGAGGGCGAAAGCATTTATAAAACGGTGAAGATGAAATCAATCAGTTATGGAGTATGGAACAGCTCGTTTGAAAGCAAGCAACAGCGTGTCCACTCAAGAATGAGAACATATTACGGGTCGCGTTCAAAGGAAAAGCTGCTTGCCACCCAATTCTCTACACGATACCTACAAAACTAGAATTTTCTGCATAGCTTATTTCTACTGTGGACTCGACCCCGCTGGGGCATTTAGCAATTCGGCTTTTACTTCACACATATGAGTACAAAAGATCTTCGGAACTGAATCAAGCAGTCGTGAGCACACTTAGTTGCGATTGGATAATTAATGTGAATAATCTGAAAAAAACATACAAGTGCAGACACATCCACCAAGTCGTCGAAGTACCATCTGAGCAAAATGCGAAGTTAATCATTGACATAATAACTGGAGTTATTCTTGTCGCCTCCAGCTCCAGCTTGAACATTATACATTGCAAACGCTACGCATGTGGCTGTTTACGGTGAACATCCTCCCCCATCAAGAGACATCGATTTATTTGGATGTTAGATTGTTAAAATCCACGTAAAGCTTATAAAAAAGATAGAAAGCATTCAACGGGCCCAGCTAACGAGTCAACTTTCTGCTGCGAGTATTCTAAATGATATGCTGTCTAATAGTGACGAAATTAAGATAATTGGAGATGTCAACTGGATGCGTGGGCGGCTCAACCTGGAGCCAGGCGTTGCCTTCAGCAAGAACTAGAAAGTCAACTTATTAGGCATCGAGGATATCAATAACAATCATTTATCCTCAACAAATAATCTGTATTTAAAGGTTTTTTAGGCGAATTAAAGGCGAGAACGACAAACGCTATATACGAGCTAGGCTTGGAAACGGCTATTGCTTTATGAATAGACATGCGTACATTGCTCCGCGCATTTATTTATTACCATCTGTAAAAGGTTTTAATAATTTTGAATAGTAAGATAACGGAACTCGTAACATGGGATCGCTGCCCTAGTTATTTTAGGTAGTATGTATCTTTAACCCCTCCAAAAATCGAAATTGTACTACGTCCTAATAGAAACATGATAGTAGTACATGTGCACACATCAACTGGCCACAGCAGATCAAATTTAATAATATAATAGTCCAACGTTGTATAGGAATCAAAGAGACCTTTCTAATGTATACTCTGTACTGTGCTGTTCTGTTAATGATCAGTGCAGGCATAGAGATTGTGTCTGTGCGCTAATAACTGGTTGTAGTCGTGAAGCAACCTCGTGACGACATGCCTTGTGTCCTATCATCCTGCAATTGCCAGACCCGCTTTTGCTCCTCCAGATGCAATCCTGAAAGTAATGGCTTAGTATATATATATATATATATACTATCATATGCTGCACTATCACTTACGCGATGGCTAATTTAGCAGCTACCTGAACTTTCTCCTCAATATCGGCAATCTGAACGAGAGGTTGTTGAGAGAAGCCGCCACTATATACTTCTGATGCCAGCCGTGAGCTCCAACCAGTTGCAAGAGTGATGTAGCTGCTGAATGACCAGCGGCTTTGGGATACTTTTTCTGACCAAAGTAATTCTCCGGTTCTGGCCACCAAGCAATACAGCATTGTGTTACACGCAACGTAAATTCGCCAATCGAGCTCACCGACGTTACCATTTCCATCAAAGAGAATTGTTGGAAATCCAAGTCGCCCTTTAGGACATGGAAAACACCACAGTTGATCCCCTGTCGCAAAATCGAATCCATAACAACGGCCCCAGGATGTGGCGCATACTACCCGATTTGTCTTGGTTCCGTCACATTCCGATTCTCCGCTTTGTATACTGGTGACAGTTTCTGTATAAGAAGGTGTTCGAAGTTGTGATGAAGATGATGTGCGAGAGTGATAGTTATCGTATCGCTTGCCCGTTTCTGATAATAGGCCTTGAAGGCTATCGTGACGTTCTTTTGAAGGTTGACTTGCGAACGGGGTGCTCAATATGGAAACTTCATTGCAGAGCCAACGTCGCTGTGGATCACAGTTCACGCACAGCAAAGTTAATAAACACTTACACCTAAAGGTGCGGTATATATACCTTCATTTTTTGTATCCAAACTTGCTTTCCTGTCATCAGCTCAATACATGCTGCTTTCCCGTTTGCACCGAGGAGGACTTTATAATCCTCTGTGACAAAGATAGATATAATTCCTCCGCTTGATCCAATGGGTGATTTGATCCGCCACAGTCGTCGACCGTCATTTTTGTGCATCGCGTATATCTTTTTACCTCTTGCACAGATAATAATGTCCTTTGGCTTTACCGAAGATCCCAGATCAATTTCTTCTTCGTGGGCTACCACCCTTTTCTTGCTTAAAGATAAACATCTGAAGATCCTCCGAGGCGCCAGTACGTTGTTTGTCCGATCGATAATTCTCTGAGAAACCATGATTACTGTATTGAATGTACTGTTTCAGGATCGTTTTGGAAGAAAGAGATAGGGGATGCTGAGCACGCCAGGTGGATATAAACTTAATGCCAAATTCAAATGACTCCGCAGATCTGTGTACATGTCAACTGATCAATGTTCTATTTCAGGCGAAAAGAGGGCGAACAAAGGTATGGGAATTTGAAACTAGTGGGTCTAAACTACTTTTGATTGAGGTACAGCTATAGAGTCGAGTTTGAAGAAGAGTGCTATTGTTCAATATAACGGTGAACTATAGGTGGTACGTAAACTCTTATATATTCTAGCTGCCACCACCTTATATCACTAATGCTTTGATAATGTTCTTCGATAACGAACATTATTGTATGTAAGACCACGTTAGCTGGGCTCTTTAGGATGAACTAAACTATATTCGTACTCCTTTAAATTTATCGGGAATTAGTGCCAGGTTACCACTCTAATCATACTTTGTCAAGCAGTAAAGCACGTAGCTATTGTGTATATGTAGATTAAAGAATCTCGTGGCAGGGTCACCGCACGATACGTGACATTTAATTTGATCTTTTATTCCAAAGTTTGATAAACAAAAATAAGGTACGTAGCTTTTTACTTCGAGCACCTACACATAACCAGTGATTTGAATATTATTTTGGATCCATTTCTACACACTATTATCTATTACGGACTTATCAATTTGTTTCGCGCATTTGATTGCTTCTCTCTCGCTGTCGTGGAATAGTTTTTATTGAACTTGTATGGAGAGCTGCTTTTTAAGCCATCAGTTTTATGCTCTCAGAAAATACACTACTCGCACTTCCAACTTTGGCACTAAGAGTAAGGCTTACCCGCCCGGATTACTTAGGTGTTTACTGCTACACATAAATTGGTGTATTAAGTTCATGATATGCATTAATGTCAGTCTCATTGTACGAAACGTGAAGAGTAAAAATTGAAATCATCCTAGTCATATCCATTGGATGAAAAATGATGTGTAAAAGCTAAAAAATGACTTTTACTCATCTATGTACTCAAGCAACCTCATATACCCCAGCGGCACACAATTGAAATCAGTGTGTACACAAACATTACCTTCCGGAACACTTACGAATCGAATGCTTAATGATTAGGCGGGCTTTGCCTGATGCTCATCAGTTTAGCCTGTTGGGACTCTTGATATTGTGCTGAACATGATCAACAGTAATAGGAGTGGTTCAGTGAGCCTCCATAAGATCATCGACATAAAAAAAGTCGAGTTGGTTATTCGATTGCTTTTTGCACAGAAGACCTTGATGCCTTCCAAAAGGTACTCAACAGTTGTAACATGAATTTTATATGTACAAAGTTATTAAAGAAAACGTACAATTACCTCGTTTTACGCTCATATGAAATTTCTCTTATGTTTACGATCTTATGGACGCTCACTGAACTTCCCTGATATCGTCACAATGCTCATACTGTAAACTATATTTGTGTTCTTTATAAACACTGACTATAGCTACGCTCAAACTATGGGATTGGACAAACATTTACTGGATCAGTTCGGTCAGCTCACCTACGTTGCCCAGACCATATTTCCGAAGAAGTATCAAATGGTTTACTTAAGGCATTCAGCGTCAAATCACAAGGTTACATGGTAATTTGTCATAATAGAGAAGTCGCGCAACTGACCTGCTTGCTGAATTGCTCCGTATTTTCGGGCAAAACGCTCCAGTCCCCCGAAAATTAACATGACCTATGCATATACGCGGAAGCAGTATAAACATTGAACCGAACAGACACATCGAGCAGCTTGATTACTCTTTTAGCTCAAAGCATACCCTTTCCCATATTATAGCAGGTATATCTTCTGCTTCCGCACTCTTTACGCCCATCAAGGTCGGCAACACTCAGCTGGAGCACCGCGTTGGTCTAGCTCCGTTGAAGTTCTTCCGAAGTGACGAGAAATCCGTTACTACTACCCTCCAGCAGTAATACTATACGTTGAAGTATCAAGAGAGGAGCAAGTAGAAAAGACAAATATGTCAACGAGACTCAAAAAGGTAACTGATTTATTTCATATGCTTTGCTCTCTCTATTTATAATAAATGCTTATCCATGATGGAATTTCCTTAAGCCGATATTTCTGTGAGTGATGTGTAATGTCAACCTTATTATCATTGAGCAGTTACGGATCGTGATGATCGATAGGATGAATGCTGACAGAGCATACCCGTGAAGAGACGCGTTGACCGGAAGGTCGTGCCTATGAGTAACCTGATTGGCTGAGTATTTGGTAAGCATGAAGCTCAACGTTCCGATGTCGGAAGTGGGAAGCGGCGGTAAGGATGGAAAGCTCTTATTCGCTGACAGACAACGTATATGACAAAGAAGCTTGTTAGGGTGTGTTCATGTTGGATAACATACGTAACACACAACCAGAAGTGGGTTGCTTATCTTCGAGGTGATGTTGGTCTCTTCTAATATGAGAAAGGTTACTACGTTGCCCCTGGTATCTTTGACAACGAAATAATCCAAGGCTGGCAAAAGATAACCGATGCGGTCCACACCAAAGGTGGTTTCATATACCTGCAGTTTTGACACGTTGGCAGAGCCACTGGATCACCTCTTATTCCTGGCCACATCCTGCCTGTACCGGCCTCTGCGATTGCTATCAAAGGCCCCAACACCTACACAAATGGACTAAGCTTTGAGGTGCCTCATGCTCTTACTGTCCAGGATATTACCCAAACTGTCTAAGACCATATCAAAGATGTCAAAAATGTTATTGCTGCCGGCTTTGGCGGTGTCGAGATGCATGATGCGAACTGTTACTTGCTTGATCAGTATTGTGGCTCCGTTGAGAATCGGGCACGATTTATACTTGAATTAGTAAATGCTCTCGGTGAATTGTTTGGAACTGAACGCGTTGGCATTCGTTTATCGCCATAGAGCGAGTTTCATGTAACAGAAAGAAAAAATATTTGCTATATAAGTATGTTGATTTTTTTTGGCTTACACAGGATGTCAAAGATGATACACCGTATAGGACCTGAGGTTATATTGTTGACAAGCTCTAGGGACGCCATCCAGACATGGCATATTTACATATGATTGAACTGCATAATGAAATCAAGAAAAGGAGCGAATTCCATACTATAAATACCTTGGACCCTTCCATGCCAAGTGGAAGGGCACTTTCATATCTGCTAGAGGCTATACTGCCAAATCTGCTCTTGCGATATAGATCACTGGCAAGAGTAGAAATAAGATTGTCATTGGCCGCACCTTTATTGCCAAACAGACCTTGCCAATCGTCTCAAGCACCGTCTTTCGTTGAGCAAGTGTAACTGCGCAACATTTTATACTGAAGGATCTGTCGGCTACATTGATTACCTTTTGCGGAGGGAAGAGAGGTTTTAAAAAACTTAAACATAGCATATTACTGTCATTGGTAGAGTTCCCATCTTTTAATATAGTGTGGAAATTACAAGGTGCAATTGTACACTACATCTAGACTTCACCACTCTGCCAACGCAACTATTCATATTCCAACATATTTCACTCATTTACAAGACCATCAAGCTATAATAAAAATGTCCAATGATAATTATTATATTAAAATGCTTTTGCGATTAGAGTACTGACTATCAAGCAATTCATTCTAGTATATATAACTACTATTACCATGATAAAATATCACAGGTACCCGATGAGATTTAGAGGAAGAATATGGTTTTTGAATATCAGTTGACCTATAGTTATACAGCTAGTACATTTAAACGCTTTAAATATTTTATTACAAAGTATTGATATAGCGCTGGATTGCCAACATTAATTCTTAGCGGGATATTGGATGGAACCCGAGCACGAAGTACCATCAAAGGCATCAGTTGGGACATAGGTATCGGTACCCTTAACATAGAAGTACAGCCAAATTTCTTCAAGTGCGCCACCACTGCATGTGATCTTGGGAGTAGCTCCTGTAGACTTTTCAATGGCACTTTCGAATGCGGAAACAGAGTAGCTTGATCCGGGAGTGATACCGGCACTCTTCAGGATTTGGTATAGATCATACTCAGCACGGAGATCCAGTGTCTTTTGGAAGTAAGCAGTAATATCATCATACTCTTCATACGAGGAACCAAAGCATTCCGGGTCCAAGGTAGTCACACATGTACCTATTATAATATATTATTACATATTATGGTTAGCGTCATAATTAAACGGAATGCATCATATATGTATCATGCCATGCTTATTCCATTCGTGCGTCCAGAAGGCACCGTTGTCACCTGTAGGGCATAGAAGTTATGAAAGTGAGTTTAAAGGTTTTTCTGTGCTCAATTTCAAGTTTTACCAGTATACGAGGGCCAGTAGATATTCAGCTGGCTGTAAAGAGACGAGTCAGCGCTTTGAATAATTTCGCCAACGTCGTCGTAGTTACGGGAAGCGTCACATCCCGAATTACCACTACCAGGAATACCACCGCTGCAAGTATCCGGCCACAAGCCATGCATCGTAAAAGCAGTGGCTGGGCCGTAATCGGGAAGCCACTATAGAATATGTCGGTTGAAGTTACAGTTTAGAACAGTGCTTATTTCTGAATATCGTAAGACAACTTTACTTGTTGAACGTGAACCATTAAGCCGTATGTTGGAGTGCAGCATGAGTCAGCATCAGATGTGCTGCATGAGATGGCGTCCACTAAATTATTGCTGCGTATTGAGTTATTTATTATAGATGGCTCTGCAAATCGATGACTTACCGGGACAACTGTCCGCCTGTCTGGCTAAGAGATTAGGAATAGCAGCAACCGAAGACACTAAGGCGTTGCTGGCTACCATCAGACTGATGAAGCTCGTTTTGGAGGACAAAGAAATTTTCATTATAGTAAAATGTTTTCTTGCGTTAGCTTGAATTCGGCGAAAGAGTCTGGTAATTTATATATAAGATCGGAAGTCGAACGTGCCGCATAAGTTTACAACGCTTTCTAGATCTGGCAACAATTCCTCAAAAAAGCGAAAGCAAGGAGATGCACCTGTTATCTGATACCCTTTCAATTTCCACACGTGGATAAGGCTGATAATACAGTATGTATAATATATGTTAAGATTCTTCTCCTAATGTACCACATGAATTCATATTTTAATGGTTAGTACGCTTTTTTACACGGCGATATGGTTACCATGATAGAGGCGGTTGGCTTGTTTTTGTTCTAAAAGAAATTGCGTAAGACCACATGATTTCTGTTATAAGGAAGCAAACGAAACAGAAAAAATCTCTCTATTGGTAAGTTTTATTTGTCCACGTTCTTTTTAATGAAAAACAGTTGCAATACACTTTCAGATGGTCACAGTGATCGTTACACATTTGCGAGATTTTTGGAACTACGTGCGAAGAGATTTATTAACAGTCATACTTCATTTCAGCACATGGACATCTTTTTCAGAAAGCTCGGAAGATAGTAAGGCATGGGTTGCTTGATTGCCTTGCAGTAAACCGGCTCGTACCCTTAACATTGGTAGTAGCGGGAATATACTGACGTCGGGTTGATTGATATGCTAGAGAATGTTTCACTCAAATATTCGGTAGCACAACATTGATAAACAATTTTTTTACACTATCCCGATGAAATTGGGCACGACCAACTTCTCCGGTATAGCGAGGAGACACTGTATATATCTGTGAATACATCGTTAATATGTAGTGATACCGGTAATATTACTACGTAACGGTTAAACTGTTAGCACATGAAGAAAAAACGTTGTACTGGTGGTGCGACGGCTAGGGTATCACATAAATATGAAGGGAAGATATAGCTTCATCATGTGGTGCATCTTTTGTTAGTACCAGGTACAACAGAATATATCAAAATGTATAGGAAACAATACACATGTCGTAATTTTAAGGTTTTACTCTGTGGCTCTAATATTCGCTGCTCCATTGGCGCCACTGGTACGGGTGAGAATGTTGCTCTTGGCAGTATTTATTCCAATCACTATTCACAAAAATGGGTTGCTATAAGTACTGGTATATAAAGGAGTAAAAAGAATAAAGCGACCCAATGAAGGAATGAGGATATGATTCAATACTATAGTACGAGATACACAACTAGAACCGGTTTGTCATCGAATGTAGTTGTTCATATGTTAACAGTAAAGTTAATAAGGTATTTCTACGTCGTAATAATTTGCTTTGGAATGTTGTTGGTATAAGCGGTGCTACTGCTGTTGTCTCTAAAATGTTTATCTTGCGATAGGAACGTTTTAATTAGAAAGAGAACCGCATTCCTTTGAATGGAGATAACGGTGTTGTACGTTACCACTTTGGTGCGGTAGTATATAGTATATATTAACTATAAAGTTATTGTACGAACGTAGATGTTTCTATGGAGTACACTGGAAAAACTATGTACATACGTATGTTGTATTATTTGTTTACACGTAGTAAATTTTATCGAAATAAAGTAAACATGTTAGCACGTATACTTAGTATGAGCATGTTCCAATACTATCTTCCGCTTAAGGTAAAAGAAAAGTTAATCGACAGGTCATGAACGATATAAAAAAAGTTATATTGGACCTGGGTTATGCGATTTTTACTTGATTTAGGACACTTGATACTTTTAGTTTGGCACAGGGTAGATATTTTATGTACTACTTAATGACAGTTGATAAACGTTAGTTTTGTGCTGCTGTAAGTACTACTATCCATAGATTATAGTACAGTGGAAGTGAATATGAGGACATACTCGAACTAAGCGAGCATTCATATGTAGCCATGTGGTCTACCAATGCCTATTTTGTAAAATTAGTGATCACCATGACACTACGTAATATCACTTGAAAAGGACGGTTTCTATACCTCTGAATTCGTACCTTTGACAAGTGGCGGTACTTCCTTTGTCAACGCCACTAAGCGTCCACGATGTAAGAAGATAAAGCTTGGTTATCGAATGACCACAGGGTAGTACGACTTATGAACGAATATCGTATACATGTCTGTATTGATGAAAGTTCTCGTATAGTGAAGATATCATGACAGCAATATGTATTTTTTTTTGCTGTCAATTACGTATAGGAATTGCCGTTGTTACTTCTTAAAGGGGTCAACGAGCCAGGTATAATTCACTCTCAGCACAGCGTAAAAAACTTTTGTTCGTCTTTAAGTCCACTTTCCTCCTCAGCGCACCTGTGTAAAAAAGACCTTTCATACACTCTATAAGCACTTTCGCTTCCTCTTCCCTTACGCTAAAAAACCTCCTGTCTTTATTATTCTGATTTTACGGATTCTACGAGAACGTCAGCAACTTTGCAATCGCTAGAACATGTCGACGGAGAACATGGAAGAGATCGATAAGCTACGCAACAATATCGAGTTTGCTTCCATCGCGCAGTTTTTCCACACCTTTCAATCAGCATTTCATCCATGGCCAGTTGCTTACAATCCAGCATCTTTCCTTGCTCACCATGCACACAATGCTGGTCGTTCGAACAAGCGATCCGATGATGATTATGTTTTCGCAACAGAGGTAAAGTTGTTATTTTCTGCTTAATGTTTGTGCAACAACTGTGTCGCTGCATAATTCTTGCTGCTTTAACCGTCGTGTGTGCGGATCTGTCATTGGAATGTAGATATTGATATTAGAGTGCTACGTAGGATCTTGAAGGCATGCTACTGAATCCCCAAGAGCAGTATCGACTCGTGGAGCTCCTCATCCGTATGCTGCGTCTACTCACACGCAATCGCTTTATAAAGTGGGTTGATATATTTTGGTTTCCTTGGCAATTGATTAACCAGTTGCTCTAGCAACGACACCTGGCAAATGTACTTTGCGAAAGAAATTGACAAGCGTGGAAACGTTGACCCGAACCCTTTGCGTCCTGAAAATGAAGAGCAACCAGAAGATGTGCAGGCACATGGATCTGAGGCAGAAGAAGATAGACAGTCAGCAAAGCCATCGCCGGCCCCTGCGCGAGTATTGATTGATTTTTTCACGCTTCCCCTTACTACAAGAGTTCATTTGCTTTATACATTGTGTGAAGTGAGTTTTTACAGTGCAAATATGCAATGTGGATTTTAATACTGTGATCTAGTGGCAATTAGATGATCCGGAAAGATTCAGGGAGCATTTGGACAATGAAGAGGATGCCGTTCACTGGGTAGGCGATCATTACAGATCCACGCGTCTGTTTCGTTCCTCTGACTAATCAATTATTTGTGATCAGCGCGTAGAGCCGATCGGGTATGATGTTAAAGGAAGTTCATTCTGGCTCTTTGACGGTAAACTTATTTGCGTTTTCCATCCTTGCTTTTTTTTTTTTACTTACGCGAAAGGGTTAGACAACCGGCTTTACAAAGAAACCCCTGAACCGAAGCTCAAAAAGCCGCAAGCCAAAAAGAGCACACGGAAAGTGCGATCTCGATCCAATGGCACTCGACGCAGCACTCGACGCAGTGTACAAGCGAATGGTGAAGTGGAAGATGAAGATGAAGATCCAGAAAACTGGGTGCCATGGAAACTGGTAAGCTTGGAGAAGTTGACGTATGTGCAAAGTTTAACATGCAACCATACGAAAAAAGGTGTGCTTGAATCAGCATGACTGGGAAGAGTTCCCGAAGAAATTCGAGAGCAGCAAACACCCCATCGAGCAACGGTTCTATAGCATGCTAGTCAATGATGTCTTGCCTCAAGTCTTGCCTGTTATCCAAGAACACGAGGATGCGATCAAGAAGAAGGAGGCTCTCGCCCATCGAAAGCGCAGTTCACGTTTAATGTTCCGAGAGTTGGAGGCTTTGGAGAAGGATCAACAGTCGGTACTTGGAGAAACTCGCAGGTCAAGTAGACGTGAGGAGATGAAGCGGAAGCGGGAAGAGGACGAGAAGAACAGCGCTGCAAAGGCAAGAGAGGAGCGATTGCGGGATCGAGAGCGACGGCAGCATCAGAGGGAACATGCGCAGGAAGAGAACGAGCGGCGTAAGGCATTGGCGGCAAGCAAAATAGAGGCAAAACAGGAAAAGCCGGCATCTACTGGAAAGAAGCGAGGACGCAAGCCAAAGAATAAGAATAAGGATGAAGATGTATGGTCGTTCGATTGCGTGTGTGGTGTATCTGGTCAGAATATAGTATGTTTTCGTCTTCCAATGTCGCATATGGCAGAACTAACCTTGAGATGTAGGATGATGGTAGTCCAATGATTGCATGTGAGCGCTGTGGAACATGGCAGCATATCCGATGCCTTCAAAATGCTGGACAAATCGCCCAAGATAAGAAGACACTCAACAAGTCAGTCTTCTTTTGCAAGTCATGCCAGGAGAAGGAGTCGCAGGATGTAGATGTGGATGGCTTTGACGACAATGAAGCACCGCAAAACTGGGGATTGAAGCGAACAAAGGTCGAACATATTCGTTCGCCACCATCAGTTACCTCTCAACCACCAGCAGGCCATTCTAACGGCAATATAATCCCGATTCAGGCGCCACCTAGGCCTGTATTACAAACTTGGCCACAGCGACCGCCATCCGCCCCTGCAAACGTCGAGCGATTCTCGTCACCCGTATTCCCAATCTTAAAGCCCATGTTACCCGCTAATTTCGCTAACGGAAATGGACATCATACAGTGCTTCCACCGCTGTTGCCTCAAGTCGCACATCCTATGCCAGGTGCTCCTCCGCATAATATTCGCACAGCACCATCAGCATCCTATGCGAAGCTGCCCAACTTACAACAGCAACCCCATTATCAACAGCATCATCAGCCATTCCCACAGCAACAGCAGCTACCGCCGCAACAGCCACCGCCACCACAACACCACCATCAGCCAAGTAGCAATGGTTATTCGAGCTCGCATCATGCTGGAAATCAAAGTTTCTAGGCTCTGCTATGGAGGCCTATTATGTAAATACAACCAGATATCAAGAAAGTTTCTGTAATTGCTTTGTTTTAATTTAATAGCGCGGGCCTGAAGTAGCTGGGTCTGAAGGCAGGTGAATAAACAACCGAGCTAGTCTCCTTGGAAGGTGTTGAGCTACGCTCATTGTTTCACCACATCATACCTAAACCAGCCTATGAAGTTTTCAGCTACGCTCATATCGTCAAGGCAAGGTTCGATACAACCCTTCAGACGCAAGCTTCCGCGACCTTCAACGGTCATAAAATTGACGCTAGCCATTACTTTACTTTGTACTGATTTGGTCAAAATTGCTTTCAACTCTTACGTATCTTTCGGTGTACGTACCAAAAAATGCAAGACCAGGTTTGACACGAAAGCTTTTTTGTGGAGGGAAATATGATCTGCTACGGTTGTTGACAATCGGAAACTGATGATCCATGCAGTACAATATGTGTTTAAAATGGTGATATTGCTTGCTTTGGGTAATAAACGGCTGCCAGATGTACAATACTTTATGTAGCTACGGTCACAAACGCATTCTATATTTTAATGGCAGTAGCTCAACCTGGGCTTGGAGTCAATCGAATGTTCATATCAGTGAAGTGATGAAAGAATAGCAGGTTGCATGAGTGAAACAAAAAAATGCAGCAGTTAGAAAATAAATGCAGCATGTTTCCTTTTTCTTCTTTGGACTTTGCAATGAGCGAGAACCAAATGGTGTTTGTGTGTAAAAACAAGGTACGTTATACACACCATGCGGAAGGAAGTAATTCACTGAAGCCCAGACATATGATACAGGCCTGTATTTTCACCAATACCGTCAGTTGCCTCGGCAAGGCTTTATTCGCAGGTCAAGCGATGTGCTTAAATATGCATATGAAAATAAACAAAAAGTAGTACAGCAATAAAATATTCTACCCCTGGCTTACTCCAGTTTTCGACGACTTCCATTAACCCACTCAAGGCGCTCAATCATGCAGACCGATTCTCTTTTCAGCCTGGGAAATGGGCGACTCCTCAGCTTCCTTCCAGAGCTGTTCAAGTTCAGAAGCGCCGGAAGTGTAAGCACCGGACCAGAACTTGGCGAATTCACCGGACAAGATATCCTTGTGCAGAACCTTCTCAAACTGGGCGCGCATGGCGGTGCCATCGTTGTTCTTGGTACCGCGCAGCTGGCCGAATTGGGAAGTAGGAGAGTGGTACTTCAGCTGACGGAAGAAACCTTCCTTGGCAGCACGCTCAAAGACTTCTGATGGTTCCTTGGACAGGTACATATCGTGCAAGATGGCTTCATCAGAGAAACCGGCGGCTTTCAATGTGTTGAATGCTTCACGGAAGCAACTAGTAAATTTGACAAAGTAATTAACTTCTAAATCCATCCCACATTTAATATTTATATATCCTTACGTGTTGATCGCGGGCCAAAGGGCCTGCTCGGCAAACAGATCAATACCAGCCTCTTCACGGCACGAGGATTCAACAGCACCACCCAAAGTGGCACCGATGGCGGAAGCACACGAAAGAGCAATAGAGAGAGCGTCACCATTGGCGTCCTTCTCAACAGAAACGAAACAAGGATAGGGTTCCTTGGCAACGTAGCGGTCGCGAACACCTGCGCCAATCATACGCGGGGCAACCATGACAACGTTCATAGCGGCAGGAAGATCCAAGAGATCAAAAGCAACAGCGTAACCCGAGGCAACGACCAGAGTGGCATTGTCAGCAACATTATCCTTGATCTCCTCCTTCCAAACTTGATGCTGAACTTCATCGGGAATGAGAAGGAAAATGACTTCAGCATCCTTGACGGCTTCGCTAATGCTCTTGACAGTGAATCCAGCAGCAACAGCCCTGGGCTTGTATTCCTACAGGAATCCATCTGAATTAGCTCTGTACTTCCTTTTTTCTCCATTCCATCATATAACTTACGTCATCACGGTTACCAATGGTGATATTCTTGACACCAGAATCACGCAAGTTTTGCGACTGGGCAGAACCTGTTAAATGCGATGAGTTTCGGGTGATGGGGCGCTAAAAAAAAGCAATATGCTAATTACCTTGGTTACCGAAGCCAACAAAGGTGACTCGCTTGTTCTGGACGATCGAAAGATCGGCATCTTCGTTACGGTAGACCTTGACAACCATTACTACGCGTAGAGAATTAAGAAAAAATGATATCGATTAGAAATATGAATGCTTATCCTTTATATATATGCAGATAGATTCCCGCGCTTCCTTGTCATCCTTAGCTGGCGCTTTTTTTTTTCTCATGGACTGGATTGAATTACCCCGAATGTTCCGAAACTACCGGATACTATCACTAACTGGTTAGGCTCAACTGCCTTTGTTGACGCGTGTGAGATGCACAATTACAGTTGTCTGTTGATCCGTAGTAAGGTCCGTGAGCTCGGAACGTACCTGCATGTATGAAAAAACCGACTTGATCAGTGACAAGGCGATCTGTGTCGGATGTTTGATTCACGATCCAGTGTTATACAAGTCCCTTTTGTATGCCCGAATGGTTTATCATCTTCCATTGTAATCTGTTACATAATCCAAAATTTTGGGGGCACATATGCGCGTGCGTGTAAAGTGATATACAATATTGAGCCGAGGAAGTAACAGCCTGTGCGTTTTAAATTTAAAGTTTAGAACCCTCGCAAGAAAGGAGGCCCTTCGTTTGTCCCCTATTTCCCGAATGCCCTTTGTCCGATTGTTTAGTAGGCGCATATGATGATCTATTTCGTTATCAATCAGGCACACATACAATCGTTGCATGCAATCTGCTTTAAATGCTGCCATCTACGAGAATTTTCATGCCTGGGATAATTGTGGCACATGATGCGCCGTATTGACGTGCTTAATTTGGAAAGACTACTTTCAAAAGGAGGTAAAGACCGGGTTCTTCCGAATGCGTTTAATAACATGTGGGTTCAAACTATGGTGTGTGTATGTATGTATTTACAGTCTTTTTTTTAGATTTGGTATCTTCCACCAACGGAACCGTAGATGTACTCAGTAATGTACTGATATAAAGCCAGCAGGGTATGCGATGATAGTTAAGATGTATATTTGACTACATAAAGCGCTGGGACTTTTGTTCCATTTGATTAGGATGTGATGATTAGCGCCTTGTCGCCGCCTGGTTACCGCCTGGTTACCGCCTTGCTTCCGCATAGCTACCGCATAGCTACCGCTTAATTACCATCTAGCTGCCGACCAGCTACCGCCTACTTTCCGCATATTCACTTTGATGGAAACCATCAGTTCAGTTTTAGGCTGACAAAAGTCCAACCCTATGGATTGAATAATGCGAAGAGAAAACTGGTCGCAACAAGTTTTTTCTCCTAAGTTTTGAAGAAGCACTTTAAAAATTATGGGGCTTAGCTAACACTGCGTCATGTGAACCTTGACAGTAGCAGGGAATGTCAATAACCAAAATAACCATTGAGCAACAGTGCGCGGGTGAGTTAATAATAGGAGGACTGGAATAGCTGCGAATCTACGCCTTGTGCGCCTTGACCACTTGGTGGACCGTCCGCCAAACAATCAAAGCGAGCGTCGATTTAACCAGCGGATACACCTATGTTGATCGACAGGCACTACAAGACGATGTCTAGGAATAGAGCTTCTGAGGCAACAACGAAAAGAGGAAGGATTTCTATTGGCTGTTAGAGACGATTTCAAAATTATTTTCAGCTACGAGTTCACAGCTTGGCACCAGTTTGACTCCCTTTCCTACAACGATGAGTGAAGTGGAAAACAGTGGTAAGGAGATGACGTGCTGCATTCACACCCATGATACTAATCTTCCCAATGATGCCCTCAGGTGAACAACGTTATTCAGATGACAGAGCGCGAAGCCCTCGCAGCCGTTCTCGGTCGCGGTCCCCTTTGCGTCATAGTGAGAGCCGATACCGCAGTCGCTCGCGATCCAGAGATGCCCCGTAAGTTACTCAATCCTTGCAGATGGATCGATTTTGTTTGTGCTAAGACGCTGAGCTGCGCACCAGACGCAACGATGTGGACTTGAATCCTGGTGACAATCTCTTCATCACTGGCCTTACAACGAGAACAAACAGTGCGGATCTTGAAGAACTCTTCAGCAAATACGGAAAGGTAAAGCGAGTACTCACTCAGAGCACCACTTGCGGGCGGCGTATGCTCACCGTGTTGCTGTGTCCCCCCCCCCCACCACAGATTCAAAAGGCTGAAGTAATGTATGATCCTCACACCCGCGAGTCGCGAGGTTTTGGTTTTATTCGCATGGCATCTACCGAGGACGCCGACAGAGCCATCAGCAGCATCAACGGCACAGAGCTGGATGGCCGCGTTGTTACTGTTGAAAAGGTACGCAAGTGAAAGGCTGATGAAAGATCGCTTTGCTGACATGCAGCATTAGGCCAGACGATCTCGACCGCGCACACCTACTCCTGGACGTTACTATGGACCTCCTAAGCGTGGACGTAAGTAGAGTACATGTTAGAGAAGAAGGATACGTCCGTTCTGTGCTAGACGCTATCAGACTACAACTGTGTTTGCTCATGGTCGTCGCTGTACGCCTCTGTTCAGCCCGGTTTGTAGACCGTTTTGGATCTCGTTCTGACAACCGCTATTATGATCCTCGTTATGAAGCTAGACCACCTCGAGGCGGTGACCCAAGATACGATCGCTACTACGACCGGTCCTACATGGATCGCTACGATCCTCCAAGATACGACCGTGGCTACGAACGCGACCGTGGTGGTGGTTATGACAGAGGATATGACCGTGGCTACGACCGCGGTTATGACCGTGGTTATGACCGCTATGACCGCTATGACCGCCGCGCGCCCCCACCAAGATACGATCCTTACCCACCGCGCCCCAGATCACCTTATTAGCTATCGGCCTCTAGCATCATCAATCGGCATTCAGCCAATCGTGCTTTATGATTTGTTCCAGTTAATGTCGAATGAAGAACAAATACGACCCTTCACAAACACACACAGCTTATGTCCGTTCCAATTGTTTCGTTTCCTTTCAGCGCTGTTTTTACTTTCAGCCATGCGCGGCAGCAGCATAACAGCTTGCGCCCCGTCCACACACACACACACACACACACACATCACTGTACGTGCAGCTGTTCACCGTAATCGACGGCAGCTTAGTTCACATACGTTATAATTCCAGCACGTCCTTTGAGTTTGCACTGTACGTCCACTCAGTACATAACAGCTGTAGTCGAGCTCGTAGATTACTCCCTCCCTCTATGCCAGTTGAACCAGGCAGGTATGCAGTATCCATGGCAAAAAGGTAACGTTTGGCCGTAGAGATAAAATCGTGGACGATATGAAAAAAAAGAAGAGACTGTTGCCATGGAAGGAGATTTGGTCTCATCCAATAAACGGGTATGACGTGCTCTGCGGCATTTTATATCCATCTTGCGAAAGTCTTTACGTGGCAATGATACGACAATCAAACAGCGAGATATGTTTGGAGTTGTTAAGCATAAAGTACAACTGCTTCGAGTCCAGCCATTTCCTTGCAGAACTTCCATCACTTTTGGACACAATTGCATAGTGCGCGTTTTCACCCTCGGCTGCTCTTTTGGATAGGCTGAGAGCTGGTCGGGATACACTGACGAGTTCGAGTACTATCGCATCTCGTTCAATAACAACGATGCTCCTTTGGGCATGCTCCTGCCATCAGGAACAGATGTCATTGCGTTAGCGTCGATCAGTCGACGAATGAGAGCCGTGTCCCACGGAGTTATCATGGTATTGCTAAAGTTAGAATACGTGTTCGTCAAATACAGCGATCTGAGCGGGTATACTGAAAAATGCGAGCCGAGGGTGTATTACCGTAAGATCCTCTAGACAGTCTCAGTTGGCCAAGAGCGTTTCAAAGTGATAAGCTTTGCTCATCATATTGATTGTAAGTGCTGTCAAATTGCTAATGCAGCGA
This sequence comes from Fennellomyces sp. T-0311, assembly GCA_025266875.1. Taxonomy (NCBI): domain Eukaryota; kingdom Fungi; phylum Mucoromycota; class Mucoromycetes; order Mucorales; family Lichtheimiaceae; genus Fennellomyces; species Fennellomyces sp. T-0311. The sequence continues at coordinate 304,110 of JALLLT010000012.1, forward strand.
CCAGCATTGACGGTAATGTCAGTGTTCGAGAAATGAGTGTCCAGCAACATCGTGTTTCTCAGCCAAAGCGTCCAATAACCTGTTCAGATCCATACGTCGACGATCGTGGAATACCCAGCTTGCGCAAATTTTGCAGAGGTGCCAAAAATGATCTGTATATGTCAAAGTCGCGCATGTCCATGTAGACAAGCCGCACACTTTCTAGCTTGGATAGCTTGATGCTGAATGTCGTGGACACTCGTTGCAACAGTGCATCGTCGTCAAGAAGTATGATACCTCCACTAGCTTCATTTTCCAAATCCAGCTCACGAAGACTCGGGTACGTATCGATGTGGAGACCATGTAATCACCCAGCAAGGATGGTCCATCCTCCAAGTACGCAAGCGAGACTTTTTGCATCTTTGGGTATGATATACTGTCCTCGACATCTCCTGTCAGAAGCGCATTGTTCCCAAACGTTTCAGCTCCACTAGCTGCGGACAATATTTGGGGGGGGCAATGTCGAGATCTGTGATGCGCATCATTGGTGGAACTACAAGTAATATTGGGAGGGTGGCCAAATGAGGTATATGCTGCAAGATATCATCCAGTATAGGGCGTTCAGTGGAAGTGTACCCAGAAATATCGGTTCCTCATACACCTCTTCGGGTAAGTGTTATATGTTTCGCTTGTTAGTGTTGAAGCAGGATGGTTGCGGCACATATAAATGAAATGTAGTGCTTCTGCGTGTCGAAAGACATGTCGTAAGATCATTGAAAATATGTTGGCAGGGTCTTCCCCAGTTTTCCGAGGGCTTCCCGGTGAAAATACCGTTGCCCATAATAAGGTCGCGTACATTTCATCCGAGCGACGCTGAAGACTGTTTGAGTATGTCATATGCACCGGGCGGTTTCTCTGTCAGAGTAATTGACGGGTAAAGTATTGGCAAGAATTGACGATGCTATTCTTGAGATACAAATATGTAGACATATATATCATTGCACGGTAAATGTGAAGCGATTAAAGCAATGATTTCAACGGGAAGCATGTACGCTCTTTGGTGGAGGAAGTCGAAGTTGGTGGCGAAATGTCGCCATGGCAATTTACTCAGTAAAGTGGCAACGTCACTGCGTGACTACCTAGCATTTTGTTTGTGTTGTAAGGCAAAATCACCCAGGGCGCGTTTTTTTTTTTGCTTTGCTCCGTCGAAATGTACTTTGCACGCGCTTTTGGAAAGGCCTCCACCAACGCCATTCGTGCCCAGAGCGCCAATGCTCGTCTTGTCTCTCGTGCCACCACCCAGACTATTGCCTTGAAGGGTACAGCCACGTGCAATCTCGAAGGGTCCCCTGTCATTTCTAAACAATCTTCACATTTTTAGCCCGCGGTTATGCCTCTGAGGCTGTTGCTGCCGGTCAGATTCGGTATGTATCTATACTTGCATATAATATATAAAAAGCACCTCGACTTACTTGTACATTAGCTCTGTTATTGGTGCCGTCGTCGACGTTCAGTTCGAGCAAGAGAACCTTCCCGCCATCTTGAACGCCTTGGAAGTCCAGGACCACGCTGGTGGTCGCCTTGTCCTTGAGGTTGCCCAGCACTTGGGTGAGAACACTGTCCGTACCATTGCTATGGACGGTACTGAAGGTGAGTACGAGAATTACGCTAAGTGGGATTATCTCGAGTTACTAAGTGGTGTGATAGGTCTTGTCCGTGGCCAAAAGGTCGTTGACACTGGTGCTCCTATCACCATCCCCGTCGGTAGCGAAGTCTTGGGCCGTATTATCAACGTCATTGGTGAGCCCATTGATGAGCGTGGCCCTATCAAGGCCAAGAGCAACCGCCCCATTCACAGCGAAGCTCCCGAGTTCATTGATCAATCGCCCACTCCCGAAATTTTGGAGACGGGTATCAAGGTTGTCGACTTGCTCGCTCCTTATGCCCGTGGTGGTAAGATTGGTCTCTTCGGTGGTGCTGGTGTCGGCAAGACCGTGTTGATTCAGGAACTTATCAACAACATCGCCAAGGCCCACGGTGGTTACTCCATCTTCTGCGGTGTCGGTGAGCGTACTCGTGAGGGTAACGATTTGTACCACGAAATGATGGCCACTGGTGTCATTAAGCTCGAGGGCGAGTCCAAGTGTGCCTTGGTGTTCGGTCAGATGAACGAACCCCCAGGAGCCCGTGCCCGTGTCGCCTTGACCGGTCTGACCATTGCCGAATACTTCCGTGACGAGGAAGGTCAGGATGTGTTGCTCTTCATTGACAACATTTTCCGTTTCACCCAGGCCGGTTCCGAAGTGTCCGCCCTTTTGGGTCGTATCCCCTCCGCTGTCGGTTACCAGCCCACCCTCTCCACTGATATGGGTGGTATGCAGGAGCGTATTACCACCACCAAGAACGGTTCCATTACCTCCGTCCAGGCCGTCTATGTCCCTGCTGACGATTTGACCGATCCTGCCCCCGCCACCACCTTCGCCCATTTGGACGCCACCACTGTGTTGTCGCGTTCGATTGCCGAATTGGGTATCTACCCCGCCGTCGATCCCCTTGACTCCAAGTCGCGTATCCTGGATCCCCGTATCGTTGGTGACGAGCACTACAGCGTTGCCACCGGTGTCCAGCAGATCTTGCAGAACTACAAGTCGCTCCAGGATATCATTGCCATTTTGGGTATGGACGAATTGTCCGAAGAAGACAAGCTCGTCGTCGAGCGTGCCCGTAAGATCCAGCGTTTCTTGTCGCAGCCCTTCGCTGTCGCCCAGGTCTTCACTGGTTATGAGGGTCGTCTCGTCAAGCTCCAGGACACCATCCGCTCGTTCAAGGAAATCTTGGACGGCAAGCACGATGCTCTCCCCGAAACCGCCTTCTACATGCAGGGTGATATCAGCGATGTCATCAAGCGTGCTGAGGAACTCGCCAAGGAAATGGGTGGTCAGTAATTAATAAAACCCAGTGTATAGAAATGAAATACGTCCGATACTTGCATCATCATTAAACATTACTTTCTCTGCCATGTTTCCTAATCAATAAATGTGTGTGTGTGAAGAAGGTACCAAGATTATTTCCGGTGTTAATAATTGAAGCGTTGAATTGTCACCCTCATCCTTCAATTTATTATGCAAACAGAAACCCTGTCCATATGTACGTACCATTCATTCAACGCTAACTCCTAAACAAGTCTGCCTTGTTGAATGCTTTGAGAATGATGGTGAACGTGACCGATATCATCGACCGACATTTGGACCCGTAAAGTGAAAGGAGTGACTGCAAGCAACCTAATAACTCCTATACGTACATATATAGTCATTAACTATCGAATAAGAAACGTTCTGCTAGACTGTAACGTTGAACCGAAGTTAGAGCCTGCGAACAAAATACAGAAGCCAAATACTTTGCATTAATTTTTCTCCTTGATTACCTGATGACACAGTATTATCATGTTATAAAATGCAAGACCGGGACACTCGCTAGCATCTTCAGTCTCTGATAAAAGTCCACTGGTACAGCATGATCCTTGCGGCTCGTTGATACGAAGCAGTTTACTATTTTTTTATCTTGAAGGACAGGAAGATGGGTTGCTTTTAATCCGTTAGGATCTGTATAGCTGCTGTGTTCGCACGAAGATTCGCTTGTCGTGATGAAGAAAGTGAAATGGTCAGTTCTGCACACAGCAATGCTATTGTACTCCATTAAAGTTGCCAATCGAGGTAAATCGGCCTTTGTATAATAGCGCGACCGATCACCAAATTGCTGCTCTTTTGACAGAAATAACTGCCTTCCTGCAAGTAGGTGTGAACTCGAACGTTAAGGATATATATTCTCCGGGAGTGGTGGAGCAAAATAATGATTCAGTACGTTCATTACGTATAGTTTGTTCTGGGACATATGAGCACCATTTTTTCCGGTCCACGATAGTGGAGTCCAGCCTTGCTCTCATTTAATCTTAAACATTATGTCTTCCATACCAAGGTAGATGGGAGCACCATACGCTAGCACGTACGAAATGATCCTTCTGCACTACAAAAGTCCATAAAACTGGATGATCAACCCACTGAGAGGCTGATAGTAGCTATAATTTATATATCCTATGAGTTATTATGTGACAGATGTAAGTGCTTGATCATGTGCTTTGCTGGTGGTCCGTGTCCTTGTATTTCATAGTGCCGCACTAGCTCTTCATTCATACATCTTGCCTTCCTAGGTACTTTCAATGGATATATCGACTTCAGTATCGTACTAAGTTGCTGTGGGAGTACTTGATCATAGATACCCACTACGGCCTACAAACAAAATATTCTTGACATACATGCTTCTTCAAGCATCCACATACGTACGCTTGCTCGATTGACTACGTAGTTGGTATAATATCACCATTCGCATTCGCGTAGGAATCAATGAGTTTTAGATCGGGAACGAGAGCCACTGTGGAATACGTAGGCATTTTTGTAAATTAGATGCTTTGTCCTATTCCGCGTACTTTGGCATCACGGTTACCTTAATCACTGCAAATCTGATCGTACCAAAAATATTTGATATCTACAGCTTTTGCATATTTGCTGGATAACATCTTCAAACTTGGTTTATCTCCTTTCACATCTTCTAAAGATGTTCCAATACTTTTTCGTCGTCATTTGAAATTATCGCGTGCTTGTCTTCATTGACCCATGCATACTTTTTACGTACCACCCTTGCGAATAAAGGCACCAAACCGATTCCAAGTGTAGAATAATGCCCAATAATGGCCCTTTACCGTTGGACCAGGCACGACTTGCATGCCGTATACACCAGCAAACCAAGTGGGATTCGATTTGGGCACCGTATATCGGTCAAATAGCCTTAAGCTCGATTTATCAAATGCCAACTACCTTCGCAAGGTGAAGGCTGATCAATAGAAATCGAGCTGAAAGAGGGGCCAAATATGCTTCCAAATAAAGAAAGTATTCGTGCATACATGATAAACATTCTATAGACGCTTTAGTCGGTTACGAGATAAAAGCAAACTATTTTTGATGACCGACCCGTCAAAATATTACAGATCATGATTAAAGCTATAGATTTTGCGGCAAAAGCGGTGAAGTATGTAATGATCAAGGAGAAAGAACGATTGTAACGCTAAATCAAGTGCATGGATGTTCCACCGACCGTGATTTTACCAACGCACGACCACAAGTAGCCCAACTGTAGCACCATTTCACATAAATGCCCAACCCAGACCATAACAGCACATGGCGATGTTCTATATGATATACTCCTCGAGAGTCCCAACAAGAGTGGCACACTATATGCATGCTTTTCCTAGTATCGACATATTAGAAACTAGTACTTGATGCGTAACATCTATCTCATTCATATTTTGTATAGAAGAGCCAATAAATCATTTATATCCAAAGTGATGTTGATGTGTACTCGCAGCTTCCCCTCAGAATATAACGCTAAATTTTGTCGAACTCATCATCTGGTCTTTTATAGTTGGGGAATATGTAATTGGTACGTCTCTATGTTATACTTTGTCACTACGTCTACATTTTTCTGTGTTTATAAATGATGGAAGCCATAGTACGTAGACATACGACTTTGGTCGATGATCTCTCATATTGTGTCAGCGGAGGATTCATTTGTTGACTAAATACAGTTTCGCTTTCTGCGCAGTGATATCATACCAAGCCTGCTGATTGGGAATCTCGTCAAGGAAGGAGCTGGAGGTTAAATGTAAGCAGTGTAAGCGGCAATGGACCACATATCATAGGATAGCATGCTACTGTTCGAGAACTCCACGCATGAGAAAGAAAATTGATTGGATTACGTTTAGCTCTTGGGCGTGGGTCTGTGTGAGGAAGCAGCCGGAGGTTCCGGCCGCCGAAGAAAACAAAAAGCGTTCTGGCGGTCACGGACTGAATTTACTTTTCCATCGAACCAGAAAAAAGTTGTCTTTACCTAAATCGACCTAAATGTCTACAGCTGCTTCTTCTCCTTCACGACAAGCGGTCATTGCTGCCTACCGCACCTTGTTGCGAACCCAGCGTGAAGTTTTTGGAGGTATGTGTTTTTGACTCCGTTTGGTTGGAAGGCGAGTCGCTAATTTATCTAGTACAGAGGACATTCGAGCAATTCAAGGCACGTTGCCACGGACTTTGTGCGTGAGAAAGCTTAAGCAACTAACTATTTATTTGTACCTGCAGCGGCCAAGAAGGAAACGCATGCACGCTTCATGCAGAACAAGGACGAAACGAATTGCGATGTCCTGGAAGAGGTACGGAATTGATAAGCCAAGGGGTCAGTCTAAAACAAAATACTCAAGGCTGGCTAGAAATTGAAATTGGCAGAGCAAGTGACAACGTTACTGCGACACAATGTGGTCCAGGGCGTGCCTCAGGGCGAGGATACGTTCAGTAAGGATGGGCAGGCAAAGGGGCGGAAGTGGGCGGAGAGAGCTCATGGAAGGCGATAGAACTGCGTATCACCAAGGACACCGAGCTGGGTGACAACGATTCGATCAAAATGGCCAAGGGCAGCCACCGCAAGAACAGAAAGGCAGCTGCCAAAGGGTGCTGCGGCAGCCAGTAAGAGCGGGGAGCAATCACGCATATACATTAGATACACGACGCATTATACTTTACGAGCACCATCCAACACCCCTCTCCACTCTGATCCCGACGACTTAGTGTTTTTTTTCGAGCAAGAAAGAGCAAACAGGGGTAGCATATCGTGTCTTTTGCCCTGCAGATGCATGCAGTATTTTTTTTCTGCTTGAAACAATGATGATGGAACTCATACTGTTCAATTATGACACTGTGTACTTGGTGACACTAACTAATTACCTGGCTGTGGGGTCCCAGACCCGCAAACTTTTCAGACCCAATGCCTCAACAATCGCAAGATTGGCAGCAAAAAGTTACAGAGAACTTAATCAATCAACGATCCACCACTCCAACTTCACATGACACCGCGACATTTACGCCCCCACCCCGCACAAGCACCGAGACAACCGTCCCGGATGACGAAAAACATCGCTATTCCCCACGCATCTCGCCCCTGCCTCCTAATGCTGTAGTGTTCAAACAATCAAATCCCGATTCCTCGTTCAATCGATACATTGAGTCCGAGTATGGACCTGTCTTGCATAATCGACTGTCGGAGGGCTCGCTCAAGCAGCCAGCCGTGCAAAACAAACATTCAGAATCGACCCTGCGCGATTCCAAACACTTTGACGACGAAAACTTGGCAACGTTCTGGACGGCTCTTGCCAAGGATCTAGATATCAAGAAAAAGCAGCAAATGTACGCGCCAACAAAACACAACTCAAATTGGTACGAAGGGTATGATTTCAATGCCACAGAAGGCCATGGCCCGCCAGCGCCGTGGTGGGTCACCAGGCATGACGAGGATGGTGCCTATTCCATCGGTGCGCTCTTGTTCTTCTTTGGATTCATATGTCCACCACTATGGTGGCTCGGCTCGTTTTGGCCCCGGAGGCCGCGTCAACGAGGAGGGAAAATGGCCGAACGCTGGCAGAAACTCAACCGCATCATGTCAATTGGCTTCAGCGTTATTTTGGTGCTAGCTATTATCATATGCGTGGCTATCTGGAAAAGCTAATACATAAAGATACCCTTGAAATACCACCGGAGCTACACTTAATAATAATAAAACAAAGTATATACAGAGAGAAGAGCGCCACATGTGCTGGTTTAGCGATAACCCGATCTTGTTTCAATGCTCGTTAGGCTGTGGGATGTCAGCTGCGTCGGCACCGCGTCGTCAAGGTGGGTCGTCGCCGCGAAGTCAGCTATAATCATGTCCGGAAGTTCAATCGTAAACACCACCGGCCTGCCATAAACAGTTAGTAGCCCACGTTTTATTACCTGGAAATTCCACTTACCTTCCCGGCTCGTCGAATGATGCGGTCAGTGGCATATTGAGTTCTGCGGCATAAGTAATCGCGGTCTAGGGCAGGATTCAGGGCCACTTTCTATCACAAGACCCCGCTGCAATACCTTGAATTCCTTCAGATTGAATGCTATCTGGACATTCCGCTGTATCGAGTACGCTGCAAAATCGGAGCTGTTGATTGTGAATTCGCTTTGCAAAGGCTGATCAGTTTGGAGTGGGTCAGCCCAGTAGGACTTGACTTTGACAGAATCAGGAGTGCATTGGATCGCGACATCTGTGATTTTTGGATGGAAGTAGCAGAGATAGTCGTTCAGCAAGTTTGGATCAACAGTAAATTTGTGCTGCGTTGTCTTTCTGTAAAATGGGACCACTGGATCTGTTTCGCCGTAACGCATAGAGTGCTTCTTTGCGACACCTGTGCTTCGTTTCAGGGTACTCGCTCTACAATGGGTTCGCCCAACATACCTTGCTGGGACAACAGCTTAAGCTGCAGCCGTGGTTCGAAGGTCATGATTTCGTCGTCGTCAAGCGGAACTCCTGGATCTTCCCATGCAAGCTGACATTTCTCTAACGCGCTCAGTATATTTTGATTCTTCCGGAACACCATCCGCAGCGGCTGTTGACGATACAAATGCTTAGTATACGCCTTGCTCTGTGAACATATCGCCTGCCCATCACCTTCAATAACACGCTTGCTCTCAGACTCTCTCCTTTGATTGCTCGTCCTCGCGCATCCTTGCCCGCAATAGGCCGCTTCACTTTATAGCTGTCAAAGAACAGCGGCGAGATTCGAATGATCGCTTGGCCAGTCAATGACATGTTAAGCGTCCACAGAATGAACTATGTCCACATGTTGTCAGTAGCGATGCACAATCAATGACCGGTTGGGCGGGCGATACCTGAGTCTTTGAGGCCTCGATATTCAACTCTTCCCCGAATCCGGCCACAGCATCGACGCTCGATGAAAAGACTAGACATGCACACGATCAGAAATGGTATGGCTCAAGGGGAGTAGATCCAACCTTTAATGAGCGAACCGGGTATCTCTGCTTCCAGACTCATGTGTGGATGAAAGGCTAAAGCTAATTCCGCCGCAGCACACACGCGGGATCAAAATAAAGCACGCGTATGTGCTACAGGTGTCCGTGGTCAGATAAAGCACTGATCAGTTTTTGAACCCGCACGATGCAGTTTGGCTCCGGTCGGTTAGGGGAAGCGGTTTCCTCACGAGGCGGATGAACAGATCGGTTACAAAGAGGGAACAGGGAGATCAGTAAACCACGCTCCGAGGGGTCGACGGACGGAGTGGGCGAGTGCGGGCGTTATTTTAGCTGAAAAGCGATCGATGTATGCGGGTGCCGTTTCATGCATTAAAGAAGTTTTTTTCATGCACTGCAATTGTTTACACTACAGGAAGACGAAAGAGACGAAGTAGTGCCAGCAGGCGCTCCGGTCGCAGGATATATGAGCCCGGCAGAGCGCAGATAGGAGAGCCGTCATATTATAACGATTGGAAAAAAGAACGACAAGCAAGGTAGGAGACGGGGATGATATTTGGCTGATCACTCCCTTTCAGGGAAGATGCCTGAATTACACACACGCCCTGTCGAATCTATCGTCTTTCTCTCTCTCTCTCTCTCTTTTCTGTTATTCCCTTTCCGTTCCCTTGCGCATCCTGCCGTTTTGAAGCCACTCTTTTCCATAGCGAAAAAGGTCTTCTTTGTCCGGCTCTTTTGCCTTTTGCTTCTCATATCTCCTTCCAAATCCCTTCCACTCCCTTGCGTCAACAGCACCATTCCCTTCTTTTTCTCTCTTTTCTTTACTTTTTCTTACTTCCCTTGCTATATAGAGCTCCCCCCTCAACCTCTGTATGGGCACTAACACGAAGCGAAGTAATGATACTACGGCCATGCAGAAGCGAATGCAGCAATCGAATGCACTACCGTCCGTCCCTCAGAAACCTAAACATCTTCACAGCATGCCTTCCCAACAATCCCTAGCACACCAAGCCAAAAAACCAACCACCGTTATTCGTCGTCAGAGCGCAACACCAACCGTCGTCAGCTCTGCAAGCAGCCAGGGCCTGACGCAGCGACTGCGGCATGCAAAGTCAACCACTTTGGATGACCAGCCTGTTTTACGCAAAAGTACCTCATCTCGATTCGGAAAGAACTTGCTGCCGACTTGGCTTGGACGAGGTAGCAGTAACAGCCCAGGTGTCTTGCCAGCATTGTCCGTTTCGTCGCCATCCAGCTTTGCCGACAATGAATGCCCCGATAGCCCCGTCGCAGATACGGATGCGTTAGATGCGACGTTTGAAAAGCTGCTCGCACGTGTCACTTATTGCAAAAAATGTGCATGCTCAAGCTAATGGAGATATTTATAGGACGAACTTGATATGAAGGACGAACAACGTGATAAACTACGCCATCTGCCTGCAGACCAAAAAATTTACTTACTACAACAAAATAAGCATATCAAAAATCCAACACTAAAGCCGTCTAGTTCCAGTACGTCGCTGCGTGGCCTGCGGTCGCCGATCAAACGCAGCGAAACCCGTTCGCTTCTTGCAAGGCAATCGGATAAAGAGCAGCAAGCAGAACGACCGCCAGCTCCTCCCACAGCCGCACCTGCACCTGTTACAACAGGGCGTGCTGCGACGTATAAGTTCAATAGACGTCAACAGCTGGCTGTGCAGAACCGTAGCTCCAAAGTTGGGTCCATGATTTTGGAATTTGATGCGCTGGCCCAGCATGAAGAAGATGAGGACGCATCAGCTTGGCTCTTGCTCGATGATAAAAAGGCGACACCTCGGCCACGAACTAGTCATCAGAGTTTGACACGGAAAGAAGGGTCGCATCTAAGTGCCCTTGCCGCAACTGCGGAGGATAATTCCGCCAAACGCAAGGATCGCAACAGCCCCTACTTTTACGTCGAGCGACTACGCAGCAAGTATGGTTATCAGCAACTGTTTGCTTGTTTGCTTCTCTCAACTGACAAACTCTAATAGAAACACACCCATTGATGCATTATCCAAGCATCTGACATCGCTCAAAGTGATCTTCACCACTGGAAGTGTATCATGGGTGAACGAATTTCTGTCGCGCCGACACGATGGCTTGTCCGCGCTGGAAAGCGTACTCGAGCGCCTCGAAGGCAAAAGGAAAAAGTACGCGATTTCGTTTCATTAAGGTTTTCTATGCAATGTAATCCTAAGCAATTAATGTAGGAAACGCGGGCAACAGCGGCTATCTGAAGTTGACGAAACATGCCTATTGGAGTGTATCAAATGTATTAAGGCCCTTATGAACACCGATGTGAGTACACATGGCACAGGTTCATTTTGTACGGTTATTACTATCTCCCCTTTGCTCTGTTACATTTGCTGTGTGATAGAATGCAGGGGCCGATATTATTAGCGAGACCCTTATTCCTTGATTTCTTTTTCCTTGCTCTTCTCCCTTCTTTGAAAAGTATTACGTTGAGTGGCGTTCTCTCTAACCTCTTTTCTACGCTTATAGCCTGGATCCCAGCAAGTGTCGATGCGCCCTGTGATTATTCGCCATCTCGTCGTTGCTTTGCTTGTTGGACTCAACTGTGTTACTGGCCAACATGATCCGACCATCATACCGACCAGCTCAATTTCCACCGCAACAATAAGTCGTTCGCCCTCTGCAATATCCTTCACCGGAAGCATCTTTCCGTCCATTTCAAGCACGCTCTCCGCCGCACCTGCTAGTGAAGGTCCCGCAGCTTCATCCACATCTGGTTCCGGCGACCTATCGACAACACTTAAAATCTGCATCCATGTATTTGAAATTCTGTCAACCTTGTGTTTAATGTCGTTGCCAGGACATCAGACTGTGCTCGCCGTGTTCTCCGAAATCAAAGGCGAACAGTATCGATTTGAGCGGCTGGTGAACCGTTTACGAGGCTTGTATTCCTTGGCAGCAGATGAAGAAAAGGAGGCAACTGCCTTAATCTGGGAGTCGCAAGCTGCATGTGTTAACCTATTCAATGCAATTGCAAACACCCCCGAGACAATTGAAGTGCGTCGTTCCATACGGACTGAATTAGAACGACGTGGTTTGGATGACTATATTAAGGTAAAATTTCTTCTTCCTTTACTAAAAAGCTTATTTTCTTTGTAAAATGTTACTCACAATACGGTTTTCCTAAAAAAAAATAGGAATTTCAAAAATCGTCTGATCTTTCAGAAGCACTGATCGATGTTATTCGGGAATACACTGACGCGAAACAAACGGACCTGGAACTTATCCGTGAAGTGGAGAAGTCCCGTCGACAAAGTGTTTTGCAATTGTAAGAAATAGCTCTCAAATCATTTTTAACTCGTTAATTGACTTCTATTTCTAGGCAACCACAAGACATTTTTGTTTCAGCCTTTGACAAGTTTTCTGCTGATCCAGAGATTTATTATCTGGTTGTGGAAAGTATCAGCAACATCTTGGATTTGGGTTCGGACAAAGTGACCATGAACAAGCGAGCCGTGATGGATCTTTGGACTGTCATTGGAATGTTTGCTTCAGCGATGAAACCAGTGGCAAAGCAAGGTAAATTGTTCACTTGTTTTATGTATATTTTAGTAACATAAACAAAATTAGGTGACTTTAAGCAACCCCTGCAACGATTCCTTGAACTGGTCCAACCAATTGTCGGAAAACTCGAGCATACGAGCGAAACATGCATCAAAAGCGATACCAGCGAAGTTACACGACCATCAATCGACGGTGGCAACCTTGAGGATTTGGAAGGATTGCGTAATATGGTGGAAGAGCTCAAAGATTCACTTGTCAAGAGTGAAGAAGCCAACACAAAAATTCGTCGCGAAAAGAACGAGCTAATGATGAAAATGTCCAAAGTGCAAGCTGAGCTTCAGGAGCGTGACGAACGTATTGCAGCATTGGAGTGTCGACGACGCTCTCCTTCGTTTGCATCATCGTTAACAGCAAGTGAATCGTTACCTGAAACGCCTGTTCTTACCGTTGATACAATTGGAAAGCGAGACTCAACCCTTTCCAAACTCGAATCCCCGGTATCAAAAGCAACAGGTACCATTGCATTGCCTCTACCACCACCTCCTCCTCCACCTCCTCCGCCCCCACCAGCACCAATGCCAGGCTTCTCTGCACCGATGCGCCGACCCAGCAGTAATGCCATGCGACGTCGAAGTGCACGTACATCAAAGTATCTGCACCCTCTGGCACTCAACCTTTGTTTTGCTTCACTAAAGTCGCTTCACGAAAACAATGTGTCTTCGCCTACTGGATCACCCACTTCGCCTACTGCGGAATCGACCCTTTCCTTTTCCGCGATGTCTGATCCTTCACGCGCGGATTCGTGGCAGAAACCGCAGCAGCCGGTGATTACAATGAAGCAATTCTTTTGGTCCAAGTTGCCACCAGAGCGAATTCAGCATACTGTATGGAAAGAAATTTTGTCACCTGACTTTAATAGTGGGCTGGAATCGCCATTGACCAGCAGCTGCAGTGAAGCTGAAGATGATGATCTATGGTCTGTGGATGATGTACCGCCAAAGAAATCCCATCGTCGCTCAGAAAGCAAGGCAGTGGCATCGGAAGTACAATTGGATACAGTTGAATTGGAGCGATTGTTCAAGAAAACACGCAAAGGTAAGGAACATCAAATTGTGTACTTGCACAGGTACTAATATATCATACTTAAGTAGCTGGTACAAACGGTACTACGACAGGTGATGCGATCGACAGCCCCAAGGTGCGCAAGTCGAACTCCATTACCTTACTCGAGTTTAACCGTGCCAACAACATCGGTAAATCTGACCGCATGACGAACATGGAACAAAAATGTTGACAAATTTGAAAATAGCAATCATGTTGGCAAGAATCAAACTGTCTTACCCGGAAATTCGAGATGCAATCTGGAACATTGATGATAACAAGCTGACTGTCGATAACCTGATGGCCATTCGACAATATATTCCTACAAAGGAAGAGGTATGATACTAATTCAATCCATTAGACGCGTTTTTTTCTGACATGTTACAGATTGAAATCGTCAAAGAGTTTGATGGCGATGTTGAAAATCTCGGCAATGCCGAACGTTACTTCCGCTCGGTAAGCACAAGCAATATTTTCCTTATTTGATATGGGATACTGACAAAGACCGGAATAGATAATGTATATTCCACGACTAGCTGATCGAGTAAGCTGTATGATTTTCCGTCGACGATTCAAACATGAACTGGAAGAAATTGTGCCTGTAAGTTGAATCTATGGCAACGCTAAACCTGTATGCTAATAAGATACCATAGCAACTGGATATTCTTCAATATGCTATCTGCGAATTGCGAGAAAGCTTGCGTTTCAAGAAAGTTTTAAAGGTAAAAAGAGCGTATACCAATGGTGAACAGTAGCTTAACCACCTGATTAGACCGTTCTCGTAATTGGCAACTATTTGAATGGACATACTATCCGTGGCAACGCTTATGGTTTCCGTTTAGATGCTTTGCTAAAGGTAAGAATATTTATTTCATTTGTAACTTTCAAGTGACTTTCTCTGGCTTAGATGCGAGACACTCGTGCAGAAGGTGAAGGCGTCAGCAACATGCCTACGTTGCTGCACTACCTTGTTCACTTCTTGGCTAAATCGGGTGACGACGTTGTTGAGTTCCGTGATGATATCGCGCACTTGGAATCTGCTGCCAAATGTAAGATCTTTCCCTATGATCACTAAAGCGAGCTCTAATAACTTTTTAGTGTCGCCTCCTGCTATTTTTGCTTCCGTGAACGCATTGAACGCAAACATGACTCAAATCAAGGAGGAACTAAACTTACATCGTCGCCGCAGAACATCCATGCTCCAGATCGATCGATTCGCCGAGTCCATGGACGAGTTCCGTATTGAAGCCGAGCCGATTCTCGAAGATCTGAAGAGAATGACTCGTGATGTCGATGAAAAATTGAAAGAATTGATCTTGTACTACGGTGAAGATCCAAACACCATCAAAGCTGAAGAGTTTTTCGATATTATTGCCTCGTTTTCATCATCGTTCGCAGTAAGTATCTAGAGCTATTTTCAACCTGATCATGACTAATTGAAGCGCTACAGAAAGCGCAAGTGGAAATTCACGAAGCACGTGAACGGGCACTGCGTCGGCAAAAGCAGCAGGAAATGCTACTGAAGAAGCAAAAGCCTCGTGCATCAGTATCTTCATCATGCTCGAGTCGTGACAGTACCATGACTTCTTCATCGTCAACATTGTCAAGGTCAACATCGTATAGCAGCGTCTCCACCTCGAGTGGCGAGCAAATTCCACATGCGACGGTTTCATTGACACCTGTGCCGTTACAAAACAAAGGGGATGATGATGGTTTCGACCATGTATTGCGTGAACTACGTGCTGGTTTGAAACAGGGTGAGCATTCCTGGAGAATTAGCACACCCAGTCCTCTCGTTCTACGATACAGACAGCGCAAGGAAGAGGAAAAGAACCAGCAGCGCGTATCCATCATGCAATCCTAACTTATCATTTCATTACACTCTTACTATAATATTAATACTAATCACTCTTCCCTCTTCATGTTTATATATTTGATATCCATTGCCTGAAATAATCTCATCCAACCACTTTAAAAGTACATGTCGTGGAATATACACACGTGTATTTCCTTTTATCAATTTAACTTACATAAAACGTACGTAAAGCTGAGCGTTTGATTGTAGTTTTGTTCCAAATACTGCCCTTTCTTACCGACGGAAGGAACTTCGATGGGGGCTGGATTATACTTCTCCTTAATGTTGTGGTAGTGGAAATCAACATTGTCACTGTCATACCGTTGAGTATAACCCTTTTGATGTCGTAAAGATATCAGTTTATACCTTAGCCCATAGTATATCCACTGAGGTTCTCTACTTGAGTGCATGCTCGATTATTGGATTCTTGATTTTTGGAATTACAAAAGAATTGCCAATGGACTGCTAGGAGGTGCACTGGGTAATTTATAAAGGACTATCTCATATCGGCTCACAGCACGTTGCTTGTAGTTATTGATTACAATCATAGCACTATTTACTTCAGTCATCGAGCATATTGGTAAACTTTCTCGCCATTTCATTTCTGAGTAAGTCGTAGAAAAAGAACAGGATTAAGGGGCAGATGATAGGGAATAAATGGAAGCATTAACTGAGCTGATGGATGCCGATTGGCTCCGTATATGGAAGTTTTGGCTCTTTTGCTTGACTCGTACGGTGAAGCAACCCGGATGATAATAGACGGTATTTCCTACGGATAAACTCAACAAGTCATTGAATTGGCACCGATATAGCAATACAGTAATTATACCGTTGGGCGAACGCCGATAACATCTTCAGGTCCCCACGATCAGAGCAAAGGAAAGGATGCAGTACATCCTCCATCTATTCAGAAAGATATAAAAGTAGTATAGAGCGCTGCGTTCAATAAAGCATATCCGAAGCCTCAAAGATACTTTTAGTCTCTTTTTATTCTTTGTAGCGCTTGATCGATCTCGACTCATGGCAATACTGTTGCATCTGCCCGAATGGATTACCTTATTTCATAAACATATCTTGTTGGTATATATCAGCGGATCATTCTCTGTATGAAACGCGGTAATCTCAACTTGGCAGCTTCATCTTTTATCACAGATATCAGTAAGTACTCCAGAGTGCGAGTAACCAAGCGAACAATTATTGAAAATGACAAAAAGACAGCCTTTTCGTGTGATCCAAGATAAAACATTGATCTTTTAAAGATACCCATTTTGCTTATAAGAAGCGAAGACGCCTATAATTGAATCGATTTTGCTGCACAAAAATTATATCACGACTTGCTTTCCATGCCACTACCGCAATGTCCAGACGCCGATCTAGCTCTGTTATCCAATGCCATCGCTCAATGTCCACGCATCGTACCACTCAATGATGACATGGATGACAATAACAGGAGAACACTTGCTCTCAATGTCAAAAAACTGAAGCGATTCCTAACAACAGACGCGACAAAGCTGATCCAAGTAATGCATAAAGTGAACAAACAAACCAAACTTGAATTCTGAATCGATCGTATACAGTGGGCATACGCAATTTTACGAACGCGAACGCCATCGAATGGTAATGCTGGCCATTGACATTTTGGTGATCTTAATCCTTTTTTTGCAGGCACCATTGACGCCACTGCTGTCTCAAAAATACTTGGGGATTCTGTCAATGTCGCCTTGATCGATCTCGTTGTTGAAAGTATTGGTTTTTGCGAAGCTATTGACGATAGGTAAGAGCTTCGTATTTCAAATTCACTATTTGGTTCAAAAGATTGATCAAATCCAGTGCTTTCGCTACATTACTCAATGTAATGCTATAGATACACACCATGTTACTATGACTAAATGTACTCTATGTAGCTCGGAAAGGATTCTATTGATTCCCCAACATCGATGCTTTGGCTTCTTTGTCTTGTGAGCGAAAGGCTACCAAAATGGTCAATCCCACGCATACACCAGTATCTACTTTTATCGTTTGCCACAGCCGGGAATCCGCATATTGACGCATCCAAGTACGTGCACATCATTGACAGTATCACTAGTTAGCTTATTTTTTCCACAGAGCAATCGATGGGGGCAGTGACATGGCTCGAGTTACGGTTCTTGGAGCTAGCTTGTTCTCACATCTACTGGAAAGACAGAAAGATTCGACTAAAAAATCGATACAAGATCTACTGACGCAGTATTTCGACATGCTCCGTCGCTACCATGAAGGGATACAGGAGTCAGGTGTGTATTACTATGCTTTCCCACGAGTGCACTAATACCAGCGATGTGTCATATAGAGACAACTGTCTACTTGCTAAGCTATCTCCTTTCACTTCCTCGGATTGCTCCCGACGTGGTGAGTGGTATGTGTAATACTGATACTTGTAGGATTACTTAGTGACCTATCATACAGAATGCTGGAAGGATATTTTCACAAGACTTCATGTGAACAAGGTGCTGGGAGATATGTTTCTTCATGAGCGTGATACCAACCAATCTCTTGTCCGCTTATTGACTGGGTATATCATCGAAAGTACCGCAGCAACTTATCTACTAATCCACCTTAAATAGTGGAACTACTAGTGTGGCAACCGCTTTCCCTAGCTGGCTCTATACTGTCGCATTTGATAAGAATGGACTGATTATGAAGCACGCACTGGATATCGCCATTACCCTTGATGCCATGGCATATGATAAACGACTGGGTCTCCATTATCTCATTCCTGTGAGCTTAATACTCGGTAGTGATTTGTGAACGAGAACTAAATGTATCGTGTAGACTGGTGGGAAATCGATCATCGATACATTGAAGCCCTCATTCGATCAACTCGATCTTGAAGCAGCATCTGTGGACCTTGTAGATTGGATATTGCCGATCATAGGTTCCAAGTTCTCGGAACGTGGACCAGATGACTTAAAGATCCCACTATTCCTATTGCAAATGACAGCGTTGCGGAGTAACACGTCCGATACTGCAGTGGATATGTTTGTGGACTTGATAACTCGACTGGATCGAGGTGCAACGATCAATATATCACAAGCGGATGCTGGAGCGCGCTATCTCGTGCTGAACCTTGTAGCTGCTGCGGAGGAAAAATGGCCAGGCATATTCCAGTAACGCTTCAAGCATGATGCTGTTTTTTTTCCAAATGTTAACATGCCTCAATAGAACGATTCTAGAACGAGTATTCTCAAAGGCGATTGCGATGCATATTGCTAACAGTGGGGGATCAATTAACGTTGAAAAGATCCTGACAAACCTATCAATGTTGTTTGAAGAAGCACCTGACAGCAGCTACATTAATCGGCCAGGATTCAACGCCTTCCAAAGTTATATGAAGCAACGCTGTCGTCAAGTATTGTTGCTTTTTGTTAATCACCCATCTATGGAATGCCGCGCTCTTGGATATCGCGTTTTGAGTCATTCACACTTTTGGGAAGAGGACAGTACCAATGTCGACTCGGCTTCAATTTCGAAATTGTTGATGGACGCATGGTTCAGACATATGAAAAGTCGCTATACATTTTTCAAAGAGAACGATGAATCTTTAGTGCTGGACGAACTCGAGCATCTGAGTGGGTTTTTTTTATTATTCAAAATATGCTTTGAAAGTAGCAACTAACGGCTTTTCTGTAGTTACGCAGTGCTGTCAGAATTTAGGATTTGCAAAATCGATCTTTAGTGTGGCATTGGATGGAATTACTGGAGGTGCTCTGGAGCTGTTTCCTACCGTGGATCTCGACGCTTTGCGGCGTGAAAAGATGGATCTGTTCAGTAAGGTGCGAGATGCCAATTCAAACAGCACGAACAAGGATCAGCAAAGGGGCACTATCAGTGCGCTGCAGCAGAACGGCCATCCCAATCAACGACGACCTCCTCAATTCCTTAAAGCCTATCCACAACTACAAGATATGCTGTATGAATCTTCTTTTCCACGTTGGCTGGGCGGTTAATTGGTTATATAGAGAATTACAGGATCAAGTTTACATAGACAATATCGAACGATCAGCCAACCTGTTTTGCAAGTTTCAGGAGCAATCGCAGTATACTCCAGGTATGTACTCCCCTAATATCTTTAATAACTACGTCTTATATTTCTTGGATAATAGAGCACAAGTCTGCAATAGGCTTTCATATCTTATCACATCTATCGGCAAGATGGCCATCTGCCACAGCATCTATAGAGGCCTACGACGAAGCTCTCCCAAAAAACATTCCCTCTGCAAGGTACCTTTTATTCATCTCATTTTAGCTGACTTCTCATCCAAATCACAGAGATATTGCCATTGGCAACACCTTCAAAGATCATCCCGTCCTATTTCTTATCGTTGAAAAGTGTGCAAATTCCTCTCGATCCGCTGGAGGTGAACTATTACGCAGCATATTAGTTTACTTTATTGTCTTCTGGCATATGGATCAAGTTGTTCAAGCGGCGACTACACTCAAATATGCCACGCAACTTGAAGAAACGGCTCGGTTGATTATACTGATGAAAAATGTAAGGGAGATCATGCGCAAAGCGGAATATAGTACTAATAACATGATGATTTTTTAGATGTTGCCGGAGTCACTTCATAATGTCTACAAACTTTTCCCGTTTATATCAGCTCGGGATATTGGCCACGTTCTTCACCAATCTATATGGCCGTACATCCGATGGCATCCGACAGCTTCAGACATTCCGGGATTGGGGACTTCTGCTCAAACATCACAAAATGATGCTGATCTTGAGGCAAGATGCAGGAGTCATCTATCATCTATATATCAGCAACGGCTTGGAATCCTAGGCGCGGCACCAAATTGGCAACAAGCATTCAGACAAGTTGGTCAGGAGTTGAATTTGTAAATAGCAAAGCATGAATAAAGTTGTAGTGCTAAGCCGTCTCCCTTTGCATGTAACTTTAACTTTTTTCTTACCCGCAAACCATCAAATGAAGGACACGTATAATGTAATTGAGGCAATATCAGATGTCCTAAACTGTATTATCGATATTTTCCGGAAATTATGGTAACTTTAATACAACGGGCGATCATTTTGTAATACAATAGGTGACACAGGAAAAAGTGCACTTTGACAACTGTACTTCTCAATCATAGACACTATTTGCTCTCATATAAGAATTCAAAAGCATCTGTGCATATACCTATACATGAGATAAACATCCAGTATATCATTGGCGGGTCTTTATATGTGAATTACGCGTAGCTCCCTCCTAAGCCACTATACTTCTGTATAACATACATTGTAATAAGTACCACGAGCAAGCCTTGGGTCATAGGCGGTACTGGAGGGTCAGAAAATGCTACTGGAATAACACAGACAAGGTCAAAGATAAGCAAAACTATGATGGCTAAAAGGAATAAGCAGCTGGATAGATACGATATTACTGTATCCAAGAGTGTCGTCGCCTTCAGGTGAGAAACAGTGCCAGCGAGAATAATTTGATTCAAAACGACGGCAAGATTGACCACACCGGGATAGATGTAGATGTATGGAGGGGAAGCTTGCAGGTCTACCGGATTTTGTTCCGATTGTACATTGGTATATTGGATTGGCTCTTGTTTCTGATTTACTGCGCCCTGTAAAAGGAGATCTCGCTGTTCATTATCACGCTGTTGATTATTTTGTTGCCGCGCGTTATTGGTGCTCCCAGCTTGTGAATTTGTGCGAAGGCCCCGGGAAGTCCACCGCTTGCTCATGAGGTACCATGGTGCAACTCCAGATTTCTGGCACGGTATAGAGCCAAACACAAGGCGCATTACGCATTACGTGTCGAAAAGTGGTCAAGTGCTCGTGATATCGACTCGGGGTGTAGTCAAGCTCAAAGTCGTGTGTAATGTTTAAATCTCGCCGAACTTGTTCTTTCAAAATGATATAATTCACTTCCCTATCAAAGTCCAGTTGCAGTATTTTACTTGTGTTTTGGTTTAGTGTAGATGATATGTGCTCGATGTAAAAGGTGAGCATAGTATTGCCGGTGTTGGATACTTCTTGCATTATTTGATAGTTAGTGTGTTGCAGCATTGACTACGTACAACGGTTTCTGATTTTGTATGCAATGCGCGATGGAAAAATTTATAGCTACACGGAGAAGGAATGATATACTTTTATTCCTCCCCCAAAAAAAGTACTGATGTAACTTGAGAAACATATATCATCCATGTCCGCTTCAAACATGTTGTAATGCTAACTGTGTAACATGAAGCATGTATATGCGAGCAGTACTGTGCAGCAAAAATCTTACCAAGCGACGGTATCGCAAAGCTTCTTATACAGCGTGTTGTATCCAACATGAACATGTCCTAACAAGCTTCTCTGTCATCTACGCTGTCCGCCAGCGAATAAGAGCTTTCCATCCTTACCACCGCTTCCCACTTCCGACATCGGAACGTTGAGCTTCATGCTTACCAAATACTCAGCCAATCAGGTTACTCATCCACACGACCTTCCGGTCAACGCGTCTCTTCACGGATATGCTCTGTCAGCATTCATCCTATCAATCATCACGATCTGTAACTGCTCAATGATAATAAGGTTGACATTACACATCACTCACGGAAACGCCGGCTTAAGGAAATCCCATCATGAATAAGCATTTATTATAAATAAAGAGAGCAAAACATATGTTACCTTTTTGAGTCTCGTTGACATATTTGTCTTTTACACTTGCTCCTCTCTTGATACTTCAAAGGTGATGTAATTCACTTTACCACTAAAATCAAGCTGCAGTATTGCGTGTACACTTTGTCCCATTGTAGTCGGTATGAGTTCGATAAAAAAAAGGTGAACGTTTCACCTGTATTAGCTAATCATAATCCATTATTGGCGTAGATAAAAATCGGTCGACTGTAGCATTGGCTACAATGAGCAAAAATTGAACAAAGAGGAAATCAAATCCCTTTATTAATGCTATGGATATTATAAGGAGCGAATCCCTAAAAATAAAGATTTTTAGAATGTGCGAGCTCAAAAGGCCTTAACCGGTTTCCGTCATTTTTTTTTGTTTTTCTAAACATTTAAAAGTAGATATAATCCTTCACACAAAATTAGTAGTAAGTACGTCAATGTAGTAAAGAAAAACCATATAAGAGGAAAGGAGAAGAAGGTCTAATGGTAATGATGTAGGAAACTGAGTAACTAATCGAACAAAGTGTGTTGATGATAATAGCAATAAATACAAAAGAATTATCCAGAAAATAAACAAAATTATGTACCGGAAATCGATGCCTTAATGTAGCGTCGATATGTATGTTCAATTCAGACCTACCAAGCTCGATCACTTTTGTAGGTAACTTAAGTTGACTTGCTGCTAACATAAGTCCAACACTAGTGATATACGTACCCCGAACGTCCAGTGACTCTGAAGGAAGTATTGGTGCATTTTCATGCTAAATTTCTAAAGTCGTCACTACTTCTGCTATATTCAACCACCAGCTACGCATATACTTAAGCCTTAGATTCGTGTTGGAGATTACTGTTACTAGTATACGTGACACCACCATCATCTTCAGTCCTTTGTGGAAAGGCGCTAATGCAACCATTACCGGCAGTTTCTCTGTCATGGTCATCATATACGTACTTGAAAGATAATTGAAATGTTGAGTAGACTGATCGTCACATAATAATGCATACCGTTCAATGACCTTCCACGTCCCATTAGCAATATTAACTACACTGGCTTGCCGGTACCTATCTTATTATTCGGTTTTCTTTGTGAATTAGATGATCTGATGGTATCAGTCGATGCACATAGTACGTATCAGCATCACTCTTTGTCTTTTTGTTTACCGACATCGACCTTTCGCTCTCATTGTCTTTTTTACTCTCGATATGAAACACTGCGCTATAAAAGAACTCAGAAGTAATCAACTTTATATTGAAGCATAAAGCCTGCAAATAATTTCTACAATGGCAACGTATCAATCCCGAATCCTCGACTTCTATATCGAATGCCCAGCCATCCCGAGCTGCGGTAACCGAAACATAATACTCAATTTCAGATACAGGGCTATTCAAGGCGTACACTATCAAGAACTGAAGGGGCGAGTACGAATAGCCATGGGTATTCCAGATGAAGTTGACTTTGACCTGGACGATCAAAGAGACAGCTATAAATTGCCAACTGGGTTCTGCGATATATTCAGGGATGAGCCATATATTCGGCTACGTGTTGGTTCGCCTGCACGATTCGTCAGCAACTATAACATGAACATGATAAACTATCGATGGTGAACCTCGGAACTTATCAAATAATGGTGTGATACTTTATGCAATCATTGATGTCTAAAATCAATATTTATTGTATACTTAGTTTTCATGTAATAATTTTGTTGAGGCAAACTTTTTTGTTCGTCAATAACATCATTTTCGTGTGTTCTTTGCGGGCACTGTGACTACATCGCCAGCACATGATCGATGGTCTGTTAATCGCCTGTGCATTATGTACAATATCCGATCCAAGTGCTTTAAAATGCTATAAAACAGCCTGTGTACAATTCGATTACCATTAAATGAATGGTTTACGACACGCACACAAATAAAAGCACTCTGCCCGTGCCAACACATCAGAAAATGATCCCTAACCGCTTATTAGAAAATCGGCGTATAGAGCCCCGTTTCCATGCCACGTGCAATTGTTTGGCGTTTTAATATAGGAGATGATCTACTTGTAGTCTGCAAGGGCTTACGACATAAGGTTTATAATTATTCGTGTTTCAACAGAAGCCTGTCAAAGAGCTCCGCCGAATATCACCTTGCGATTTTCAATCACAGCCACAACTCGTCCCAAACAACGTCTTCACCACTATACAAAAAATGTTTGGTGTCCTTAAAGCATTACCAAGAGGCTCAAGCCGTCTTCCATTGAGTGCCAAGCGTGGTCACAACTACTATAAAGGTATTTTAAATTGTCATTTACGTTATTTAAACCTGGCATTCAGTCATTGACAATTTAATTAGGTACTGGTAGTGGTGCCATGGGCCGACACACCAAGAAAGGTGGTTACAAGATCGATTGGAATCGCGTACGGACGTTTGTTGTTCCTGATCTTGAAGGTTTCTCGGTAAACTGAAAGAATAAGTTTTAAATGGAAGGAAAGTAGCTGATGTTTGGAGTTCTAGCTTGGTCCCTATGTCTCTCGTAAAACCACTCGTCCACAGACTACACAACAATAAATACAGCGCTCGAAATTTAGGCTTTTGTGGATGGAGGGGAATTGGGGCTTGTATTATATATATATATATATGGTTGCCTAGCTACAATTGATTTTCATGACAACCAACCGTTTCCAATGATACACAAGGGTGAATGTTCCTGTTGAAGGACAAACCACCATAACAGTACTAAACCCGTATTTGCGGATAAGGGGCGGGTGTTCTCTGGGCATGCTCATCCCCGGTTTTTTGTCTCCCTTCAGTCCGACCCAAATTGTATATATGTTTATAGTTGCGATGGTATTATTGGGTGAGAGAGAGAGAGAGAGAGAGAGAGAGAGAAGTTATAGAGTATTACGGATGGATTAGACTGTAGGGCGGCGTCGGTAAGCGGTGGTTGTGATCGATATGCCAAGAGTGTCGTTGAGGTTGTGACTTGTTTGGCGTGACCAACCCATCGAAGCTTTGTGATGGTTGAAACTGGTGATAATCATACCTAGTTGCGACGCTGGTTGTGTATGTGGGATGGGCCCTGGTTGCACGACCTTCATGCGAAAGTTTGGATGACCGTGACTGTCTGCAGAACAGGTCGGATCCTGCACACTCCTCCTTTCGATGCGACGATCGTCGATGGTGACGTTTGGGTTCTTCCGAGTGGATGGAGTGATGGTGATTTTTTGAATCGTCGCTGCCGCTATCGGTGCTGTTATTAGTGCTTGCGCTAAGACTTTTTTGCATTGCCACCATCCGATCATCGTCGACCTCCTTCCTCCGCCACTGCAGCTCCCTGCGCCGGTCTTCCTCTCGCACCCAATGCAACAGCAACTGATCTCCGTATTGCTGCAGCTCTTCTATCGGGACGTTGAGGTTGTAATCGTTGAGGTTCAAGAATTCCAGTTCCAGCGCATTCAATTCGGCAACCGGTAAGCCTCCGACCTATAGATTCACATGACAATCAGCTCTTATCGCCAGCATACAACCATTAACCGCACCTTTGCATAACGGGTGTTGGTGAAGAAGATATCGGAAAAGAATTTGCTTGCCACCATTATTCCCGAGATGACCAGACGGTGGATGTTGAACGAGTCAATCCGCAAGCCTGATGAGTTGCGCGACATGCGATCAAAGTACACCAGGAGACTGAGAAAACATTCGTTTGTGCAAGGGCAGTATTTGAGAATACGAGTGAGGTATGAATGGATCGTTATGCTTGGGATGGATCGAGCATAGAAGCAACTGTACGCAGACCGTTTGTCAGGATTGTGGTTGCTGGCTTGCAATTTGTCGTTTGTCTTGGTAATTCGTTCCAAGAGCCCCGTAATCATATTTATTGTTTCTGACGGCGGATGGTTGGCCAGATCGAAATGAGGCAATTCGTTGTTGTGGGTCATTATTGCAGTAGAACGGAATGGCAGACGAAAACTAAAGCAGAAAAACAAAAGAAAGAGAATCAAGATGAAGGGAGAGACGTACAAAACTAAAGATGGGATTTTCATTTAAGCCCAGCAAAAGGTTCGGTTCTCTCTCTCTCCACTTGTCAGTTTCCGGACAATGAGCTTTATCGATGCCCCTGACGAGTCGCCACCGAGTCCAAGCATGCAGGCCCCATTGAAGCCTGCTGCCGTCAAGCGCGCCTTGCCTCCCGACATTCTCATTCGCATATTCCAGCTTCTTCCCATACCATCACTAAGCAACGTCGCCTTGGCATCCCGACGCTTTAAAGTACTTGCCTACGATGACGAGATTTGGGATGACAAGTTGCGGCGCATGCTTGACCGCGACACGGGTGCACTTGCTGCGACGCTGGGTAAAGAATTGTAGGCAAATATCAACACAAAAAAGGCTTATAACTTTAAATTAAATAGAAGGCAACAGTGGCAATTCCGCTTTGATGGATATCGACAAGAGCATACGCATCAACAATAAACCTTTGAACGCGCTGATACCCGGCCTGTCAACCGATCCGTACAGCGCGCGCGCAAGAGCAAAATCCACTGGGCAGGCCCGGGAAAACTTCAAGCAATTGTACATCCGGTTGCTCCCTTATTATGTGGATCTTCGACAGAAGCATAAGGAATCGCAGGTGCTGAAGGATTACGGAGCCACGCCGGAAGAATGTGCCAAGTTGCTCAATATGCTCGTGGGATTCGGAGCGTGCCATGTCGTGGACGACTGGAAGCAGGTTTGGAATATCTTTTAAACTCTTTATCGCCGACTGAAAATCCCCGCAAACTCTAACATAACCCCTTGCAGATAAATGAGGCCGTGGAAACCCTCTGTCAATACTTTGAAAGCGCCTCCCTTCACGAATTCGAGGTCGCGTATGATGTACATAACACTACCGATATGAAGGTGAGCCTTTTGTTTGCATTTCGTAGTCCGGAGCGCTAATTATCCAGACTTATGCACACGCGCTGATCGCGCTTAATGGTGGATCTATATGTATCCAAACGTTTGTGCAGAAGCACCCTATATTTTTCGACAATCCATTTAATCCCGACGATAATTTCAAGTAATGCATGCTCGTGGTCATCCGGTCTGTGCTAACCCGTTTGTTCTAGGTCCTCCACAAGCGACCTAGAGCCATTTAAAAAGTTCATGTCGCTGGTCACCGAGGAGTTCCGCCAGCAATCCCAGGTGGTAGCTGAAACATTTCCCGAGGCTACCGATGTATACTATATGTTTGTGGATCGCGTACTGGAGGATGTGGTAAGTGGATACAAGTATTTGGAGGACTGGCATTAACTTGGGTAAGCCAAGGTATCAGACTATGTGAACAATTTACTGGGAATTGCGCAAGCGCATGAACGACGCCTGTACCTGCATACCATTTCTGTGGTGCTTGATTCCATGTCACAAGTTGTTGATGTTTTGACGCACGAGGATCTCCCACGAAGCATCGCCCGTGACAGAGGCATCAATTTGATCTTTAAATTATTCTTACCCTTCCTAGACGATTACCTCTACGAAGAACAGTCCTACGTAAAATCCGCGTGCGATGAACTCATCGAAGAATGGGTAATGTTTGTTTATTTGTTTAAAAAAAGGTTTGTTTATCGACATAAGAATATAGAACAGAGACTCGGGTGTGCGTCGAGAAGATCCATCTGCACGCTTAACCAATCAGTCCCGTGAGACATTCAAACGGTAAGCTTTTTTGTTCGCATAGACTAGATACTTTGGCTAACCTGTAACCTAGTAACTATCTATCTGCGTTCAAAAAGGTCATAGCACTGCCTGTCGACTTGGTATCCACCGCTGCCACTACGATTGCCTCACCTTTCCAAAGATCCAATACCATCAAGGCACCTGAAAAGCAAAATGGCGACTCACCGGTATCCGGATCACCAAAATCAACACCCCCATCGACGCCCAAGGTTGTGACATCTGTTGCACAAGGTGATGAAAAAGCGAGTCCACTGTCACCAAAGTCACCCACATCTGTATCCATGCATTCTCGACAATCGTCACGTCATTCATTACGGTCGCCTGATGTCCGCAGTGTTGACATGAAATATGCCATGCATGAATTGGATATGATGCAAGACCTTTTGAGTTTAGAAACGGTTCTGCAGCTCATCCATGTAAATAAGGACGCGGAACGTCGTGTGGAGCGATTTATTCAAATTGGATTCCCTGGACGTATGCACAATGAAATGTAAGTTATTAGGAATTGGAAGTAATGGAGAGAGAGTGTGCACTGATTGTTGCTATAGCCAAAAGACATACGAACATATTTTTGTTCTACTGTTGAAAGCATTGGGCAATCAACATATCGTACCCGCCTTTGACAGGTAAGTAAACAAATAGCACGTGAAATTGGCGCAGCTGAAAAAAAAGCACCGCAGAGCAATTGAGCACTTGGCGTCATATACCCCCGATACGGAATCCCTTGAACAGAGTGCAGATGATGTCCCACCATTAACCGAGTTTTTCGAAATGGTACATGTCGGCGACGTTATCCAACAAATGGTGCAGCTCTATTATGATGAAGAGATCGTAAGTTGCCTCTGTTTTCGCTGGTAAAAGCCATGGCAACTCATCTACATTTTTCTAGTCCAAGCATGTCGATAAACTCGACTTTATTAACGAAGTGAACAAGGAAAAAAAAGTGTTTGAAAGAGTTCTTGACGACTGCGTGGCAAATAGCATGGACCGAGCCATCCAGGTAAATAGTGTGCGCACATACTAGTTACAGGTTTCTTGACGAGTGTACGGATCACAGGTTCTTCTGTCCCAGGCTCAGTATATTTTAACGAATGAGCAAAAGCCAGAAGATTACAATCCTCCCGGTGACACAATGGTCGATTTGAAGCCAACCAAGGTAATTGATATCTTTCGCATGAAAGACTTGCGCACACGCTGATGACGCTCAAGGCATGTCGAGACTCCATTGAGTGTCTGAAAAACAACACTTCCATGCTGAACGGAGCTGCGGAAAAGTCTACGATGGACCTGTTCTTTGGTGAGATCGGTCGCCGGTTTGCCGAGTACGTCATTATTTAAGAGAAAAGCACAAGGCAATGACTAATGGGGAAAATATTAGGATCCTGTACAAGCACCTGAAAACCCAAACAGTGAATGAGCAGGGCGGCTTCCGGTACATCAGGTAGGGCAGAAAACAAGCAGAAGCCAAACTTGAACTTACGAAAAAAAAAAAGCGACATGAATGCTTACTATGACTTTGCGGCGTCGTTGCGGCAAAAGTCAGTTACGCCGTATTTTGCGGCACTCAAGGCACTTGCGAACCTCTACATCATTTCGTCTGCGCCAGACATCAAGAACGTGATCCATGATCTTGAGCGGTACCACGGGCTGATGAAGACGGAGGATTTGTTTGAATTCGCAGCGTGCAGGAGTGATTGGCCAATCGTAAAAAAGGTTGTAACCAAAGATATGACAGACTGCAGCATCATGTAAACAAAAGTTATATGAATGTTATTGATGATTCTATTTGCAACAAGTTGGACGGCAGCATGTGTTACATTCGATGCCTTTTTGGTGCTGTCTCACCAAAAAGGCTTTTTTTTTATATCCTTCAGAAGCGAAGGGGGGTTGCGTCGGAGCGTACGTGTGGCACTAATCCACATCGCATGAGCAAGTACTTGGCTTACTTTTTATATTCTCACATATGTGCGTTCCAGCGCTGGTTTTGAGTGTGCACCAGCGTTTCCCGAGGCAGTATGTTCGTCTGGCACGAACACATTTCTGCGGGGACTGGATCCAGGAGTGCCCCAATTATACGCACCTCGTGTCCCTGACGGGCAGCACACACACACACACACACACATACCCATCGGCGCTATTGCAAGATGAAGCACTGTGTGACACCCTCTGCAGGCTCCGCAAAAGTTCCTTTCGCTTAAAAAAGTTCTGGTCCTTTTCTTTCTCTTTTCTCTTCTTTAATCCGCGTGTGGCCCAGCGGCAGTCTTGTGTTTTTTCGAGCTGCTGTTTCTGTAAGCTGCATTTATTTTTCTTCCTTCTTTCCGCACCCCTCTTTCGCTGTCAACCGTATATACTAATTGGGGCTTTCACCATTACCAACAACGCACCAATATATACATAAAGCACACCCTACACACAATTAGACAATCCCAATGTCCGCAGTCGACCGGCGCAGACGCCAATCTGTTGCTAACCTCGGAGCCCGCCGAAGCAGCATTCACAGCAGCGTGATTAGCAGCGGAATGTCTACGCCCACCTTGCCTGCAGACGTTCAAGTGGGCACCCGAGTGTTAGTGAATGGCGACAATCTCGGCACTGTTCGTTACGCCGGAAGCACGAGTTTTCAAACTGGCAAATGGGTGGGAGTCGAGCTTGATGAGGCCTTGGGCAAGAACAACGGTGTGGTTCAGGGGAAACGCTACTTTGAATGCCGCTCAAACCATGGTGTGTTTGTCCGTCCTGCGAACATTAAAGTGTTGCCCTCTAATAAGAAGGTAAAAAGAACGGGATAAAGGGTCTCCAGACCTGTCATATTTAATTTGAAGGGGGCTATAGGACACTCCATCATCGCCTCGATCGGATCGAAATAGCGACTCGCCCCAGCGTCCTCAGCAGCAGGATCCAGGACGGGCCGTCAAGGCCGCTGCCCGTCGCTCCATGACCCAACCGACACCTCCGCTTGCCAAACGACGCGCCTCCATGGCCGCTTCTACCGCTGATAAATCACCTGCCACTAGAGCCACCCGAGTCCCGCAGCAACAACCCACAAAGACCTCCGTCACACGCCGTCCATCCTCGTACGTTGCGCCCACATCCGCAAAATCAACCGCCACCACATCCACCCGCGCATCGCCTGCCAGTCGCAAATCCATCACACCAACCGCAACCAGGACAAATGGAACGTTGAGTAGAGCAGCGACCACCGGCAGTGCTCCGGTGAGACGGAAAAGCATGTATGCGAACAGCAAAGAAGTGCAGGGCCGTCAACGATCTGGAACAGTGGGTTCAACCGCCCAACCTGCTGCCAATAGAGCTGCTCGTGAAGCTGCAGCTAGAGAAGCTGCCGCCCTTGAAGCCGAAGAAGCTCGGTTAGCTGAAGAGGCCCGCAAAAAAGAAGAAGCTCGCAAAGCTGAAGAAGCTCGTCGTGCTGAAGAAGCAAGAGAACGTGAACTTCGAGCTGAACGTGAACGACAGTTGCAACAGATTCGACTTCGTCAACAGCAAGAAATGTTATTACGCGCCCAACGTCAACAACAACAACAGCAGCAGCAGCAGCAGCAGCAGCAACAACAACAGCAAGAGTCGGAAGAAGAGGAAGATAGTATGGTTGACGACGACGACGATGATGATGATGATAGAACACCTTCTCAGATTGATACTGAAGAAGACTCGTCGGACAAAGACACTCCTGCAACACCTGCTGATCAGGAAGATGGACCCGATGAACGTTTGGTCAAGGATTGTAATCCAGGTCATTCGCAACAGCATGACCAACGTCATCAACCTGCATACGGTGCACTCGCTGCCACCATGCCGATCAGCAAGTCTGATCAGGTAAAAGAAAAAAAAAGAAAGAAAAACATCCAAAAATAGCACTCATGAAGCTGTGGGTCTAGGTGGTTCCTCTCAAAGACTACGAAGAGCTGCGGTTCAAACTAAAGATATTAGAAACCAAACGTCAAGAGGACCGCGAACGTTATCGCGAGCATGAAAAAATCAAAGAGGAAGCCCAGCAATTCTTAACTTTGCGTAACAAGCTCCAAGGTTTGCCATTTTCCGCCCTCTTTTCAAATAGCAGAGCCTGACACTGTTCTTTACAGACAAGATTGCCGAGCTGCAGCGTGACCTCCGCGATACAAAGCGTGAACTAAAGGAATCAGCGGCCGACAAGGAATCGTTGGAATCCAAATACCACGAAATGTCTGACTCTTTGGAAATGATGACCCTGGACAAAGAAGTTGCCGAGGAACGTGCTGAGGTCCTGCAACAAGAAGTTGATATTCTCAAGGACAAAATTGAAGAGATCAGCGTGGACCTGGACGTTCTAAAGCGCGAAGCAGGTAAATTATCATGCATATTGCGAAAATGGGCCTACAAACTCAGCCTCCACTTTCTCGCCAGATATTCTGAACCGTCCTCCCGATCTCGACGCCGATACTCGAAACTCGTTAGAAATCGTCCAGCTTGAGCGCCATAACGAACGTCTCCGAGAAGCACTGATCCGGTAAGCCATCGCTTAGTCGGATGGAGGATGAGGCGCTAATAATTAAATGCTCAAAATAGGTTGCGCGATGCCACAAACGAACAGGAGGCCGAGTTGAGCTTGCAAATCAAGGAGCTTGAAAATGAAAACTATGAGCTCTCTGAGATTAAAGGTTATTGCATGAAAACACGCGCTTGACTTGTTGCTAACTTTTGCTGCAGCTCAATATGAAAAGGTCAAGGAAAAACTCGAGACGGCCGAAAGCCAGATTGAAGATTTGCGACAACGTCTTGATGATGCTCTTGGTGCAGAAGATCTTGTCGAGCAATTGACTGAAAAGAACCTTCAACTGACGGAGCAGCTCGAGGAAATCCATTCAAACAACGAAGACCTGGAAGCCCTCAAGGAGCTAGCTGACGAATTGGAAGAAAACCACGTGGAAACCGAAAAGCAGCTTCAAGCAGAAATTGGTAAGTTTGCGCAAGAAGTTTTCGGATTTGTCACGTTACTGATAACATGCGAAAAAGATCATCGTGACATGTTGCTGCGTGAGCAACTCGAACGTCTGCGTGTTTCCGAGGAGACAAACCTAGATTACGAGGGAACCATCCAACAGTTTAGAGAACTGGTTCAAAACTTGCAAAGGTAAAATGTCTTGGTTACCGTAAGCATGGCAACCCTAGCTAAAGTGTATCACAGTGACTTGGAGCATTTGAGACAAAAACAAAAGGACCAAGAGACTGAAAAGAGTAACTTGGCAAGTCAGTCGCAGGCCATGATGTCGCTCAACATGCAGTTGCAGACGACTGTGATGAAGGCTCAGGCAAAGGCAATCGATTTGGAATTGCGTAAACTTGAAGCTGCTCAAGCAAATGACCGTCTGCAGTACTCTCAGGTATAGAAAGTGCAAGCATTTTAAATGTGTTGATTATTCATGCTTTACGTGATAGCCATACTTGCCCGACTCTTTCAACAAAACCGAAAACGAGCCCATCTCTACACTTTTGTTGTTCAAGCGCCTGGTCTTCAAGTCTGAATTGGTCATCAAGCATCTTGATCAAACTCACCCCATCAGCGAAAAGATCATGGATAATGTGTCTGAGAGTCTGGTATCCATCTGCGAGGTATGCAACTATTCGTATGACGGAGAGCAACTTGAAGTTGACATGCAATGTTTAGTTGCGACAAAAAGCAGCATGGGTGGGCGATTTGGCCAAGCGTTTCGTGACGTTCATCAAGCATTGCACACCGGAAGAGTTCACCAAGATCGGTCGGGTGTATCATGACTTGGTCAACAACGAGCGAAAGTAAACAAATGAACAACATCCTGATAGAACATTGCTGACATAGCGAATAGGCTGAACAACTTGGTGGATTTCTTCCGAACCGAAGAATCAAACAATAACGACTCGGTTGCTGATCTTCAAAGGTAAACTCCTTGCTTGAGACATACAAAAAAAAATGGCCATCTAATGTATCGATAGAATCATTGAGCATCTGGAGCATCTTGCAGAGATATACCTTGTTCAAAGCAGTGATACTGGCAACGCAGATCTGTTCTTCAGCTTGACCAGAGCACTTGATATGAACTCTGATAAGATGATGGTTGAGTTTACTTTTGTAAAACAGATTGTGTACAATGCAGCCAAGACTGAAGGTAAAAGCAACCGTTATCTTTGTTTTCAGGACGTGGTGCACTGACATGTGAAATTCGTAGGCATGACTATCACAGAAGGTCTTGAACGTCTTGATTACGATTACATGGAGCCACTTGGTCGTCTTGTCACTGAAACCAAGAACTGCAAGTTGGTCGCCAAGTAAGTGGTAACCCACTTACCATAGTGTGTTTTGCTGACGTTGTTCATGCAGAAAATTGTTACGCCAGCTTGATGATCTTGCAGAGCAAGCATTGACGCCCAAGGCGGAACATTTGCATCGATTCAGAACCATGTATGCACTAAGTGCCAAGTTGAGCCAGTTCTGTTTCGAGGTAAGCGTGCAGCGATGTAAATACACCGAGAGCGTTGTTTCTTAGTTGGAATGTGAGCATAGACTCTGAAGCAGATTCTCGGCTATTTGGATGCCAAACGGTCAAACCGAGAAGAGATCAGTATGGGCGAGATCCAGACTATGATCTACAACAAATGCGACGATATCCTCGATATCTCGGAGACAACGATGTGGGATGGCTGTCTCAAGATGCTCAAGTCACTCTCGAGCGAATTGGCGACAACGTTAAAGAGAATCGAGCATGACAACCGCATGGATAAGAGTAAGGTTTTATGCATGTGGATTGTAACACATTATACTCATGACAACTTTAGTTGCGACGGGCATCCCGCCATGGGTGCAACGAGCATCTGATATGAAGGCTGAAGTTGTTGTCAACCACGACATGGAGCGCAAGTTGCAGCAACACAGCGAAGAGATCTTTAAATTGATCAAGGACATCAAGGGCAAGGATCAAGCGCTGCAAGAAGCCAACATTAGAGTAGAAGTACTCGAGCGACGCATGGAGGCAGCCAAGAAAGATACAGAGCAATTCCATGCGCTTGAGGAAAGCCTAGAAAAGGCAAAGGCTCAAACGCAAATGTACAGCGAGGCCATGGAGAACTTGCAGACCGAGTACGAAGGACTTGAGCAAGAAAACATCCAGCTGAAAAAGGCGGCGGCTGTGCAAAAGGAAGACAAACGGCTGTCGATCCCTCGCAAGCCCAGCAATTTTGAGATGAGTGTTGAGGAGAGCGTGGATGCGGGAGACATGCCGGATGCTGGCGAGTACGCCGATATGCGTAATCATGTAAGTTGCGATATGGGATTTTTTTCTTCATGAGGCTGTGTCGTCTTGCTCACTTGCACACACACAAAAATCAGATGGAAATTCTAAAGGCGGGCATCCGATACCTCCGAGCCGAGAACGCGCACCTCAAGAGCTGCGATCTCGCACGTTCG
This sequence comes from Fennellomyces sp. T-0311, assembly GCA_025266875.1. Taxonomy (NCBI): domain Eukaryota; kingdom Fungi; phylum Mucoromycota; class Mucoromycetes; order Mucorales; family Lichtheimiaceae; genus Fennellomyces; species Fennellomyces sp. T-0311. The sequence goes on from JALLLT010000012.1 coordinate 339,284, forward strand.
CTCAAGCTGGATCAACTTCCGCCCGTGCTTCGACATGAGCAGACTGATCCAAGCGCTGAATCAGCGCAAGAGGAACAAGAAGAGAAGGAACCTGAAACGCGCGACATGATGCGTTCCATAGCAACGGAGACTCGGGTCTTACTAAAGGACCTGCGGACTGCCAGCGCGTCACCCAAGGTCGTTGCGCTAGGCGAGCGGCGTCGTGGGGAATGGCGCTCCATGAAAAAGACACCCGATTACCAATACCAAACACAGCAGTCAGTGTTGTACACGCTCAAACAGCGCAGCGAGCAGCTCAAGGACAAGCTGAAGCAACTCCAGTACACTGACAAGGACACGATGGCGCAGGGAGCAATACAGGTAAGGCCCAAGTGTGTCAAGGAGCGGGGGCGATGATCTAACGCGTTTGAATGACAGCCGTTGCAGCGTCCGCTAAGCTACTTGACGCAATCCATTGCCAAAGTGCAGATACCCCGCTTGTCCAGCAATGCCACCCCCACCTCCAACACCCGCCATTGCATCCAACTAACCAGTGCGGCCGAATTTGAGCGCATCCACAGCATTTTTATACGTTGATATTTCTATTGCATTTTCCCCTATGACTTATAGCCCCCGCCCTTCTTATTTCCCTTTGTTTGAGAGTATATATGTATGTAGAATATTTTATATGAATAACAACCTGCCCCACCTATCCCAATCCTCAATCATGCACGGTGGTCCCAGGCACAGAGCCTGGTCCGTTAGCAACTCTGTCACACACTACCGGATCCGTCTCCGAAAACACAGATGTCCGTTGCGTGCGTGTGTGGGTTGCCACAGGCGTATAAGGTTTTTATTTTTTTTTCTTTTCTCCTCTCCTCCTTGTCCGCTATCTCTTTTGCTTTTCTCTTTCTGGCTGTGTCTCTCCGCCCCTTCCTCATTACCCACCGCGAAGAAAAACATAAAGAGTCGGTCGCGTAGTTACCAGCCTCCTTTTTTCAAACATAGCACAAACCGTACACTTTCTTTTTTTCTGAGCGAATCAGGTACATTGCGCATAAATGACAAGAAATACGCCCCATTGACCTCTGCTTCCTCTGCAGATAAAATAAATAAATGTCAGGCAACAGCATCAAGGTCGTGTGTCGTTTCCGACCGCAAAACAAACTCGAGATTAAAGAGGGCGGTAAACCCATCATTGACATTGACGAGGGCGGCACCACCATAAAAATCAATGTAAAGCCTGTGCAATTGAACACAATGACCACGCATCTGACGCCGCGTTGCTTTTGCGCATGCGATAGGGCCAAGAGAGCAAGCAGAGTTTTGCCTTTGACAAGGTTTTTGGTATGAACACCAAGCAAGAAGACATCTTTAATTATTCGATTAAATCGATCGTCGATGGTACAAGACGCTCTTTCGGTTCTCTCTCTTTCCTTTCGTACTAACGCAAAGAGCGCAGATGTCGTTGCGGGCTACAACGGTACAGTGTTTGCGTACGGCCAGACCGGGTCGGGCAAAACCTTTACTATGATGGTAAACCTCAATTTGGGAAGTAAAAGTCGGATCCTGACCCCACGGCGCAATAGGGCTCGAGCATCGATGACGAGGAGAACAAAGGCATCATTCCACGTATTGTGGAGCAGATCTTTGCCAGCATCATGGAGTCGCCGGCCAACATGGAGTTCACCGTCAAGGTTTCTTACATGGAAATCTACATGGAGAAAGTGCGCGATTTGCTGAACCGTAAGGCTCTGTTTTTACCACTTCCGCCGAGTGCGCGCTAAAACTCTTTTTTTTTTGCAGCTCAACATGATAACCTGCCCATCCACGAAGATAAGGTCAAGGGCGTCTACGTGAAGGGTGTGCTGGAGGTCTATGTGTCCTCGACGGAAGAAGTGTACGAGGTGATGCGTCGTGGCGGCAACAACCGTGTCGTGGCGTACACCAGTAAGTTGCACTTTTTTAGGAAAATCACGTTCATCTGATTTTGCCCCAATAGACATGAACGCGGAGAGCTCTCGAAGTCACTCTATGGTGATGATCACCATCACACAAAAGAACCTTGATACCGGCGCCGCCAAAAGTGGTAAGCTGTACCTCGTCGATTTGGCCGGCTCCGAGAAGGTTGGCAAGACCGGTGCATCGGGCCAAACTTTGGAGGAAGCCAAAAAGATCAACAAGTCCTTGACAGCTCTCGGCATGGTCATCAATGCACTGACGGATGGCAAGGTAAAAAGGAGCACCGCCCATCGCACGCTTTTTGTTAACCGCGGCCGTAGTCGAGCCATATTCCGTACAGAGATTCCAAATTGACTCGTATTCTGCAAGAGTCATTGGGTGGTAATTCGCGCACCACGCTGATCATCAACTGTTCGCCGTCGTCGTACAACGAGGCCGAGACCATATCGACCTTACGTTTCGGTGTTCGCGCAAAGACCATCAAGAACAAGGCCAAGGTCAATGCTGATCTATCGCCTGCCGAACTCAAAGCGCTCCTCAAGAAAGTCAAGAGCGACACCGTTTCGTACCGACAATACATCACCGCGCTCGAAGGAGAAATCTCGATCTGGCGTTCGGGTTCCAAAGTGCCGGAAGATCAATGGGCGTCGCCGGATAAGAAAAACAAGTTGCCAGCCAATGCAGCAGCAGCAGCCGCAGCGGCATCGAAGCAGGCTCCAGCTGTACGTGCCATTGCTGAGGACGATTCGAGACCTTCCACCCCGATCCCCGTACTCACCAAAGACGAAAAAGACGAGCTGACGAAACGTGAAAACGAACTTGTCGAGCAGATCTCTGAAAAGGTAGGCAAGCGTATTCACCATCCATGCGCTGAAACATGTATGCTGTTTGCAGGAAACCGAGTTGGCGAGCCGGGAGAAGCAAGTCCAGGAACTGCAAGATATTCTTAATGAGCTCAAGGAGAATGAAAAGGCGTACACCACCGATAATCAAAGGATGACGGCCGAGCTCAGCGAAGTCAAGGTCGAGTTGGAAAAGGTCACTTATGACAGCAAGGAAAGCGCCATCACCGTCGATTCGCTCAAGGAGGCCAATCAAGAGCTGACGGGCGAGCTGCAAGAGTTGCGCAAGACTTTGCAACAGGTGCGCGAAGCGGTGCAAAAGGAGCAAGAAGAGCAGCAAAAGGCTGCAGAGTTGGCCAACAGTGCTTCGGTACGTCATGCGTCTGATCTTTTGGATACACCCATCCCCTTTACTGATACCTATACGATAGGACCAGGTCAACGAAAAGCAAAAGCAACTCTCAGATGCATTTGCTGACCTTTCACCCGACGACTACACCATGTCACCCGAAGAGTACGAGGTGCTGAAGAAAGAGCTAAAGGAGTCGAGAGAACTTGTTGAGAAGCATCAGGACACGATCCGCAGCCTGAACCAAGACAAAGAAAGTCTGTCCACCAGGCGCAGCGAGCTGGAGCGACGCATCACTTCATTAGAGGCCGAGTACGAAGAGCTGCTTGAAAAGTCGATCCAGGAAGAAGAGCGCGACGCCGATATTCAGGACACCATCTCCGAGTTGAAGGTAAAGCAGCCGGATCCAAGCAGTGCCTTTGTTGTTTTCTAAACATCCCGATCTGTAGGCGAAAATCGAGGCTCAATATGCCGCCAAGAAGGAGATGCAAGAACGTGAGCTTGGAGAGCTGAAACGCACGCTCCAGCTCAAGTCGGAGGAGGAAGACAAGCTGACGGCGGCAATGAAGGAACTGCAGGCGTTCAACGAGAAGCTTCACGAGCAAGTGTCGGCCAGACCTGCAAAGAAGGAGACCAACGGCAGCACAATGTCATATGAAGAAAAAGAAAAGGATGTGGAGCGTATGCGCAAGTCCATGGCACAGCAGCTTGCTGATTTTGAAGTGATGAAGAAGGCGTTGATGCGCGATCTGCAGAACCGATGTGAGAAGGTGGTTGAATTGGAGATTTCGCTGGACGAGACGCGTGAGCAATACAACAATGTGCTACGAACCACCAACAACAAGGCGCAACAAAAGAAGATGACGTTCCTGGAAAGAAACCTGGAGCAGCTGACCAACGTTCAGAAACAGGTAAAATTAATTTCTCATGCAAAACTGGAATCATCATGACTGACACCTGCCACCAGCTGGTCGAGCAAAACTCGCAACTGAAAAAGGAAGCCGTGATGGCAGATCGCAAGTTGATTGCGCGCAACGAGCGAATCCAGAATCTGGAAGGCTTGTTGCAGGAGGCCAAGCAACGACTGCTTTCGCAAAACGAAAAGTAAGTTGTGCCCTACTTTGATGGATGTGTCATGCTGATCTCTCTCTCCCCCCCCCTCTGCTGTGACAGATTCGAGGCTCAGCTCCACACTGTGAGAGAACGTCTGGAGCAGGCCCGTTCGGCCAAATCGCAGGGCGGTATGGCTTTAAGCTTTGGTAGAATCGCCAAGCCGTTGAGAGGCCGTGGTGCGGTTGAAGACGCAGCCATTGCCGACGAGAAGGCCATGGCTGCGCGTGATAAGCGTTCGTCGTGGATCCCCTCGTTCCGATAAACCTTTTAGAAACTACTCTTTTTCTGTTATTATATACCCTTCCTTTCCTCCCCCCCACCCCCTCTTTCTCCACCTTCTCGCTCGACGGCAACGCGACAACCTTTTTTCTTTCTCCACATGTGTAATGTATCTAAATGAATTACATAACTTTTTATCCTTTACCAGTAATACTGCGGTATATATATATATTAAATACGCTGTTGCTATGTAACAACCGTGGGCGCGTGGACGCTGTAGTCATCCTCTACCTGCGCCTGGGCCACGGATAACGCAGCAGCCGCCTTTCGCTGTTCCATCGTGACATAGACAACCTTGCCTCCCACGACCGAAGCCAGCATAAGCAGCACCAGCCAATGTAATGTGCGTGCGTTCTTTTCCGCCAGACAGTGCCGCAAGTTGACAATCTGCGCGTCAGCAAGATCCATCTTTTTGTTCAGGATAGTGATACGCGGACGAACATCCAATTTGGTTGAAATGGACGTGTAGTATTCTGAAACAACCACAGATCAGTCTTAATCATTGTTCCATCCATACATATATACGTACCTTGGAGTTCGGGTCGAGTCCATTGCAGCTCGGGCGTGTCCAGAAACCCGTCTTGCGCGTTGGCCAACATGAGCTGCCGTATTTGGGCAAGATCATCCGATGCAGTTTGCAGGTCTTTGCGAGACGGTTTGAGTGATTGTGCATGGTGTTCCCAATACAGATCAAACATGTTTTCAAGCGACGCCAACTTGACGGATCTGGCCATGCCGTACGAGAATGCAATCTTCGCCAGGTGGGGAGAAAAGTTGGGGTTGAGCAGGATCAAGGATCCTTTGAGGCAAGTAGGCCTTTGACTTGTTGTTAGTTGTTACCATGGAAATATAAAATTTCAAAGAACTCACTCGTCTTGCTCATAGTCAAACGTCGCTGTTTGTATGGGAACGTGGCCAATTGGTTTCACTCGTGCTGGACCGAGTGTTTCGTGTACAAAAGACTCGACATCTTGTGCCGACCAAGTGACACAAGTACCATTGGTAAAGACGTACGCGTCCCCGCCTTCGGGTATGTCGTAGTGGAGCAAGTCGCTGCTCTCTTCGTCCGGCGATGGCTCCTTGAGAGCAGAAAAGTCATAACTTTCTGCTGTGCAGTATGCTTTACAGACTAACGGCTACGCAGCGTATGAGTATATGTATGTATTACTCAAAGCAATACTGTGGGTACATTGTGTTTGAATTCAGTCGGTGGCAACATGTTGATTTCAGCATCAATCTCCATGACACGCTTCATTAGCTTTTGCAGTGCGCCTGTGTCTTGAATTTGGCCAACATGTCGTATGGATCGGTGTGTAGAGTAAAAGTGTTTGTGGCAACGAAGGGTGGGATAGGACAAACGCGTAAACCGTTGCATGGAAAGAAAAGATTCTGGAAAGAGAGGAAGTCTCCGACTAACCTTTTAGTACTATGCTTTAACATTTCTATCCTGGATACGCTAAAAAAAAAGTACTATGCGTGTCCTGGTTCGTGCTATGGCTCCTCAAGTCCATATTGAAAGACATGGACTACCGGCCCGACTGTTCCGTGAAGCGAAAAAAAAAATATTGTAACCGACGAATCAGTCACTCTTCTTGTTTCAGTTACAGAATATGAGTAACAATACAAAGTTCGTTGCGTTGACGCACGCAAAGTACCAGCGTACATGTCTATTTCCGCCCGTTTGATATCGAATGTGAGCGAATGCTAAAGGAGAATGTGATTTAGATCTAGAAAGCTTGACACCCATTCAATTGCCTTGCCCACAAACAGGTACGATTCGCGTTTCGTTCATACGTCAGTAAACTTGGCAATAACCTGCTTTGCGTACCCATAGGTCAATCTACGCTTTATCTCCATGACGATGACGATCGGCAGCTTTTCGAAATACAGCGAGTAACAGGCGTCGGCCGCAAAACGTCCTGGCTTATCAACGACACGCTGTACAAAGGTTTACATTCTCAGCATTTTCATGACGAGTATGGGTTGTTTAACCGGCTTGCCTGGCTTAGACGGTACGATGCGCCATATCACACACGTCGATCCGCTATTTATCGCATTACCTTTATTGGAACAAGCTCAAAAAGTAACTTTGATCCGCCCAGCCAGAGAGAGAGAGCATGAACCTTATTTGTCTATATGTACAGCTGGAAAGCAAGTTTCGAACACTCGATGATATATTCTCCATGGACGACAACAACGCACTCTATCTATTGCGGCTGCATGGATTCCAAGCACAGTTAGCTCATCTGTGCGACGTCCAAGGTAAAAGACACCGGTTTGGATGCATTTAAGACTGTATGCTTATAGCTGGATTGCAGAAATTGCTTCAGATATGCACGTTTACCGCTTCAATGATGAAAAGGCGCTGTCTTGGCTACAAAAGAAAGTGAACCAGCTCGTCCCCAGCTTCGAGGCAGTCCCGCTCTTATCATCACTGATCGCCGAGGAAGTGGAGAAGGCATCAACAGAGCAAGAAAAGTCAGGTAGCGCGCACTCTTTTATCGAGGTGGGCCTTTTTTTGATCATGTACGAATAGACTTGTATCGTCAAGAAGCTGTGTATCTACTGTCGAGATACTTGAATCCAGCATGGCTCAAGGCGCTGCTGGAAAGCCTAGAGTATGTATATTAGAGTGTTGCAGTATTCGTGTTTAACCATGAGGAATTTAGGTTGAAGGAAATCGAAGTGGAACCGGAAATGGGTGATATCACAAACTACTTTACTGGATCGGTCGGTGCATTCATGAAACCTTCTGGACCATCCAAACCCGTGGAAGAAATGGCCACAGTTGCCAAAGTAGGTAAAACTCTATTATCCATGCCATTGGCTAACGTGCTCCGGTAGAAGCGAAAGTCTGAGACTCCCAGAAGCTTGAAAAACGTCAATACCCGTGGCATGGCAAGCCTGACTAGCTACTTTCAAAAGAAGTAGCTTGTGTACATATGTTCGCATCGAGTAACTTTATTCGTTTATTTGGTTTATGCATCTTTATATAAAAACCTTGAGCTAATCTAAAAGCCAAGTGTCATTGACCGAAACCCAACGTGCGGGCCAACTTTTTTTTGTTTCGGCGATCAACACAGCACAACTGATCGGCTCGGCTTCCTTTTTAAGGAACGGACAGTGCGGCATATTTTTTATTGGGATGCCAAAGCATTTTTTGGGCACCTGCAATGCTATATTTTTTGACGGCTCATCTATCCGATCTTGGAGAACAATCGTCCGTGATCTCGTTCCACAAGGTCAGGGCAGATAGGAATTGATCCGGTATTTGCTGACCCCACCAGACAAGTATATTCTCACATTCTCTCTCTTGCTTTCTCGCTGCTGAATGGGGAGAGATAAATCTTTGATCAATGGTAAAACAGTCAGCGTTTGGGGTTAACCCAACACTTGTTCTTGTTGGAAGAGTGCCGTGCAACCGGCTGTTGCCATAGCAGGAAAGCAGCCCGAGGTGAACCGTAGTTCGCCGGACCGCGTCACACATGAATAAAAACGCCGCGCATGGGCGTAATGATGCTCTTACCCCCCTTCTTTTACTTCTTTTCTTATACTCCATGGCTCCCGCTTCCTCAGCACCCACCGTCGATGCAAACGGCAAACTGGAAAAGAAGCCTATTTCTTACAAGAACTTGGCCTTGGGTGCAAGTAAAGTTCAAATCAGTTTTTTAAAGCATGTTCCTTCTCGTTACTGACATGTTACCATAGCTTTGAACTTGTTTGAGGTCTCTACTCTCGGTCAACCCTTTGAAGTGGTCAAGACACAGCTTGCTGCCAACCGTGGCCAATCTTTGGCCGAAGCACTCAAGACAATCTATAGTCGAGGTGGCGTTTTTGGATTTTATCAGGGGTTGATTCCGTGGGCATGGATTGAGGGCGCGACCAAAGGTGCCGTGTTGCTCTTTACTGCTTCCGAGTTCGAGTATCGTTCGCTGGCAGCCGGTTTCTCGCCATTTGTCGTGAGTTTTTGTGTTTATGTTTCTTTTTTTCAGAAAAGGAAAACAGGTTATAACCTTTCGTGTTTCAGGCCGGTATGATTGGCGGTATGGCTGGTGGCATTGCCCAAGCTTACAGTACGATGGGCTTCTGTACATTCATGAAGACTGTTGAAGTGACCCGACACAAGTCCGGTATGTGCGCGTGTGTAATTTATGAAAACTTTTTCTCACACACATGTGATAGGCGCGAAGGAATCCACTTTCAAGATCGCCGCGGATATCTTTAAGCGTGAAGGTATTGCTGGTATCAACAAGGGTGTCAATGCTGTTGCAGTACGTCAATGCACAAAGTAAGTCTTTTTTTTTCTTCGGCTTTGATGAAGGGGAGGGAATTCGCTGACAATTCCTTGTCTAGTTGGGCCTCGCGTTTCGGTATTACTCGAATTACACAAGAGTCCATTGTTCGTTTGCGATATGGTGAGGGTGCTGATCCTAAGCAAGCTACTGCTATGGATAAGGCATTGGCTTCTATCACCGGTGGTGCCTTGTCTTGTTGGAATCAGCCTATTGAAGTGATTCGCGTTGAAATGGTAAGCTGGGATATATTTTGTCGCATGTTCTTTTTTTTAAAACTTTAATGTGGTAGCAATCACAAGTCAAGCAAGAAGGTCGTCCACAAAAGATGTCGATTGCTACGGCAAGCAAATGGATTTACAAAAACAACGGTATAAAAGGATTTTATCGTGGCGTACTGCCCCGTATCGGTCTGGGTGCATGGCAAACGTTATGTATGGTGGCTCTTGGAGACTATTTTAGGCAATTGTTTGGTACCAACTGATTGTTTGGAATACCGTGTACATTCTCCCACTTTCGCGATTCGATCTTTTTTTATCCAAAGCCAAGAAAGTAGACTCTTATACACCGAAAACACGCACACAAAAAAATGTATATCAAATAAAGTATACCATGGTGAAATGGGAAACGCAAACGTTTAGATGGCAAGCTTATCTTAGATCTGTGTGGCTGGATTTCATGGTGCATTTTGCAAGATCATATGATGCACCAATTTAAGTATACTTCAAACCACGACAGTCAAGTAATATGCAGGAGCACTGACTTGTGAAAACGGCGCATATCGGAAAAAAGGATTTTTGTAGAAATCAACGTTTGACCTATTATATTGGCAAGTCTAAAAGGACCGTCATCCTGCATATGATACAGAATATGTCATTTGAGTACCGCTGTGAGAAAAATACGCCGACCTTACGTTGCGTACACTAATGATTGGTATGTAGTGCTTACTGTCCTCTCCCCTCAAGAACTGACATGGCATGCCATTAGTTTTAAACTCAACCTAAGCAATCACCGAAGCGATACCATATAAAAAAAGTATATCTTTTCGCGTTGGAGGCAGTCATTTACCGTCATAGCTAAAGAAACCGCAGGCAGGATAGATAATTACACCTAGTTAAAAGCAGCTAAATTACAAATAAATTAGTACTGCTAGAAAGCGATTCCATCATCAAGCTTTTCTACATATTTAATATTAAGGCTTTAACTGTTTAGAAAAGACAGAGAACTTTTGTTAACTGTCTTTGTCGGTCAACAAGTCATCTTTTTTGACCCGGTCATTTTGTTGAGCCTTCCTAAGCATTGGTGACGGAGCCAACGAATACGCACCTAGCCGCAAATTCTAAACCACACATACTGTAACGTATAAACTGTGTTCTTTAGAAAACCATAATACGCAGTAATAAACTATAGGGTAATGAGCAGAATAACATTTCTAATGCATCAAAAATACATTGTCGTGTAGATACAAATCAAATAAAAAGCCTCACCATGGGTCGTGAGTGGTCAGCTCCAGCTGTGAAGACGTATTCGATCCACGTCGTCTTGACTTGTTCGAAAAGAATTTGCTCAGCGTCCTTTTGCCCCGCATGGACTGTCTATGATGATTACGTGCTCCACTTAATTTGATAGCATTCAGAATAGCGTCATTACCGTTTTGGAATGTGTGTTGCCACAGGGATTGTGGACCTGTCGTACCATCAGCCAGGTTGTGTACTCTCATCACTGCCACCGCTGTTGGTTTCTCCAGTTGTACACTTATTGGAGGACCTTAGAGCGGTATTCCTATGTATTTAGTCGAGAGCTAGATAGTAAAAGTCAGTACCACACTGATATAAGTGTTAGCCATAATGCCATATAGATACCTGAAAATTACTGCTATTTCGGCGAATAACGTTGCTAAACCGCACATAAATGCCCGTGCAAAGCCGGCGAAAACGCTTGCCACTTTGTTCGCAAGAATTTGGTCACGCAATACGCTGTATGAAAACAAGAGGATACCAAAGCCTCCTAGACAAATTACAGAAGTCGCGGCTAGAAACTGTACCTTGCGGATTCCCGACATAACGGCCACATCGTTGGATGGGTGGCGGTGCTTCCGATGATGAGCTTTTAATATACGCACAAGCCGAACAGCAGCATAACACATTGCCCCACCGAGGGAAGCGACCCATACAAACCACATCATATAAGATGCGCGGATCAAGATGATGGCAGTTGCGACACTGCTATTCGTTGTCGCTGTTCCGGCTCCAAGTGATAGCAATACGCCAACCACGGCAGGGGAGGTAAGTGCAAAGATACCCAAAACATCCATCACCATCGGTGAAGGTAGCCATCCTGGTACAGATTTACTCTAATTGCCCCAATCCTTCAATTAATGTGAACAATTTGCAGCTAATAGCGATTCAATCAGTTCCAAAGATTTACTTTGGGCGCACAAACAGTCCCTTCACAATCAATCCTACTAAAAGTGTATCACCATGCTATACACCAAAATCATATTTGTCAGATAATGGCATATCGACACGTAGACGTTCCGATGTCCCTATCTATCTACTATCTTATTACTGCCACTTCATCATTTTAAACGCACATAAGCGCCTTATTCATGCCGTGTGACACCGATTACGCAGGTTATATTCCGCGATTAATGTGCCGACACAGTTGAAACTTTGTTATTCGATTCTAATAAGGTTGAATCTTTATCCGATGTCTAATAGCCACCAGCACGCGCCTGCTACTATTAAAATCCTAAGGTTCAACATAAGTTGCGCCTCGAGCCTGCTTAATTAACGTCTTGAGTTGAGTGCTGTTCCCTATTGTTACTGAATGCTACCATTGCATGACAATAAGTTTTTATGCAGTTTAATACTTGCTACTTTGAGTCTAATTCATACTTATATTACAGTAGCATAAATAGGTATATAGTATAAAAAGTACATTGCGACAGGCATATGCCATGCGCACCGGCTGAGTAATGGTAACAAGATTCATTTAGATCTTCATGAAATCGGTAGAATAAGTTTTTGCTCTTCGATTTTGTAAAATCAATGACATTCCATTTTAACGAGTTTAACTGTATACAAAGCTTTCAGTATGAGCAAATATGGTATGTGTAAAAGGGAGTCTATGTTTTTTTTCACCGTGGTGAAGATGGTGTGTTGCGTCCACTTGAACGCGTAGGATTTGGCTCGTTCAGTTCCATTAACCCGAGCGAATCCTCATTATCCATCAATGTAGCCTCACTCAAAAGAAGTCGCTCGTCCTCATCATAAATCTCTTCGTCACGACGACGGCCTGACCGATCATGAGATCCATTGGCATTTTTGCCGCGTGCAATGGAATCAAGCAAATAAACACCCGCGAAGATGATGATAAATCCACAAAAGAGGGATATGGTGTTGACTGGGTTGTCTGTGTTGAACCCTTGGAAGAGAATGGCGGATGCTGTGATGGTTGCAGTTGAAAAGCAAACAAAATAGATCGGATTGACGCTATTGCGATACCAGGTCATTAACAGGAGCCACAGATAGAACGTCATCGTGCTTACACATTTGTGGAAAATTGCTCGAGGGCCTTGTTGAAGTAGTTCATCTGGGTTACGATGCAAACGGCAACCACTATTCCGAATGCGTAGGTTGATGGGTGAGTAAACTGGTTGTGGCCCGCAAACGTCAATTTCAAAGCGATTCCAAACGCCTTGATGGCCATGACCGAGACGGAGCCAACGAGTGAGCAGATCGAGATGTAGACCAGCGGGTTTCGCGTGCCGTATCGAGGGACCATTTTGTAAATCATAAAGAACGTTACCACGACAACAAATGTACAGTATATTAGAAAGCCTATTGCGCAAGTCAGTCAAGGGGTTCATGTGGTTATCAGTTGTTCGAAACGTTACCAGGCTGCAGAGCATAGAAGAGCAGCTCATCAATGGACGTGACCTCCTTATCCTCCGGCGCGTGGAGCACAATAATCAGCGCGCCTACCATGGACAGCAAGCACCCAATCTTGCCGATGGCGTCGAGCTTTTCCTTCAGAAACAGGGATGCAAAGATGGCTCTAAACATATCCGATGAGCAAGGGGTTTCCAGCCATCCCCTTTAATACGTTACCCCAGGATGACGCTCAAGGACCCGAGTGGCGTTACGAGGATAGCCGGTGCGAATGAATATGCCGAGAAGTTCAACACTTCACCCACGGCCACTGTTTCACATCAAGGTGCGGGCGTAAACCTTCCAATTCCAAATTGAATTCACCTCCCATCACTTCTTCGCCTATCATACAACAACAACTGTCGCAGAAACTTACTCATGCCCATACCGGCCCACCACGTCCAGTTTCGAAGATAATGATGCTGTCCATCGGCCGCAGAAGATCCTACATACCCGCCATCGTTACCGAATCTAGCCATTGCAGGCCCCATTGCCTCTTACCGTGACGCCGTTTGGCTTTCATAAGGCCCTTTTTTGTAATGATAAACGAGAGCCCAATAAATACACTGGAACTCATGGCCAGAATGAGGCCAATGTACTTGTCCGGCAACATGCTGTGGAAAACGGGTAAAAGCGCCGATAGCAGGAAAAGGAAAGCGGCGTGTTACCGACTTGATTTTTAAGTTTTGAGCCAAAGCGCAGAAGCTCAGCTTGAATGTATACAGCCGCAAGAATTGCTTGTGAATTGAACATGGTTTTTTCCTTTGACGTTGCGAACACAACTGCCCCCCCGTCATTGAAAACAAAACTCGCGTCGCCGGTGATGGAGCTCGGTAGTGGCGTCGGGTAGAAAGCAGTTTTGGTGTATGTTGATCAAGAACCACAAATTCATGCAGCAGCGTTACCATGGTATTATATAATGTTCTGGAATGCCCTGGCAGCACTGACGATCGTCATTTCTCATGCGACCCCATAGCCGCTTGTATAAGCATTGACATGAATACTCGGAATAGAATCTCGCCTGCATCCTTTCGTTCACTCCGGGGTGGTTGCCGCAAAATACATTTTATCTATTAATAATAAAGATAGCATTATGCTTGACACCTGTTGAAAAGACGATCGCTGGAAAAATGCACGTATGAGTCGTGAGTTTATGCAATACTCCCGAAAAGAAGCTAGATAGCAAAGGAACAGTCTTGCGCAAAACGCATTTCATTGTCTTGTACGTGCGTATGCATGCTATCCAAGCGATATATCCGATGAAAAGCTTAAGCATTTATAAAGTCATACGCTTTTCTCAAAACATATATATCAATGGTAACACTCATAATTCAAGTACGGGCACAGCAACAAGGGGATTAAGACAACCTTGGTCACTGGTATCCAAAAAAGAGCACAATGTAGCTGTGGCTTGGCAAGGTTGATTGGACGATAGGTGCATGTGGGGTGCAAACCAAAATGTCGAACTTTATTCCAGTTCGTAAATTATTGGGTTGATCCAAGTTTTGCCGCCGCTGATTATTCTAGAATGGCTTTGTATGATGGTCAAGCAGCATTGGATGGTTGAGTAAATGAGGCACGGGTGTGGCGTTTACCGAAAGCAATGATGTTTGCAACTGTCGCTCCAATGATATCATTGCGCTCACATCATCGAGTTCCAAAAATGGTCACAATGCTCCATTTTGATACGAATAAGCCATTCCGTTGCCAAGCACAGATCACAAAAAGGATATCCCCGCCAAGACCCAAAAGTTCAGCTGTGCAAATAACATAATATTTCATGATGGAGAACAATAAAATAACAAACAGGAAAGCAAACAAGAGGGAAATCTATATACGGAGCAGATGATATATATGAATAATATATATATGTAGGATAAGGGATGTGCGGTGTGAAAAGTAATTGTATAGATCGGTTGCGCAAGTGGTGATGGTGGTGGCGAGGGAGAAGTGTGCGTGGATGATTTGCGAGTAGGATTGCTTAGCAAGGGCAGAAATCGGTAGAGTGAGGGCCAGCGCAATTGGCACACTTGGCGTTGTTCTTGGAGGAAGGAGACTTGCCATCAAAATGGCCAGTGAAAATGGAAAAGTGCAACGTGGGGCTTAGATTGGGCCGAGGGAATGCGCCAAGAATCGATTGTTCAGTGATCGTTGGCCCACCGTTGCTCTCGGCTTGGCTGTAGTAGCTGTAGTTGCTGCTGCTGTTGTTGCTGCTGCTGCTGCTGCTACTGCTGCTTGTGCTGCTCGTTTCACTGCGCGGACTTGGGTTGTCATAGTACCGAGGACCAGCCGAGGAGGAGGTCGCCGAAGCTCTCGGGGCGTCCTGATAGTGCGAGGCACGGGAGGTAGCAGTGCTTGAGAAGGAGGTTGTCTGCTGCTGGCGTATCTTGCCCAGCGTCGACGAGATATTGGTGGAGGTCTTTCTATTGTTGTGTTGTCGGCTGCCCTGGCTGCGGACGCTATTTGCAGCAGCGCTGGCAACGCAGGACAGATGTCTTCCGGTGGCGAGGACTACCATGCTTTAAGTTTGACAGGTAAAGGAATGGTAATAAAAAAATAGCGAGAGGATTCTGGAGTAAGAACAGGGTCCCAAGGTTGCCCGCAAATGCCATTATATTTCTCAAATTCGGGAAAATCGGAAAAACATTTTGCAAGCATTCCGCGATGAGTCAAAAGGTACGGAAGCCCAATTAGGAAGCACACGTAAACTCCCCTGAACGCCGAATGTCCCCACACTATCCGATTTTAATATATGTATTTGGCCTATGTGTACAGCTCCTGGACAGCGTCCGTGATGAAGGGGATCGACTCGCCCTTCATGTCCACGTCCTCCAAAAACTTGTAGGGGAACTCCACCAGATGGCCGCGCACCTTGCCCAGCTCCTCACGAATCACCGACACCGGCATGCTCTTGTCATACACATGTCCGATATCCACCTTGCTGGCATCGGGATAAAATGCGTGGTACTGCTCCCACGTGGTGACTAGCGCAAAAAATCTATCGTCGGCGATTGCTCCGTGCACAAACAATACCGAGACTTACCGTTATCGTCAGGGACGCAGTGGAAGACATTGCGAAATGCTTCAGTATTGGTGTGTGCCGTGTTGTTCCACAGCGCAATGGTGTCCGGATGGCACGGGTCCATTACCAGGCGGTCCTCCTCCGTGCCTGTCCAGTCGATCTGAGGCACGGGCAGCGGAAGCATCGCATTGGTGACCTTGTCCAGAGACTGATCTGGCAAAAGACCCAGATGCTCCTTCCACAACTGGCGGCGCAGCGTGGCAGCAAATTTAGCAGCTTCGTACTTAAAAATAAAAAACAAGGTTCAGGGGCTGTTACACAGCACATATATAAACTGCTTACGTAGCGCCCGTTCATCCGTGATGGAATCGTTTCCTGGTCCTCCACCAGCAATGCAATCTCGGAATCACGATCACCACATTGCGAGCGGTCGTTGAGGTTCGCCGAGCCCATAATCACAACACGATCTATGTCTCGATAAGCGACCCATTACCCCGTATCTTGTGATATTATCTTACCATCGGCTATCAGCAGCTTGGCATGGATATACGATTCTTCCGAAACATAGCTGCTACGTTCCTCTTGCTCAGCGGCTGCATCGCGTGGCTGAGAGTCTTTGGTATCCGTTACCCAGGGCTCGTCGGCAAGGTTACCACCATCCTTCATCGCATAGTGTGCAATCGAGTCGCTGGCGACACAGCTATCGGCGTCATACACCTCAGCAGACCACGTAATCTTGGCGGTGCCATCTTCTGTCACGGCAGTTGACTCAACCTGCTGCTCGAGGCTGACGGTCACATCCGACGAATAACCAGCCGCACGTGCAAGCATTTCTTCCATCTTGCGACGATTGATGCGATCATAGCTACGCAGACTGTAGAAACGGATGTAATTGTCAGGATCGACGCCTGCATCCTTCAACTTTTGGACGATGCTGTCCTTGCCACGGCAGATCGAGACGTACTGGTAGTACATGATCAGCCTATATACATAGATGGGGAGGATGAGAAAATGTACTTTGTCCTTCGTCACTGTGCGTGTTTACCGCGCGTTGGCAGCCTCTTTGGTAGCCAAATCGGCAGGGAATGCAGGCATTAAGGGCATAAGGACAAAGATTTTAAATTTCGTGTCGCGTTCTTCGTGAGCGCGAATGATGCGCTTAAAGATCGCTTGACCAATCTGGTTCTTCAAGATGTTCTCTGGGTTATCTTCGGTGGCAGTAACTAGCAAGAAAATCCCATGTCAATACTGGGACTGTACAGTAGAAGACGCAGAAACTCACTAAAGAACTGGTTCTCAATGTACACGTAATGCTTGGCTTCGTAAATTGTCCCAATATACGCGTTTTGGATCGAGTGCTAAAGGATCCAGTTAGTTATTCCCCGAGAAACTGCTCGGAGCACTTACCTCCGTGTCCAAGCCCAAGCTCCAGTCACCAATGCTTCGAAGGACTTGTGTCCGGCAAGTGCCGCGATGACCACGCGTTCCTGGCTCGAAGCGGTGGCGATGGTGGAATGGCTCATTGTCATCGGGAATCTTGAATTTCTGGTGCAAATTGAAGCCACCAAGTGGAGGCTGAATATAAGGCACCTTTTCCTTATCCACGGCCTTTTCATGCTTGATATAATTCCATCTCTCACAGAAGTGGCGACATACATCCAACACGGGGCCTCCCAACTATATTTGCCAGATGAGAAACAGTTGCGGATATTACCAGATCAGATAAACAGACCATGCAGAGCGATATATCGTGCCATGGCATTCGAGGCATGATTGTTTTATCGATGAGCATCATATCATAGTTTTGAACTGTAACAGGCAATCAGTGTCCATCTGTTTGTGCTGTACTTTCCCAGCTTACCATCCTTAAAGTCGCATACTCTTGCATCACTGTAGTCCTGGCCTACGAAATCCATCCCCGCTGCTATCAATAATCTCAATAGAATACTTTGATCTTTTTCACATACCAGGGAACATTCTGTCGTTGGGCTCTGTGCCTTGATAGTCGGCAAGTGGATGGCTGTGTGTATCCCATCGGCTAAAAAGATAAACAATGATCAGCAAAAAGTATATAATTGTACTAATCACACGATACGTTACCCAAAGCACAAATCGATGCCGCCCAAGAACGCGATGTGCTGATCTACCACAACGAATTTTTCGTGATGGGACCAGAAGAAGGTACCACCAATAGCGTGATCGGGATGTCTTTGAACTAGCAAAGTTGTTTTGGCTTAGCCAACCTGTATGCTTATGGGATGAGAAAATACGCACCGACAATGTTTTCATGCAAGTCTTGCAGCCATTCTTTGGTGTGTCGACTATCGAGTGTCATGGCGGCCTTGACTTCCTACATGCACGCCGCATACACGCACTGAGTCCACTTGCTCCCGTTTCTTATCCAAACCAAATTACCTTGTATACGACAATATAAATCTTGACACCTTCCTCGGCCTTTCTCTTCAGCAAAGCATCGAGGCGGAATTCGGGGTACTTGGATCCTGGGCGACGAAGGTACTGAAGCAGAAAATGTGAGATTGGAACATGGACTGGATGAAAACAAACCATACCAGCTCAGGAGTCTATGATGGCGTCGTCGTGTGTTATTCATAAGTAGTTTTAAAATATCGTTCCCTTTTTCTTACCAGCCACCAATCTTCGATGAAGACAACATGTTTTGCGTTCTCGATAGCTTCAGCAACTGCCCTATTGCATGTGTTATGGACAAGCTCTTTCAAGAGACACGTCTACGAGCCTTACCAACAATAATCATGACCATCGATGAAAAATTTGACGCTGGCATCGTGACGGACAGGAGCAAAGGATCCATAACGGTGAGTAGTGGTCTGGTAGTTATGTTCGCGTTCCTCTTCTGACTCCTTATGGAACAAATTCTTGACCTTGTGCTCTATCTTGTGAGTAAAAGAGTTGAAAAACGTGACGATGCCGGAGGTACACGCCATTTTTTTTTCCTGGTGAGAGAAAGAGAAAAAAAAAAGGAGGTACAAACCGCGCGGCGGATGCACTGCGTCTATATAAACAGCGGCATCCTTGTGCAGTGTAACGTAACAGTAAAATGCGCCTTCACAACAAACTGTCAGACTCAAATTCATGCACAATCGTACTGGAGTGGCTTTTTAAACACACAACGCATCATCTCGCTCTTGACTTATAGGGTTTGGCATTTCTTTTGTAGTTAGGAGATTCAAGTAATTAGCGAATATTTGATGGTGATTTCAAACCAGAAATCCCTTTTCTTTTGACAAGCTTTTTTACTAGGATGGCTAGTACCCTGATATGATAAAATTGATCCAAAAGAAGAAAAAATAGGTTTTGGCCTTTCCCTTGCTTGTACTATGTGTCACCAATCCCCGGTTGCCGATTTACCGCAAAAGGCTACTCGTCGGGCTCAAAGCGGGTAATGACATTTGATATTCTAATCGATTACGATCCGTCCAGCAGTTTCGGACCTTGCCATGTCGCTCACTTTCCGTGCACCACAACAGCAGTTGAGTGCATTTGCATGCAGTAACCTTATTTCAACTAGTTTAAGCTACTCATATAAGCGTGACAGAATCGGTTGTGTGTATTGTTATGGTAACAATGTTGTTACATCGCGACATTGTTTCCCCGTACCACCAAATGCACTTATTGCTTCGGCTTATACGCAGCTTTCCGTTTCTGAAGTATATCCGAAAAAGCAGTAAAATGATGCAGGAAAAACCACTTCATGCATAACAATTTGACGCCGAATCACTTCATGCACTACTTTTTTCATCTTTAAACAACGCGGTGAATCGACTCATAGGCGAGAACCACACACACGAAACGGAGTGTATTCATCGTGGTACGACATTCTTAGACCTTATATTTCGGAGCGAGCATTATAATGTTGTATGTAAGGAACCATATGCAGCAATGTCCCGGATGAATGTGTACCACATTCCGATCTGTGCTTCTTTGTGTTTCCCGAAACATTGCTCGTGACTCTTGGCAATAGAATCCTGTCACGACTAATGGTCGTGCTCATTATTAAATTATACTGTTAATACGAAGGGCTTTATGATATAAACTGCAAATGCCTCTGTCACGAATGTCGTAGATATTTCAGTTTTAGATAGTCAAATCCCATCAAATGTGTCAACTTTGACTTTGATATATAATTTTGCAACACAGTCCAGGCAACCTTTTCTACTAGCACGATGTAGGTCTGTGGAGAAGTTTATTTGGGAGCAAGACTATGTAACAAATTCTTAGAAAACTGCACACAATATACGTACACCAGTAATCATAATACCAACATTCGCCCGCTTGCCCTGAGCTCGCGATCTAGCAAGAAAGCCAATACCTTGTATTATAAAGCTAATCCGTGACATCGATCAGTTGATGTAGACTGATATAAAGCGAGTATTTTTTTGTGATAGCATTGAGTGCCCGCGCGTTGTTACTCATCAGAGAATGCGCCGGGTTCACTTGCACAGGTCCCGTTAAGTGATCAGCATTTCATTTGCTACTCTTTCAGACTTCCGTAGTCATAGTTCTATATCCTACCACATAGCAGTATATAATACTGATGCTAGTGTTTAAAGCTGATTTTATCAAATCGAAAAAATCATTATATTGATATATTTACCAGTTGTCCAATATTGGTAAAAATTGACATACGCGCTTGTTTCGATATTACTACGTATACAAACTGCATGTGCAACTGTAACACTCCCTTACGACAACATTACCTCATCGATCACCGAATTATTCTTCTTTGAATCATTGTACTATATCTTTTGAATAATCGACATTGTACAGAATACCGTACACGACTTTAGGAAACCATTTCATATTAACTGCTATCGAAAATTGAGCTTTAATAATATGATAATGACTGTATATTCGAAACCATCTCAGAAAAGTACAGTATATATAGAGTCATGCCAAGACCAACATGTAACACTAAAGTTTGCTCTAAAGTCTCGGCACTGTATGATTTCCTTCAGCTCAACGTGACACGATTTTCTTCCACTTCACTCTAAGCTAAGATAAGCAAGGTCGACAGCGTCTCTTTATTTGCAAACTTCGTATTTTCAATTTGGAACAGTATTACTTTGTGTATGGTGTTGGTAACTTTTGTATTAGTATAAGAACTGTTTATCTTTGATACATTGCTCGAATACATTCTATTTTTTTACGTTGTAAACCCAAACATCCAAGTACATTCTACTCAACCAAAATGGTATCTGTGTATTATACATATTGTTTTTCAAATTCTCTGTACCGCAAGCAAGAAACCATATTCCTATAGGAGTAGGTCTAATACCTTCTACAATAAATTCAAAACTTTCAGTCATCACACAGTCCCATTTTTGGGTAAGCATCTCTGACTACATACATGAAAAGCTGATGTAAGAAAGCGAAACGAGGATACATACGTAGCATATAGGTGCTGTTCACAGCATCCTGTTTAATAACAGTGATGCGCAAGACATATGTAGTATTCGGTTACTCATCCCACAGTGCTTAATTCTTGACAATCTACAAGTGAATTACAATTCTTTCTCGAGCGAATAAAAAGAAATGACTATAGATCATTCTCTTGCCGTCAGCAGAGTATGTGGATGCATATTTGTACCGCTTTCTAAGAAGCACCCAGTGGAGGCGAACTCTCGCTTGCTTCTGTACCCCTTAATCTACGCCCGTTCATCATAGGCTCGCTGGAGCCTACTTAAAATGTTCGACACGAGTTGCCATGGTCACCCCATTTCGAGTAGTTCCAGTACACGCCAGCACTAGTTGTTTGGCAACGCATCAAGTGCCTTACAAGAGCACACCAGGTCCTTACATCCGCCTGGAGGTTGGTAACTGCAGAAAGTCAGTGATCTATCTCCGAAAAGGCTAAGGCGTCAATATAGTAATCGCATCTCAGCATTGCACACAGTGGTCTTGATCTGTTGGCCCTTAGATCCGCGTCTAAACACAAAAGGCACAAATGAGAATATATCTAAGAAGCCGAGAAACCCTGAGTACTTACCCCATTATATCGCCTAGTTCGTGGTTGACCTCATGGCAACGCTCGATTTCACAGTTCGCATATCCCTATAAAAGATTTCTATAGTATGGCTGCTTCGGATATACCACTGGAACGATGCTCACCTATCCTTATATATTCACTACTTTCCACTTACCTTTGTCCTTCGTATTCTTCCAATATTTCGATCTACAAAAGCAAGACTCAGTTTGCAAAGCACCTCCAAATTATTTGCTGCAATAGTACCTCATTAGACGGCCCAACCCATTCGAAACAGAAACCCTCCCTCTGGCCTGGCTCGCCGAGAGAAAGGCGATTGAGAACATGCCGCCGACAGCTCTCCAGATCCCCACCGGCGGAGCCTAGCGCCTTTCCGACACAGCGGAGGCCGGTTTAGAGGGAACAGCCCTGTGTGAAGACTACCAGCAAGAACTTGAAGTAACAGATCGACAAGCATGACGAATGCCTTCTCTCGGCACCTACAACTCGGATGCTTGCTGAAGTTTACTCAGAATATCTATAAAGACAAATCAGAACATACCCGAGAAACCCAATGGCCCGGGGTACTTACCCTATTGCGAAGTTGCTTGCGTTTGTTCTCTTGGTTACGTTCCTTTGTATTGTTCATGCGCGCGCGTGGCTCCTTTTTTATATTGTCGCGTTGGAACAATGCTCACAGTCTTTGACTCCTTCCGGCTTACTTTTTCTGTTCTGTCCATCCAATGCCTATAGTCAAGCAACGTAATGAGCCATTGCCTTGGCAATGTCTCGACAATGGCTTACCTGGTAACGCCAAAAACAGGCTGCCAACATTGACCGCATTTTTGACAGAAAGAGAAAGGTGCCTAAGCATGACCTTTGACGTCATAAAATATGAGCATTTCTTCTTTCAGCTCCGATGCCGCAGCACCTTTGCATGAACAGCTGTCCTACATTGCTAGCTTCAGTGCAATAAGGAAACATACCCTTTGAATTTATCGTCCAGTAAATAATAATAATGAAGATCCAAAAAATATATGGGCTCATCATTCTGCCATGACTGTAGTACTTAAATACAGTGGTAGGTGCGTAACAGGATTTATTAGCAACCTAAGGTACTGCAGGCTCTACTTTATAGCCGATATTGAAAGTCCAACGCTTCATCTCCAATTCGTACAGGCTGCTCTGGCATTTCCTCTTGATGTTGGTGTTCAGTCTGTTTGCGAATTTCCTCCCGTATCCGATTCTCGCGCTTCAATAGCGTACGCTGTGTCAATGCAAGCACAATGAATGCGCACAGAAAGCCAAGACTAATGGAATGACCACGCACTAATTATACAAATTCCGGTTACTATACTTGTTATATCAACTTAACATCAACTTGCAATAGCGAGGGGCATCTGACTGCCTATAGATATTTGATCCTAATAGACCTATAGCAACGAGTTTCAAATTTTCAATGCTTTACATAATATACTAATGCACATTACCTACCAGCAGAATTATTGGCTGAAACAGCCATAGCAGCAGCAACGCTCCTCTTCATTTCAGGGCTAATGTTTCCCGTAAGCCAGGCGTTGACAATTGGATTGATCACGAAAATTCCAGTAACGGCGACAAAAATTGACGCATAACTCCCCTTTTGATCTGTCAATATGGTGAGTAACGCATATCCGACAACACATATAGTGGCGCCAAAGATCGCATGAAAGGTACGCTCTTGAAATCGATCGGACGAACGGGCCACACCTATCATCTGTATTCCGTGCCGCAATGTTGTCAGTGTAGTGCAAATAATCATAGTACTGCTGTTAAGCAATTACCACAACTACGGCGGCCAAGTAGGGCGGGGCTATTATTAGGCATAAAATTAGTATCCTTGTTAATTACTGATTGAAAGCATATAATTACCAGACATCAAGTTGGCAGAAAGTTTATCATCGTATCCCATTCCTTTAATAATAAGAGGCAGGAAGCTATATAAGAATAAAGATATTCAGTAATGGCATGCAAGAATAGATATCGTTAACATACTTTGAGATACTAGTATTGGCTACACTTCCAGAAAAGAACATGATCATCCAAATCCAAACTTTCCAATCAGTAAGTGCCTTGAATGCCTGCTTGCGGTTCGATGCGTCAAGATCACCCAGTGTCACATGGGCTCGGTCTTCTAGGCGAGAGACAGCCAATGCACGTTCTTCGCTTGACAATCGGTCCCATGTTTCGGGCGAAGCTGGCAAATAGAACCTGTAGAAAAAATCAACAAAAGTATAATTATGGCGTCATGACCAATGTTACCATGCAATCAGCGCCACAACAACTGTGGGCACCCCCTCAATGATAAACAGCCACTAAAATATATTTAGTCATGCACGTGTGCTTCTGCTTTTCGTCATTATTACCTGCCAACCAGTCATTCCATGAGCACCTCGGAGCTGCAAGATTCCATAGGCCAATATTCCGGCTGTTGCGCCATGTAACTTACCAATTCAGTCCAAACTTGCGTACCCTCCCCAGTAATTTATCCCGTACCATATGCATGCGCAACTACTGATGAGCCCCAGAAGAGTGCAATCCGTGTAGCCATCTCGTCCTTCTTGTAAAACAATGTAAGGAAAAAGATAACACCCTGGGACAGAATTTTTGTTAGTTTAAGAGTACTTTCGCGACAATAAACAATTGCTAACCGGAAAGAAGCCGCTTTCAAAAATACCCAAGAGTAGTCGCAGGGTCAACAGATGAGCGTAACTGCTCGCTGTGGCGTGTAGACATGCTATGATGCCCCAGGCTATCATGAGAAGCGGTAGCCTACAGACTCACATTATTCATGCTGGGATATCTCTCACTAATATAGTATACCATCGACGTGCTGTGAAACGCTTAAGAAGAATGTTGCTGGGGATTTGGAACAGAAGGAACCCAACCTACGCCGAAGAAAAGTCATTACAGGGAGAGCTCATTGAGAGAAGGGATTTTACATAAAATATGGTTATGCAAGTGTTGAACTGATCCGGTGTGATGCCAACATCTTCTTCAAAGTTGTCCAGAACAGCATTTCCTGGTCAATGATTTTCTTTGTGTTACACTGATGTTCATGCTAAGACTTGAAAAGGACCCACCCAGCGTTGATCTATCGAGCGACGAAAACAGGTACATAAAGCTTAGAAAAGGCAGGAGCAGAAGGTCATATTTCCACACGAGTCGTCGTTCAAGGACGTTCTTCTGCTCAATGGGGATGGGATGATCACTCGGAACATTGTTCGGCATGGCAGATCCTAGAGAGATGAGCTTCCGCGAACAAATATTCAGCTTCCACTTGAGGATATTACCCGCAATAAGGGGTTGATACTCGGCATTTTGAGCAGCAGAATCCATTGTGCAGAGCACTGATATGGTAAGAAACAGCTTATGCAACAGTGCAGCTAAGGAATCCACATGGCATGTTTAGTTTACGCGGATTCGTCAAAAGCTAGCGTGTGACAAACTCGTAAATTCGCGGTGATTCTCTATTTCGCGCAGTTTCGCGTCTTGACAACAACCCAATGGACCAAGTTGCAAAGAAATTGGGTGTGCTCGCTAAATTGGAACGAGGTACATTAGGTTTTTGGTTGAAAATATGTTTCCTCTAAAACAAATGAGCTATAGCGGGCCTCGATTCTCCTCACGATCTCTTGATGAAGTCGGTGGGTGATCTGCAAAGGACACTAGGCATCGGCGAATCCGAAATACTCGAACTTTTTCAAGCCGCCTCGAACGAAGTATATCCTTGGAAAAAGCGGCAGATGCAAGCAAACCTAACGACGACAATGATTGGCACGGGCGATGACACGATCGATCGCATACTAGGTGGCGGGGTTCCTCTAGGCTCTGTCACAGAGGTTGTAGGGGAAAGGTTGGTGGGAGACCGAAGCAAATGGTTTAGTGGTAACCATACTGCATAGCTCGTCAGGGAAAACGCAGCTGTGCCTTCAACTTTGCCTGTCTGTACAGGAACCCAGCGTTGGTGGTGGTGAGCATCCAGATACACAGCTAATTACACACTTCTGATTCGCTTTAGCTGCGGTTTACTTGCACAGTGAGGGACGGTTCCCAGGAGTACGACTCGATCAGATGGCACAAGCATATGCAAAAGCGTATAAAGTGAATCCAGACACCATGAAATCGGCCATCCACACTATGCATCTTCCTGACCGTGAAACGCAGTACCATGTTCTATCGTACCAGCTCCCAGCGCTGTTAGCCCGGCGTAAAAACATCAGAGTAATTGTCATCGATTCAATCAGTGCACCGTTTCGGGGGGATAACTCAAACACTGCGGCCCGGTTCGATCGAATAACTGAGATCTGTGAAGTTGGATCACGACTGAAAAAGTTGGCACAACAGTACAACGTGGCTGTGGTGGCCGTCAATCAGGTCTCAGATACCTTCAAGAAGGGTAGCAATGGAACGGGTGCTCCTCCTGAACTTATGGAAATGTGGTTGGACTTTAATCTGGAAGGTTTTCGCAAATCACCTCTTAGTCTATTCTGGGCTTCCTTGATAAAAACACCAGTACTGGGTATGTCGTGGGCAAGTGCAGTGTCAACGCGGATTCGTCTGGCACGTACAGTCATGGCAGAATATACAGCTACGCGTAGGGCGCTGTTTGTTGAGTTTTCTCCAGCTGTGCCTCGGTCCGGATGCGAAGTGGTGATCGATGATGGTGGTATACGAGGACGAACAGAATGAAGGAATATTTGGATGCCTGCTATCAGATCGTTCAGTTCCCGCGATTGGAATGAGTCTTCCTCCTTCGCTTTATATCAGTATTCTCCTTTCGCTCGAATATCCATACTGTATACGATAGCTTCAAACAATGTGTATATTACAAGTAGTAAAGTGTACTTGCCCCAATAACTTGAAACCAAACAATGGGCTGCTAATTTGGAACGATCCGCTAAGTACTCCCATCTATCATAGGTTAAATGCGCGGGGTGTTGTACGTAAAAAGTTATTTGAATGAATATATTTATTTATTTGTTGAATGTTGATTGACCTACTCCTATAGGTATAAGGTCACTTCCTTGTGGTACGAAGTATAGTACAACCAGTCTGAAAAAACCCCTTGAGGGAGAAAAAGGACAGATCGGATTTGAAAAAGTAGTGGGGAGGTGCTTGGGATTTCAGTGAAAAATAGTGCTATGATAGATCGATAACTAAGTACGTAAATCAATCTTTCTTGGAAGTTTTGACTTATCTATCTTTGACTACGTTGAACAATTCGATTATAGAGCGTAGATGCAAGCAATCTTCATCGGCAATGGTTGGTATCGGCTTACGAGCATATAAGTTGTGCCGGTGAGATTACTGCTGGTGGGCCAAAGGTGGATGATGTTTACTGCACTCACCAAGGAGCTCGACCAGCCTTTTGGCAACGCTAATTTGTGACCTTCTACATAAAATTCACTGGTTATGTCTAGTACCAACTCGCAAGGGGGAATGTAGTTACGCAATAAACTACTTTTTACCGAGCACACACTTGCCAGGTAAAATACATGAGCATTGAGGCTCCCTCATATGGAAGTGCAATGGTTTTGAAGGCTTCTTGGCCGCTGTGCTCCTAGCATAGCTTCTGAAAGTAACTCCGGCAGCATCGTCCTTAATCGCCTTGAAACAATGCTCTCCAGACAGACTGTCTGCGTCAATAGGGTCTGACTTTTCCGCATCTACTAACAGTCTTGTATAAAAGAACCTTTTGATGTTGGTTCTCCACAAAGGCGCAGATACGTCGCTAATTTTGTTCCACAGTAACTGTGGTAGTTGCACAGGTGTTTTATCCGCATATAAATAAACTCTCATCGTTTCAATCAACACTCTTGAGCCTCTCGAGATGGTATTTGTTTCCGAATTGATGATGGCATACTTTCCGTTCGCCATTGCAACAAATCGTACCAGTTGTGAGGAAATAAAGTAATTTAAGATAGCTTCTGGTACTTCATATTGTAGAGTTAGTTACGGAGGTCGCGATTTACTATCATTGTCGTCGTTATGCGTTGGTCTCCTTTTGATGATCTTGGGTTGCTTGAGTGTAAGTATTGAGTCCGTGCTTCGGTGGTGGCACATCGTGCAGAGCTTTTAATTTTCTCACATTTGAGCGAAAGAGAAGCTGCTGACTTACTCAAATGATTGGCTCTTGGCTTCTTGAAGCTTAATAACACGACACTGAATTTGGCATTGTGGCGATAGCCGCACGCCGTAAATACAAATCATCTCTCAACTTTATTATGTAAATATGGAACTATAACACTTGAATTCATTAAATACTGCCTTAATTTTATATAAGCGTGATCTGCTACTATGAAAAGACAAAGGAAGTGTGCGTAAAGTGTCCAGTCCCCAGGAGCTCTAGCTTGAAGAAGCATAAGCAATGGGCCCCTAACGCATTATAGCAATAATGTCATAGCACTGTATGTAATCAGTGTTATGAGTGTTTATCTGTTTACGTACCCATTGCTGTAAGTAATATATTAACTTTATTTTCGATTGACTTTAAACAATCAAGAGTAAACCGTGAGCACTGCCTTATTTGCTGTGGTTCGATAATTTTGCAGTATATATCTTATCCAAGTAATACGCAATTATTCCTGATCGTTCCACTTCGGGTGCTCCACAAGTTACACAAATCCTATTGAAATTTGACACCACAGAACGGATGGAAGAACGAAACAAATTCTGTCCTATGTACGTAGCCAAATACTCAATCCAGTACTGAGCATTTGTTCATTCGGAAACTAAACTATGGTCCACTGTAGTAGTATAGAAAGTGAGAAAAAATATGCTTTGCTACAATGCCAAATTCTTTCTGGAAGTGCTCAATCTCTTCCATGCATATACGCCACACACGGACGAGAACATGGGCCGCATGATCAAAGTATATCCGAAAGCTATATTAAATGAGCCTAATATACAGAAACATCAGATGTTGTTTTTTAACTGAATTGATTCTGTAAAGATACACTGTAAATGGTTAATGTAATTATCTCAGTGCTTCATGGGCCACGAATCTACACTTTACCAAAAAGATATGACGAGCGAGACCTTATACAGGAAAACACAGACAAGTTATATTTTCAAAAACGAGAAGGAATAAAGTACAGGATGCTAAGATGATGGAATGGGAGAGACGGAAAAATATTTAGATCGCAAGATCGCTGACATCGTGCTCGACGAAGATTTCAGCGGCTTTTGCGGGGATACCATTGCAAAGAACGTATAAGAAACCTTGGCCTGGTGGAAAGATGTTGGCATTTGGAGGAGCCTCAATAGTAAGGGATTGAAGGTCGGAGTCGATGGTATGCTTCAGGATAACGTAGCGCTGAGACATATGCATCGAGTGAGTGCTGAAACCAGGGCGCAAAATAGCAACCTTGAGTTCGGGGTCACTGCCAGCTTGAGCGAGTTCTCCGAGGTTCACAAGAATGTCGAACGATTGGCCGTAAGTGACAATACGCGGAACGTGGGAAATCAGAGGCCGTGTCTCACTTTGGAAGAGATAAGGTGGCGAAAAGTATTCAACTCGGAATTCAGTTGGATACTCTGCCAGGATATCGGGTGGTGATACATTGTTCGATCCAGCAATCCATACACGACCATCGGGCAACGTCAACGCTACAGAGTGGTACATACGAGCAATGTTGGTATCAGCGAGACCAGTGGTCCATCGGTGGCCCTTCTTCTTCTCGGGATCATAAATGAGAGGGTCAAACGTGGGATCGTGATTGCGACCATTGTAACCTTGGTAATAAAAATTAGTTTCTTGTACGAGTTACCATGGCGATTTGTTTTATTTACCTGCCCAGCCACGTTGACAGCCGTTTACCCAGAAAATAGTGCCATCAGCAAGAAAAACGCCATCGGGCATAAGGCGCTTATGCACAAATGTGTCCATTTCCCATTGAGGGTCTTCGTCGCCGAGATTAATACGGCCACATGTGTCGTCTGCAGCGGCATTGTTCTTCATCTTTTCGGAACCGCCGCAAATAAGAATCTCGACGTTGTAATTTTTGGCAGGATCTAATGGAAGCATTAGCGCACCGCCCGTGAGTGGGTACGATCGTGGCACGCCGGGGATATTGGGAAGTCGTTTAACAACCTTGTTCTTTTTGTAGTCGAAAATCATCGATTGAGTGTTGGCGAATATAAATAGATTGCCGTCAGGCAGTACAAATACAAATGGATACCTAACGAACACTGTTAGAATCATGTTGATGTATATGTTCTTGACAACGCTCACAGATTGTAGGGCATAGTTTCGTTGAGGAACGGCATGTCGATGATGCCCTCCTTGTGTGGCGGCCAGAATTCGTAAGAAGGCACATTGACTTCATCGCGGTTGACAGCTGTACCCTTGGTAGATCCGCCAATGATGAACAGATCACCTTCTGGAAGAGTTTCGACAGTGGGATACCATCGGTTCTCGTACATTTTACCGGTGAGATATTCGCTCCACTCGCATGTACCGTCCTGACAAGGGTTATAGTGACGGATGGATTGCCATCCCGGGTCTGCTTTCCAGGTACGTCCCACTCGTTCACCACCACCCGTACTGATAAATGTACCGTTGGCAAGGAAACCGCCACCAGAACAGAACGTGTTGGTTTCCAAGGGCAACAGTCGATAGTCGTCGGTATCAAGATCATATTCCACCGAGAAAGCGCTTTGTCCAGAATCGAATTGCGCTTCATTCCATTCGGCTAAAGCAAAAAGTCAACACTTGTCCTTCTCATGCAGTAATCGCTGTACTAACCTTTATCGATGATCATAATCTTCTTCTCACTTTTATTACGAATAGAGTTAGAATGTTGTGCGTTCCTTGATGAGGCAGATCGCAACTTACTTTAATAAGACAGCATGCATTGCAGCAACGCCTGTGCGACCCTTTTGCTCCATTTTGCCAGAGGCTGCATAAGGCGACATGAATTGTTGCGGTTGTGACCAGTAGAATGGGGAATAATCTCGACGTTCTTCCTGTGCCTGAGTCATCGTGCCTAGCGATGACAGCATGACAGCCGCCGCAAGCCAGGAGAGGGATTTCATGGTTTGTGTTGGTTGTATAGGAAGAAGTGGTTGTTGTTGCAAAGAACGAAAAAGGACCCAGCCCTTTATACTATTTTTATGGCGAGAGGAAAGTAGTGGGATGATTTTTGTATCCGCTTGAGGACAAGCTAAAAATACATCGGCCATTCATCACTCCTCACCGTTCTGCTTTCCTTTACTCGTTTTTGGCAGTGAAAGCGCGCTAGTTTTATAGGTAACGGTGGTCCGGTTCTCGGTCGGGCATAATGATGTGCTGATAGGCCGTACCACACTACGGGAAAAGAAAAAGTGACATGCATACAATAGAAGAATTCACCAAAGTCTAAATCGAGAAGTAAAATCTTTGTTTGGGAACCAAAAACAAAGCCCAGTTGGCTCGGTTTCGCATAGCCACAAATAAAGACGAAGGGATGCTCAGGGCAACTGGCTGCTGCGGTATCAAGGCACTCGCCTTTCCCAGAACTCTATCATACGCCTGTGCATGTTGGACAAGGTAATATTCACTTTTACTATCATCAACGCGCATTCCCACAAGTCTACCTTTCTGTTGAATCAAGTGCCTCCGTTATCCAATTGATTAAAATCTGCTTGAACAATGAAACTCTGGCACTGCGGCATTACCCGATGCCGGAACACCCGTTCCGCAAGTAGCCACTCCGCGTTATTTTTACCACTACATAGTACGATGAACATATTTGTATACCTAGAGCTAAACTTATTTGTCACTTATACCACATGCCTGAACCGCTGTACTTTGCTCAATAACCTGCGAAACAATATCATAAAATGACCATCAATTGCAGATCAACCGCATGTCTGGCGTTTGGTTCTACAGTTTGCCGTTACAAGGAACATAGCTATAGACCAGAAACAGGAGAGAATCGAGGTTCAAAAAGCACATAGACAACACGGGTTTCAGATGTGTCAATCCTTCCACACCAATTGCAAGCATTTTCATTTGTCATCACCATACTCGCTGTATCGCATCTCGGGCCAATTCGAAAGAAGTCATGCTCGCCGTAACATTATTGCAATCGACCAGCCCATGAGAAAAAGGGATTCCTGGTATCCATCACTGCGTGATTGATTCTAACCAAGAGCAAGGCAAAAGCAGCAATTCGACAGAGCATGGATATTGATATGTAAGAGTGAGGATGGTCCACTAGCCTGCTACATAAATCTTCCTTACCTCTCGAGTGTCGTTCATTTTATTTAAGATTTGTCTACATACGCGTAACCAGACTTTTGCGAAATAAAGTCAAAGCACTGTCCTACGGTAAAGTTGTATAAAAAAAGTGATTTTTATAAATAGTTAGCCATTAGAGCTTATTAGTTTGCCATAACAGCAATTTAACGTATTTACATGCATCTTGTCCGTTCTATATCTGCAAACTTTACCTAATAGACTCCGTGAGTAATAATCAGCAAGATCGTCATGAAGTTGGGTTGAGATACATTATCTGTGAGCACTATTTATGCACATTGCTTGTTGGTCGCGCACCGCTGATATCGTATCCAAGGGCGAAATGTGTCGCTCGATTGGAGCTGATAAAATACAATAGACGCTGGCGCCTTTTACATGGTCATTAAAATAGTTCTTCTTTCCTAAATTTATATGTAAATTGATTTACGCAACGGATTATGCGGTTTGTTATCAAATGTTAAGCTGGTCAAGCAAATCAGCTTTTTTATAAGCATCGCCACAATACGTACGCGCTTTATCATGTATCAATGAGGTCATTTTAATGCATGCACAATACTTATCGATATGAAAAGTGCATGCTAGCCTTTTCTACGGTTGCTCGTTATAGTGTTTAGTGGACTTTAATTGTATAGTTGGCACAACGACAAATTTCTCGTATCAATCAGTACTTGAACAAAAATTTACGTATGTATGAAAGGGAATATATCCACGTGCATATATTTGTATAAAGTACAATGATTCAAGAAGAGCAAGCGATAACAACATGCTGCAGTATATTTAAGTTCATGAAGGAAAGGAGTGCAGCAAGAAGATAAACAAAATGATGTATATTCACAGAGTTCTTTTTAGATATCATTGCGGGATATAATGTGAGCGGTGAGGGGACGGGATATTAAGCAGCAAAAGGGATGCGGTATCGTTTTAGCTTTTTACAAGTTGGTGCGTGCGCGAGGGGATATATGAAAAAAACAAAGTCTAGTTGTCAAGGACTTGGTCAGCCGAAAGTGGTTCAGTGAGCTCAACAAAGTTGAGTGGAGTGTTGGAACCTCCGATACCGGATTCAGCGCCAATACGAGTGATGGCCGCAGTATCGCTTCCGTTGCGAGTGAACTTCTTGGCAGCAGCTTCAGATGATTTGCGCCGTCGCAATTGTGTTTCATTGAGCATGTTTTGTCTCTTGAGTGCACGTTCAAAGAAAAGGTCAGGACTTGTGCACGTGCCCAATGCACGCCGCATTTGGGTGTTAATGATCGTCAATCCGATTTGATAAGATGCATTCATCCAACCAAATCCTTCGCGTGGTACAAATTTGAAATCTGTGCCCACGTTGCCATATTCCACCTGGACCTTGTGTGTCAAACCAACAACGTCTGGTAGATTATATATGAGTATACACGCACGCGGTGCTAACCACACAACAACATACCGTATTTCTCAGGTACAACGCCGTTAAAGTCGACGAATGATTTGGTGATGCTGCAAAGGAGAGAGGTTATTTTTGTGTGCCTTTCGCGATGTAATTCGACTTACGTGTACAGCCAGCGGTAGGCTAAGCGGGCAGCAACATCGTGCATGCCGTAATTCTCAAACGCACGCCAAGCCATGATCTGATGCGGTGCCCAACCGTAGGGAAAGTCCCATTGACGATTCGGCCGATCAAGTGAAATGACGCCGCGTGATTCTTCTGTACCGGAGACGAGGCCACCCAACACCTCGAACTTGGCCAACGAATTGACCGTCATCTTCATTGCCTGCTCCTTGCTCGCACAACCCGCCCACATTGTCCAAAACGCCGTCACCGAATCATACGTCGTCTGTTCTTCCTTGACGGTATCATAGTCATAGTACAGACTCTTTTCTTCGTTCCAAAGGTACTTGTTGATTCGGTCTCTGCGCAAACGTGCGCGTTCTTCCCAATCCTCCGCACGTTGAGAATTGCCATCGTAATCCTTCAGATCACCATCAAGGATATTGCGAATAGCATGTGCGATATCGACTTCATACTTGTACAAGAGGGTGTTCAAATCGACCGTGGCTAGGTTGGCACACACTTTTTCGAAGCGGTAAGTTGTATCATGGCCGGATTCGCGGACGGCACGATCGTGCAAAAAGTACTCGTCCAGTTCGGGCTCCTTGATCTGGCCATCGTTGTATTGCTGCATATAGTCAACAATGGGGATTCCGAGCGCTTTGGCATAGGGTTCAATCACATGGTCGAAATGAGAAGCTTCAGTTTCGGGCGGGATGCCCACACCATCTGGTCGGAATCGCGACAACTGAGTCTTTGGGTCCAGGCGCGGAGATGCCATCCATACGGTATGGTATTCCTTGATGGCTGCCTGGAGCACCTGTCTGAGCCAATTCTTGTCCTGGATGGCTTGTCGCTCATAGGTACGCAACGCCATATCGGTCAAAAACGGAGGTTGAGATCGCGACAAATAGTAGGAGCGGTTGGCATTGAGGATCTTGCCGTAGTGTTTGATTTGGTAACAAAAGTTGTCGACCATATCGTGAGCCAAGTCGACGCGGTCATCGATGAGCAAGCCGAGGGTTTCAAAGTAAGAGTCCCAGCCGTACATTTCGTTGAAGCGGCCGCCGGGGACGACAAAAGGTACACCAACAAGGGTGTTGTTGTCTTGACGCATGGCCAAAGCCAGAATGCCGGGACGGTCATTGATGGATTTGACAAACTCGGGCGTGATGTCCTTTGGAAGACGCTGCACGTCGAGTTTCAAATGCTTGCGAGTCTCAGCCACATGCTTGTAGTAATCAAAGACGGCGTCCTCGCCGTGCGGAATGTATATGCGCGGGTTATGGTTTGCAGATCGGTTCTTTGTGTCGGCGGTGATCAATTCGAGTCCATCTGCATCAATACGTCGTGTCAGACCTTGCCAAAAATTGTGGCGGATCATGCGTGATAGTCGGTCCACCGGATTTTCGTTCAATCGTGCTTCGTCTAGCACGATATGCTTGCGTCCGTAATCTTTGGCTAATGCAAGTTCCTGCAGGAGGTTGGAGAGCATGTATGTGCCGCGAATATCGATCTTACGATACCCGCCAGAATCTGCTGTGCCGACAGAAAACGACTTTGGTCCGAGATCATTGACGGTGATTTGGTAATCGCCATCGGTGTCTTCTTGCTCCATCAAGATTTGAATTGTTTCCTGAACGTCAATGAGGAACTTTTGTGCTTTGCTTTTGTCGTCTACAGAGTCCCAATGTTAGATATGTACAGCGATAGACAACATTCACGTTGCTGAGATACCATGAGAGGCTCGTCGTTTACGTGGTGGCACGGGTGAGTTGTTGAATCGTTGACCCTAAATCTGTGTGTTACAAACTGTTGTTGTCGGTATGCCAGTGATAAGGAAAACTTACAGTGTAGGTCTTGAGCCGTCCTACCACGCCGCCGGCATTGACTCCGGTTGTGTAATAAGTGCTGGAGGGCGCATGGGCATCGACTTCCTGGTAATCCGCGGTAACGTGTATGGTGGACTGCATGAAAAGAACAAAAGGAAAGAGTAGCGAAAGAGAGAAGGGAGTTATGCGGTTTTTTATAGAGCTGTTTGCTAACTAACAATTTAGTAAACTTTTTTGACCAGATGTCATTGGTTCCAATCCTTTTTTTTCATGCTCCCCCCACATCGTTGCGAGCCCTGTGCCACCCCCATGGGACAACTTCTTCATCATACTGCCTTCAGTTCGTGCTCTCCTTTATATGGTTTAGTCTCCTTGCAATGCACGGGAGGACAAGGACAGAGAGACTGTTCCAGAATTCGCGCTGTTCATGTAAGCAAGTCGAAGGTTCGAATGTATCAAACGGCTGGATCTCATCTAGTGCTGTTTACTGTACGAAACAGGCAAGGATTCCAGTTCCGAGGAACGAAGCGCAGAGGCCAGAGAATGAAATTGGGCAAACCCTGCCACACTTGTGCTTCACCCCCTAATTTCTTTCCGCGGTTCTCTTTTCACTTGTTTTGCATTGATTGGTATGGACAATCACACGATAAGAGATGATCTCGGCTGCTCTATGTATGGTAAATTATATATATAACTGCTCAAACTTGTATCAAACAGCCTATCCTCTACTCCCTCCCCCCACCATGCACCGCTTCTCCCCCCCCAATCTTTCTTGCAAACCGATAATAACAACAAATGCGCAACACCACATTGTCCGCAGATCCTGGGTAACCAAACTGTACGTTAATGGGATCTGGGGGGTGATAACATTTCTGCAAGGTACCTCAACGTCATTGCTGTCAGAAGGCATCATGAAGCGGATACTGAATCTTTTGTTCAAAAAGTAAAAATGCAGAAAAAAAAGGTCATGGCCGTACCGCTGTCATGGTTTTGTCGCTCAGATACGTCTTTGTTGGTGTCATGATAAAACTAGTCGGAAGCATGGACGCGGTCGTTATTGGCATTGGGATCGACAAGTACCTGTTTTCGTCCTCTCCTTGTGATCCCATGGTTACGTATATGTTGCATAGCAATCATATTAACCTTACTTGGCTGTTTCAAAAGCTGTCTAATCATGGCTCTTATGATGATTCAGACTGCTCGGTGCCTTCAATTTGAAAATAAGCTATTGGATTCCTCGGACCGCAAGGAGCAACATGTACTATTGATAATGCCGTGTAATAAAGGCGGGGTAAAAGCTATAAACTCCATCGCTTATGCAGGATTGTTTCTTATCAATTTTGATAAATCAGAGTTTACATTTCCAACGACCGTCCACTTCATTGGACTGAACGTTTGATTCATGTGTAATTCTTGAATGTTGTCTCTTGGGCATAACGTGTGACTGCTCAGATTGCGAGGCAACCGATTTCAATGCAAGAGAAAAAAAAGTTGCAGTGAGCGACTTTTTTTCCATACAACAACAATGTTTGAAGACGACGAAAACACCGATTCACTTTTCGACGTCTTTAGCGGTAAAGCAAAGGCTGGCTTTGACGATTTCAGTGACGATGCCATGGAAGAAGAACAAGACGAAATCAATGATGAAGAACTTGTCGAAAATATGAAGAATCAGGCACAAGTGGTAGCCACTGATGGCGTACCGCCTTCGTCTACAAACAAACGAGTGCGATCGGACGAGCAAGATTCCAATGCAATGGACGAAGCTATGGAATCAAGTGTCAAACGACATCGCGCCGAAGATTTGCAAGCGCCACAACCGATCGTGGCAGACACGTTCGAGCAAGAAACTTCTCGCGAGGTGGCCAACATTGCTGGTCTTCAAAGTGCACCTACCACCGAAGGACCCCAGATCTCACTCAAGCATCAAGTAAAGCGAGCAAAGGGATGTATGAATGAATGAATGAAAAACTTATGGATTGTTAGGTTCGTCACCAAGTCGCGGTGCCTCCCAATTACAACTACGTTCCAATCTCACAGCATGTACCACCAGCTGATCCAGCACGGTCGTATCCATTCGAACTCGATCCGTTCCAACGTGTGTCTGTCTCCTCGATCGAGCGAAATGAATCGGTGTTGGTGTCTGCGCACACTTCGGCAGGTAAAACAGTGGTCGCCGAATACGCGATTGCGCAGTGTTTGAAGAACAAGCAGCGTGTCATCTACACGTCGCCTATCAAGGTATAAAAGCGGGGGACAAGTGCAAGAAAGAGAGAGGCTAAATCAGAAGCATTAGGCGCTGTCCAACCAGAAATACCGTGAATTCACAGAGGAATTCGGCGACGTCGGCTTGATGACCGGTGATGTGACCATCAATCCCCAAGCGTCATGTCTTGTCATGACGACCGAAATTCTGCGGTCCATGCTGTATCGTGGTTCCGAGATCATGCGCGAAGTCGCCTGGGTTGTGTTTGACGAAATCCATTACATGCGAGATTCAGGTAAGGGGCCAAGGAAATACGGGATCCATGGGCGCTGACAGGGAGAGTAGAGCGTGGTGTTGTATGGGAAGAATCGATCATTTTGCTGCCCCATGCGGTGCGTTACGTATTCTTGTCGGCTACCATTCCTAATGCCATGGAGTTCGCCGAATGGATCTGCAAAATCCACGAGCAGCCATGCCACGTTGTGTACACCGATTTCCGTCCGACGCCCCTGCAGCATTACTTGTTCCCGGCCGGTGGCGATGGTATCCATTTGGTGGTGGATGAAAAGAGTCAGTTCAAGGAGGATAACTTCCAGAGAGCCATTGCCGCCTTGTCAGATCATCAGGGCGATGATGTGGCCGGCATCAAGGCACGGGGCAAAGGCAAAAAGGGGCCGCAGACATACAAGGGTGGCAAGAGCGATGCTCCATCGGATATCTTCCGTATCATCAAGATGGTCATGCTAAAGAACTATCACCCCGTCATTGTGTTCAGTTTTTCCAAGCGTGAGTGCGAAGCCAACGCTCTTCAGATGAGTAAACTAGATTTTAACGACGGTAAGCTGGCTTGCAGAGACTATCTATCAAAGCTAACACTCGTTTTTGCTGTCAGAGAGCGAGCGTGATATGGTGAATCAAGTGTTCAATAACGCCATTTCATCGCTCAACGAAGATGATCGTCAATTGGCACAGATCCAACAGCTGCTGCCATTGCTCCGTCGCGGTATCGGCGTCCATCACGGTGGTCTGTTGCCCATCATGAAGGAAACCATCGAAGTGCTGTTCCAGGAAGGTCTGCTCAAGGTTCTGTTTGCCACGGAGACCTTCTCGATTGGTCTGAACATGCCTGCCAAGACTGTAGTGTTTACTAACGTGCGTAAGTTCGACGGCAAGGTGCAGCGCTGGGTGTCGTCAGGTGAATACATTCAGATGTCGGGTCGTGCAGGCCGTAGAGGTCTGGATGAACGTGGTGTCGTCATTATGATGATTGATGAAAAGATGGAACCTGCCGTTGCCAAGGGAATGGTCAAGGGTGAATCTGATCGCATGAACTCGGCCTTCCATCTCAGCTACAACATGGTGCTTAACCTTTTGCGCGTCGAAGGCATCAGCCCCGAATATATGCTTGAACGCTGCTTCTATACCTTCCAGAACGATGCCAACATCCCGCAGTACGAAAGAGGTACGTCTACGTTTGCAGGGGAATATAATCCAAGCTAAGCGCTTTTTGGAACAGAGCTTCGCAAACTGGAAGACGAACGGAAGTCCATCGTGATTCAAAACGAGGAAGAGATTGCATCATACTATGAAATGCGCAAACAGATCGATACCTACAGCAACGACGTACGAGACGTGGTCAACCATCCGACTTACTGTCTGCCGTTCATGCAACCGGGCCGTTTGGTTCGCATCAAGCATCTGGATATGGATTTCGGTTGGGGTGCCGTGGTCAACTATTCTCGAGCGAAGTCGCACAAGAAACAGAACGATACCGATCCAGGACCCGCAAACTACATCTTGGATGTGCTGCTGTTCTGTGAGAAGAACAGCTCAATGTCCAAAGATGCGGAAGGCCGAACAGTGGGTGTAAAACCTGCCGAATCCGAGGAAACGGGCACTTTAATAGTAAGTCTCTTGCAGCCTTTCAATAAGGCCAGACACTA
The DNA here is from genome assembly GCA_025266875.1 of Fennellomyces sp. T-0311. NCBI lineage: Eukaryota > Fungi > Mucoromycota > Mucoromycetes > Mucorales > Lichtheimiaceae > Fennellomyces > Fennellomyces sp. T-0311. The sequence continues at coordinate 378,846 of JALLLT010000012.1, forward strand.
AATTACGCTGGTAGGCTGTCCCAGTGGCACTGTCTGCTCTGGATGGCATCAGTCATATTCGACTGGTGCTGCCAAAGGAAGTCAAGAGCACGGACTCGCGCAAATCTGTCTTGAAGTCCATTCGCGAAGTCAAGAAACGATTCCCAGACAATATCCCCCTGCTGGACCCCGTCGAAAACATGAACATTAAAGACTCGGCCTTTAAGAAGCTTGTCACTGTAAGTGTGGAGCTACTGTTGTTCAACAGGGCTTACTGATTGTTGTTGCTGTAGAAAATCATCATGCTGGAGAAAAAGTTGATGGCACACCCATTAAACGAATCGCCAGACTTACCAACACTGTATGACGCCTATGCAGGCAAGATGGAGTTGATGGAGAAGATCAAGGCTCTCAGGCGTAAAGTCACCGATGCGCAGTCGATTGTCCAGCTAGATGAACTCAAGAGCCGAAAGCGTGTCATGCGAAGGTAAGACTGGAGGATCAAAAACGAGCAAGTTGAGTTGACATGAATATGATCAGACTTGGATTCACCACACCAGCCGACGTTGTCGAGATGAAGGGCCGTGTTGCCTGCGAGATCAGCACCGGTGACGAGTTACTGCTAACTGAAATGATCTTCCAAAACGTATTCAATGACTTGACTGTGGAACAATCCGTGGCATTATTAAGTTGTTTCGTGTTTGATGAACGGGTACGCCATCCCTCGCGTTGAACTGAAGACAAAAAACGTTACTGATTATATCATTGCTAGACGGAACAAAAGACACGTCTGCAAGAAGAACTGGATGGACCTTTGCGGGTGGTGCAAGATTTGGCGCGACGCATTGCTCGCGTTGGCAAAGAATGCAAAATGGATATCGACGAAGACGAGTACGTGGCTAAGTTCAAACCAGAGCTAATGGACGTTGTGTTTGCATGGTGCCAAGGCGCCAAATTCCACCAAATTTGCAAAATGACGGAAGTCTATGAGGGCTCGTTGATCCGTATTTTCCGACGATTGGAAGAACTGTTACGACAAATGAGTGCTGCGGCCAAGAGCATCGGCAACACCGAATTGGAGAACAAATTCTCGGATGGCATCAGCAAGATTCACAGAGACATTATTTTCGCCGCATCGCTTTACTTGTAAACCTCTTTATCTTTTGCATTACGTATCAATAAAAAGCATTGTTTGACATATCACCAAGGTCACGCTGCCTCCCACAGATGCTGGCGGAGTGCGTCTTTCAGATCATGCAACTGATTGCGCCATGCGCCATCTGGTACTCCAAGATGCTGGATCATCTTATCCGCAAACTAAAAAGATTCGTTATCTCCTGGTGCTGAGTAATGAACAGTTCGTTACCCATAAAAGGGTCTTGCGTCGCGTGCAAGACATTTGGGATGTGGCACCATGCTCGTTGTCGTACAGATCATCTTGTGACCCCGATAAAGATGCAGGGTTCATGCACTTATCATCTTTCTCTGTCAACTACAAAGTCGGGGGTTAACCGGAGGCAGCAATAACAAAGAAAAAAGGTTATATGCCTTTTCGGTCAACTCGAACGCGTATCCAATGATATCCTTTGGGAAACCCATCAGTTGTGCTGTTTTAAGCCCTAAAAAAAGGTTCAGGGTGGGTGACACGCCCAACGAAGATTCTATTTTTTACCGTAGTGTTGATTTGTTGGGACAGACCCATCCTTGACAGTGTACGCGTACGAAAGTCTGCATGTTTTGTTCTCAACACTTTCAAGCTAAAAGTGTGTCGAGTTAATGTTTTGCATGAACTAAGTATCTTTGCAAACTTGCAATATCCACTTGAAGCTGCAGATTGACGACGTTAGGATAGGCATTGAGAACTCCTGTGAGCTGATGAAGATGCGTTGTAAAGAAACAATAAGCCTGGAAAAGTAAAAAAAGATTGTGATTGGTGTCTACACGACTTGCTAATATCACCTGATTTACCTTTGATTTGATAAGATACTCGCTGATGGATGCAGCGATCCCTAGTGCATCGTAGGGTGCAGTGCCTGGGAAAAATTGTACACTGATGAATTGACAATAATTACTGGATTCATTCCAGTTTATAGAACCTTTGCCCAATTCGTCAATGATGACCAGACTGGAATCTGTGACATTTTGAATAATATAAGCTGCTTCGCGCATTTCACCCATAAATGATGATGTGTTGACTTCGACATAGATATCATTTCCAAGACGTGACAGAATCTTAATTGTGCAAAAACAAATCGTGAGTCATAAGTCCCCCAACCTTTTTTTTTATTTACCTGATCACACAGACGGAATGATGCATAGTTTGCGGGTACAAACGATCCGGCTTGTGCCATAATAGTCAACAACGCAATCTGCTTAATATAGGTCGATTTCCCACTCATATTTGGCCCGGTAATCAGTTGAAAACTGGACGATAGTGACGTATACGTGTCGTTTGCAATGACAGGCTCTTTTTGAATCCTTTCCATAATCGGGTGCCGTCCCTTTTCGATCGCCAATGTGCTGGTGAATTCTGGTCTCACTAAGTATACGTTAGTAGCGCATTGTTATTATGCAGAACTGAAATGCAGACTGTATACCATATTCGGATAAGGAGCAGGAGTGTCCAAATGAAAGTAACATGTCAAGCATGGCTATGGCTTCTGAAACTTTGTAAAGAACACTGATATCGGCACGAAACACTTGAAGCAGATCAGTCACTGTTCTATTTTACGAACCCCGTTAGATATATGGATTATTGTTTACGATCCATGATATCATACTTGTCTGACATGAGATACACTTCGGTCAGCGATTCATCCATGCGACTGTTCTTTTGTAGCTTTGGTTTTTTACGTCAGTATGCTGCTATGCCACTTGTTGTGATGTTTTACCAGCTCCAATGTAGTGAACGTATACTGCTTTTTCTTCTTCACTACATTGATAAAGATGGGCGGAAGCGAGTTATCAGAGATTTGATCCGTTGGGAGTGAAAGATAGAATCCTTTGGCTGCACTGAACTGCAATTTGATGTTCAATCCAGTAGATTCTGCATAGAGTGTTAGTAATCCAAAGGTAAACGTTGGAATTGGTCTTACCATTGTATTCGTTCGCCATTTCATAAATGTCTTCTATTGTTTCCTTGTATGTTTGTCTTGCTAAATAACAATTCGCACATCACGTCAAAATTTCTGCTTGCGCTATTTTTCGAATTACTTGCCCACATCCAGAAGGCCGTTGACGCCAGACTAGTAAGATTGTGTCAGCAAAATCAATAAAACGGGTGTAAGCATAGCCTACCTTTACAGCATAACACCTCTGGTGTCGCAATTCCAGACCCGTTTTCTGAATTCCCACATCATCATTCAGCATCTCTCGAATCGCTTGCAAAAGCGAACCTATACATATCATGCTATAAGATAACCTATTTAATCTCTTTCACCGACATACCCAATCTGGAATCTGATAATATCTATATTTTCTTTTTGTCAGAGTACATTCTCGAACTTCTCTGCAACGAATACCTGACAAATTGTCTTCAACAGTGTATTGGTGCACGACCGGAGACTTGATGAAACAATAATGAGCGCTGACAGCATTGCTTTCAACCGGAGAACGTGATTAATCTTGGATTCGGCGTATTGAACGTCTTGCTGTTTGACTGGGATCTTTGCAATGTTAGCAATAATATGATCCAGGTCGGTAACTGGCTTCAATGCCGCCTGTATATTGAAGAGAAGACTTTCTCGACTGACAAGCTCTTGCACAGCATCCAATCTTGCTTGAATAATCTCCTCATTAGTGTTTGGTTGTAAGAGGTTTGTGCGCAAGAGACGGGCACCCATGGGTGTCACTGTATGATCGAGCACTCCAAAGAGAGTATCTTTGCTGTATCGACTGATTGTGTTGGCAACGATCTCAAGGTTCTTGGCTGTGACAATGTCTATAGCGGGAAATGAGCCAACTGCTTCCTCGTATACAAAGAGAAAGATTACCGATCAGCATTGTTCCTGAAGGAGTACTTTAATTTTGGCTCTATTGTATCTTGTTATTGTAACTGTTACACTACCTTCAACCCCTTGGTAAGAGAATTTCACCGTGTGATCCACAAAGGTCGTTCCCTCGTGCTCAGATACATATCTACGTAATTTAGTTAGGAACATTGAGGACCAAAGAGGACCATCAAACAAAAAAGTGCTTGCCGAAACGCTGCTGCAGCGGCGGCAAGGCAGTAGTATTTGGTCGATAAACCAAGCAATAGCGCTGCTGCATCTTCCGATAGACCAAAGTCTCGGATGGCCTTCATGCCTGTTTGTCTCTGTCAACGCTTATGCGAAATCAAGTGAAAAGCAGATGAAGTACCAGCATCATCGTTAAAGTACTTTCGAGGAACAGCAATAACGCCTGTATCAGGAAAGTGGTGTTCAATGAGTTGATAAAGCTGACTGGCACCGGCTTCCAGCGCTGTATTCGCTATCAATATCTACATTGACGGATCAACGACCCAAGGACACAAGCTCATGCGGAAATAAAAGAAACCTTGTGTGGATCATTCAAATGGATCTTGTGCAACGTTCGAGCATACGATTGGGAATCAGACACCTGGGATAAAATACATTCACCTGTTGTGACATGAATAAGGCATACACCAACTTCTGCAGCGACTCCGCGACCTTCAGCAAGTGCCATGATTCGATTATCACGATGGCCAGTCGCTGTGGAGGGACGCACCACGACAGATCGCGGCCTTTCCTGCGATGATATGAGAGCTTTTCGACTCGGTGGCATATGAGAAAAGGTGGGTGTCGCTTTCTCGATAAAAGGTGACGAAGGAGGTCGCTTTCGCCGGTTTCTTATCAAGTGCGTGTCACTTGTCAATGAAGACGATCTGAGTGATGGTGAAGGCGCCGCCCTGGGAGGTGGCAGTAATACTGCTGAACACATGGAAGGCGACGGTGGAAGCAATGAGTGCGTGGTCAGCATACTAGGCTGCGTAGGCATCTGTGTCATATCCATTGTATTTTGCGCATCATCTTCTTGCTTGACATGGCTGCTGGAAGTGCTGGATGATGAATTGAACCATGGCGAAGAGTTGAGAACAGCGGTTCGGCGACTGCGACGTGTAGAAGAAGACATGGCGAGGAAGAAGATGGAAAAAATTCATTTCATTTTTTTTGAGTGACATTTTTTTTTCTAAAAGAATTAAGAGGGATGCATTGAACCTTTGATATTATTATGTACATGGTAAAGTGACAAATATACAAATCCAAAGACGACCAATCTAAACAATCGTCTTCTTTTTGCCTCGAGCGAGACTGGGACCCCAGATCTTGACCGTAAAGTCGGCAGATCCACTGGCGAGAATGGGTTCTGTGGGATGGAAATTGACAGTGTACACACGATCTGTGTGTCCTTCTAACCGTTGCATCAACTCTGCGCTGTCCTAGAACCTATAGTCAGTCGTGGTGAAACATTTCTTTAAAATACGAATTACCTCGCCAACATTGTACAGATAAGCATACGGATCCGCGCTTCCTGTTGCAAGCAATACACTCTTTTCTTCTTTCATTTCCGGGAATTCCACGTAATCACCGCCGGATGCAAGCAGATCAGTGTCCTTATCACCGATTGTAGCAGCCGTAGGACGACTAAGAATTGATGCATTATCTAATAAAGCGTGTCAAACTCGTTCCGTCTAGTTTGCGCGGTCAAAACGTACATCCACTTCCGCAATAGAACGATGATTTGACTGGCCAGTTTTTGTTCTTGAATCCTTTGAGCATATGAACTAGCCGGGTATCTGATTTTGGTGGATCCATGCCGCGATCGTAGATCCGTAAGACTTTGGGGGCGTTTAATTAACTTTGGTCCCGTTAGTGGTTTCCACAAACTTACTGTTGTCGAAGCTATTGACTGCCATGTACCTTGGTTCATCATAGTCATCCACTAGAGAATATCACCAGTCAATGATCCGTTTACAATCTCTTAACATTGCACGTACCGGCTCGCCGCGAGGCGTCGGTTCTCCGTCGTCCAATGGTAATATGGGTAATTGGCATCTTTCCGGTCCCGTTGGCAGTAGTAGATATACATGTTTCTAGCCGGAGATCCAGTTAGCACACGTGTCACTCTATTTCTTGCAAAAACTCACGTGATCGAATATCCCAAACTTTTAGCATGCCTTGGGCATCGCCGGTAATGACGTGGACTCCATCGCGTGAAGCGTATAACGTGTTCACCATGGCGTCATTGCGAATTATCATTGTATTATTAGGCGTCCTTGTGTCGACGGTAGCCAACACTTTGCGAGAGGTACCGGCGTAAAATACATTTGAATCTAGCAAGCGGAATGAATAACTAAAGACAGATTTGCTGACAAACAACTTACTCATAAAGTCCCAGCCCACGCATTGAACGAAACCTTCTGTCTCGTAGCTTCCTGTAAGTTTTCCTGTTTCCACATCCCAAGTTTTGCAGGTCTCGTCATAGCCCCCAGATACTAGCATATTTGAATCGGATGTCCAAGCAACGTCTGATATATTAAGTGTGTGCCCTTTGAGACACATCATCTGCGATTGCATCAGATCAAAAACCATATGATTATACGCATTTACCTCTTTCTGTGCCGATGCTGTGTCCCATATCCGAACAGTTTTATCAAATGATCCCGAGGCGAGCAAACTGCCGCTAGGTGAAAATTCAACGGTGTATACGGCAGCAGTATGGCCCTAATAACATGTGTCTTAGCATACTTTTGGTACCAGATATAGCCGTTCATACCTTGAGTTCGTAACGCATTTCAAACGGCTTCCCATCGTGCGAGTAACCTATTCGCAATCAGTTTTCGCTTCAAAAAAAAAAAACAAATAACCCTCCGTCCTTACCTGATTGGTAACCGTCAACAGTGCCACCAGCTTCTTGGACAGCCATGGAAATGACTTCTTGAGCCTTTGAACCAATCATTGCTTTTGAATTTGCATCGTTGTCGTTCTCAATCACAAAGGGACCTGGACGGTATGTAAGACCACCTTGCGAGATCGAGGCAGCATAACGCGCTGACAGGTCATAAATGCTCTTCTTTAAAGCAATATTCTCCTTGTCTAAAACATCGACCTTTTGTCTCAGGTGTTTGACTTCCTTGAGGAGTTTTTCGACTTGTTGATCACGGTGTGTACTGGAACTTTGTCCCGATGCCGCCGCTGACGATGGACTCAACCCCGAAGGCGATTTTAACAGATTGAGACCTACATTGGGCGCGCCACTGCCGGTACTTCCACTCGTACTACCTGCACGACTTCCAGCTGTAGATGACGTATGTCGTTGGTGTTTTGACAGCGCGTCCATGGAATTATGAAAGAATAAAAAAAGAGAACCGGGTCTGTTTTTTTATGCGGCCGAAGCGGAATTCAATGGACGAACGAACAGCTTGACCACAATCTCTATGGGTCACCTATCCGATTCGATCCGATGCGTTGCCAATATAGCTTTGTGATCCTAGCTCTGGAAACGTCTATCTCTGCCATCAGACCTGAGATGGGAATAATTCAGAATGCATGGTAAAGGGGCTAACTGCACATATTGATGGCTTTGCTACATATGGGTACATAATGTCTGTAACTCGAGGATGGACGTGTTTATGAATTATGGCATCGTTCTATGCGAATGAGGCAATCAATCCCGTTTCTCGCCAAAGGTTTGGGTATGTCTGCGACCGGTAGTGATCAATAATGCTGTGCGGTGCGGTCGTCATAAGATTCAAAAGTCAACAGATGGCAACACGCTAAGAATAGTATACGTTACAGCAGCAATCCAATGCCAAGCCTACGCTGTGTGAGTCATTGTGATTTATTATTTACTCGTGGATGGATATGCATACTTAGAAACTTGTCACCACAGCAACAAGAAAGCAGAACAATAAAGGGCCTCATTTAAAACATGGCAGACCGTATAGCGCCATCAATCCCCGTTTTGTTACATACAATGTGACCGAGCCACAAACGCGTCATTGCTAAGCAACGGGCTGCTAAGCACATGGTGCTACGTTACGGCGGGGGCGATGCAGAATACGGCGGTCCTTACGCAAAGTGACAGCAAGGTATAAGATTTGACAGATCCATGGTGTGCATGCGGGTTAGCAACACAGCCTCCGGTGTCATCCAAACTGTCAACTTTTACGGAGCAGAAGAGCAAAAGGAGAGAAAGCAAGTTCGATGAGAAAGAAAAGGGAGCAGGGATATATCTGGCACGCTGTACGAAATGTATCAGGAATGGGATCAATTCATAGAACTGTCGCCAGCTGGCAAACATAACATAGGCATGCAAAAAAAATAAACGCAAAGCGCCGTTGACTGGATAAGAAAGTTAGGCTACCTATGCAAAAAAATCTCGCTCACGTTTTTTCTCTTTCCTTTTTCCCTCTCGCTCGATTATATTTCTTTCTTTTCTTTTCTTCATTACCAAATCTTAGAGCCCCAAAATAAAAAAAGGAGAGAGAATGTACGGATCGTGGGCATCAACATTAGAGGCAAAGGTGGTAATTCTAGGGAGCCAAGGTTCGTTTCATGAGTTTTGTTTTTGTTTTCGTAACCGAAGCACACCGAACGTTCACACCATCTTGGCATTTCGTCTAGGCGTCGGAAAGACTTCCTTGGTAGTCCGTTACATTTCAAAAACCTTCTCGCCCAACTCGACCTCGACCATTGGTGCCTCGTTCATGACCAAAAAACTGTAGGTGTGATTGCATTTTGTCATTTGGAAAGAAAAAGTATAATGAAATCGGCCCTTTGCACAGCACAGTCGACAATTGTAAGGTACGGTTACAGATCTGGGATACAGCTGGTCAAGGTAAGAGCGAAACAAGAGATTCGGATACGTAGCAAAATCGACGCTAATACGCATACATTTCAGAGCGATTCCGTGCCATGGCTCCCATGTACTATCGCGGTGCTCAGGCCGCCTTGCTGGTATACGATATGACGTCGCGAGAAAGCTTTGTTGAATTACATTCATGGATTGAAGGTGAGGCAGTCGCTGACAATGCGTGGCTCAGTCGCTCAATGCGTTTCCCTGCGCTAGAGCTAAAGAGGAACATGACGGAAGAGCTTGTGATTGTGGTTGTGGCGAACAAATCTGATCTTGCAACGCGGCGAGAAGTTCCAGAAGATCAGGCACGGGAGTATGTCACGCGCGTGCTTGGCCCTGAGACCCCGCTATACGAAGTATCCGCCAAGGAAGACGACGGTGAGTTGAGTGGCGGGGGAGGGTGGCGGTAAACTGGAGAACTTACTCCTGCCAAAGGTACGATCGAGGACATTTTCTTAGACTTGACTCGGGTGTTGGTTGATCGCAAGCAGTATAGCATGCCGTCCAACAAGAAAAGACAGCCGCCCATCCACGTTGAAGATCCGCCTGTTCAATCTTCCTCTTGCTGTGGATTGTTCTAAGCACAAGGAAGAAAAGCATACCATCCCACCTTATATACGTTCATTCCCTATTCCCCACTCCACTTTCGGACTCTACTTTTTCCTTTACCCCAGCCCTCTTTGTCTCTCTGTCTTCCTGCGTCGATGGGTTAGGACTACGCATATATCAAAACGCAACACACACGCACACAGCACACACACGCACACGCTCAACTCAATTCGGACGGATTACGTCAATTACAAAGCAAGACCAACACCAGCACGCCGCCTGCTGATAGCTTACTACGATCTTACATATATATTCTATACATAGCTTTTTTTTACATATTGAAGGGAATTGGAACAACTATACCCAATTAGTGGTTTTTTCTTATTGTTCGTCGCGTTTTATACTTCCTGAAATCAAATGGAGCCTAAAATTTAGCCTGATCCGAAATCTGGACCGGCGTGTTCCGGACGGTCTTGCCTGGTAACGCTCTGCATTGGCTGTTTCAATTGTTGAATGTTATTGATTGGTAAATTGTCGTACAATTTTGTGGCATGCCATCGTGTCGATGTCAATATACTTTTGGTGTGTGACCGTGCGCCCTGTCACCCATAAAAGTATTCTCATATAACATGACAATCTTTCGCCGGATTAATCTACTGGTTTAATTGAAAGAACCGTGGAAAATCCCAATTTATGGGCAATTTAACGGTTCTCGCCGATTAAACGAACGATTATGGTGAAGAGAGAGAGAGCAGTTATATAAGAAGAGCAATCGACCCTCTTTTTTTTTCTCTTCACGAACAACTCCCTCACCTTCCTTTTCAACCTTATTTCAAATGCTAGTCATTCGTTTACTTCAAGCATCTGTGATGCTGGCGCTGGGCGCTACTGCAGCTTCTTTGTCGGGCCGCGGCTCCATTACCCCACAAGACTACTATGGTTTGCGTAAGTTACTTTGACAGCCGGCGTGGTGAAACAAATAATTCATGTCATTATTAGCGGTCAATGCTCTAGCAAACAACCCTCCCGCGTGTGGAATGCCATATGCTGAATTGAACCTGGCCCTGATCACGGCTGTAGAAGCCATGGATACCGGATCTACCTGCAATTTATGTTTGAAGGTTACCAATGGTGACAAATCACGCAGTATCCATGTTCTTGCCGTGGATTTGGGCGGATCTGGATTGGACGTAAGATATCAATGTTTAAGGTTTAATTTGTCAATTAATATTTTCGATTTAGTTGAGTATCCCTGCCTTCGAGTACTTGTTTGATCAGAGATATGATGCTTCGCCAGCCACTTGGGAAACTGTTGATAGCTCTTACTGCAATGGAATTTGGACACCTGGCAAGACCAATCCAAATCAAGGAATTAACGGTGGTACTACCACACCTGCTCCGACCACGACTACTGCAACCACCACTACCAAGGCAACCACGACCACCACTACTACTACCACGACAAAGACAAATTCGACCCCCAAGCCTACTACCCCCGTCAAAGACAAGACTACCAAACTTCCCGTAACCACGACCACCACCAAGAAGGCTGAGCCTACCACTACCCGTGTTCCTACCACGACGACAACCAAAAAGGCAGAGCCTACCACCAAACCCATCACCACAACGACCAAGAAACCCGCTACCACGACGACCAAGAAACCCAGTGGCACGAAGAGCTCCGAGCGTTACAAGCCAACTCGCCGTCCGCGCCGCCATAGACGACACCGCAAGCACCACGAAAAACGTGATTTTGGCTGGGTGCCTTTGTGGTAGTTTGATTTTCTAAATAAAAACCTTGGAACCGAGAATTGCTGCAAAAAAAACTTATAACAGCGGTGTGTAAAAAATGCGCGCTGAGTGGCACAACACCAAAGTGCTCATTAAGTAAAGGGTCACACGAGGCAGAAAAATCAAAAGGGAAGGGCCTAAAAACATTATAGCTACAGATTGAGACAGGAACTATGCCTAATTGCTGCTGGTAGAGCAATTGCACACGGTTTGAAAGAACCAAACTGCCAGGCACACAAATGACGCTAATCTGCTAAATTTAGAAGGGGCCAACAAAGAACAAGCGCGAGGGGACCATTTAAGTATGAATGTCGCACAGAACAGACGGATAGCATGTTGCGCAATATATATCTTTTCGACCTCCTCCCAGCCCCCTCTCCCTTTTGTTGCAAAGAAACTATATTGTGTGTCCGTTCCTGGGGGAGCTTAATCCACACACCTTCGTTTTTCCCTCTTCTCTTTCCCTCTTTTTCCTTCATCCCCCCTTCCCTGCCCGTTCCTTTTTGATGCGTTTTTTTGATGCGCCTATCGAGTCAGTCCTTATTTCTGTTGCTATTTGTGCTAGTCGCTCGAGTTTCGCTCGGTTAGTTTATATTTCTGTTCCTTCAACCGCCGTGTCGCCGAAAACACTAATATGTCGCCACTTTTTGATAACTCCTTGATATATCAGCTGCTGATCTGGCAAAAAATCCACCAGGCATGTGGTTTGCCGTCAGTTTCTATATTGCGTTGTAGCTAACGTTTTTTTTTCTTGTTGATAGCGGCCACACCTACTGATGCCCCGGCCGGTTTTCGTTTTTACGCACGAGATAAACCCGACGGACATGAAGTTACAACATTTGCATGCACCACGACCGTGATCGTTCAAGTTCCAGCCGAGAAAAAACACAATGACGAAATTACCACCAAGACTCAAGTGAAATGCATGCCCACCGTTGTGTTTGCTCCTGCCACACCGACCGCCACACCATCGGGTTCTTCTGGAAAGCGAGTGACCATTACGCAAACCAAAACCAATGAACCGACACCAACACAGCATGCTTCGTCTGAACATGTCACCGATAAAGGATCATCCGGATCATCATCGTCCAGTGATGGCGGTGCAGGTTCCAATGGCAAGGAAGATCCCAGCTCCGACGATACTGGTAGTAATTCCAAGGCCTCGAGCGATACGAGCGATGACGCTGATGTTTCTGCTTACACAGAGTCCGGGTCAGCAGAGCCTACCGACGGCATTGATGATCCTAATGCACCTGGTGGCGACCCTAACGATACCTCTAACGATACCGGTGACGACAGTGGTGCCTCCGCTGACGATGGCTCTTCTGGAAGCGATGGTTCCTCCGACTCTGGTGATGCCATTTCTACTGGTGACGACGGCTCTTCCGATGGTGACAGCTCTTCCGGTGATGACGGTTCTTCTGGCGATAGCGGCTCTTCTGGAAGCGATGGTTCCTCTTCAGACGATAGCACCAGCGACGACGATGACGATGATTCCACCCAAACATCTGAAGATGGAGGCGACGGTGTCCCTACACCTGAAGAATCTGTTACCTCTGATCCGACAAATACCCGTAGTGAAACTCAAGCCGTTGAAGGCAGCGTCAGCAACAAGGCCCTTGGTATTGGCCTTGGTGTCGGTATCGGTTGTGTTGCAGCAATTGGTCTCGCTGGCTTGCTCGTTGCAAACAAACGTAGACGTAGTAATACTCAGTCATCTTCGTCGTCATCGATGGACGATCCCAATGTCAGTACACACTGGCGTCCACAAAGTTTCATGGGTGTCGTTGCTTCAGTCGTTGCAAAGTTACCTCGTTCCGCGTCACTGCGCAGTAATCGCTCACACCCACGAGAAAGTGCAGTAAGTTTTTTTTTCTCATCGCAATATGGTCATTGTTGCTCAATTTTCATTGATTCTGTTCTCTTTAGGGTATGGCAGTAGGAGCTGGTCATGGTGCTATAGAAGATCCCCACAATGTGCTGGGTCGCCACCCTTCCAATTCATCCTCGCGCTCGGCCGCGTCGCAGCCACCTTCCCTGGCTAGAGTTCATGAGCATCCTGGTGAACGCATGCATGAGATCGATCTTCGCTATTAAAAACGCAAACGTTCTTTTTCTAACAAAACTCTCACTGTCACACACACACCAACACCCTCACATTCGTAAAATAAAGTAGCGAGTATATCTACCATGTACTAGTATTCAATGTGTACTTTTTTCTCCTTTTAGTTTTGATTAAAGCCAGTGCGCAAAGCTCCGTTAAAAAAACGTGGCTCTTCGCTGTAGTAACACACAGGTCGGACCAAGGTAGAGGAATTCATGGAAAAAGTGCACCAATTTATCTTTATTCATTGATGACACAAAGCATAACCCATGAGTGTGGGTGACACGCAGCCCTACGAAGCACCTAGCGCAGGGTTTCACGGAGCACCCGTCATGCAAAGAAGGGAAAACTTTTTTTAAGGAGGTGAGACGTTATATTTTTCTGTGCAATCTTCCAAAATAAGGAAGACTAGTTTAGCTTGTGAAGTACACACTTTTATTTTTCCAAATATATCCATTACAAATCTTCTCTCGTACCAGTTTGTCATATGAGGACAGGTTTGTCATATGCACCACCCGCAAAGCGTATATAGGGAGAAACTCATCCTTTGTAGGAGGTATAAAGCGCGCTAATATGAACTCGCGATTGATAGACATATTCCGCGTTTTTCCTAGTTTTCTATACAATTTGGTTCTTCGTATCACAAAGCCTGGTTTACACCACTTTAGCACATTTTACTCTAATTTTAACCGACTGATCAGACAGATTTATTTATCTAGTAATCCAGCGATTACTGTCAGTTTCTCTGTACTTACTGTATCGCATGATGGAATGTATATTAAAGCGATTTTCTACGCACCACGGCCTTTATCATAACAATAAAAACCATCACCGTCAATGATCCCGCACATCGGGTTTGGGTTCCGAACGTCCATTTTTAGGTGAAACATGCAAAAAACGTGTGTCGGTATTGAATCGAGGATCAGAAATATTCCTTATCAACTGTTCAAGAAGTAGCTACCAAGTATACGTAAGCCTATTTTTGGGCCCCTGAAATTTGTGCTGGAGAGATACCGGATTACCTCCTATACAGTTTTTTAAGCTGCCACATCGTGCATTAACTACTGGTTCGATGCAGGGAGTATAACTACATAAATATCCTTACGGAATATTCCATAATAACAGCCACTCATTACTTCTGCTTGGAAAACGTCGCTAGGTTAGTGTTTTTTAACATACCATAGCACTTGAAGAAGAACGAATCCATCGGGAAAGTTCTCAAATAAAGTTTTCATATTAGATTACACAGTATACACTAATGGCCCAGAAATCGCCACTAAATGATATTAAATGTATTGGAAAAACGGCGTGTAAACTTATTCGTATTAGTCTCTTTATTAAACGACTGATGATCTCGCCCATAACTCACATGTTTCAGCATGTATAAAAGCTTCATCTTACTTTCGACAATCATCTTCTTGTTCTCGAGGCTAATTGCTATACTGTATTTCAGTAGACAACAACGTACTGAAAGTATCATAGCCTCAGGTGACAGTATCTTTTCATTAACTAATATTTCTGTAATAAAATTAAAGGGTCTGTAGGTTGGTCGGTCAGTCTATTGGTTTTTTTTACTCACCTTTCGTCGTCTTTTCACATTTAACGTACTGTTCTCCACAAGTCTCCCAGGAACAAAAGAATACACTATTAGTACGTAGATATGCATTTATTAGTCAATATCAAGCTTTCCAGACGCCCCATACGTATTGTTTTCTACTTTTGCTTTATGCATTGGTGCATTCCATTCCCAAGACTTTATTAGGAGATTTAAAAAAAATTTGTTATGTATCAGATCTTTACATATGCATAAACTCCAAGGCGATTCGCGATCACAGGGTTGTACATGAATTCTTCTGTAAAAGTTATCAGCAGTTGCTTTGGCCTTGTTCACTGCTCATATTAAATTATAGTGATAAATGAGTTGTCTAACGCTTATTCTCTAAGATGAAACATTTGCTGACAAGTGGCAATGTCTTTTCTATACTAAATATTTGTTGCGTGCTTGAGGATGGCTATCAACCGTATCCTCCACGGTAATCTAAAATGGTAACATTTCTCACGTGAAGTTGTTTCCTCATTTGGCGTTGGCTTGTTTGAGCATTTTGACATTGTAATATGCTACTCCACTGTGGATTCCACTGTAAAAGTCGAGCATGGGATATGCGGATGATATATAAGATTACATACAGGTGATGATATTATACGTCGCACTCTGTTCATGTATCAAATGATGTGCTTTATCTAGTGGATAAACATCGTGCGTTGGCAACATGGCAACGAAAGAATGGATGTACATATGTAAAAGTAGGATTTGTTTCTTTAAAATGTTACATTGACTATATATATATCTGAGCGCCAAGACTAATAATGACACTTTTAAGTCTTTAACTAAATCCATCTGATCCATTGGCACACCTTGGCCTACTGTTTCCTATAGAAGATACCGAGTTGATCCATCCACCCTGCTGCAGATCCGTACATGCCAACTAGTGTATATCCTTGTGGTGGCTCCACAACATGAAGGCCACCACCTTGACCACCAAACCAAGGACTCATACGGCCCATTGAGGTTTTGATTTGAATTCCATCCACCCAGGCGCCACTTCGTACAACAAATCCTGACACCTCCTCACCGGGCTGCAAGTAAAAATCAGTATGTCCTCCACCCCGCTTCCCAATTAGAGTTTCCGAACTGTCGGACCAGCGAAAGACAATCCCGTCCAGAAACGATCCATGGTGTACCCTAATAGACAATAATTGCGTTCCCTGAAAGGCCACGATGGATTCTGTACCATTAAGCCCGCGATGTCCGAATCCGTTACTCTTTATAACGCTTCCTTGGATCCCGGGTATGTTCACAATATGGTCTGTCATGAACTTATCCACATCATCCAGAGCTTCTGTTTGCTGATTAATAGTGGTAACTTCGAGTCGGAGCCGCTCGCTGGGCTTACAATGGCAGTGATGCTTCATTTGTGGAACTGTGATAACCATTTGTGTGGGGTGCTGGTCGAGATATTCAATGTGTGTGCGATAGCGCCCGTTGACGATTAGCTCAATCATGGATAATCCGGCAGGTGCAGATATCTCGATTTGTTCCGCATAGAGAGGAATAAACGATGGTCCGACGTTACTTTGTGGGCAGACTTGGTCCGAAGGTAGCGCAAAAGCTGGGTGGAACCGCAGTCGCATAATATCCACACGATGCCTGCATTTATCTCAATCACTTTTCGTTCCTTTCCTGAAACTGCATGCGGAACTTACCAGTGCGAACCAGCCTCATCTTCCGGCGGAATAGGGAATCTACCAGGTTCCTTGGCCATAAATGTCCGGTTCCAATTGTTATATCCGCGGGACATGACACCCGATGCTGTATGCGACAGTGTAAAGGCATGGCCTACTTCATGCAGCTAACCCCGTCATATTACTTCACTTTTCTTTTATCACGCTCGTCTTAGGTTACCATAGCACCCATTCCGATATTCAGCGCACGCCACCATTGACCGGATTCGTTGGCGTCGTTTGCTACGTAGCGTGTGTCCGTTGGCGTGGCATTGAGCATGGAAGGTACAATATCATGGATATTCCGCGGCCAGGCATGTGTCAAATGCGAGCCGAATATACCCAGTGCATGTTCACCAGCTGCACCCAAAGCAGCGTGGCCCAGCACAGTTTGCTTGCCGATATCCCAGTGCGAATCCAAGATCAATCCTGCCACAACGTAGGGCTGTTTTCCAAAACGAGGATGGCTGGATAGGTCGTCTTGGAACAGTGCGTGCAGACTGGGGAGGTTATCGTCCCGGTTTTTACTCTGCTGTGCCCGGCGATAATCACGAATATCCTTGAGTTTGTGCTTGGAGCGGATGATATGAACCTGAGCTGTTTGTCGCGTCACATTCGGCTCACCCGAAACTGTGTCAGGTTGATACGATTCGTCCAGACGAAAAGTGCGTCTTCCCATACCGTTGCGGTACATTTGCTCAGCACAGAACGCTTGCCATAAATAGCCAGCCATACGCAACTTTTCCACGGCTACAGGCAGCATGTTCTCATATCGTTTCTCTGGTGGCACATCAAATGTTCCTGGTGAGTCACTCGCAACAAAAATGCACAGGAACAGAGGTGGGTTTTGTAGAAGCGGAAGGTACTGGACGTGAAAGTGGAGCACTGCGGTTTGGAAAGCAAAGGTGATTGTGTTGGGCCCAGGTACCAAATGGACCACTGCTTTGAAGTGCGAATTGACGCAAGGCCATGATGTTGTTGGAAACCCATTGCAGGAGACTTGGATGGGGACGTCGAATTGAGTGTCGCGTAGACCGGCACGGCCATCGACAAGAAGGAATCGCTAATTGTAATGCCTGATTAGTGATGGATTTAAGAGAGAACTAGACGAAAACACACTTGATGCACAACTTCACCATCTTCGACATTTGTTATTTCGATGGTAGCATCATTAGCTACTACGCCAGGGCGTTTTGGGATAGGTGGCGGCTGTAAAGGTAGCTGCGCGGAATTCATGCAAACAAGCAGTGTTTAATAATCACCTGCCCGTGCTGGCTTTCATTCATTGCCACCGCAACCGACGTTCTTCAGATTCCCCACATTACTTGCGTATCATACATAGCAGCTGTTAATTTCCATACACATATGTTGAAAGCATAGAAGCAACGTGCACCATGATAGCTTGGACAGAACCTTCACCATATTATTGCGCAGCAGCCATCAGAGCCTACAATAAAGAGTACTTACGCTTTTGTAATCTTTCCGAGCACTAGCAAGGCAAGCATGCCAAACGGTTCTCCTTGTTGGCCGATGAAGTCATCAAGGGCGCAATCAAGATACAAAAAACTTCAGAGTGAGACCGCTCAAGAATCATGGAGTACTTGAACGAGACGGTCACCCTCGATATCCTTGGAGCTTCCGGGTATACTGTATTTTGCTTCAGTACTCAGCTCTTATCTGCATGACCGGGGACATACTTATCGTGAAAACAAAAAACTCCCAAGTATACATCGACGGTCATGAACATGTCGACATTGTCGAGTACCGAGAACAATGGGCTGCTAGATGGTCGAGTACGAAAAGTGCATGGAGACGTACAAAGAAGATAACGAAGCAGTTCGCCATCCATCCGAGATGAAGCTGGCCGACGCGAAAAAAGGATTTGTCATGATCACTTATGAGGAGTCTACCTTTTACGCTAATAATGGCAAAACCATAATGTGTTTATTTAACGGCGAAAGGGCGATGGAGAATAGAAGGGTTTGGAGCTGTACATCATGTTTAGTAAGTTCCAACAACCATGGCATGGAACAATGTCTGCATATCGTCTGAGCTCCCCTAGACTTTTCTACGCCAGGACCAACTGGACCTCCTTTAACATTGTCAAACGGCTTAATAAGGAAACAATTCCGGTGTTTGAAGAACTGCACAAGAATGTCAGGCCATCTTCTGTTCGGCCAATCCGGCAATCACAGCGTGTATTCCCCGAGTTTCTTGGCTGTGAGTCGGCTCAACTTAATTATAAGATGATACGCGACGACAAGGAGAAGTTCATTTGGTCAGGTTATTGTTTAAAGAATGGTGAGAAGGTTTTCCGGTCCTTTTACCTCCATAAAATGCTGAGAAAGATGTTGGATAAGTGTGAAATCAACAAAGCTACAAGTGAGAAAACAATTTTATTTAACGTTAGTCGTATTCGACGTTGCAGGATTTACATTGGAAGCATATATTAGAAATGGTATGGGAAAATTATACGCAGCATAGATTGTCATGGAAGCTGCACGCATGTTTAACACCAAAGCAATGACTCGTTGGTGTATATGGAAGCATATATTTTGAAATTAAAAGGGCTCCTATGCTAGAATTAAAACCCTTTTACGTGTAGCTTCGGAAGAAGTAATGATTACCATAGATACTAACTAACGTGCTAACGTTGATGCATGTCTTCCAGTTCCCTACCTAGCACTATATCGTTAAGATTTATCATCGATCCTGGCAGCTTCTACGTATGATGGCTTTCGATACTTGTAGGTTGTGCACTTTTCATCCTTCTCGATAATCATCAATTGCTAGTAGGATGTCAACGAATTTACATTTAGGATTCGTATGTAAGTTTTGTATGTTGCTAGCACAATGATCTAAGTATGCTTTCGTGTGCGGAAATTGCGGTGTGTGTATCAGGGCAATGTCATTGGCTCAGTCTGCTCTTTGCTGGAAAAAATTACCTAGCTGAGCTGAGTCATTCCTTGCTACAACGGAACAGAGTACATTAACCAGCAGGTATTGCTGGCTCGACCATGTATATGTAGTATATCACCTTGGCTGCCAAAACATGAACACACGTGACCCATTGTGTTCATGATTCGGTCCAAGCACCGCTACGTGGAACAAGTCTGACACCCAGGCGACGGCTGCATGTTATTTTTCGGGATCGTCTCCGCTCCGGTTGCCAATTAAAGTTTAAGATAGCTGGACTAGTGAAACACAAGCCCACCCAGAAACCGTTCAAGATGTGCACTCGAACAGACACCGATTGCATGGTATGAAACACCGCCTGTGCTATTAGCCTCCGTGACAAAAGGCAAAGGCGACAGTATGAAAATTGCTCAGGCTGAGCATAATCATGGAAAACTTGGAAAATCGGGACTCTGCCTAACGTCACACGCTTCTAAAAGGCGCCGTTTCTTTTTTTCTCTGCTTCTTCACCTTTCTTATTCCTTTTAACCAATCATGACGTTTACTTATGGCTATGAAATGGGTAATGCAAGGCTTGCTTCAATTACATTTAAGAAACTAACAGCGGAAATGCAGAAACTATGCCCGGCCGAGTAGTGGCCCCGCCCATGTTGCACGATAAGATCTCGCTTTCCAGCTCTGGCAACACCTCCCGCTTTGTTTTCTACGGCACTCGAAAGGAGATTCTGGACTGGATGCGTGAACATGAGAACTTGATGATCGAGTACCATTTGTTCGCCGATGGCCGTCCTGTTGCGTTCCATCACCAAACTGAGCTCATTATCGATATGCAGTACCTGCACGATTCTGAGCAGACATACGCCAACTACTTCAAGTCTTTCTTTGTGAGTGATTATGCCAACGAACGGGTTAAGGTCGAGATCCGCGCCAAGGTGGATAGCAAGGACAATGATATCATGACGTTGTACAGACTGATCGTGCGCAGTGGCATCCGGTTGGGTGACGTTGTGGATGATTTGGACCACCACTGGCATTTGCCTGCACGCTCATACTATCAGCAAGCGGTGGATATGTACAACGATAGGCCCGGACCTGCACATGTGCTCAGCGCCGATGGTCCCACTTCAATTCGTGTTGGCCAGGAAGCTTCTGTCCAGACCGAGCCGCCTAAACCTGTGCAGGATGACGACGAGAAGGTGGCCGTGGCAACACCGCCACCCACAGCGGCTGCGCACTAAGCAAGCACCATCATTCTATTCCCTTCTTCCCATTACTCTTTGTACATAATTATGCGCGCGCGTATTAAAAATTTATTTTTCTGTTGCTTATGAAAACTACTACTGCACTACGATAAGAAAAAGAATAGCCGGAATTACAGCCACGCATAGATGGACGTGGCCAAAATGAGATAGGCGGATGATTGTCCGAGAGTCGAAGCTGCTCCGCTGGCCGAGCTTCCTTCGCCGTCCTTCCCCCCTGCTCCAGATGCACTGACAGGAACTGCTGTATCTTTGTACTGACATGCGGAGGACGTGCACAGACATGTATTTCCGATAGGATCCCACCATTGCGTACTAATTCATCCATTGTTTACTTGCTTAGCCGCGAGCAACATAGGCAGATAAAGCAACTTACTCGCAATTGTCGGGTAACGGATAACGGTATCCCGCAGTGCCATTCTGCATGGATGGATTGGGTGTCGGATTATCCAATGTCGGTGCTGTGCTCGGACAATTAAAACACGTCTTGAACGTGGTTGTTCCGAAATTACAATTATTAGTTAGCTCCTCATCCATCTGTCCGTTCCCGTTATCATCCAGGCCATTGCAGATTTCTTTGCTGATAACAGGTTGTTGGCATTTGAGATAGCTCTGATTCGCTAGTTCTGATGCCTTGACAGGATTTTTCATCCATTGCAGCAACTGCTGGTTTGTCACAAACCATACGTTCTCCTTTTCCGCAATGGATTTGATAAACGAGATCAGACCATCCAGTTTGGGTTTGGGGTCCGGTAGACCAGGATATTCCGTCAAATGCGCTAAAGTAGTGGTGTTTACGATAAGCATCTATTCTACTTCCCATCGCCTGTTTGTGTGTACGTACTTGGATGGATATAGATGCCAAATGGCTGTCGACCGCCACTGTAATGTTTGTTAAATGCATCTGTGCTCCACTTGGACACATCTTGCGGTGTTCCCGACATGTAGACATCCATAAGCTGTGGAATTCCTGTAGCATCAGGAACGGCGTACATCGGAATTTCCCATAATCCAGGCACTTGGGTATCGCATATCCCTGTCCAACAATTGTTGGCCATGCCATGATCAAGTGTGTACGGCCAATACGCATCATCAGGTATGGCGCTTGCACTCGAATCATACGTGAACCCTTGTTTTTTCAAAATGTTCAACGTATTTCCCGTAAAATTCAGGAACGGTGCGCGGAAGCCCTGGATTTTTCCATTCGGCACACCACCATACGTATTGAGCATTGTGCGACAGCTCGTTATTTCCTCTATGTCATTGGTCATTGAGTTTGAGTGAGCTTCCTTGTGTGCAGGAGCAAAGGGGGAACACTTACGTTCTGATGGGTCCCCGACGTGGGTGAACGTATGGCTATGGGGTTTTTGGTTAGTAGGGAGGTAACAACACCTAGAAGAAGTATCAAGCTCCTTACTCGGCTACTTCATGTCCAGCCGAGTACCACTGCTGGACCAACGAGAAATCTGTATACTGCATTGATGTAAACCTTTTTTAAAACATGTTAGTTATCGAAAAATAATTCACGGAGAAAGCTTACCATGTGCCTCTTGCAGGACACCCGTTCGGGTTACTAAATGTATAAAAAATGTAAATCCTTCCTTGACAATGCTTTGATCTATACATTACGTGACATTAAGCAGGTTATGCGCTGTCTCAAGCAATGTCGGCTGTATCGAGTCGTCGAAAGTGATCGTGACGAACTGACTATAACAATGTAGAACTGTCTTAGCACACGGATTCAAAATAGTTGGGAGAGAAAAAAAAATTACGGAGTATCTTGTGGCGAGAACCCATTCGGTGGATCCTTGGATGCACAGAAGCAATTGTTGGCGATCTGACAGGTTGCTGGATCACAAGAGTAAAGCTTCGAGTTAGTACCAGTGTTGGGTACGGAAGCGCCTTCTTGCTGAGCAATGGCAGTGTCCTTGAGAAGGAAGAGTATCAGGGCAAGCGTAATCTCGCTTGTAAAAAGATGATGTGGCGAAAACCGCATATCGTCTTTTTTATTTTACGAAAACGTGAAAACAAGAGAGAAAAGGCGAAAAGTAAACAAGTAAACATGGTGCGGCTTTATAGAAGGGAGTGAAATTGAAGGGGAAACAAGCGCGGCAACTGTTTCCTTGGGAGTTTGCCTCCCTCGGACTCCTATTACACCTGTTCCTGCATGGCAAAAAGAAAAATCGCTAGGTGGCCTGTGGTAGATACCTTGTTTTAACTTTATTTTGTTGTTGTTCTCAAGACATTGGTAAATGCTCGTATATGCATGAATAAATATCAGTACGAAAGCAAGTAACCTAATTGTACTACTAAGGCTATTGGTGTTTTTCTTTTTCTCATCTGCTGTTTTCCATAGCATTGTCATGGGCATGTGATGTACTTTACGACATCTTGATATGCTTAATAACAAAGCAAAAACGTGGCACTCTTACGATGTCTTGCCAAAGAAGTGTATATGTCCATTACTTGCTGATACTTCGACTTTCTGCTTACTACATTTTTGCAGTTTCGTCTAATATAAACACTTTTCTACTAATATATGTCTTCACAGTCGTACTTCGTATGTATATCCCCTTTTTCTTGGTAGATTATTTAAGGAACGTATGTCCGTTTGATAGTAAAGTTATTTACTTAAATTCGCAAAATGGCACCTGCTAGCTGGTACATATTTAAGCTGACAGTATGCCTAATTCAATGGAGGTGTATACCGCTTAGGTCACCTACGTAGCATTCAAATATATACTCAACCATATCGCCAAGCAATATATACTGTCAAGTACAGTCATTTTTGAATGTGGGCATAGCAAAGGTAAGTCGTTTGGATCATAACCCCTGAAACAAGATTAATCGTTGTCGTCGTCAAGGTGACACGGTGTACTATTTGTTGTTCAGTATTTCAACGGTATGCGCCTTTGTTCTCTTTTAGAAAAGAATCATTGTGAATTCCGAGACTAACAGCTTCTGCAACTATGTTCTTCCGCTTTCTTCAAACTTTGACTGATACCCTCCCTGGAAAACCTATTCTCCCTGTCAATGCAATACCTAACGACAGCTGTAATCGGCCTGTTGCCAACGCCATTCCTTCTAAAAATGATGAAACCAATGACCAATTGGTGGCTAATACCATTTCATTTGGCATTGTTCCAATCGATGACACATCAGTCGCTATAGACATTCCTTCTGGCAATGGTCTGAGTCAACGTAAGGACAACTTTGGACCATTGTTTCCGATACTAACAAGGGATACAGGTCAACAAAGTAACGGTGTAGAATATAAGTTGTCACAGAAGCAATCGCAGCAGGTTTTGAGGGGAATACTGGTGAACACTTTTCAACGAACAATTGCAGAGACACATTCACCTGTCAATGGCTACTGTCTAAATGGTAGGAGAGGAAAAAGCAGTTTCAGAAGATAAATAACTCTAAAGATTTAGGCAACGCGCAAACGCGAAAGAACGCGTGCAGCCAGATCAGCGAAGAGCATGAAATAATTGCTGTGCAGACCCCTAAGATTCCGCTCGATCAAACCAAGGGCAACGAAGGTACTATTCGCTCATTTACCTTTGCAATGGGCTCATTTGGGCTAATAGAATAGCATCAATCCATAGATGACCCGTCGAATTCAAAAGCAGGTACAATACCGTACAACCATATCATAATGCTTTTCTTACACTTTTTATTATTAGATGATGAAGAGCGGTTCTATTGTCCGTACAAGGGATGCAAGAGTTCTAGA
The DNA here is from genome assembly GCA_025266875.1 of Fennellomyces sp. T-0311. Lineage (NCBI taxonomy): Eukaryota > Fungi > Mucoromycota > Mucoromycetes > Mucorales > Lichtheimiaceae > Fennellomyces > Fennellomyces sp. T-0311. The sequence goes on from JALLLT010000012.1 coordinate 403,321, forward strand.
AAATCTCGAAACGATATGATATATCACGTTCGTAAAAATCACGATGCTAACGTTCCAAGGCTGTCTGCCAAGAACAAGTATGCGTTTAAAAGTGGAAGTGTCGAGGTCCGCTTCAACAGTATGTCCAGTCTTTTAAATTTTCGACCGGATCGTGATCACTGATACCTCTTATAAATACGTAGAAGATTCCCGTGGAACACTAGAAGATGGCGACACGATAGTGTCCGTAAAAGTATCTGCTAGCTCAAGTGACGATGTCCACTTTTGCCCTTACAAAAACTGCAGCTCAAGATTTGCTCAGAAGAACAACGTATACAAGCACATTCGTGCTTATCATTGCTCCTCGTTCGCTCTTCCATTTTCCAGAAATCAATATGTCATAAAGGCGATTTCCGGACAAACTGTTAATTTTGATGGTATGCCTATACGATACATATGCTGCTTGCATTTCATTAACAACGGATGGAACAATCAGAAAGCTCGCGTAACCTACTTAACCAAGGGGAAACGCCTATTATAATGGAGCAAAACGGTAACGTACTACTGTAAAGTATGTATTTATACGATCGACTAAGCTGTATATCCTAGCAAGCAAACCTTTCTATTGCCCTTATGAAGGATGTGCCAAACAGTATACCAGGCGTGCCAATGTTTTCCATCACATACGATCAAAGCACGACTTGCAATTCCCTTTAATACGGTCCCGCTCATACTTTGAAGGTGCGTTCATGAATTCCACAGGAGAAGTCATAACTTTTGATGGTAAGTGTGTTTTTATCATGTTCCAGAGTTTCATCATTATTTGACATCAATACAAATTCGGTAGCAAGTTCACAAAACAAACTTAGCATCGATGAGCAGCTTGTTGTGGCAGAAGAGTGTATGATAATACCACAGCAATAATACTATACCTTCATAGACTATATGTGATATAATAAACTGTACCAAACACACCATGAGCAGTAATTAATCACCATAGTAACGCGTTCAATAACCTGGCCTTAAGCGATCAATGTCTTCAGCTGAATCCGAATTTAAGAGGGCAAAGCACCGTATAGCAAGAAGAGAATGCTTTTCACTCTTTTTAACTGAGCATGGACAATCTAACACTAGGAGAACTCTTTTTGAGCGGCAAACGCATTCTTACCGAGTTGGAAGAAACTGCGTTGGCGAGCATTGATCCTCAATACCAAGCCAAAGTACGCGATGGCCTGAATCGACTTGAACGAGCCAATCAACTTGTCCAAGTACTTGCTGTCTTTAGTTCCAACGAAATCGTCGACGATGTCAATACCGAAGATCTGCAATACCTCTTGATTCCCATATTCCTTGGTGATCTTACACTCAAAGTAACTGATCCAAATTTGAAGCGTCGGTTGATCTTGGAAAGTGCCAAGGTATGGAAACGTGGAGCAGTTTACAAGAAGGTGGTTGATAATATCATCACAGAACTATTTCGACACGTATTTGAACATGTGCGAAGAATATCAATTGATCCGCCCCGAAGAATTACGCATGTACAAAAACAAACAAGAGAACGCGCCTGTCAGACTCTCTGCAGGGCAACAACGTCAGCAAAAGATCGATCAATTCAAACGCGAAAAGGCAGTCGAGAATCAGATAAAGGAGCTGCGAACACGTTTGGATGAAAGCACAAAGGAGCAGAGTGATTGGGACGATATGGAGAGGGATTTGGTGCTTTCGACGGTCCAGCTGTACATCATTAAAGCACTGCAACATCTTACATCCGTCGAGCAAGAATTGGTGATGGTAAAAGAGATGGAAGCCATGGCTGAAGATCGACGTCGCATGCCCGAACAGCGCACAGAACAACCAGATAGACGGATACCTCCTCCAACCTGGGGTCGCGATAAGCCGTTACTAAGCAAGGAAGGTCGACCACTCCAGCCTTTCGTTATTACCAACAGACGTGAGGATATAGCAAAGCAGGTGTTCCGACCGGGCCATAGTCTGCCAACCATGACCATTGATCAGTATCTCGAGCAAGAAGAAGAACGGGGCAATATCATTCGGGGAGGGTACGTTGCAGTGAAGTGACTCGAGGGCATGGGTAACTAACTTTGCTTTGTAAAGGGGCAAGTCTCCACCAGAAAAGGAAGAGATTGATGACAATGATCACGAGGCATTGGACGCAGATGTCATGAAAAAGCGAGAATGGGATGAGTTTGTCGAGGCAAATCCAAAAGGATGGGGAAATCGTGGCAATAAAGGATAACTTATATTTTATTCGACCTGAGCACATGCTACATACTTTAATATTTTGGTGAAAACTACATTCTACCACACCTCCAAGGAACCAATACTATCCTTAAGGATGGATAGTATTTGATCGAATACCAAGCACAGCGGGAATCTAACGCTTTTCAGGGCTTTGCTGACATTAAGTTTTTGCATTGATACTTCAGTGTGTAATATCAATGAGTGTGGTAAAAAGGTCTCCCAAGATGTATATCCCCTAGTGATTCCATAAAGTCCTTGGTGTTATAAAGCACATCATTTCTGTCAGATTTTTAATGGTAACGCTATTCATCAGTTTCTCGTCCGTCAACCAAAGTAATCATCGACCACCAGTTCGTGTAATTGACAATGAGTGAGTCGCTGAAAGCGAGCTACACTGACAAAGGATTCGACGATTGTGAGCGATTTTACTTGACTCAGCTGTGTGGCTACATCGATGTTAAGGATAAGCTATGTGAATGTTGTAAGTTATCGGTGTACTAATCAGTGTACTGGCAAAAAATCAAGATAGAATACGCACACGCTGGAGCTTCATGACCAAGTATATTTGGAAAGAGGAGTAGAAGTTGTTATGGATTACGCTGTTAGCAAAATATATTTTCCAAATCATATATGTGCATATATATATGTGTGAGTGTGTGTATTTTATTAGATGTATCATTACACGACTAAGTCTGCCTTCCGCAGTAGCGAGGTCGCAAAGTAGGATTTATGCTGGGCGTACTATTAAAAGGGGACTTTGGTGCGTGATCGTGCGAGCACCGAGTTCATGGATTTCATCCACCCAGCATACTGGTATGTCTAAACGATGGATTTTCTAAAGGTAGCGAGTACTCTTAGTTCATCCAGGTAAATAGAAGTATACAAAACATAGAAAATAAGTAGTACTTTTTTTTGGTCTCACGGCAGACATTTTGTAGATGTGATTTATTGCAGATGAAGCCATCCGATCTAGTAGGCATATACATAGCTGTATAATGCCTTAAAATATAGAAAGTGGCTTACACCATCATCGACTATAGCACACCAAGTCGTTTGACTAAACTATAAAATTACGGATGACAAGCGCTTTTAGAAAGGACAAAAGAATGACTCTAGTGGTACGACGATCTGATGATCTTTATATTGATAAGCTGCATCCATGTTGTCGAAAGGACGATTGCTACTTCATTTCCTTCTGGTTTAGCGTCGAACGAGCGAACTGACCCTGGTACTTTAGTAGTCGAGACAAAGTATGTCATACACAGAGTAATAATGAACATTATCAACTAGGTTCACGAGCTTGACTCACATGTATAATATGAGTGAACTTAATAGGTCCAGTATCAGCCACAAACTTGTGTATCTTTCCTTTCACATTGATGGGCCTTATTAACTGAACCATCTCGTATTACATATAGTTCATTACTAATGTGTAATAAAAGCGAAACTGGAGCGTAACCGAAACCAAACAAACAAAAAAGTGTGGAATAAAGACTCCAATCGCTCTCCATTACTGATTTATCTTGACGCCATATACATAGCTAAACGTACGAAATATTCTGTGATGCTTTAATATCTAACTTGAATACGTAGGTAATTATAAACAATAAGCAAAAAAAAAATCAGTTTAGAAGCTCTTTGTTCTACGTATACATATCGTAACCAATCCAGTATGTACTGTTCAATGGAATGGTTCGAAGCATTAGTATTAAATTTGCTAAACTGCTATTACTTCCTCAAGGAGTTAATACCGAATGTTTATCCGATGCAGACCATTCTTCCTTTTGTTCGACGTATTGTTTACTTGGATATATTCGACATGAAGAAAACATTTACTCTGTTTGTTTTTTCCATAGAGAAAGCTGATCTCACCATACATATCCACATGGACACACAATTTTTTCTGATCTGATCATTCACGTTATTTGAACCAGCTGACTATTGCGAGAAGTGGTACATTGGCGAAGGCCACGCTGTAATTTGGCTTGGCTTACAGCAATATCGATGGCTGTGCAATCACGTAGTTGGGGAGGCCTTGACATAAAGATAAACGTGAGGTAGCCTTAGAAGCGTTGATTATGCATTCATGGGCTATTGAAGCACAGAGAAGTTACCGTGGCAATGTGACACTGGATGCAACTGAAAGTCAGCTATGCGCGGGCGCATGAAACAACAGCTTTGCTTCGTTTAACCATGAGTCTTAATTGGGCGATGCTGGTTCCTGATCAGGAGGAACCTGTTCTACTTCCTGGTGAACATGGCCGACTTTTTGTACAAGATAATATTAAAGTCGTTCTCAATGAGTAAGCATGATGAATCATTTATAAGGCACAGACTCATTCTATCCTTATTAGCCAGTCGTCAAGTTGGGAAGCAAAGGGTCGAGTGTGGCTGTCTAATCAACGGGTAAGCGGTGATCTTTTTCTTTCACAAAAAGGGTCATTGAAAGCTTCTTGTAGATCGTGGTGATTACAACGTCAGGGTCGTTCCGCTCGTTGAATATTCCATTGACCGGCTTCAAAAACTGGAAGTTGGAGCAGCCTTGGTTCTCGGCCAATTATATCAGTGGAACGGTGGTACCAACGCCGGGCGGTGGACTGCAGCGAGCAGCAACAATGACGCTGACATTTACAGAAGGAGGTAGAGTCGCTGGATCTTTATATATATTGGAATAACTTATTGGAGAATACAGGTGCGATTGAGTTCACGAATATATACCGGAGTTTGATGGAGAGGATGGCAGCAGGAGGTAAGGTGTAGGCAGAGGGAGCATTGCGTGGTTTGGCTTAAAGCATAAACATAGGGATGGAGGAGCCGTTACCAGTATATCAACCGCCTCCGTCATGAATTGTATATATAAAGACGAGTAAAGCTTGTGGGAAATTGCTGTTGTGAATAAAGTGCGTGCAAAAAGATAGCTGATATTGCTGTGATTACAATGAAGAGAGAAACAGAAAGGGTATCAGCAATGGGATAAGAAAAAAGGTATGGAAGAACACAAAAGATGATGTACTACTACAGGAGGGGGGGATAAATGCTTTGATCTCTAAAAGGGCGTTACATGACATGACCTTCGCTGCGCTGAAGATCCTCGAAACCAGGGTTGGAGGTGGTACTGGTGTTGGATCCCACCAGCATCGGCCACTGTTCGTTCATGAGAAACTCGTTCATCATTTGCGCTGCGTCGTCGTTTGTGGGTGGATCAACCATCATCATAGAGTCCATAGCAGAAGAAGGTGTAGTTTCGGCAGCCACTTGCAGTCCGAGATAGTCGTTGTCGTCCAGTTTGTTGAGCGAGTCAACGTTCATCATGCTGTCGGCCGCGGAATCGGAGTAATTGATGTAGTCCATGGGCTGCATCATGGATGACGCAGGGTCACTGTAACCAGGAGGTGGAGCAACAGCAGTGTTAGGGCCACTTGCAGGGACAGAGATGGTGTGTCTGCGATGATGCGCCTGTTGCTGCTGTTGCTGTTGCTGTGTAACCTGTGGTCGCGGTGGAGGAGCGGGAGGAGCGTGCCGTATGGGTGCAGGAGGCATGTACTGTTGCTGCTGTTGGCGCTGGGCATAGTAAGATGGCATCATGGCCGTCATGGACGATTGGCGTCGTAACTGGCGGGTCATGCGCTGTTGTTGCTGAGGATACGGATTAGGAAAGCCGTCGTGGTGTGCCAAATCCGTATAGGTGCTTCCGTATCCAAAATCAGATGCATGAGGCGACGATCTTGCTTGTGCCGGCGGCCAATTGCCTCCTCCACCAATCGGCTTGTTCATCTGTGCCCGTCTGAGGGATCGCAGGTCTTCTTGCGAATACGATACATGATGACTCAGTCGCGACTTGCGATACGTGTTTGGACTGACAAAGTGTGGCTGATGAGGATGATGATGCTGCGGTTGTTGTTGTTGTGGTTGCTGTTGTTGTGGTTGCTGCATGTGTGGGAGCGGCTGTTGATGATGGTTGTACAGTGGTATATTGACTCCAGGTTGCATCATCAATGATGCAAATCGACTGGGATCCGATATCGCCGCGCTCGAATTCAACAATGAGGCCTGACTGAAAGGTGCAGTGGCATCCATCAGGTAAGGCATTGCCGACCCTGGCGTTGGCTGGTGTGAAAGATGATATTGCCCAGGTGGTGCATGCTTGGCCATCTGCATCAGCTGCGTATTTCCTGTCCCGGTAAGCGTGTGTCGTCGTGACGCTGGTAATTTAATCGTTCGTGCAGGACGCGTTGGCATATCCACTGACGATGACAACACCGGGGATGACGATGTTGATGAGGCATCCGATAACGATACACGATCGGGAGGCAATGATTGCTGTGGCTGTGCTGCTTGTTGTTGTGGAGGTGCAGACGAAACGAAATTGCTGTCGGTTGATGATGTCGTGCTTGTATTGCTGCTGTGCACGGGCGATGAAAAGGCAGCAGTTGTATTGGCAGCAGGAGCTGCACGGTTGCTACTGCTGTTGTTGCTATTGCTATTGGGGTCGACCGCCATGCGACCGTACATTTGCGCCAGTTCAGCCTCCTTGATATGCGAATGGAATTCCATGGCTGGCGATTCTGCAGCCAGTCGATTGAGAATATTAAGCGACTTGAGATACTGCTGTTTGGCGTTGTCCGCAATGGCTTTATCGTGACTCGCCATCTCCTCGCGATGCACGGTTGCCGCCATTGTCACACAATGGATGGTGTGTTGGATGCCTCTGGTAGGATAGCTGAATGCATCCATTGCCTGACTTTCCAAGATCGTCTCTGCAATTTGCGTGATGTTGGATGCAGATGAGGCGCATAGCTGCTGATGTGGGTATGGCTCCATCTCGATATCGCACGGTGGAAGAGGGTGCAGAACGTAATGGCGGTGCAGTAGAATCATGCTGCAATGGAAAGTCATATGCAAGAAACCAACAAACACATTGTTAATCGGCTGTTTGTCTACTGGATAGCTGGCTTGGTTCTGGGTTGGAGCGTAAGTAAGCGATGCAGGCAGCTCGTGCACAAAATTCTCGAGATGGGTGTTCAGCAGAAACAGTTTTCCTTGCTCCTCGATAATTTGCACCTGCGACCGCTGATCGCCCTGGGCATGTTGCCGTGTTGTTACCCTCCGCGACATGAGCAGAATGTCAGATAGAATCCGTGCGAGCTGGATTACCACATTGTTGTTCGTTACTACCTCCTCCAGGTACGGACCTTCCTCACTAGTTGCAAGTGGATACTCGGTCGTACATTCAATATTGGCAAAGTATGGCTCACGTCCTTGCTCAATGCTATTGTTTGGCCACTTAGTAAAAGCGCGGGACAGCGAAGGTTGTCATTGCAACAGCATACCTCATCATCAAGTCATAAATAAACACCATCCAAAAGGTACGCTTTTTTTCTTCGTATTCTTGTGGATCCTCGTCGGGGCCTGGGGCTGGATCGAGCTTTGGCAAACCTAAATCGTTACACATTCTGACTGCCATACCAAGATAGAGCCCTGGACGATGGAAGAAGCCCAATCGACGGTAGTACTCTTGGTATTTGGTCAGCAAAACGAGTGCCTGGATGGTTGAAACGCGCGGTGCGTCGGAATACTCGTCGATTTTTGCGAATGCGCGCTGATAGTACAGGAAGCCCGGGGCGATTTGGCCGGAGGAGGCGCCAGTGTAATCGCCGGTCCACCTGGAGGCCACAGCGCACATGGCATAGAGCAGCAGCGGGGAGGGCGGATCGGTCTTATTGGCGAGCTGCTTGTAAAAGTATGGATTGTGGATCATGGGGACATACTTGTGTACTTGGGCGAAATAGGTCTTGATGAGCGATTGTGGAACGTCGTGCGGCAGGGCAGTTGGAACAGATGACGAGGCTTCAGACGCAGCATCGGTATCCATTTTCTGTGGCGAGTCAGCAGTGTTGTCTGCGCTGTATTTGTGCGGTGATTGCTTGCCGAAGGACATGGGGTTCGCGTCCGAGTTGTGTATGCTGGGTATTCGATCAATGCGGGCCTTAATGTCGTTGACATACATAGCCTGGCCGATTTCATTAATACTGAAGCGGTCGGCCTCGTCAATTGATTGCGGAGTGGGGCTACAAGGTGCTGCAGACGAGACACTGGGCCCTTCGTCCTCTTTTGGCTGGTCAGTGGCTCTCTCTTTTTGCAAATTAATTAAACGCCGTCCCGCCTTACCTTCTTTCACCGAAGCCTCCATGGCGTCCTCCTGCGACGACGGTGAATTCAGAGCCTTGACGCTATCCAACGCCAACGCGTCGTCCAGGATACGACGCGCGGGCCCATCGATCGTCCGTAATGCCTTTTCAATCAGATGCAAGCGGGCCTCGAGCAGCTCGATATATTGTTTTGGCGGCCCGCGCTTTGGAGGTAGCTTGGCAAAGACGCATGGGATTTCCGATTTGCGACACTTGGAGCAGGGTTGGACGCCGTCGCATTTCACCTTTTGGGGTGGGAAAACATGGAAAAATCCAATGAGCAAAGCCGAAATCGATGTATATATAACTCGTCTTGCACCCCCTTAAGTTTGTGGTACCCATACAGCACACACACACGCACACACACACACACATATATATATATATACACACACCCTCACTCACTCACACCCTTCACCCTCACTGCCCCGCCGCAAAACATTACCTTGCGCTTCCGACACTCGTCGCAGGCCCGCATGCTTTTACTCCGTCTATTCTGGTTGCTGGCGGTGTTTGTGGCGGCGGCGCCCTTCTTAGTCTTCTTGGTCGGCTCAGGCGTCGACGATTCCGGTGAGCTGTGGTGGTCGGTCGACGGGTCCATTTCGCAGGCAAGGGTGGGGGGGGGCTGGAATGAGAAAAAACAGTGGGGGAAAAGGGTGGGTAGGCCCTTACGAAGAGGAAGAAAAGAGGAAAAAGGTTAACGAGTGCAGGGCACACAAAAAGTGAGGAGGTGGAAAGAAAGAAGCAGGATCAACAACGCAAGCGCAGTAAGCTTTTTTCTCTCTCAAAAGTTACGGGCTGAGTTTGTTGCCCTCTCTCTCTTTCGCTCTTTGCACTGCCATCCACACCACACACAAAAAAAGGTACAGTCCGAAACAAAAGGAAAAAAAAGGCGGCTGCCCGTTTGTTATCCTTCGACCCAAAAGCGGATAACTTGGAAATAATGGGGGGTTTTCTTTTGTCGATCGTTTATATGAACGAAAAATTTATACGTTTACACTGCCTCTAACCGCCATGCTCGCACGCCGTGGATTGCCTTGCATCTGTATTCCCGCGCTCGATGCAAACACGCGTGATATGTCGGTAAGTGACACCACGCCAATCGGCCGTCCCATTTCATCCGTCACCCAGACACGGTGCGATCGAGTCGCAAGCAGTTTGGCGATCGCGAATCCAAGCCTCGTATCCAGACGGACATCGAACACCGGCAGTCGGTCCTAGCGTTGGATGGCGGTGATTAGCGCACATGGACGCGTCCCCGCTCGCTTGCTCTCTCTCTCACCTGGCCGTCCTCGATGCCTTGCTCCGTCTTTACCATGCTCACGAACTGGAAACAGGTTGTCCATAAGAGATTGTGTTTGAAACCCTTCATCACATGCTATATGAAAAAACGATAGCCTTATTAGGAGCCTTTTCCTTCTCGTCACATGGCTGCTTTATGCAGCCTGTTATAATTTGTTTACCTTAATGTCCGTCATACTAATGTTACCCAAAGCAACCCCGTTGGCTCCAACAACGGCCACCGACGAAACGCCGTGCTGGCCTGTGCGTTTCCAGTTAGCATACATTGGCTGTTGTCATGGTGATCCTTTGTTTACTCATCAACGAGAGCGCATCGAGAACACGCGCATCGGAGCCTGCGCTTATTACGTCTGTTTCACCTAGGCCCAGCTGACGCAACTGATATAAGAGGGCGGGTCAGCACAAATATGGCAACTCCAGTCGCTATTGTTTTTACCGTCTGGCCAAGCAGCTTCTCGATGGACGGAAACTGCTTTCGGTTGGAGTACAGATACTCGACCACCGTGGACTGCGACAAGATGCCCTGCGGACGGTGTGGTCATTCGTGTGCATCCTAGGCTACAAACTGCCGGACTTACCTTGATGCCGCCACTGTGATCCAAGACGCACACTATCAAGGCGTCAATGCCAAGTATGGACAAAAAAGTGACTGGTGCAAAACTTTACCACGATGGGTTCCACAAGCAAACTCCTCAATGGCCGAAAGCAGCGTGGACTCGGGGAGAATGGAGTAGAATGGGTTTTTTTGAGAAAGATCTTTTTAAGCTTGTGAGCGCCCAACAAAAAAGGCATGATGTTTTTGTCTTACCGCTGGCCAATTTCACGGGAACAGACTGTCCTTGGATGGCGCGACGAATGATATCCGTGATCTCGAACGTCTCACCTTCGCTTTGTTGGAAATGGCTCGGGACTTGGTCCAGCAACACCAGCAAAAGATACGCAATAACGTCTCCGTAGTCAAACATTCCTACATACTCCGTCGTCGACTTGGCGCCATCGTACACTGGTGCTGACGAGATATTGTTCTTGATTAGAATGGTGCACGCGTCTTCCACTGGAAGAGACCCGTCACTATGAGATCGTCAGCTTTGCCTCTACCCCCAGTAATCCAAAAACAACAACATAATGTCAAGCTTTTCTTTGATTGCGCTGTTTACATTGTGATCACTTTTTGTTCTTTCATGAGACTCCCAGTCTGGATCATGCACCAGTCATGGGGCTTTACACTAAGACCTTCGCGATGAGCCATTGGGGAGAGGGGAATGGGGTGGAGAAGAAGCAACAAAAAAGAGACCAAAACGTGTTTTCGGCATTTCAAATAAACGTAAAAGTGCATGATGCTGTTTCAGCCAATGGAAGCCGCTATAATCTTATTGATGAAGGACGCCGCACTGCGTTTTTCAGCTTTTTTACAACCGAAGCTCTCCTATGAAACCCTTCTTGAAGCTTTTCAGACAACGAGCTTGATCGGAAAAACCGCTTCCTAAACGATCTACCGTAACCTTGATCAGCCCAGCTGCACTCCCTGTCGCTATCTCTGCCTCTACCTGTTATCGTCCGCCTCCCTGGCCAAGCTGGGTGTGGGCGATGCGGATCGGCCGCTGATGGTAGAAGGCGGCGTCAGGGGGCGGGCAATTCTCTTTTCGGATGCCAGCATGCCGTCCACGGTGATCAGACGGAGACGGGCCTCTAAGCTATTTGCACTATCACTTCTACGGAATTGGTGTGATGAGGCATCGCTATGGTGGCGTTCCAATGAACGTGTCACAAGTCTTCTGGATGAGGAAGACGAAGATGTCGATGGCCAACCTTCTTCTTCGTCCGACGATGTGACAATCATGGTTGGAATTGGCTCCTTTCGCTGCTGTTGCTGCTGCTGCTGGTGGTCTTCCTCCTCTTTGATAGATGCCATGGATAAAACCGAGGTGGATGATGCGATCGATACCCGCTTTTTCTGTACACTGGGTCGCCTTGCCTTGTCTGCTATCATTTCCATGTCAGTCATTCTTTTTTCCCATCCCCGCGCGCTTTTTAATGCGCACCTTGTTGCTGCTCTCCCATGGCTGCGGATAGCCTTCTTGCGCGAATGATAAAGTCGACAAGATCTACCAGATGGGTGACACCGTCCTCGCTGCTTTGCAACAGAACTAGGACACCATATAAGTACATGTTGTGTGTTGCCACGGGCACATGCAGATATACGCACGAGTGTTTTGAGGATGAGGAGGCGGCAGTGGCTGTTCAGTTGGCGATGAAACCACAATATTGGTGCGAAGAATAGAATTGGCGCGCAGAAGCATCGGCTGGATAAAAGGGAGGAACAAGAGAGCAAATAAACAAAAGGCTTGGATTATAAAGGTGTGTTTGATTTGAAACACGGACTGCAGCACGGTCACAGGGGAAACATGTTCGATAGAGAATCATTTTCAGGTGGACACGCACCGTATTGTTTATCGCAACTTATGCGCGGTCTATCTTTTCGGGCGATCCGGCCAGACTGCATTGGCTAACTTGTGACCATGAAGGGGAGAGTGCAGATTACACCTCTTTTGCGGATTCGTTGATGCGGCACATGACAAAAGGGTCCGATGTATAAGAAAGCCACGCCTTGGCGCTTTTAGAGCATTGCAAGAGCGAGAGAGGGGAGCCAAGAGGGGTTCCACGTTTATTCCTTATTGCATGCATTATGATGATGATGGCGCATACAATACAGAGAAAGCAAAGCCCCCTTTCCTTACTGAAGAACATACCTCTAATTGAGGTGCAGGGACTTAAATTTTGGCTTCGGGTCCTTTCGAAAGGGTCCTCTCAGACTCTCTTTTTCCCATCATTTTTCCCCTTCTCTTTTTCCTTGATCAGTATTCACGCATAGCCTCCGATGCTCTTGAACAACGCTCGAGAAGATTCGTTCTTTTCCATCACAGACTGCTCGGGTCGTCAAGTCAACCTACTGAACAACGAAAAATCAACGGATCATGCTGGAACCTCGAAGCCAGTCAAGAAAACTTTCCCATCCCCCATCATTGCGAATCAATGGCATTCAAACGTAACAAAGTCCAGCAACAAACGGCGCCATCATTGCTCCGAATGTCAGAAAAGCTTTACAACGAGGTAAAGAAAGCCGAAACGTAAAAAAAGGGCCAAACCGATATAACCTTTTTAAACAATGAAGTGGGCATTTGGCTCGGCATAACCGGGTCCACACAGGCGAAAAAAACTTTCCCTGTCTCTTTCCTGGATGTCAGTCTCGTTTTTCGCGCCAGGACAATATGATGCAGCATTATCGTACACATATGTCTCCCCGGTCAAGACGTTCACATCGACGAAACAGTGCAACGGCGACAACACCAGTTCCTGCCGTTTCCATCGACCGACCGAAACCGAAGCTGCATGCACATCACCGTATTAGTTCAGGTCCGTTTCAAGTAGAACGGCCACTCACAATTGATCAGCACTTGAGCAACTATCATCGTTCGTTGCCATCGATACAGCACATGACAACCACTCGGGGATTGGGCCCGACGACTACTACCTTTTATCGCCATCGACCATTGACCTATTCCAACGATGCCAAAACTGGCACATCCACAACCTTGTTAGGTCCGTCGATGCAGCTGCCCGAGCTAAAAAAGGACCAGGATGCCAAACAAGAGTTAGTCAAACTTACTCATATTGTGAGCACTTTTGGGTAAGAAAAAAGTACCACGTTCCTCTCTCCATTGTACCATAGGTTTTTTTTTGCTACTCTCTTATATATTATGCTTTTTATCCATACCCCTCTTTCCTCCATCTTCTTTTCATCACGACATTATCAAGTAAGCTTTTGTGCTACATGTATGAGAATAAAGAAACTTATAAAAAGTTACCTTAATCCATCTCAAATTATGACATAGAACACCTCCTTTTGATCGTGTTACACCATCCTTTTTTTATCAACCACGTATATCCTATTATCGCAAGCGGTCCCCACCCGCGGAACGCTGAATATAAATGGACCAGCTCCTTTTAAATGAGATCCGAACGTTTGGTTACGGGTCCCAATCTGGTGCTACCTTTGACTGTGTGTGACCCAATTCTTGTATCACATGCCCTGAATCCTCTCTGTTTTTGTTTGTTTACGAGTGTACAGATATAGACTAGATTTCTCGCAGCAAACTGAAAAAGAATGTCTTGTGATTCTGGCGTTTGATACGATTCGATTCGTGACAGGTTCTTTTTTTGGGTTAGCAAGACGTGAATGGAATGAATCGGTACCAGCCCTACTTTTCCGGCGTATAGATCCTCCCGTTATACCGGTTTCTTCATTTCTATACTCGACGATCGCAACTGTCTGCTAGTTTGCGTTGGCTGTTTAAAAATATGTATTTAATGTGAACTCTTTGTAATATTAAATGGTCGAGTTTATCCTTTTTTCGCCGCCCTATATAGAAATATCAGTAACAGCTCATTATAATTCTTGTATAGGACCCTTCACTTTTCCTGCTGATTATATAAGTTTATGTAATAAGCACATATATCGCGGCAAATACTGTATTCCCAGCGGTGCGAACAAGTGGCGGGTTATCTTCTTTTCTTAGAAGGTTTTACTTTTATCGGCAAAAGGCAATTACGAACAGCTATCTCTCTTTTGCACATATTCTAATTTTATAGACTCTTCTCTTTCCTTCTTGTTCAATTACTAGATATGCTCTAGATATGGGAACATTTCGCAAAGCAAAGTGAATCGCAAGCAGTCTCCTTCCCATAGACCTAACACTAACCGTTTGTTGCCACCTTGCAAGTAGATCATACTTCCACGCTTACATGTGTCTATTGTAGAGATCTTAACAGGTGATCTTTCAACTTTTTTTCTTGCGGTACGAAGCATCATCTTATTCTGATACATTTTTTTCGGGAGTCTACCGCAAAATGCAGCCAATTTTTAACTGTGAGGTGACAGTATCTTTCCATATTCCTTCAAAAGGAGAAACTTTACATTTCCACATTGGTGCTACTTTGCTACATATTTCTCAGGGCCATTTAAAAATATACAAATGCAAAAAGACACGATGATCGAACTCGTATAACGCTGAAAGCGCATGACTTTACGTTCTGGGGAAAGTAGCTACGAGTGGTCCAAAGCATTGGGTCAGATGGCACCTTCTTGCTAACTGATCGCATACTAAAAGCTGAACATTTAACACGGTCATCTGTGTGGAAGCGATTTGGAATAGTACTCCACAACTCCACGCTGGTATTACACATGCCAAGACCGACGAGAATTAATATGTTACGCATCCCAAAAGAGCATACCCATGCGAGACATAGCAAAAGATTGAATCTTTTTTTTATCATCGATACTTATAGTTCAAGTTTACATCGGCAATATCTTTGCGACACCCCTTCGAATACATAGTATGTAGGTCACATAAAGCATCTTACAAACCTAATAATCTTCTCATTATTCAATCAAAGCGCTGAAAACTAGCTGATGGGTAAGTTTGAACTTTCCTAATCGCAGGTGCTCAATGTACTTTCTCAACAAGCGTTATTATGATTAATAAGCGGCAGCAGCAGCGGGTGGAGAAGAACCTAGTTGACACTCTGGTGTCCTAGCGGACAAATTAACAAGCTGAAAAGGGATGTTCCATTGGCATTGATGTCTCTTCTCCACCTTCTGCAATGTCATCAGTAATATGTACCCAGTATCTCGTAAATCGGCCAACGTTTGAGAAGTTGGGTAAAGCTAGTGCAGAAAAAAATGTACCGCCATCAAATTCTCCACTTATTTCCAGCAATATGGACCTGTGCGTAAGCACCATATGAGATCAAGACAAGGGTTTAACAGCAAATATAGGAGCTTAAGTTAGCACATATCGGCAAAAAGAAAGCAGCCTACATATATTAACCTGGCCGCATTATCAACTGATATAATTCATGTTGCAGTAGGAAAACTATCATGCCTATTTACAGGCTATATACAGCAGTCTCCATAATAGTATCAATTAATACGTATTAATTCACACGTACACCCGCGATATCAGACGAACCAACTGGCAAACAAAATGAGTATACGTATATATGTGCTATATTACGTGTCACACTTCTGACATATGAGAGGTAAATCCGGTTGTTGGTGATTCTGATGAAGAGACCTGATCTATTATGGGCAGTCAATCGCAATGTTTTTCGGGCACTTTGTATATCTGGTGTTTTGCATCAGTAACCAAATTTCTTTAATACGTACCATGTCATCGATAAAGCTTCTGCCAACTGCAGTGTTCTCCCGGGTTGGTAAACAGGAGAAACAAGCGACATCCAATATTGTACGTAAAGCATGATGTGATCCCCAGGAGCTCAGTACCATAGTCGATCTTTGATGTGAAAGTTCACATTCTAGATTAAAGTTTTGGAGGGCATCCAAGAATAAGGCTATGATCGCAAAGGTAAACTCTGGATTCAATGAACAGTATACTACAACAGTGGCGACTTGTTGAAATTACGCTCAAAATTTGTTCTGGGTACTCAGTTGGTACAGGGGCAATGTTTGCCACTTTGGGCAACGCCCTTTCTGACACACTTGCGGACAAATATTGCAGACAGAAAGGGCATAAGTGGCAGACTGGGGAAAAGCTTGTGAGAAGAACAAAAAAACTTCATTCGCATGTACAATTAGGTATATAGTAGTAGTTTTCTGAGGTAAGTACAACACCAGGAACCAGTGCAGAAGCAAGAAGCATCCTCCGTGACCATGTGAGCTGAGTTGGATTTCAGTTCTTTACATGCCAGGCCGATGTGGTGAGCTCGACCTACGTGTTCGAGAAAGTGATCAATGCGTAAATCTGTGTCGACTTGTCAACGTGCGAATGAAATTGAGGGGCAGGCTACTTGTTGTTGGCTAGACGGAATAGCCAAAATGGCAACGTATAGGAATAGATCAACACTGACAACGAGCCAATAATGACACCTATTACATTTAGATTGCGCCTACCGACAAGAAAGTATGGGTCACAAACAAAGGAAACTATATACATACTTGACGCACCCAAGAAGTTTGTATCATTCAAGTATTTGGTTTCGTATTATACACCCGTAGATTATTATGAAATGGAAAAGAATGATCCTGGCAGAGAAGGCATGGCCAAAGTCATGAAACGATTATGGTTTACCGCCAAAAAGAAGTAACGTGTTCCTGGGTACGTAGCTCTTTCACGCTTTACGGTTCAAGGAGTAATTCGCTCAGAAAGGCTTAATAGTCAAACCAAATATGGAATAAGTAAATGTCCTGTATGTACACATCTATTCGACTCTTTTCCTATAATATCCCAAAACGCAGTAACGGATTGCAATTAATCGCTTGTAAAGGTAAGATCCCTGCTTGACTAATTTGCCTCCAAAGAACCAAAGAAAGCTAACCCTCACACTGGTCTGTAGAACCATCCAACGACTCGACAGCTTTCTAAATACAGAAAGAGATAACGGTACGTACGTACATCTTTGCTTCTGGCAATCAATGGAAAAATGCTCTGGACACTCGTATAGATTCTTACAGTGCGAAATTTGCTTGCACTCTGCATTCCGTAAATCGTCTTGCCGATCCTGAACTATCAGCCGCAGGACCAGCTACCGACATGAGCGGATAATGCTTGAGACCGATTTCGGAGAAGGTAATTGATCTGAAACACTGAAACCAATCACAACGTCAAACTAAACGAATGAATGACCACCCGTTCCTCTACCCGATAAAGTACTCGTGGGATGATTTACAAGCTTCCCACGTCAATGAAAATGGTCAACTAATTGCAGCCAAAAATAAACTACCCTGAAATTATATAGACGGAACGGGCGCTATACTGTAAGCGACGCTCGATTGGTAAAGTTGTAACCTAAAATTGTAGCCATTCCAATTGATTTGTTTTATAGTACTCAAAGATGCTTGGTACAGATAATCTTTTTGAAAGTACGATTGCGCAATGGCGGGCAAATATCCTATACTTTTTTTTTGCGCAATGACAAGCGTATTGAAACTTAAAATGGAAAGTTGGAATGTGGGCGAAAAAGGCAAATGATAAGCATTACTGAAGAAGTGTTTTAAGGTAACAAATGACCAATAAGGTTATGTCGATCCATTCGCCATGTGTGAAGCTAAAAAAAAGTGCTTGGATTTATAGGGATTAAAGTATAAAGAAAATAAAAAAAGCATGTACAAGTTAACTTTACTTTTCATCGGAAAAAGATCAAATTACACAAAAAAAGGGGGTGGGATACGCGAGTAGTAAGCAAGAAAAAGAGAGGTATAGTGGGTGAATGCAGGAATGTGATGAAAAGAAAAAGCAAAATATATAGTATATATGTATAGTATAAATTAGTATTTAGAACACCTTGTTCTCAGTCGACCTGGATTGCCTGCAGGAGAACTAAAAAGAAAACCAGTTCAATAAAATATTCTAAATTCATTGGAAGGTTTTGTGCGCTAACTATACCTGAGATGAAGGCGATATTTGCTCTAAAAGAGATGCACAACCCATCAGGTCATGACCAAAGACTTGACAGACTTCGCAATACGGAGCCTCCTCTTCTGGGAGAGCAGGGATGGCAGCTGCTGGAGGCGGTAACGGAGCGGAGGAACGACTTAATGCGGTCATCCGTCTACGGTTTCCTGCGATTGAACCTTGATGTTCGGCCAACAAACGCTGAACAACCTTGCGTTCGTTATCCAAGGCTTCCAGCAGATCGGCCTCCTTGAAGATCTTCGCCTCGATCAAACTTTCCAGTTCGGCAATGTCGCGGTTCAAAGTGTTGACTTGACGACGGTGTTTTTCTGATTCGAGGGCACGCTCCTGGCGCATGCGCTCCATGGTGCTTCGTGCCTCATTGAGCTGTGCCTGCAGCTGCTGTTCAGGGATGGACGCAAGACCCGCCGGAGTCGGTGGGAGTACCTTGACTCGGTCCCGCAAAAGTTGATATTCGCTTTGTGATTGCTTGAGTGCCTCCTGCAGCGACCGGTTGTCTTGCTTCAGTTGCTGGGCTTCCATCTCAAGATTCTTCTCGGTCTGCAATTGGCCTTCGAGGGTCGCCACCTTTTCCAAAAGTCGATGGTTTTCACGCTCGACGCACTCGTGGGTTGTCCGCTCTCTGTTCAATTCGTTCTGAAGGTTGGCGAAAGCGTCTTTCGATTGCTGCTGCTGTTCGAGTTGGGCTTTCATTTCATCGGCGGCCTTTTGTTGTCGTTCTAACAGGTCTTTCAGCTCTTGGATCTTGACTGCGGATTTCTTTTGCTCGCGTTCGTGCTCTGCGATCAGCTCGGGTCGTTCTTGCTGGGTGTATTCTGCCAGGACAGTCTCGGCATCTTCTTTGGCGGTTGTTAACCGATCGCGTTCATTTTCAAGGGCTTGGATGCGCGCATGTGCCCCTGCAATTTTAGCTGTGTGTCGTTTCATGTCCTGCTCGTGCTTCTGTATTGCGCCTTCGTACAGCTCGATGGTCTCCATGCCAGCGCGCTTCAGCTCGTCGACTGTCTGCTCGAGCTGGACGACGCGGGCCTTGTAGGACATTGTGATATCGGTGTTGCTGGTCAGCGCTGCAGTCATCTCGGCCAGTTTGGTCTCGAGATCTTTGCAATGCAGACATGGCGCGGGGTCTGTTTCCTTTTTCTGAGGAGAACTGTCAATAATAGGATCCAGATGGAATTTATCTTCCTGATGCATGACAGGAGTATCTATATTTGGAGCTGTTGGGGTCATTTCTGGCGAGGGGATGCCACTTGTGTGAGGTGAGACCGAGAGCGGGTGTCGAGGTCGCTGCTGAACGTTGATGCAGGGCAAGGACGTCTGTTTGGCCAGCGTCTTCTTTTTGCGTTGTGTGCGACACGTAACCTTGCTTGCAAGCACAAAAATACCGGTTTTTGGTGGGCAGGCAAAATATCGCATGCTATTGCCAAGGTCAATTATCGGGTGCTACATTAAACAAAAATTCCTTGTCTCGATTCTTCTTCTTACCCGTCCACTGCGCCATCGTTCTTGCCAGCGCCAGGGTGATCCAACTCAATGCCAGCCCACACGCCCGCTTTGAACTGGGTTGTCCCCAGAAACCGCAACGTGCCGACCAGCCGCATTGAATCGACGCTGACACGCTGTCCGATCCAAAGAGAGCCGGCGGGTTCGTTCAGCGACGGGACCGAGCTTCTTGGGGTTGTGAGTGACGTTTGGGTTGACGTGCTGGATGATATCGAGAAGCGAGGAACAGAGCTGGGCGTTTCCATATCCTCCACGGACGAATCGGACATGCGTGATCGCGATGGGGTGATGCGGGTTGATTTCGAGATATTCATGGGTTGGGGCATTCGCCGTTGATGGCGTGTTCTCAAGACATCGTGAGATGCTTGTCGTGCGAGTCTGGTACGAATACTCTCACCAGTGTCAGGTAATCTTGACATGAAGGAAGGTTGGAAAGATAGGGGGAAGAGATGAGCATAAAAAAAAACTCTTTTTCTTTTGGTGAAAGGAGTGGTGTGCAGTAGTTCTCATGTCATGCGTGAAAATGAGATGCCTTGTGCAACGCCCGTAATTTTAAGGCAGCATTTTCCCTTTATCGAGCGAAAAGATATCCCTGGAAAATAGATACACCCACTCGCGCATCCCGTCGTCTCCCAGGGCAGATAGCCGGAATGCTGGACGAAGCTGGGATGGGTACGCGTCGAAGCAGTGGCCTCGGCACAGGCAGACGCAGACGCATGTTTGAAAGTCGATGGCAGCAAAGGGTATGGGTTGGTATTGTTACGAGCGATTGGGGGTGTGTGGTGTGGTTCGTACGGGCTGGGTGAGTGGGTGGGGGGTCTGCGAGGAGGGAAAGGGTGGGGGGAGCGCTGGCCGAAAAGTGCAATTGAGCCGAGCGCAGACGGGCGGTGTTTTTTTTGGGCTGCTGCGTTGGCACATCATTGGTTCTGAAACAGGCGCTGGTGGACTTTTTTTATAGCCCCAGGCTGGTCGCTTTCTCACCTCTTCTTTTCTTCCCTACACACCCACTTTTTTCACACAACTGTTTATATGTTGATACGCTACAGACCCTCATAAAGCACACCAACAACATATAACTTCCCTTTCTCTCTACGTCTTCTCTTACGCACTTTCCACTTACACACCTCCCGTTTTTCTCTCTTCTCGTTTTTGTTTTTCCTGTTTTTTCCTTTTTTCCTCCCAACAATAACAAAGGCAGATGGCGAACAACACCAAAGCACTCGTAATCCTCCCCGCCAAGAACAATGTTTTGCGCATCCCTGCATCCGCCAAACCCGCGGCCCAACCTCCCAAGACCCCGGTGATGAATGCCAAGCGCAATTACAAGAAAAAGAACAACAAGAAAACCACGGCCGCAGCTGAGGAAGCTCCGCAGCAACCCAAACAACTCAAAAAGCAAGATTCGGTTGCAAAGAAGCAAGATCGAAAGCCCAAGCCATCTGCCAAACAACAGCAACACCAACCTTCTCCTCAACAACGTCGTCCCCAAGTTCTCCCTGTCAAGGCTCGTCGGGTCGAACGCAAGCGAGACATTGTGTCAATGACAGATGCTCTGCGCAAGTCCCAAGCCGACGTCATGTCGACCAGCCCCGTCTCCAGCTCGGGTGAATCCGAAAACGATTCTGATAGCGGCTACCAAAGGTTAGCAGAAAAAGTGAGAGTTGTATGGGCGGTTGTTTTTTAACATTTGGAACATATAAAAAAGCCGCCGACGTCGCCGTCCCAGCAATGATGGCCAGGTTTACTGTGGCCCTTGCTTCAGCAACGCTCCTGCACCCAGCGCCCTGCCGATGCCACCCGCCTTCCGACATGACGACGGGGTGTTCATGATGGACGAACATCTCCAGCAGCAATCCAAGGAGCTGATGAGCCTCTTGATGCCACGCCGCCGCCCTTCCAACATCCCCGCCACGATGAAGACGGCCCACAGCCTGGACACCGACCTCTCCGAGATCCAGCGCGGGCTACGATCGATGCTCAAGATGTCCTCGTAAACACGCTCTTGAATTTGTGCACCTCAAAAACACTTCTCCTCACTGGGACACGTCCATCCACTCCAACCACACACACTTCTTTGTAAAAAGTTTGTTTCTTTTCGGTATTTTCTTTTACTTTTACTTCTTTTTTTCTTTTTTCTTCGTCGGGTTCACGCTTGTGAGAAGCTGCCTTTTTTTTCTGCACAAATTCTTTTCTTGTTTCTTCCTGTACCATATTTTTCTTCTTTCTGTTGATTGCGCACTTGCTGGACAAAGAGCCTGTCATATGTTTATGGCTGTCCTTCTGTTGCCAATCCCTTTTTTTTTTCTTATTTTCTTACACAATTTTCTCTATCCATCGAGGCCGCCCGCCTGGACGAACCGAACGAATCAGCGCTTGTTTCTAAGCCAACGATATTCAAGACCAACTCTACAGCAAAGAACGCTCCTTATCGACGCTCTCTTTCTTTATACACACAGTCTCTCTCTCTCTCTTTCTCTCTTTCTCTCCCAATGCACACACACGCTCTTTGTTCCCTTTCCCCCAACCTCCCTTAGCTTTTCCCCTCCCCCAAATCCCCTCCCCCCAACCTCCCCCTTCACACCCCTTTATCCCCCAATAAAAACTTCAGTGAAACTGACCGGCTGGGCTGAATGATTGCATGATGTTGATGACTGCCTAAAATGGCATGGCCGCAAACAATTTGATCCTGCTCTTTGTGTTCCTTTGTTTTCTTTGCAAGACGTAATGGGATAAAGTGTCTGTGCGAGCCATAAACAAACCGGGTTACACATCGCAAAGGTATCGCCGCAGCTCAGAAAGATGCGTCTTTGGGTCGGCCAGCGCTCGACGCAAAACGTGCTGCATGGCTTTGGCTTGCACATTTGTTTCCATCTCAGCTGCTTTCAGCCTGGCCGAGTCTAGCACGCTTCGTGGTAATTCCGCCAGTCGTGCCACGTTGATGCTATTAAGAAACATGTCAAGATTCTGATCCACCTCCCCCTCCCCCCGCTAAAACACCACATCCTTTTACCCATAGCTTCGTGTGGACACCCCTTGCACCAGCTTGTACAGGAAAATGATGTGCGGGATCTCTGCGCTCTCACGGTTTAAAAAGAATATCCGGTTTCGCATCTGTGAACCTTTTTTTACCTCCGTCGCTATCTTGGATAAAGCTCATGTGGCCGTTCACGGTGCAGTCGGCGAATTCGTCCGCCAGCTCGGCCAGAAAAGGATAGTGTGTGACAAACAATGTAATGGACCGGATCTATAGAAATGCATTAATTAAGTAGAACGCCTCCCCCCTTCGAATCCTGTGTACCTCAGTAATGAAATGCCGGAGCACTGCATAGGCAATCGCCATGCCGTCCATCGTGGCTGTACCACGTCCAAGCTCATCCAAAATGACGAGAGAGCGTGGTGTGGCTGCCCGCATGATGTCCGACGCCTCGTGCAGTTCCACCATAAAGGTGCTTTCGCCTGCAAGCATATTGTCCAGTGCCCCCATCCGCGTGTAAACAGCGTCCAGAATCCCCAGCTCAGCTCGGTCAGCAGGCACGTAGGATCCAATCTGCCCCATAATTGCGATCAATGCCACCTGCCGCATGTACGAGCTCTTGCCGCCCATATTGGGTCCCGTCAGCACCATCGTTCGCTTCGTGTCGTCAAAGTCAATGTCGTTCGCAACGTAGTTGTCCAGCAGCTGCTCCACCATCGGGTGTCTTCCATTGGTCACGCGAAGTTTGGCATCGTCGCTAAATGTTGGCTTGACGTAGTTGGCTTGTTGTGCAACCGTCGCCAACGAAAACAGGCAGTCCAGTTGTGCCAGTCCGAGAATGACGTCGCGGAACACCTCGTACTTTTCAATGACTTGCCTTGAACCGTGTCAGCATTGATATGATGCTTGCAATTAAGCCCAAACCTTAAAAATGTGCGGTACGCCTGGTCGAACGCTGCCACCAATAGCTCATGATGCCGTTCTCGTTCTTTGAGTTTGGATATAAGCCAGGGACTGTGGAACCGCGATGCTGCTTTCGTCCCATTGATCTTGATCCATTCCTTGGGCACCATCTTCATCGATGTGTTTTTCACCTCGAGCAGATACTAGCACTCGTCGGATTAGTGCATCACCAGTAACTTTGGACTGTGCACTAACCTCGATACCGGCAACGTTGACGAACCGCAACGACGGAATCTTTGTCGCTGCTTGCTGTTCAGCCAGGTAGCTTTCCAGCTCTTTTTCAATGCCGGCAATGTTCTACAAAGGCAACGGTTGGTCAAAGCGTTGTTTGAATAAACGCCCGACCCCCTCTCGTGCCACAAACCTCTTTTTCCTGGTAGAGCTCAGGCCATCGTTCATCTGGCTTGAGCAAGTCGAGCTTGCGAGCGGGTGTGAGGACAACGTCTGGATTGAGCACTTGTTTGAGTTCAAGCACGTCGGGACGAATCAATGGCAGCTGAGAAAAGATATCATTCAGCAGTGACGATTGGAATTCAGCACCAGCACTTTCATGGAACGTCTCTGCTATCTTGAGCAATGCATCCAGCACTTGCACGAGTTCTGCGGGAGACGCCTAAACAAGCAGGACTACCTTTATAAGACTCATCCATTTTCTGCAAGGTTCGTTCTACCTGTCCATAATGAACGCGTGACAATCCTTTTTCGAGATCAGGCAGTTTCTTTAGCAAAGCCTTTGCACTCGCTGCCTTTGGATTGTCTGTTGATAACAGTTCATCCACGGCATCAATGCGCTGGTTCAGTTTTCTGTAAAACATGTTAGATACAAAAACAAACACCAACCGCCAAACAAACAGCTCACCTGACGTCAATCAGCGGTCGACCAACCCATTTACGCAGCAGACGCTTTCCGAATGCCGTTTTAGTATGGTCGAGAACAGCAAAGAGCGACCCTTTGACGCTGCAGTCCGTCGAATTCCGGTAGATTTCCAGATTGGCTAGGGTATTGCCGTTGAGGAGCATATGGCTTCGTGACGAGAAATGGACAAAGTATTTGGTTAGGTTGAGCGCATGCTGAATGCCAAACTCGGAAAGGTATCGGATCGTCGCAGCAAGCGCCTTGCTACAGAGATGCTGTGCTTTTAGTGCATGAAACCCTATTTTTTCGCATGCATAATCAGATTGCACTTTACATTACAGTGGGCGGCAACTTTAGGATTTCTGAGAATGCCACCTGTGGACCGCCATCTGCTCGCTGACTATAAAAGTCTGAGACGTATGTGAAAGCGGCATTGTGGTCCGACATGAATGGATCGATCTGGGGCATGCGCTCTATTCGCACAGAGTCACCGAATGCAGTTGTTCTATACTGGCGTGAATACAACGCTGCTGATCCATAGCAAACCAACTACCTCTGCAGTCCCATGTGCTTTACGACCTTCTCTGTCTGCTTGCTCAGGTTCAGGGGCAGTAGCAGCTCACCGGGCTCAATATGCAACAGTCTTGTCTCGAGTTCAGACCGCATGTATCCGTCCTCAAACGAGTCATGGACGACATCACCTGAGACTGGCTGCACAGCCACCATTCCAATCTGTACGCGCTCGTCGTGCCCCCCACCTCCTCGTTTCTCTTCCACAAGACACAACAAGTACCCCGACGACGACGACGATGCGCCCTTGGTGACCTCCAACTCGAGATCGGACGTCATTTCATCGACAAATGTGCTCTTTGTATACAAATGCTTGAGTTCACGCGAGAATGGGCCGGCTTTGTTATCGCCCGTGGACTTAAGTACGGCAGTTTCGGTTTGGCGGACCACGCCCACTTTGTAACCCGCATGGACCAGACGGCGTACATGAACAGCCAGTCGGTGTGTGGGAATGCTGGCCACCCAAAAGTTTCGATCAATGTAGCTGGCGATATGGAGAACGCGCGACGCGACTTTGGCATCTTCACCGAAGAACCGAAACTTGTACCCAACTTCAATCACAAGGAGGATTCCTCGATGCTTCTCTTTTAATGCGGTCACTTGCTGTTCCAAAGGTGACATGGGCTCCGGCTTTCGTCGTTTGTCGCGTGGCTGCAAGAATTTGGCTACAAATTCCTCGTGTCGCGTAGATTTGTCAGGGTCGTAAGGAGACGCGTCGCCGCGATTGAACGCGAACCGTTGTTCAAGTGACCGCACTGGTGTATTGCTGGTGGGAGATTCAACGTGTCGCTCTTCTGTAGTCGGCTCAGACGAAGGAACTTGCTGATCACTGGATTCGGCAGTGTACGTGAATTGATCGAGTGCAGATCGTTCGCTGGGTTGGCTTTTGGAACCCGAGGCAATGACTATGGGGTGAACAATGTCAACGATTCAAAAGTTTCCATTCAATAGGCAGCAGACCTTGTCTCTTGGGCTTCGATTGAGGCATAAAAAATGAAGACAATGTAGCTTGGCGTTTCTTGCTCATTTATGCAGTAATGGTTAAAGAAAAAGAAAAAGAGCCGTTTGACACACGGACTTGCAGACTTGGCGGGCAATCAAATCCCATCACCCGCAGCGGATCTGTTGATTGTTTTGTGATTGGTGTGCCTGACTGACAGTTTACTCTTTCTCTCTTCCCTCTCTCTCCGTTTTTAAGCAACAATGTCGTCGGAAAAGAGTGCAATCCCGCCACTGGCCAAAGATATTATTGCCGGAACCGTCGGTGGTTGGGCCCAGGTTGTCGTTGGTAAATGAACCCTCGCACGTCGAGATCATGATCGATCTACCCGATCGCTCACCAACTGAATCTCGATAGGCCACCCTTTTGATACCCTCAAGGTGCGTCTTCAGACACAACCTTCGCCTCCTATTTACCGAAATGCCATGCACTGCTTCCAATCACTTGTCACTCAAGAAGGTGTACGTATATATATAATCCTCGACTTGCAGCATAATAACTCATAAGCGTACCAATAGCCCAAGGGACTGTATCGCGGTGTTGCATCGCCTTTGGCTGGCATTGGTTTCTGGTAAGCTATCAAAAAAATGAATCGTGGGAAAAAAATTAGATTAACCATTGTTGCCTAGCAACGCTGTTGTGTTCATGTCCAATGGTTATTTCCGCCGCATGCTTCAATTTGGCGATGAAACCAAGCCTTTGTCCATCGGTAACGATATTTTTGTTTCTTCATTGTGAAAATTACCAACTCCCGAGTATTAGCCGACATCGGTATTGCTGGTGGTTTGGCCGGTACAGTGATGGCGTTCTTCAACTGTCCCATCGAGTTGTTGAAGGTCAAATTGCAGGTACAAGACCCAGCGGGTGTGATCGGACCGACCGGTAAATTGGAACCTGCAGTAAGTCGTATCATCACGTCATTTCCGATATGTATTAACAAAGATGTAAAAGTACAAAGGTGTTATTGATTGTGGTCTTCGTACGGCCCGTGCACAAGGTTTGCAGGGCTTGTATCGTGGTTTGGGTGTCACGTTGCTAAGAGATTCTCCCAGTTACGTTTGCTACTTTGGTAGGTTTTTTTTTAAAAGAAAAAAGAGCGCAAACATGCATTGACATTTTATACTATTTTTAGTGACATACGAGGGTCTGAAACGAGTGTTACAATCCTTCCACAAAGATGAGCCACTTTCTACTGCTGAACTCTTGTTGGCTGGTGGTGCTGCTGGTTTCGGTGCATGGATCCCGGCTTATCCCCAAGATGTGATCAAGAGTCGCTACCAAAATGATACCAGGTAAATGGGGTACGGACTTAGAGATGAATCTATTCTGATATGTTTGATAATGTCATGATAGATATACATCCGCTCGACATGCCTTCCGATCTGTGATGCGAGAAGTCGGTGTCAAGGCATTCTTTAACGGTATTGGACCTACCATGGCAAGGGCATTCCCGGCGAATGCTGCTACATTCTTTGCTTACGAAATGGCAATGAAGGCAATGGATTAGATTTATAGACATAGAAAGAGGAGTAACGGTGCTGCATATAGACGTACACATACATTATAATTATTGGCGTATTGAATGCAAAGGCTTTTTTTTATCATGTGTATGCACCCTGAGAGTTTATTACTAGATGAAATGTAAGCTTGGTTGTCCAATTTGCTTGCGGCAAGAGCATGAACAAGTCTTGCAGAAAGTAATTTTATTCTGTACCAGCTTGATGCAGGCAATGATTGCTTTGAACTAAAGTTCGGAAAAGGTGCTTGCTGCAAAAATTGAAAAGAAAAGTAAGGAGAAAGAGATCGACCAGGTCAAAGTGTTGTACGTACAACCTGGGAAAGAGATCGACAAGGGCACACTGTCATAACTAAGAGAGATTGCTCCTTAGCTCACTTTCTGCACCGCCGCTCCTTTAACCTATTCCATCCCTGAACGTTATTATACCTTAGGTATAAAGTCTCTTGGTGATGGGTTTCATCAAAACGATCAGATCAGTACGTATTTTTTTACTCTATGTAGCTCACTTTGGACACAAACTTTTCGAAAAGATCCTCATTCATAAGTTTGTGTATCGTATAAAAGCGTTCATTCTGAGTTAGCGCTACAAAGCAACGAGGATACGTACTAACTAGCATGCTTTTATAGGTCCTGTTTCCTGTTAAAAGATACTGTAAAGGAGTTCTGAGTAATTCAGGAGATATGTACAGATTATGAGTGCTTTTGCCACCTATAAAAGAGATCGCTCGGGGATATTTTCCCTTTGTCTTTCCGCTTGCATTCAGTTGAAGCAGAAATATCGAGTATGTTCATATGGTTTTCTATCAATATTTACTTACCTTTCAAAGATAGCCGAAATATCCGGAATATTCCTTATTTATGTCTGCCATGATTGCCGAAAAGTCATCGACGATCGTAATCAATCCGAAAAAAGAGATTTATTACGACGTGGATATTAGAGAAGATCATGAAATCGGATCTCCCTGTACCGATGCCGATAAAGAATCAACAGAAGTTTGTTACAGTGATGGAGGCTACGGCTGGTTCGTTTGTGGTGGAGCATTCGTTGGCATGTTTACTGTCTATGGAGTAACAAACTGCTGGTAAAAGAAGTCGACAACTCCTTCTAAAGCATATAGTAATCTATTACTTTTGGACCACCACTTGCTATTAAAAAATAGGGGTAAGCCTATCTACGTATTAGCAGCTAGTACTGCGACTTAACGAAAACCTTTTGTTGACAGGTATCATGATCAATTATTACATTGAAAATGTATTTTCTGGAGCCAAAGAAGCTGCGACTTCCCTTAGTTTGGTTGCTGTCATGATTAGTTTTGTTGGCGGTGTTTTTACTCCGATATCACATATGGTCGATTCCATGCTTGGTGCCCGTAGGACGCTCCTCATTTCCACGTTTTTGATCTCGGGTGGATTTGGTGCGGCTGGTTCTGCTACCGAGGTTCGGAATTTATAGATCCTCTTTACCAAGTGTTAAACTTACTTTTTTTATTTCTGTGTCAGGTTTGGCATCTTTATCTGTCACTGGGCGTTTGTTTCGGTATAGGATTTGCAATGATGATCATGGTAAATTTGCTCGTCCAAATAATTCATGGACAAGTATTTATCTAATGTGTGTATAGGTTACATCAAAAACTGTTCCGGAATGGTTTTATCAGAGGCGATCAACGGCAATGGGAATTGTAGCAAGTAGTGGTGGATTGGGAGGTCTGGTATTGCCATTTGTCATTACTCCACTAAACAGCACACTGGGTGTATCATGGTACGCCTCGTGGTTTTCTTTTCTTGACCAGCCAGTGTGTGACATATCTTACAAAATAGGACATTCCGAATTCTGGCTGCCATTTTTTTCATGGCAAACTTGATTACAACGGTACTTGTAAAAGAAAGGAATCCACCAAAAGAACGTACCATCAAAAAACCAAGTCAGATTATCAAGCTCAACTTACTCAAAGATATCAACTTTTTAATCTGGTGCCTGGCCGCGTTTTTTTGTGTTGCCTATATGAATTTGATTTTCTACTTTTTGCCATGTATGTTCGATTTACTTGCCAGTGATGTTTTTTTTACTAATTTTTTTTCTGTAGCATATGCAACACATATCGGTCTGAGTACAATTCAAGGTTCAGCTTTGGTATCTACTACAGCAGCAACCACGTTTCTTGGACGTCTCACTGTGGGGTAAGTAAATTATCTAGGACTTAATATTTGATCAGTAACACAAGTAATATGTAGCGCGCTCGCGGATCGAGCAGGAAATTTAAACATGTGTATCGTATTCAACCTCATCACCAGTGCAGCGTCCTACTTTATATGGACCACTGTTGCGTATAACTTTGTCGGACTGTTGATCTACGCCATAATACATGGTTTCTTTGGCGGATGTTATTTGGCATTATGTACGTTTTATCCGAAAGCAAGTGTCCTTTCTTTATATGTTAACCATTTTTTTCATTTAGTGGCACCGATCGTGCGTACCGTTCTTGGACCTGAAAAGTTTCCTTCTGGCTTCGCGTTGGTTTCCTTCTTTGTAGCCCCTGCATATGCTGGACCTACTATTGCCAGCGCGCTCGAAAATCATAGTACGCTTGAGCCATTCTTGGTATACAAGTTATTTAATGGTACCATGGCCTTTTTGGCTGCCGTGGTTGTGCTTACATTAAAGCTACGGATGCAGCGAAATTTGTGGGCAAAAATTTAAATATTGTTGTATATACATTTTGTACGGAATAGCAACATAAATGTCATATATTAAGAATACTACATAGACAATATAAACATGTATGAAGGTGTAATCATCATTCAGACTAGATTGCTCTCGCTGAAAAAATGAAATGGAACGTGTTATTGAATTTCCCCGAGAAAAAAGTATGGAAATCGTAATGAGTGACACGGATCTATGCTGCAATTCAAAAGTAGCAAAAGCTTTGGTACAATGATAGCTGGGAATAACAGTCTTCAACATATCCATATCAACAGTAATGACCACGAATGTGTCTAATCCTTATAGTAGTCATATCAACCATCGATGGTCACGAGTGCCTTATTATGCTCTATGTAACTCTTATTATTGCAACTAAATATGGTGAGTGAGGATACATATAGAAAGCTCAACAAGCAACGAGCGAAGCGAGACAGTGGACGCTAGTACTTTTGTAATCACTGCAAATTATTTTTGATGAATTTTGGCGAGGGCATGCTTTTGACCCTTTATAGCGGCCTGGCAACTAATTGTACCGCCGCACTTAGTGCACTTCCGCGGCTTGCGACCACTCTTTGTGCCTGAAGAGAAGGCAGATAGATGGTAGTTGCTACTACCACTGGGCACCGGCGCGCACGCCTCGTTCTCGCTGCTGGTATCCGTATGCTCCGAATACGGTGCTTCCCCCTCACTTTTGTCGTAAAATAGTAAAACAAGAACGGCATATACCGCCATATTCCCATTGCTTTGATTAACATGTATGAATTGAAAATAGTATACGTGGTGAAATATTCTTGCTATAGGGCAGACTTGGTTCTTTGCCGCATCGGGTTGATCATATCGGCATCCGTTCTCGGTGACGTGATATGGTTTGTTTAACATTGTTCCTTTTATCGATACATGCGTCTCATCTTTTATCAATCATCCATTCGTTTTTCTTATCGCATCACTTTCTCCCTGTGTACATGTACATTTGAAATTAATGTACTTTCTCTTTCCATTGTCGTATAATTGACGCATTCATTCGAATCAGCAGGTACATGAACAAGCGTCTTTCAATTTACAGATAAGTATAAAAGCGTAGCCAGCAAGTATGCTAAATATGCACAATACGCAACTCTGAGAGCCGCCATTATTTCAATTATGCAGTTTCAACAACCTGGATTTCAGAATTGCGAAACACAACTTTTTGAGCCTGACAAAGCAAAGTTCTATGATATCGTGAGCGGGACAAACTGTTAGGTTTTTATATGCAGTAATATGTCATTTTGCCTCTCTTCTCTTTTCATTCCGTGGTTCATTTTAGAATCGATTAATCCATGCGCTCCTAGATCACCGAAATAACCAACGGGGAGAAGATTCTGCATCGTTTTTCTTTGTTTGTTCCTAATTTGAATTGTCACCATGCACCCCTAAATTCCATGCTACATTGTAAACACTTTACTCTCTGGGTTCAAATGTTTCCATAACAAAGGAATCCAATAGTGCCATCATCACTTTTTTCTGTCCGCTTAAATTCTGCGTACGTATAAATGTACTTACATTGGAAAATCCGAAATAAAATATCGTTAGATGTAATATGTTGCATCCTTAGTATAGTCACTCTGGCTCCGTTCGATCCCTGTTTATTTTTTTAAGTGGTGAGAACACATTAATCTAAAGAAAAGTATGTATTGCTTCTTTTAATCATCTATCGTTGTAAAGACCTCTTTCTCTCTGATGTAAACCTTAATAAATTAGGTATAGATAGAAAAAACTTTTTTTAATAACATAAAACTGATGAACTTTAGCTCGTTTCTTTCGTTGCACTTGTTCCTTTATTGAAAAGACAGTATGTTAGAGGGTCTAAAAATGGAGCTTTATAGGCGCTGATATGACTATCTATTAGATGTTGGTAGCAATAATCGAACATCTCTCGAAAAGCGTCCCGGCAACCAATCTGCGCGAAATGAATTCTTCATGAATCCAAGGAACACTTCGAGCACCCTTGCTGCCAGCAATAACGGAAAGCAAACCGATAGAGTCTCCATCGATTCTGATAGCTTTGTTTCGTGTTCTTCAGAACCACCCACAGAATCATCTATTATAACATCTATAGAATCACCCAGCAAAAAAGGCCAAATCGATGATTCAGATAAAGAGCCGGAGGGTGGATATGGTTGGGTTGTTGTCCTGGGAGCTTCAACAGCATCGTTTACTGTTTTTGGAACAATGATGAGCTGGTAACGCATTCAGTAGCAGGCTTTTTCCCCGCAACCATTACTGATTTGAAAACGAATATTTAGGGGTAAATGTTTTACTGGGCTACGATACGTGTGACAAGTAATTGGCATGGTGGTTATGTAAGCTGTCATGCAAAACTATTGCGTGAATTATGTCTTTGGTGGTACGGACAAAAATCGAGCTTTGGCCAGTTTTGCTGGAACCCTTTGCTATTTCATTTCGGATGTGTTTACTTTTTTTGCATGTATGCTTGAATCAGTGATCGGAACACAGCCAGCATTACTTTTGGGAACATTTTTGGTGAGTGGCGGACTGACTGTATCAGGATCCGCAACCGAGGTAAATCTTGTTTTTCTTTCCTTAGATTATAGTTTTTTTCTGAAAAAAAAAGATATGGCATTTGTATCTGTCACATGGCATCTGCTTTGGTCTTGGATCATCAATCATGTACATTGTAAGTTAAGTAAATAATGCCTCATGGGCGTTTTATGCTCACATGTATACTTTCGTAGGTCACCATGACAACCACATCAGAATGGTTTAACAAGAAGCGGAGTACTGCCAACGAAATTGTTACAAGTAGTATCGGAATTGCCGGCTTGATCACCCCAATGATCATGACTGCTTCAAATGCAAAACTTGGAGTAAATTGGTAAACGCGGAGGATGTAGTATGAATCATTGACTACCATGATCATCTCACAATACTTTCGTTAAATAGGACATTTCGAGTCCTAGGATTGACGTTTTTTGCTGCCAATCTTATCACAACTGTCCTCGTTAAGCAAAAGCTCCCACATGTTCGCAGATAACGAAAAAGTCTCAGTGGCATTTTTCAATGGGATCTCTTGAAACATCTGAATTTACAACTTTGGATCATTTCCGCGCTTTTGCAAGTGCTATGTATCTTTGTACCTTACTTTTTCCTCTCTTGTAAGTTATTCCTCGTCGACAGAAGCATAGTCTTATTAACTCTATTTTGAAAGCGTATGCTACTTATTTAGGATTATCAACCGCACAGGGCTCATCGTTAGTATCAGCAACAGCTGCCATGTCATGTCTTGGCCGAATCTCAGTAGGGTGAGCAATCTTTATGTAATAGTATATGATTGATCCAAACCTAATCACGTTCTGATAATAGTGTGCCTGCCGATCGTGTTGGGAAATTTGAATGCAGGCATCCTATTTTCGCTTATCGGAGGCCTGGCATCTCTCGTAATTTGGACATTCGCATACACTTACTCAGCTTTGATGTTATATGCTCTGCATTTTGATTTTTTGGTGGATCATACTATACAGTGTGTGAGTACTGCTTGTTCTGCCTTTTTCTAGTATGCTGATCACATTGCACAGTGGTACCAACGCTAAGGTTCCTTGTTGGAGCCGAACAATACCATTCCGGATTTTCATTGCTGACGGTTATGGCTAGCCCAGCTATCGTCTGTCCAACGATCGCAAGCCCAATAGAAAGCCTCAGTCCATTTGAACCTTTCCTCAGCTACAAATTATTCTGTGGATTCGTGTTCATTGGTAGCTGTGTAGTTACTCTCGTGTTAAAGTTGCGTCTTGATCCGAGACTATTAGCAAGAATATAATGATTACCTATGTGTATGTACCATGTATTCATCAAGTTACTATACACTATCGAAATTTGTAAAGTACAATCAGGTCCCCTCTCTTTGCGAGCGAGAAGGATCTCCATACGTGTAATCGAGGGTTTCCAACAGCTGAAGTCATCACTTACTAAATAAGGATACGCAGGATTTTGAAATAGCGAAAGCGCTTCGTGACAGCGGCTGTCCGTTGGTGTTTTTTCACTATATATTTTCCAACACAAATCACTATGGGTAGAACAAATATTTCCGAAAAGCTCATTAGTCGCATCGAATATGATCGAATACGACATAATTTGATCATTTCGCTTGCTTTGTTTCCATAAAAGGATCCGAACGTTGCATACCTCCACGTTGTTACGTTGAAACCTTAATTCATTGTGCCGATTAAACTAGGGGTTGGTAACCAATTAGTTGGATAGTTTCCATTCCAAAATAGGCTTTGATAGAGAGTGCGATGAAAAAAAAAGAATTGTACGTTCAGTCTAATTCATAGTTTTTGTGGTAAATAGGAGTATGCTGTCTAGTACATACGCTAAAAAAACTTTGGTCGTGATACAATGAACTGGGAACACTGGAATAATCGTAATGGCAATACATTTCACATGATCCATCGGTTCACTGGTTTTGCCGATCCGCATGTCCGCCTCACCCCCGCGCTTGTGGACATAATCCATCGTTTAAAAAAGTCACAGAAATACACCAACCTTGTTCCATCACGCCACTCACTGGCTTTCTGTATATATTATTCCTCTCCAATACACAGCTTTTTCCACATAATTCAAAAAAAAAGTCCAAGGCGCGATGGTCAAGTTTTATCAACACACTTACAGCTACGAGTAAGAGCCGCCATATAGCTTTTGTTTTTAAATCTGATTCGTGAATTGACGACCAATGTTTATATTAATAGTCACCCATGGCAAAATGTCACTTACGCTTTCTGGTTACGTTACCCTAATCCTTTTGCCGGCCATGGTATATACGCATTGTTATAGTAGTTTGTCCACATGCTAACCTCTTCAAACAGTGTTAGCTGTGGACGTGCTGGACCGTTATGTTGATGAACAAGGTGTGCTACGAACGACTCGATTGGTACTCAAGAAGGGCAAAGCGCCGAAATGGTTTCCCAAACACGTAAGCGCCTTGCGTTTTTCTATTTAATGTATTGCCATGGATACTCATATAGCAACCATCATAGTTTCTGAAAAATTCAGAAGCATTCGTGATTGAAGAATCAGAAGTCGACCCAAAGTCAATGACGATGGTTACACGCACCAAAAATCTGAACCATGTCAGGATCATGCAAATTGTCGAGACACAAATATTCAAACCTATCGATGAAAACACCACCACTTGCAAGTCAGAGGCATGTATCGTGTCGCGTTTCGGATGGGGAATGACTGGCAAGATTGAAATGTTCGGTCAGAGTAACTTTGCAGCAAATGCAACCAAGGTATATAAACAAGAAACGTTGTGTGTGCTTTTTTTTTCTCAAGAGGCTAATATATTACCGATATACAGGCACGTAAAGGAATGCATCACATTCTTCAAATGATCCGTGAAAAGCAAGCAGGTGGTCGATTGCCATTCTTCCATACCCAACCAGCCTCTTAAAAAAACCCTCTCTCGATCCTTTCCCATGAAAAAAATCAAAACAAAAACAAAAAACCATGTCAACAACAACCCCTCTCCATATGACACCACGCGCTTATTTTCTTCTGTAAATAGTCCTTCTTTTTGTCCTTATTTTGTACAGTTTGAACAAACAAAAATGAAAAAATAAAAAAGTGTTTGCTTTCGTTTATAAATTAACTGTACGCCATGCATTGTTAAGTACTCCTCGGTAGTTCCATACTGGATATTCTTGTTGTACATTGCCAGCCGCATCCACTAAAAAAAGAATTGAGTTCAATTAACGGAGGTCAATGCGATCGGTTTTTTTTTCCTACCTGCTCGGCTGACGATGGGGTATCCTTTATATTCTAACTCGGTTGTCCAAAGACACCAGCCCCAGGCACGTGCTGAGGTAGTAGGCTGATACAATTTGGCAACTATCCAATTCTGACCGTTGTCATTGGATACATCGACCCGTTGGATAGCTCGACCACCTCCCGACAAGGCATATCCTTGGGCTTTGATAACTGTACCCTCGGTGGTTGGATGCTTTCCGTCGTGAGGTGGTACACATACAAATGACTGGACGTTGTATTCGCCAATCGCAGGCACTTTGCACCAGTAAGCTTCTGCTTCAGCCTCTGTGCCAACTTGGGCAGGCAATAACTTGTAATCACGTTGTTGAAAGTATGAGTCGGATTCATGGTCTTGTACGGTGATGGTCTTCAAGTACTTGACAGATCGTGCGCCAATGTAACCGGGGACGACTACACGAATAGGATAGCCATGATCCCAAGATAAGGGTTTTCCATTCATCTACATAAAGTGGTCAATGCATTGATAAATTTGATT
Organism: Fennellomyces sp. T-0311; assembly: GCA_025266875.1. Taxonomy (NCBI): domain Eukaryota; kingdom Fungi; phylum Mucoromycota; class Mucoromycetes; order Mucorales; family Lichtheimiaceae; genus Fennellomyces; species Fennellomyces sp. T-0311. The sequence goes on from JALLLT010000012.1 coordinate 439,928, forward strand.
AAAATCCCCACGGTCTTGCGTACCTCGTATGCGAGCAGCACATCGCCAAACTCATCCCTGGAAAGAATGCATATTAAAAAAAAATCCTTATCATATACATGTGATATCGATTGCTACTTACAGTGCCTTGCACAAGGGAATTGACGATCCATAACAGGTATCTTCTTCGCACTGTAACAAGAGAACATGTCGTTAGCCTCGGATGATAGACTATCATATAACGGAAAACGATAAGGACCTGCTCAACGGATTCAAAGGCAACATGCAGATCATTTTTATAGGAGGTGACGCCGACCGATCGCAAAACATCCCTGAGACGACACCCAGCAAAAGTGGCATTTCCCACAGCGGCCGCGCCCCAGATGACCTGTCATTGCGCGTTAGTACGTAATGATGTGATACAAAAATATTCTTTGTTCCTCCATACCCCTTTTGTATGTTTCACTCGATGTAGGCCATCACGACGGTTTCCGGCACACTGGTTGTTGTATAAGTTTGTTGTGCTTATCATGTACAATAACACAAAACACACCTGCATTGCCATCATAACATGCGTCTTCTCAAACTGTGTTTTAAGTTCGTGAACTGTAAATTGTTTGGCTTTGCCAAGCCCATGAACCGTAACAGTATGTGATTCGGTCAAGTGAATAGGCACTGGCCCGTGGGATCGAACGAATAAGTGCTGCTCAGGCGTAATAAAGTTCTTGACCAGGTCCTGAATTGGTGGTTCGGCATTGAAAGGCTTATCTTTGCGAACAATCAACTGTCTTTGTTCAGGTCGGGCAGGTTCTTTGCTGTAATCGAGTTCGGGCATGTGGAGTAGAAGGTAAGAAGAGAAGTGAGTTTGGCCTTGTACCAGGAAAGTTATTGAGGAAGAAAGGGGTTGCGGAATTTTTCCCACGATGGAAAGAGCGAGCCTTTTTTACTGGGCTGTCATGCGACCTGTCGCCTGCAGGTCAGTTATAGAATGTGCCAAGTGGAGTAGATTTATTTTCACGTCTCAAAATGCTATATGAAGTATATAAGGGGGGTTTCGCTAAGGGGAAAAAAGAACAACACAAATAAAACTTACAAAAAAAGAAAGGTAAATGGAGGAGAAGGAGGAGTGAGTGAGTGTGTAAGAGAGGATAGATTATTCAATGGACCATCGTCGTGAATTTGACTTCTCTTGACCGATCGGCGTCATGGAATGCGAAGAAGTAGCCGTATTAGCGGTTGCATGTGATACTATTTTTTTAACGCATGATAAGAAACCCGGTTATTACTATAAATGGAGTAATAAGGGAACTTACTGTGATTGATCAGTCCATGATTGAAGTTTCGTACGCATATTATGGACACCGGTACGGAAACCATAATCAACAGGATATCCACAATCACTATCCATTCTGCTTTAGCCAAGACAACACTTTTTGAAACACAGAGCCAAGAACTTACAAAAGAAAGTGAGGAAAACCTTGGATCCGACGAATCGTTCAGCATTCTGGAAAATCTGCACCAAGAGATAGATGAAATAACCCATGCTCGTTCCAGCAAGAGCATGGAACATGTACATGATCACCTTCTTCTCGCGCCGTAACTATGGGAACAAAATTAGCCCACGCATGGAAACGATGGAGACAGTGAAACACATACGCCCCAGTAGGCTAGGCACAGCATGGCGATAGTCACTGCGCAACTAAGAATGATGTGCTCTATCAATTCCTTGATGATGGTAGACTTTGCGTCTTCGGGAGCGCCTGGCTTGGTCGCGTCGGGCCACCATGCGACACAAAGCAAGGCCAGGTATTGAACTGACAGGCTGAGAAAGAAAAAGAAATCCAATTTTAACAGCATCATGAAAATCTGATACATTTTGTAACGGTCTGTGAGGCGAGGTGAGCTTGGGATCAAGGGCGATAGTTAACGCTTACCTCGCATGGCGAGATCCGCTCCAATCTTTTTGTAGATGTGCCAGCCAAATTCCAGATAGAGTTTATATGCGAGGAAGCAAAAGATGATGCTGCTGATGACCATGATACAAATCATAGTGATCTCTGCCCATCTCGAAGCGTGGTATGCGGGGCCGAGATAGCCTACAACGTTCAGTATAACGTCGTCGTTTGTGTTGAATAGGGTGGAGGATTGGTGGTACTGGATGATGGAATACGCCGACATGCCCAGCTCAAATGCAATCAGGGCGATCAGCTGGATGGTATTCTTCTGGTAGATCTAGTTGTGCACAGATTCGCATAAGTTTCAGGATGCTGCTGCGGATGGAGCGATGAGGATACTTGCCGCGTCAATGACAAGCATGACGGTGAATATCTGCGCGATGATGAACAGGATAAAGTAGACGAGCAGCGAGCGGGCGTTTGCGTATGTCGTGGTGAGCTCGTCTCCGTAGCCTTTCTGGCCAAAGGAGAAGGTGTCCATGATGCTGATCTGGTTGGCATGGTAGGAGAATATGACGGCTTCAAAGGCAATGGCCAGCACGGCCTGCACAATAACGGTGATGAAGATGGCACGGGTCCACCGCGACTCTCCAAACTAGGCGATAGTTGATTTGAGTGGGTCAGGAGCAGGGATGATTAAATGAGGCTTACGATTCGTGATATGATCCACATTTCCTGGATATAAAAGGGGGTATCACACAAAAATATTATATAACGAGTGGGCTGGCTTTGTTTTATATGTGCGGCGCCGTCAAGTGGGCAATGTCACGGATGCGCTCGAATGGAAATGCGGCCAGGCGATGTTTATGGACTGGGCTGAAAGGAAGGGAACGAGGTCGACATGCAACTCGGATGGACGAGAATGCGAGAGAGAAAAGAGAATCTGGTCGAAAGGGGGGGGGGATAAAAGAGGCTCGCTATACAAGGCAACCCTAAAAATATAATTTTTTGCGGACGTTGGCTGCGAATTTCGTGTCACCAACAGCCGGCTGGTTTATTTATTAGAAATGGTCGATGCCACTATCAATGTCCACCAGGTCCTCCATGATGCGCGCTACCGTCGTGCCGATCTGCTTGGTCATCTCGCGCTGCTGCGTGACCGACAGCCCCGCAAATTCAAAGATCAAGTCACCGTCCAGCACCGCCTTGGTGCGGTTCGACGACATGCGCTGCTTGGGGCCCTTGATCAGTCGATAGGCCCGCGGGTTGAGGCCAGCCACATGCTGCAGCCCATTCACCAGCTGGCCGTACAACGTGTTGAGCCGTTTAAATGTTTTCTCGGGAATGGGTGACACCACCGAGATGCTTCCACCAAACGTGCCTGGATGGCTGTTTAATTCCCGCGCCCTTTTTAATTTGCCAAGATTACTTACCGCATAAGCAAAAGTGCCGCCGGCTGTACGAGTGCCCTTTGTCGCCAGTCGGGCTAATTTGCGGCAACCGCACCATCGACCGCACCTGTGTCCCCACATGGAAGTCGCCCCGTCGCATCAGCTTTTGCCCCGCAAACGACTGCAGGTTGAACGGCGCATACTGGAAGATGTCCAGGTTGTCGTCCGTGTCGCCAATCAGCAGATACATCGACTTGTCGTCAATGATAAAGTTGGTGCTGCTCACTTCGAACGACTGGTAGTCCTTGCCCAGAAGCGCCAGTTTGGCAGGCTCCAGCTGGAACCCCAGGAACCATACGGACTTTTGCGCGTCGCCCAGCACAATGAAGTTTTTGATTGAGCTCATGCTGGTCACAAAGATCTGCACATCGATGAACGCCACTCCTACAAGGCTCTCATTGTCCTCGAAGCTCCAGATAATCACTTTGGACCCGATGCACGACACCAGGTGCCCGCTCACGTCGCACATTGCTGTCACCGCCCCCTTTACGTCTTCCGTGTGCAGATGCTTGTACCGATGATTGGTCTGTGGGTTGTTGGGTTCCGGCACTACCTCAATGATATCAAATATGTAGATCTATTTCCTTTCATGTTACTTTTTTTGCCTTCTCCTATGAAACAACAATGCCTTACTGAGCCTCGCATCGCCGTATCCTCACCACGCAGGTACCCTGTGCCCACAGCCATAAAGTGCTTTTTGCCCGTGCTGGTCTGCTTGGATTCCAGTACCGAACAGTGCAGAGACAACGCTTGTTCGTACTCCTGGAAATCAACACGATCGACTGTCTCCCAGGTGACAGGCGAAATCATGATCAGCGAGTATTGATCGACGATTGGAAGAAACTGGCCAGCCTCACGCTCTTCATCTTCCAAACCATCAATCCATGCGCCCTCGTCGTTCCGTAACCGCACATGCTTGGGCTCGGACACCAAGGCAGCATACACCTGCATTGTGGGATGATACTCGATCTTGTGCACCGTCTGACCTAGTGGTACTTTGCGCATCACCCAATCCATGTCATACGTGATTCCATCCGTGGGCAAGTTCGATAGTCGTAAATTGGACTATATGAGAAAAATTAGATTTTTTTTTGCATACTCCATGCGATTTCGCCCGCTTACGTTGGAGTCGATGGTCAGGAAGCCGTGGTGGCAATTGACATTGTGGAACTGTGTGAATCCAATGATTTCTTCGTTGTGTTGAATCTTCATGGGATGCACTCGAACAAAGCTCTTGCATGAACACATCAGCCATATTGGTTGTGCACCTGCCACAAATACGCCGGTATATCCTGCCACATCATCGAATGGAATCAACAGTCGTCGCTGGTTATTGGTATTGTTGTCCTCTTCCTCTTCCAAAGACGGCTGCTCGGCGGCCAGTTCGGGTTCTCGAGATACATATTCGTGATGTACTCGGGAGAATCGGACGGCCACCCGCTTTCCATCGATCGATTCGCTGTGTCTGTCAGTGATTTCCACATCATGGTTGTCTCCAGATATGGGAACGTATGAGAATGCTTTGTAGATGATAATATTGCTCGCTCGCGTGCGCACCACGAGATGTGGGTCCTTTCTCTCCTTGCCAATATTGGTCATGAGAATTTCTTGGATCAGGCCCACGTCCAGCGTTTCTTCTGCTATGGCTGATCCTCCAGGTGCTGCTGCCACACTTGCTGCGCCGTTTGCATTCAATGTCGACTCATTCCGTCGATCAGTAACGAGCATCGACAGCAAGTTGAACTGGGGTGCTGTGAAGCACTCTTCAAATTCTGGAAGACTGTAGAGCTGCAGTGTGCCGTCGGCTGCATAAACGAGACACCAGAAGGTGATTGGTGTCATTTCGCTCAAGTTGCCCTTGACACTGACGTTGACTTCATCAATCTCACCCAGAGTTGCTTCAACCATATTCTCGTCTTGATTATTGTTCTGCGTGTCCTTTTGGTTGCCGTACAGCATGGCGTCGTCATCTTCGTCAATATCGTACGTTTCTAGGCTGGTTGTCGTCTCTTTTTGTTGCTCACCGACTTTGCTTTCTTCCGCGGCACCATCTTGTTCACCATACAGATCTAGATCGATTTCATCAAAGTCGGTTGCAGTGGCTGTGACAGACTGCTTCTTTTTGTTTGACTGCAGTGATTCTAGTTCTTCTGCTGCTTTGCGTTTTTTCTCACTCGATGACTTTTGCATTTGCTGAGCTTTTGTTTCCTCGGCTTGCTTGTCGGATATACGTGCATACAGTCCAGTGGTATCGGCGAAAACGCTGGCGAGAACGACTTTCTTTTCCTAATATAAGTGTTAGCAGCTCTCGCCGGTTATGTGTGTGTCTTACTTACATTGATGGGTGCAGGAACAGACATCGTGCTAAGTTGCTTTGTGTTTGTATCTCCTCGTAGGATAGTGATCGTTTTGTTGCTCATTCTCAACAAGATGTAAGGATCACGTATACTGGCATCAACAATCTTGGAGTTTTTAAAGTTGATAGTCTGGATCAGCTTGCCACCTATTGCCTTCTATTAGGAATATCCCGTCGGATAAGCGCACAAAAGTTACGTTACCAGGAGACAGCAGCAGCACACCGCTGCGATGAACTTGCACGATACGGGTATGATCAAAGACTGTACCAACTGAAACGGTACGTCCAGCAGTGTAAAAATCAGTGCTGCTAAGTTCTTGAAGCTCTTCTCCGGCAGCCAACACCTGCAGGAGAAGCACTCAATTATACTCTTTCCACGTGGTTCTGCTATATTACTTACCAAGGTACTGGATGCCTTTCCGATAAACAAGAGCTTATCAAAGATTTCACCCAAAGAGCGATCTGCACTCCACATGTTTCCTGATCCAGTATCGACCGTTGCATCCCAAGCTGTGGCTCCAATCTCTTGATGCAGATTGCCACCCACTTTAACACCCTCAAAGTACTGCTCTTTTCGACATTTGACTGACCAAACGGCCTCGCAATCGTTTTGATTGAATTTGAATGTCGTAATTGGTCGAATATGGCGCTGCAAAACGCACAGAGCTCCATTCTTGCCATGGCCGGAAGTGCTTACAAGCTCCAAGTCAGGAAGTACATTCGCATCTGTGCTTGGTTCCTATGACATGATGCATTAATACTTTGTCATGACCCTTCCATCAGGAATATATACCTCAGGGCCGTCTGCCTGGCCAATAGCCATATCTGCGATAGGACCAGAGTTGAGCAGCGTGTCGCATACTTGAAACGAGTAGTCGTCGGCGTCTACATCCCAATCCAGTTAACTGCTATGTACATCAGAACCTCTTCATGCCAACCTACCTCCACTGTAGCGCCATTTGATCAACAGAGAATCACCCACGCGACTACCCAGGAAAAAATATTCATCATCCTTAATACTGGTAACACATGTGGGTACTGATGCCAAAGGAGTCGACTTTTTCCGCGAAACAATCGTCTGAACGTCGGCATCGGACCAGCTAATTTTTGACACATCCATCCCAACCACCTTGCTACCGTCCTGTTTGATTTTGATCGACACCCAATCGCCATTCTGCAAGAATAGTAAACAGCGACCGCCACTAAGTGTCATTGCAGCAGCCCCATCCAACATTAACTCCAAACCAATCGTTTTGTCACTGTAGATCATCCCCGGGAAATTCGTGACTCCTTTTGTATAACCGTTTACTGCGACACCAACACCAGGTGACCCCTGGGATACGTGTAAAATCGCATTGCCGGATAGAACAAGTAAACCGTTCACAGGCTTTGGCATGGCAACGAGTTTTCGACAGTCATAAGGAAGATGATCGAGGGAATAAATGACTGGATAGATTTTTGCTGACAAGTCGAGCGAGATAACAACAACAGATACGGTGTCCTTTGAACTGGCTAACCGGCTAGATGCAGTTTAAGTATAGAACTCAATCCAGCTGTTTGAATCTACCTACCCTGTCCAAGTTTGATCCGTTTGAAAGAGAATTGCCAGTGTTGGTTCGTAGTAATCGCCCAAGAAAGTCATATCAATAACATTTTTGATCCGTCGATCAATGGATTCCAGATCTATTACGAAACTCGACGAATATGGCCACTTTCTATTCAAGCATCGGTAAGCTTTCGGGCGTTGGTGTACCGTTGAACTATCCACTTACTGGTGCTCATTCGCATTGTTGGACGTCTCGAGTGCTTCCGACTGTCGAAATGGCAACACGGCAAGCTTGTCGCCATAGAAATTGAGAACAGCACATCGCTGCTGTGGATCAATATGAATATCTGGTGGATATGGGTTCGTCAAGAATTCTTTCTGTTTCGCTGTTCAGTTCGCTTCGTTGTTTGAACTTTTCCATGTCTATCAGTCTACCTTAAACTCGTCTCGTTCGTAGTAATGGATGGACACTGTGACGATAGAGTTTGTCGATGGTGACCATTCCAATAACGACATCTGAACCGATATTTAATATATACCCTACAATATCCCAGTTATCAAGGTTACCTTTGCATCGTTGAATGCAAGGAGCAAACTATCACAGCCCTGCTTGCCCCGAGGAGATGCCGTCCGTATAATTCCCATGGACGCCACACTGCCATTGAGCTTGTATTGTGCGACCAGTTCAAGACGTCCTGACGTCGACTCGAGTGTATCATTTTTCAACGGTTTGAGCTTGGGATACGCGAGTGCCTTTAACATAGCCGCGTTAATACCTTGTTTTTGTCCAATCGCTTGCTTCGATCTACCTGTTCGTCCTTGTGATTGAAGCGATCTTGTTCATCGTCGCCTTCCTCAATCTCGCCCTCGTCATCAAAGTTGCTTCCAACAATGCCCGCGTTATTTTCTGCTGGTGTATATTCAACGAAATCGTATATTTGTAGCAACGATGCCTTTGCTACAATAAGATTTGTCGCGTCGGGTGCTGTGAATTGACCGTATTTGACATGTTCGACTGTTTGTGGTGGGAACAGTTCTTTATAGATTGTGTACGCTGACATTGCGATCGTTTAAACTGGCAAGACGGGTGTTTTCTTTTTTAAAAGAAAAGAGAGTGTTCTGAATTAGACGTCTCAGAACTATGGGCTTGAGGAAGCGAACTCTCGACAGACGGTCGTTCTGCGAAAAAAAGACAGCAGTTGCTCAGCTGTTCAATTTTTTTGGTTCTATAAATTCATGCTTTTCGTTGTATATCTGATCACTCGACAAAACAGGCGGTGGAGGAATGTTATCCTATACACATTTAGCTCGAAGACAACATTACGCTACTGGCATCATCTGACATGATTTTAATCCAGTAACCGTGGATACTGAGTTTCCATGTCTGGCTATTTTGCGTTGGCAACGTGCCAGCACCATTGGTATCCACAGCTTCTGACGCGTAAATAACCTATCAGTACACGAATTAAAAGGGGAGCGTAATACGTGCGGCACGTATGAGACTTTCAGTCACGACTCTTTCTTCTTTTCTTTCTTCTCCATGCACACACCGCCATCATGAGCTCACAACATTTCATACCACCAGTGGTACGACCTTTGAAACGAGAACAAAAGTCGTGTGTATGGTTAATGCTTTTGTCAGAACTTTGGAATGATCGAGGAAGATCTTTATCGATCTGGTCAACCTAATGAACTCAACTTTCCATTTCTCGAAAAACTCGGCTTAAAAACGATCGCATGGCTCGCACCCGAAGAACCTAACCAACGATTGCAAGTATATGCGTTATACTTTCTCACGAGAAAAACGTTCTAACATGACATTGCAGTTTGGACTTTATTGATGATCAAGAAATTCAACTCCATCACTTGGGTGTCGTATCCTCTGTCAATGCCTGGGACCCTATTACCGAAGAAGCGGTTCTAGAGGCCCTTGATCTTATTTTGCAACCAAGCAACTATCCTATGATGATTATGTGCAATTTAGGACGACATCGCACAGGTAAAAAAAAATCCTTGTTGATGTGTGAGTCTGTCTGACACTTTGCATTAGGAACAATTGTTGGTTGTTTACGGAAGCTGCAACGCTGGAACTTAACGTCCATCTTTGAAGAGTATCGTCGATACGCCGGTCCTAAAGTCAGATTACTGAATGAGCAGTTTATTGAGTTATTCGATACCGATCTCGTGCGAGTGCCTGCAAACAAGCCTGGATGGCTCTGAAGCACTAGATTGATATAAATTTTTGCTGTTCTTCCTAGCCAGAGCGCATCAGGACACGCATACCTGTTGTTACCATTAAAATCTCGTGTAAAAAGATATTGGGTGGGCCACATACACGAAAGCACATAAATAGATATCTGGTCCACAATAGTATTCCTTGCAAAAGTCTAGCAAGTGTTATATGTGTTATAACGAAAAAGTTCAACTATGAACAGCAGTTTCTGTTATGTTTATGCATGTATTGCTTATAGACAGAGTTCCTTTTGAAATTAAACAGATGCGCTAAACTTTTACAAACAACGGTTTTTCTTTTCTGACCCGTACGATTAATTGTATGATAAGACTTGCAACAAAGCCTGTAGATACAAAAACTTTATACGAGAGGTATGGCTCGATACGACTTATGCCTTCGATGCCGCTGGCAGCCGTAGGCCCAAATGCACTGAGTAGATTTGTCAGGAGTACCAAAGATATTGCAGATGGATATCGCTCAATCCCAACGATTGATATCACAACAGGTGCATCTAAGAACACATTTCAACCTTTAGTAATTCGCCGCTTTACAAAGTCAATTTTTTTGGAAGTGTTCACTCACTTAACGTAAGCATAACGTTTGCGAAAAGCCCGTATACTGCACAATACGCTTCCAATGCTTCGAAAGTATACGCAAAAGTCCAGATCGTGGAGGTGGTTAATGCCGCCATTGCAGTAAACATAATTACGGTATTTAGGCACCCAAGTCGGTCAGCAAGTACGCTATGATGGCTTAAATTAGCGTTATGTATCATTGAACTATTCTATGAATCCAAACCCTGCTAAAAGTGCGCCTGGTATAGTCATTCCCAAGAGAACAACAGTAGTCATATTTGCTTGCCACGGCTTTAATCCGATATACTTTGCGTATGCTTGATGGCATCAATTAGCGACTTTGATGACATCCAAGAGAGCAAAGTGACTTACATGGCAGAAACATATTAGGAATAATCTGAACACATGTCTGGATAAAAATGGCTGTAACGTACAGCCCCATATTACGTGTTTTAATAACACTCAAGTCGGTTGCCTTCTTTTCTCCTCCATCTCCATTTAATTGATCCGCAGCTTGGCGGTTGCTGGTAATGAAAATGCACGTAATGCTTCCAAATACGAATGCAGAAATTGCCAGTATACGAAATATCCTGTGTTCACAATGTGAGTCTTGTACAAAAGTAAAGTTGTCACTACTTTCGAAACACTTACCATGGCCCGCCAAATCTACTTTCAACAGCAGTCGCGATCAATGGTACAGCAATTCCACCTAATCCAAGGCTACTAAAGAATATACCAAAAGCTGCACCTCGCTGTTCTTCTTCAAACCACTGTGGTATAACACGAAATGCAGCCTATACTTGTGAAATATGATAAACGTAGTATTAATTGTTGCGCTGGAAAAGGTTTGCATACTTATTTCACGTACCAATTGAAACATGGATCCAGCACAACCAGTGAAGACGCTATAAAACAAGTATAACTGCCATAGCTATTATCGTATCATCAGTGATATGTAATTGGTATACGTACATCAGAAACTACATACTTTCGTTGCTGTTCCGATAACCATTATCCCGCTGGTTGTTAATATGACACTCATAATCAGCAGTGGTCTGGGTCCAAGTGTAGAGTAAAGGATATTCAATGGCACCATGAATACCATAAGTATCAAGTTACGGAGACTTCCAATAGTCGCCAGCTGCGTCGTGATTTCTTTGGAGTTTCCAAAAACTTCCCTTTCAAAATACGCGAGCATGACACCTATTGTGAAGCACTTCAAATTTCAGTCGTCGCTATATGGACCGATTCTTATTCACAGATTAAACTGGTTATATACCCCTACATAAATATCATAGATATTGTCAATGTACCCATTTGGTTATAAGCTACAATTGCATATACCATACCATGACGATGTAAGGCCATTTGGAATGATTGCTCCCAAAAGAAGAACCGTAATAATAGCCCAACGGCAATGGTTTTTTGTTTCGACCCTTAAGACTTCCGTATTCTCGCTTTGTTTTTCCGACCATGTAGTTGTATCGTCGATATAATAGGCTTCATATTGCCTCTGGCTCGACAGTGAGTATACATGTGTAAGTCCCATTATAATACCTACTTTAACTTCTACATTTTCTTGACGCATATTCTGTATGCTCATGATTGTGCTTTATAAAGTCTTAGGCGACCGGAAAAGGGGCGACAAAATAAACGACATAGTATCGAAGCTATTTTATTCGCATAGTTTCGTGAGGTATCTCATCTCCTGCGTAAAAGGGGTGCTTGAACCTATATGATCAACAAAGGATGGCTTTTTCCATATGCATAATATGAATGACACCCCTACTTCTCGAAGTATCAGCAGTAAAAAATATGATACAGTGAGCCCCCATTTTCCCTGTATTTTTTTCCTTCTGTACTGACTGCACCATCCACTGGATTTTACTATCGATTGGCACTACTTCTCTCTCTCGTTTTCGCGTACCCTCCGCGTACGTATGGAGAAAACTGGACACCACCGTAAGTTAAATAGTACATATGTCATCCTTTTATGGTTTTCGATGATTATGTAATCTTCGTTACTATAAAATCTAAGCATACTGCTTATTGAAAGTCATCGAATTTTTCGAGACGCAGCGGAAGGCTGTTGAATTTTGTATTTGAGAATTCCAATGTCACTTTCGTCTAGTACTGAGGAACTGTAAGCTGACGCTTCGAAAGGCGTGCTGTCTCAACCGTTCATGTGTTAGTACCATGACAATCAACTTTCATACAAAACTGTCTATCGCTCTCAAAATATAAATTTAATCGGTTGATCACAAAAAGTAGACCTTTTAATGAAACGAATGCTGGAGTATCATGTTCCTGCACCATTTTAACAAGACTGATGAAGAGAGTAGTTCAGGACCGCCGGACATACATAGCGGTAGCGTCGAGTTTTCTGGATAAACATCTACAAGTCAATATGATCGATGTTGACTCCTTTAAAAGACCTTTTGAAACATAACTGGATGATGAAAACTTTTCGTAGAACGAGTGCTACACAGCGCGATGACATCCACAGGCACCGCATTACCTGCTCTGGCCAATCAGTTTCACAGATGATAGGTGTGGCTTGTAGTGTATATTACAAGCTCAGCATGGATTTTTAAAAGCACTCGAGAACCACTTCACACATCCTCCTCTTTTTTGATTAGTATCATCTATCAACATGGTTAGTACTCACGCCGAACGACATGCATCATCTGGGTGAACGTGCGATGGATGCATGGATTCTGGATGGATGCGCATGGATGGATATCAATAACAGATGACTAACACACCAATGCTCTGTAGGCTCGTGGTCCCAAGAAGCACATGAAGCGCTTGAATGCTCCTAAGCACTGGATGCTTGACAAGCTTTTGGGTATGTATCAGCCGCCCTTTATGTTGCTGACGGGTTTACCGTGGTTATGATGAATTATCAAAAACTTTTAGTCAAGCTCAACAGTCGTAACACCTTTGACGAATTTTTTGATTACTGAACCCACGAAACCTGATCAACATTTACTTGAGATTGATGTCTAACCGATTCTTTGCGTTACAGGCTCGTATGCCCCCAAGCCCAGCGCTGGTCCCCACAAGACCCGCGAGTGCTTGCCTCTCATCGTCTTCTTGAGAAACCGTCTTAAGTACGCCCTTAACGGTCGCGAAGTCCAGGCCATTCTTATGCAGCGTTTGGTCAAGGTCGACCACAAGGTCCGTACCGACACCACCTTCCCTGCTGGTTTCATGGGTAAGTGATATTGGATGGGATGGGGTTGTGTTTTATGAACTTGGTGATTGATGGCGAGAGCTTTGGCGAATCACGGATGCCTTTCTTTGCTTGGCTTTTTCTTATGGCAGATGTTATCTCCATTGAAAAGACCGGTGAGAACTTCCGTCTCGTCTATGACGTTAAGGGTCGCTTCGCCATCCACCGTATTACCGACGAGGAGGCCAAGTACAAGCTTTGCCGTGTCAAGCGTGTTTCCGTTGGTAAGGGTGGCGTCCCCCACATCGTTACCCACGACGGTCGCACCCTCCGTTACCCTGATCCTTTGATCAAGGCCAACGACACCATCCGTCTCGATTTGGAAAACCAGAAGATCACCGACTTTGTCCGCTTCGACACCGGTAACGTCTGCATGATCACTGGCGGCCGTAACATTGGTCGTGTTGGTATCATCACCCACCGTGAACGTCACGTTGGTGGTTTCGAAATCGTCCACGTCAAGGATTCTTTGGACCGCACCTTCGCCACCCGCATCTCTAACGTCTTCGTCATTGGTGAAAGTATGTATCTTTAGGTTGTCTTAGGCTGATTTGTGTCTCTGACCTTCTCTTGCTATCTAGGCAACAAGCCCTGGATCTCCCTCCCCAAGGGTAAGGGTGTCAAGCTCACCATTGCTGAGGAGCGTGACCGCCGTCGCGCTGCTGCCGCTGCCGCTCACTAAGTGGTGTAAAATGTTGCTTTTAGCGCATTTTAAATAAAACAATGCTTTTGTTCCGAGCCATACATGTATCATATTAAGAATAATTATTTTCTGTATATACCGTATGAAGTGTGTCTATTTGCGGGTTGTTTATTATCCTCGAAGTCGGTCAAATTGCGTAAAGCCTGTTTATGTTTAGAATGTGCTTATCATCTCTGTCTCCCTTGTAACCAATGAGTAAAAGGTACCAGAGCATTATCAAATTTATCTTCCACACTTTCAACATGCTTTCGTTCATTGAACTCGGAACTACTGCTACTACGTCTACCACCAATTCAAAGTTGAACCTATAGTATTCATTGCGCATAGCGAACATCACGAGTGAGATAAGCAATGGTCTCGAAAATGGTTCCCAAGTGAAGCGTTTTCAAAAATGTCACCAAGCAATAATTGGAGCCATACTGGGCAATACAACATCGACGATCTGAAACACGATAGTCATTGGCCACGAGCCTACAAACGCTAAAGAAATAGTACTTTGGGTTCACTAGTTTTTGCATGTGTATATGGCTTGACAGCTACGTAAATGTTTATTTTGTTTCTTCGACTTTCTCGCGCTGCTCAATCCGGACGATGTAATCTGTAGTGGCAGTGCGTAGCACTTGCCTGAAGAAACCCATCTCTGCTGGAAGTTCACTATATGAGGTATACCGTTCGACTTTTTCCACTGGAGCCAACTGCAGAGTATCGAAATTATCCTTGATTACAGCCATTACTTTTTCAGGAGTCAGGAACGTCGTTCGATTAGTTGACTGCCACTCTTCAAGCACAGGGTTAAAGTGGTTACAGATCATCTTGACGTTATCGAAATCTGAGTATGTTAAGGGTGGCGAGCGATCCGGTGGCGACTTCCTTGAGGTTGTTTTGCTCACTGTTTTATTTTTCTAATGAGTTATCCGTTTGAAGATATAAATAGGAACTTACCATGCTTTGCTAAAGTAGTAAAATCGTCACTACCACGTATGATTTCGTAGTAAAGAGTATCGTAACTTAGCACGTCGGGTAAGAATGTTTCACCATGGCTCACGCATAGGTTAAAAATATTGATAAGCTATGATACACGTTATGCTTCAGCCTTTCCAAAAAAAAAATTGATGTAATCTTACCGATGAAACGTATCCATCAAAATCCTCACGCGTTTTCAACTCTTCCAAGTTGCTTACAGTGAAATGGAGTATGGCAGTGAATGCGGCCCAAAGGTCTGCCCAGTGATAATCTTTCGAATTTGGTAAGTAAATGAACATAAGATCACCACACCGTTGTCTTACCTAAGCGTACATTGCCGTAATTTTTCAAATATAAGAGAATGCGATGTATAATAGATAATGCAAGTCTATTCCAATCGATCAGCACTTGATTTGTTGCTCCTCCAATTAATCATCTCACTTGTAAGTAACGAGGTCTAGTTTTTTGCGTATGTTATACTTGAGGAAAATTAAAAGCACATCGAGCAAAGAGCAGAACAATGATTGTGGCTTCTTTACGAGAGGTATCGGCGTTGGTCGCTGGTAATCACATGGAAATACATGTTTAATAAAGAGAAAATTAGAACGAAGAGTATACCTGGTTACCTGGCGACATAGCCGTATGGTCATTTGTGATTCTTCCTTTGTCATATACTTTAATACTGAATAGTTTTCTGACAAACAAAGTAGGATCAGGAGTGTCAGTCGTGTATAAACAAATGCGCGTGGATTTCGATTATGTTGGAAAAGATAGGACACGTATGAAAGTAATTCAGCGATGGGAATATTGTCCTCCTTTTTCTCGGTGCGTTGAGTGCAAATTTGTAAAAAGATGGTGATAAAGTGAGGATTCGAACTAATCAAATCGTATAATACCAGGAACAGCGAAGATTCGTACGATGGTCTGAAATGAGCAAAATTAGCCAAGCATAGCAAAATGCATACGTGTGAATATTTACAGATCTTCGGCTGCTTCTAGGTGATCAATGTCAACAACCGCAGTTTTCGATTTGGAGGAAGATGGACCTGAGAACCAGCTGGTCATATAGGATACAAATGACTTGGTCACTGTTTCTTCGTCATCTTTGAGTTCTATGTATCGCCTAGCAATTTCTGACTATTAGCAAAACCGTATTTGCGCTTTTTTTTGTTACACATACGTTTTCATCGCTGGCAACAATTCCGCATAAAGCGTAACCAGTCTCTATAGTAACTGAAATGAGATGCGTCGTCTTTCAAGCTCCATAATATCGTTCTAACCTCTAGTACGCGTGTGTCCTTACAGCGAGTCAAACGTGTTAAATACGGGTTTTTGATCTCTGACTTGTTGTAGTTCGCCAGCATTCCCCAGAGCATCACCGTATCGTACAGTTCTTCTTGAGCCGTCTCTTTGTTTGTCACAATCTAACGAATTAATGAGACATTAATGCCAGTAGATTACATTATTTTGGTGCGTACCTGGATAAATACGTCTGACAGATCATTCTGCATAAAATAACTTGATTGGAGTGTTAGATATCACTTTGGATGGAGGAGCTGCAGCCGTACCCGTTTAAAGTGTTCTGATTCACGTTGTCATTGCCTGTGGACAGTATTATAGCCAGTTGCAAGGCATTCGAACGGGTCTCAGAGTCCAGTAGTCTGTCTCGAATCGCCTTAACTAGAGCGTTAAACATAGTATCTGCTTGATCGAGACCCGTAAGAAGCTGTAGGATATTGAAATGGCTAAGTCGCTTTTTCAGATACAGTTGGCGCACCAGGCACACCAATAGTTCGATACAGTGCACCTGTCGAACACGATCGTTGCGATTGTCATTGGCCTGTTGCTGAATATAATCAAGACATGCCGAAAACAAACGATTCAAATTATTCGTGACATCCAGTAACGATTCCTCGGAAGTCGATTGAAGGAGATCTGTGAGAAACGTGATGTTGGGGGTTAGCAAAAAGTACGCATCCCAGAAACGGATGGGATCGTCTTTGTACAACTCGTCGCCCTGGATTGTCGTTAGAATAGAAGCGGGTTCCTTGCCTCATGGACAAGTACCTTGAACAAAGCCTCGGTAATCTCGACAAACTTCTCTTTGAAGGGCGCTTTTGGAGGCATTGTACCAATTTAAAGTTCATCGAATGAGCTTAGTGTGGATTCTTTTTATGTTTCTGTGTGTGTCACCACAGTGTATAAATATTGCCTCATGCTCTCCTTCTTTTTCTTATGCTCATGATATAAAATGTATATTGAACAATGCAAGACATTGGCAGCGAAATATTGCTATCATGGTGCTTCTATGTTTACTTCCACTCCCTGTATGGAGGATTCACGAGAGAATGTGTGCTAAAAAGCATATTAATATAAAAGTTAAGTTGGGCCTACTTATTGGGGCTTACCTATGTGTATTAGTGCTGATATTAAGTTCTGTTAACAGGGCATTAACGTCCGCCTTGCGAATTGGATTGATGGATGATTTGCGGCTTGGTGTATGTTGTAATGAAGTCCCACCAGTGCTACCCGAAGCGCTGCTACCACCTTCAGCCTTATTCTGCGTTTGTACTGTTCCCAAAAGCAAAACCAGTTAGATCATAGTAGTACTTTCGGTATGTAGTGGTTACCGAGTGCTTCTTTTAAAGTTTCCACTTTAATCGAATCCTTCTTCTCAAGACTCTCCCGCTATCAACCCGATCATTATATTAATACGACCATTATTATATACGCTTGGCCAACAGATTTACCTTAGCGGGTTCAGGGCTTGACCATGGATTAGCCAGTCTCGGTTTATGCTCATTAAAGTCAGTCGAAGCACGAATGCGAATTGACTGTTCATGGCTCACTAGAATTCATAATCAGTACCTAATCCTCCATCACACACAATCACTTACAAAATGCTTCTGAGCCCCACTCAGCATAGAGTTTACTTTCCAGCTCCAAGCCATGTGTATCTGATTCATCCCGTAACGGTTTCGACAACAGCTCCACAATCACATGACGATCCAAAAATACGTTGATGGGGGTCGGATGACTATGTTCGACAAACTGACGATGATCGGGAGCTGCAGATACTTCATACCATTGATTGGATCGTTCACGCTCTTGCTCGATATGCTCGGTAAGCTCAGTCAAATTATCAACGTGATAATATCGACCAATCATAGTAAACCATGCAACTGTTACTGAGGCCAAGGCATACTGTCGTGTTACCCCTTTGACAACGCCTTGTTGGACAATGTCTTGGAGTTTGAAAATGAGAGGGACTGTCTTAACCGTCCCATCCACTCCGAAACGTCGCGTCAATGCACACAGAATTATGTACAGTGCATGTGCATCGCCTGCATCAAAGTCCGAACGCTGGACCCATTCGACAATGGCATGGCTGATGGTGTTGACGAATACAATATCGGTGTGGTTCACCAGAAGATGCTACACCTTTGGGGTTAGTTTTATGACAGACACGCAGCATTAAATACAATACCGTTGGACGATAACTATAAAGTGAAATATGAGTAAAGTAGCATTTGAAGGCTTTAATGGCTGTGCATACCATAGTGTCGGTTCTTCATGCAAAGGCGAGGTCACTTCAAGACATTGAACCAGAGATTGAGCGAATCCAGTGCGCGTCTCTATTATTGAAGCATAGAGTAAATTGTTTGCACAGTTTGTCGTACATTTGGTTCCCAAACCTGGGTCCTTATCCGTGAGTAAAGCTATGGCAGGTGTCCAGCTACCAGCCGAAATCTTATCATCCAATGGCATATCCGAAGACTGTCTTCTACTACTGCTGATTGACTTTTGAGAGGCAGGAGTCTGTGGTTTCTGTGCCTGTACGATTTGATCTAAGCATACAAGAACAACATGTCGGTACGTTCCGATCGGCAATCCATCCACTCGATCCAGCGTTGTACTTGCACGTAACTTGGCAACAAGGTAGTTTGTCATGTCATTGAGCTGATTCTGGTAGTATTGCTGGGAAGCCAATCCACCAAAACAATGTACTATGCCTTGATGAATAGCGTATTCATAGATCACTTGCTGGTTGGGACCGCCTGGCAACGTTTCCCGCAATGTAGTGGTGACCGGGATTGTTTTGATCAGCAGGGTAAAGAGCGAATTTAGCACTTCCAAAACTGACACGCCAAGAAGTGGCGTATTTACTGCGTTTAGGACTGTATCAAGTACCGAGACAAGCGACGCGTGCTTGCCGTTCAGGTAGGATGGGTCAGTCGGATTACTGCTTTCTAGCTGCTGAAGCACCTCAGATATCAAAAGGTAACGATACTGCGCCTGCACAGAATCGAGAACCAGCTCCATGATCGATACAATTCTATCTGGTGGCCACCACTGATCTGTGGTCTCTGCAAACCGGAAAACGAGGACGAGTGCCATCCGTACTGCTGCACCGTTCGATTTGGAGAACAGTATGCCAGTTGTCTGCGAGGCCAGTGCCTCGATGGCGGTATTCTCGACATTCTCGCCTCTGCTGATGATGGACTGTCGAATATCGATGGATCCTTTGTCCTTTTCGAGTCGCCTATTCGCAGTTCCTGAGGTAATTAGACTTTTCAACAGCGCCGGTAACACAATGTCCAGCTGAGATTTGAAATTGGGGCCGTGGAAGGCATTCGATGTCACAGCTGCTTGCATGGCGCGGTGGCCGATGTATTGCATTCTACAGATATCACCCTGCGGTCAGCACCGAGTACACCCCGTCGCTCGCCATTTAGGTTTACTTTAACGTTAGATCGGCGTCCGCGTTGGTATAGTTGCAAAAGTCAGCGAACTTGCGCAGGAGGGACTCAAAGTCGTTGGTCAGACTTGGATCGATGCCCAGGGTGGACCCGTCATGGTAATTGCAAAAGATCACGAACTAGTCGAGGAAGGTAATTATTTTAGTACGGACTTGCTCCTTCATAGTGGCCCCTTTAGCCCGCGCAATAGTCCTGGATAGCCCCTTTTCATATAATACATACCGTTTCGCAGGCCAAATCAACGAGCTCAATATCCCTTGTATCTAATATCTTATTGAGGATCTTGACCACCCATTTGGAGAACAGATTCAAGTCGCGGTGGCATGACTGGATGAGCGCCTTGACGATATCCAATGACACTTGATTATTCCTATATGCCACAAATTAGGCGCTGATTATGTTTGTATTCGCATGCGTCCTTACTGCTTCCGACCCTTGGCAATATCACGCTCGACCTTCTTTTCGAGGTAATTGCCCACTTTGGTCAGCTTGGCAGGCCGAGAACTGGCATAGAATGTGAGATAACTGAGCTCCGAAGAACGGGGTCCCTTTTCGCCTTCTTTTGTGGGATAGCAGTTCTTGATGAGTTGGGCGTGCTTGACGTAGCGAGTGCACAACGGAGTGACACACGACACCATGGTATGCTGGAAATCTGAATGGAGTTGCTCGACGCACTTGGGAGATTTTGTGTTATAGAATGCTCTAAAGTCGCATTTGCCAATCGAGTTGCAGTCGTCAAGTTTGAATAGGGATTCGCTTGGTCGAATGCAAAAGAATGAGTTTCAGTTGGAGAAAGAGAAAGAAAATAGCTCTGATGGGGAGGGGTTTGACCGATATAACAAAAAGTAGCAAACAATCAGAAGCGCAATGACATCCACTATAACTTTATATGAAATATAAAAAAAAGTACGCCAGCCTAGGGTGGAGCGCGTGCCATTCGAGTATGACGATGTGCTCGTGGATCACTTCTGTGTAACCTATGAAAGTATCCATCACCTTCTTCAAACAGGCCACTCTTTTGAAAATGGGTGAAGCCAGCTTACATAAATGCACTGCCTTTTCGTTCTTCCTACACTTACTAATATCTTGTTATAGGAGCATTTCATAATTCTGGCGCAGCACGTCCAAGATCGAGTCATCAGTGACGCTTGAAAATACCTTTGGAGCATAACACTACAGTTGTCGTAGCAAGTAATGCATATAGAGGCATATGCCGCTGGGCAGACGCCGGTGAATGGGGCTGCGCTGTTAAGGTTTATATTGTTTATGCAGCATCGTTGTCAGACAAAAGGAAAAAGGTGAATGGGAACATCATATGTGTGTAACCCCAGATTAAAAAGTTACGCCGGACCCTTTGCTTATAAAATAGGCACACGCTTGGAGACTCTATGTTACTCTCACAACTTTCCTATCAAAAATGTACCTTGTGGCCTACACTCTTCTTGGCCTGGTCCTTGCTCTCTGGATTCGCTCCGAATCGGGCATCAAGAAACCATTGCCATCGCTTCGTGCGAATCCCTCAGATCTCTATACTGCTGACTTTTATCCTAATGGCAAATACCTGGAATTGCCCATGGGCACTATGCGCTACTGGTTGCTGGGTAACCCTAATGGCAAGCGTGTTGTTATGATCCACGGTATCAGCACCGGCTCGCCTAGCTACGACAAGCTGGCTCGCTACATGGTAAAGGCTTGCTCGTTCTCCGATAATTCGATTATATCACTAACAATGGGCGTTTAGGCGGATGCTGGTCATCACGTTCTTGTCTTTGACCTTTGGGGTCGCGGATACTCGGATGCCCCCGCAGCTCCGTATGATGAAGGTCTTTACACTACCCAGCTGGCATTACTTCTCCAAAAGATTGGATGGCATTCCGATGTCGACGTCGTTGGTGTCTCTTTGGGAGGTAGCGTCAAGAAAAACTTGGCACTTTAATGGCATATTCTAAACTATAGAAACAATAATAGGTGCCATTGCCACGTCGTTCACTGCATTCTACCCCGAAATCGTCGACAAACTGGTTCTTATTTGCCCTGCTGGTCTCATGCAAGCCGATTCAGACGTCCCGTACTATGGAAAAATCATGAAATTACCTCTTATCAGCAAGATGATTCTTAGCCCTGTCCTCAAACCCGTTGCCATGTGGGGTATCACTCAATTTTACAATGCTGCTCGCCCCATTGGCAAAAAGAAAAACGAAGATTCCATGCGTATTGCAGCTGCCGCATTTTCCCAGTTTCATCTGCATTCTGGCTTCTTCCACGCCTTCATAAACACCGTACGTGACTATCCGTTGTTCGGTCTTCATGATCGCTACAAGACCGTGGGCCAACGAGACACCGATCGTAAGGTTTTGCTGATTTGGGGTACCGCGGATGTTGTAAGTGCTACCATCTTCACTACCAAAAAAGGTGAATTGGAATTGACGTTATTTGTGTCATGTTTTGTAGACCGTGCCGTTCCGTCACTCCAAACTTCTCTGCGACCTGATCCCACAGACAAAACTCAGTGTTTATGATGATGAAGCTCATGATGTGCTTATGTCGCGTCATCCCGAGGTTAATGCTGAAATCAAAGAGTTCTTATCTTGAGAAGCTGGCCGATATTCCATATTCTAATTATGTAATAAACTATTTGTAAAACTTCTTTCTGGACGAAAATGAACTTTCTATAATCCCAGCGATTAAGGTCGCACAGTAGCATTCATGCTTCCAGATTCGGGCAAAAAATACTTACAACACCTTTTGAGTTTGAATTTCTATTGTAAAAAAAGCGAAGGAGGTGAGTGTTCAGCCGTGGTCGCCGATCCGATAGAACGTGTACTTGCTGGTGAAAGAAAAATCAGCATCTGAAAATCCTATGATGTAAAGATTGAGTTTTCTGCCAAGGATTCCGCGCGTGATGTTGTAAAGTAGATAATGGCGGGAACCAATGCTTTTCATGGATTTTCAGTATCGTCTCCGAGTTTTTGCTTGCGTTGGCCACACATCGGCGACTGTTAGTTTCCTTATAATTTTGTAGCCGCTTATCGAAGATATATCTTAACAGTGTAAAAGCCAGTGGATGTTTATTGTGTACTGTAGGAATTTTCTTGAGGTACAAATTATTAGCGGAATCTTTATATATACCGCTGTATTGCGACTCACTTCGAGCATCGAAAATACCTAGCTGCACAGCCTTTGAAAACATTATTTAGCAATCGCCGTTTCTCATCTATACTATAATGCGCCCGTGTTTAACTCCGCAACAACGAAAGTTACCAAAAGCTGCTTTTACAGAGAGAGTGCCACCACTACAATTCCTGCGATGTTTTTGCAGGCAGTTTAATAGTCGAAAGTTGCTGTTGCGTTGCGTTGGCAACGGACTCCGTCTAGCCAAAAATGACCATCCTTATGACGTTGTAGTGGTCGATGAGCTTTGTAAGGTCCCAATGCTGAATCGAAAGCGTTCATATTGTATGTAGATGGTAATATGCAAATTGCTACTACAATGTCCCTTCACAGCTGCCCTTTAAAGACAAATGTACAGTATACGTATAAAATTATACGCGAGGACGTTTGCTTTAAGGTTCGGTATGACTTGCTATCCGTATCAGCAGCATAAAGATAGCCGTTTTCTTTTGAATCATAAAGTGTGCTTTAGGATTCAGCGGCTCGTGTACTTCGGCGTCAAATTTGCTTACTGATCTTTCTTTTACTGCCCACCAGCTACAATGGAAGCTTCAGTGCTGACCAGAAACCAAGAAAACGTAGCGTATGGCGATGCGTATTTTCGCTTGACACAAAAACCGTTTGATATCTCGGCAATTCAAGATTCCATTAACCAAACAATGGCGCGGTACCCAGCATAACAAAGCTATGCGATGGAAAATTACAAGCATACCATGAACTCGCTACGGACTATTCGTCATATCAGCATTATTATTGCATCCCGCGGCTGTGTACGTATGAATGCCCATGTCTTGCTATCTAACAAGAATGATACACTCACATCTTATGACTTCTAAATGAACCTCATGTTCCAACGGCACAAATTCTCATGCAGAATCCTCGGTGATCTTGTCTAGCAAAACAGAACCTTTTTTGCTTAACAGCCTAAATTCATCCACATACTAAGCTGTATATCCGAAGTTCGCCCATAGGGAGCCCATCGTTATTTTTGAAGCCTCAGCCAATTTCGTACATGAGAGCAGCGACAGGTTAAACAGATTGATCAGATAGACAGTGTTCTCAAGGTCGATAGCGGGAATGCCGTGAACTGTTACATATCCTCATGGTGGTAACTCCAAGAGAGCGGTAATGTAGAAAATGGCGCTGTTGAATTCACCGGAATGGAGGAACTTGATATCGAGACGGCAACAGTTCGCAGCTTCCTTTCCTATTTCGTCGATAAATACAACTTCTGTGGTTTTTTTTTCTGTTCAGATCGGATTTTGCAGTAGTGTCCCGCCAAAAGTTGTCCAGACCAGACTTTGACTTTTTCGTTTCCGTAAGCAACTCATATTCAATTTTGTATACAAGTACTATTGAGCTTATCGTATTTTTGAAGTATTACAGTGGCCGCTTCATATAATGATATTTTACATAACGATAATTCGATATAACGATACAATTTTCAATGCACCAAAACGGTAATCACTGCCAAATCCCATTTTATAGAACGATATTTTGATATAACGATAAAGTTTGGGCTGCACCATCATATGGTTATATAAAGCGACCACTGTAATACGTAAAAGTATGTTCTCCAGTATGGATGGCTTTCGACAGAAAACGCACAGAAACTGATAAAGAATTATACATATTTATGCAGGGAAGGCTACAGATATACTCTTTCGTTTGTGTCATCAGCGTCAGTATGCTTCAATAGTTCCATATTATCTTTAGAGGCCACAATTTGATCTCCACGGTACATCGTCCTATCCTTGATAGACATTTTCGGGATTATGTCGTTTGGATCTTGCACACAGCCATCACTATCAATATGCCCAATTGTTTGGTATAGCGTATAAAAATAAAGTGGATCTCTGCAGTATCTTGATACCGCGTATGCCACTATTGCCAGGAGCAGTACAGCGCAGTTGATGCCCACAAAAATCGGTGAGATGTCAGCACAGATATCTTGATATCCCTCTTTCCCATACAAGGTGTGACTTGACGAATCCAGGACAGCGTACATAAATAAGTCGTCAGTGGGTGGTTCGTTAAAACCATCAAGCATTGAATCATAAAAACCGGGGTCACGCATCGTAAAATTTTCTTTTGGTGTCATGCGTTCATCTTCATTCCGTGTTCCGTTGTAATTGGTCAAGAACTGTTGCTGACCACTGTGTCGAGCTCCGCTATTTATAGGAAGCGATAGATCAGTGATTACATACACCGAAAACAATAATCTGGCTTTGAGGATTGTTTTCATGTCGGCATATTCCTGGCGATAATAGCCTGTTCTCTGGTTGAGATCCACTGCGAAGTAATTGCTGGTCATGTAAGATGTGTACGCCACTGTGGTGTACAGTTCAGTTGTTGTATTGTAATAAAGGTAGTCATAGGTGCCAGTGATGTTGTAAAGTCGATCAGTATTATTGAATGTATTGCTCAAAAGAGGGACCGCGTCTTCTTGAAAAGGATAACCGTCATAGCAAATTCTATGTAACGCGACCTTAAAGACAAGCAAAACTGTTTGTTGTCCATTAGTGTATAAAATTTTGGATAGGTGCGTGACTGAAACGATATCGTTTTTCTTTGCTCTGTATAACATAGATATAACCGATGTTGTGTCGATGACTTCGGACATAGTACTGCCACTGGAATTACTGTATTCGATATCCATACGTGATGCGTTGAACAGCGTTTCAATTCCTGATTCCGAATTATCAGCTTCCGTGTGATACGTTATGATATCTGAAGGAAAACCGGGAGAGTTGACAATTAGATGATGGCCATCAGATGTATTTGTCGAGAAAAAAGCGGTCGTTCCTTGGCAAGCGCTGGGTAGGCAATAAGATGTCGATACGTTCACATAATCGGTAATAAACTTCTGCGTACCATAATCGTAAGGAATATTTTCTACTTGTACTGAAGGGGAAATTGCCAGGATATGTGTGTTGTACTTTCCGTCCGTGCAGAGATCCATTTCCTCACAGTAGTCTCTCATAGGATTATCAGTCGAGTAATCCATGGATGGTATTCGAGCTGCTTGTGTCGGAGTGCTATACATGTACTTGAAGTATTTGTTGTCGCCCTGCGTGAAAGATACTACGTGGAATGGCATATAGATAGTGGCAATTGTCGGGAGTAGATTTGTCACTGTTTCGATTGTGAGGAGGAGTAAGAGTATACCAGTCATTGGGAGCGTCCAGTAATTTCGGAAATTTTTGTAAGTGAACACGACTGTAAAGAGAATTGGGTAACCTCCCCTCTCAAGGATCTTTGCAAGGTCATATCGCTTTGTCCAGGAGCATATGCTCTCAATCATTTTGACGATCATGATGAGGAGCAATGTCTTAAATACTGTATAGATAACTGTGGCTGGAACTTGTGAAACAAACATCCCAGCGACAATGTCGATTCCAAATGATTAAGCTCTATCGTACGAAATCTATCGTTAGTGGTGATGCTTATAAAGTAAGCGAAAATAGTTAAAATTTACGTGATAATTAGAAAGAAGAGCTGAATGTAATACGTCGGAAGTTCCAAAAAAAACTCGCAAAAGGATGATACATATTTTGTGGCGCAAATAAAACGTTTCTTAAATGCGAAGCCCATTGGCACAACTCAACATTAATACCGAGACTCCACAAAAGGACCTAGTACTACGTTACACTTGTATCTATCCACCAGGGATATTCCCAAGCCGCAGACCTACTAAATGAAGATTGTGCTGCTTGTCAAAATCTTGTGTTGAGCCGCCAGTCCAGATTCTCGGGTGGTTGCTTGGATTATGAAGCCAGCGAATTAGGAAACCAAACCTCTCCATATAGATACTAGCCCAGATAATATGATGGCAGACGCGTGTGTCGTGCGAGTACCTAAAATGTTCTGAGAATAGTATCTCTGATCGTTACAGTAGTATAGCTACCTGATTTCGCTCACTTTAGAGTACCCGACTCTGTCACAATCTAACTAGCCTGAAATGTACTGTACTGTCCTTTTGGGTGTAAAATAAAATACTATTTGAGAATTAACTACTAGCAGTTAAATATTATGGTCAAAAACAAAGGACATTATTCATACAGCAAATGATAGGAGTAATTTCACTTGTTCTCTTAGTTAGGATAGTCGTCTGACGCCAACCCTAGCGGTTCTTTTTTGTCCTTCACAAGTAATACTTTACCACCAACAAAGATTTTTCGGTCCTTCATTGACATCTGCGGTATTTCGCTGCTGATATTGCCGATCCTTCCAGTGTCACCAACGTGCCCCAAAGTTTGGTACAGCGAGGCAAAGTAAAGTTCATCTCTTGTATACCTTGAGATAAAAAATACTATGCACATGAGAAGTATAATGACACACAGGACACCGAGGAAAACCAGTGAAATATCTGCAACGACTTCTTGATATCCCTTCGTTCCAAACATAGTATGATCAGATGAGCTTAAGACGGCATACATAAATAAATCATCAGTTGGTGGATCGTTGAATCCGTCAAACATTTGGTCGTAGAAGCCAGGTTGCCGCATAGTAAATGTGTCAGGTGAGATCAATCTGTATTCGCTTCTCGTGGAGTTGAAGTTTGTCATGTATGTCTGGTTATAATATCTTGGTTGACCTATCGGTGGCATTGCGTCGGTAATCACAAACACTCCAATATGGATTCGAGCCTTCAAAACTGAATGAGCGTTCTGATTCATTGTCTTTTGTACTAGATCGATTGATAGATAGGGGTCGGTCGTATAATGTGTGAAAGCTGAAACCGCCATCCAAGATGACGACATGTGAAACGTATAATTGTCACGAGGCTCCTGGAACGTAGCATTGTAAAGCGCCCCAGAGTTATTGAATACATTGCCTAAAAGATCGCGGATATCCTCTGCTGTCATGTTTGGCGATGAACTTGGTCCTTGAGAGTTCAAGTTGTGTATGGCTGCCTTTAGAACGAGAACTACTGTTTCTCGTCCATTTGTATACAGTATACTTGACAAGTGTGTCACAGAGATAATATCTGTTCTGCCTGCCCTATACAGCATTTGCAGTGTAGCCCAGGTATTGATCGCTTGCGAAGTATCGCCACCTGTTTCGTTTCGGTACTCTAATTCAAGTGACATTGCATCGGATAAGGTTACTGCCCCCGATTCTGACTCTTCAACTTCTACAAAGTAAATATTGCTTTCGGTCGATAGACCTGGGATAGATACATTATACGGTCCAGCTGAGTAGTCTGAGCGCCCCAATATCATGTCATAAATGTCGCAATCTGGATCTGTCACTAGGCAGTACGGTGTCGTAACATTCACAAAAGCTGTGTGGAATTTGTGGGTATGGTAGTTATATTGTACTGGACTGACTTTCATTGTCGGTGATATTCTTGGTATGTTGGCGGGATATTCCCCATTGGTACATAGGCCCATATTGTCGCAATATTCTTGCATCGGGTTGCCAGCTGTATAATTCATGGATGGTATTCGGTTGGATTGTACTGGGGTGTTGTAGATAGCAGGGAAGTACGTGTCATCGCCACTCGTAAAGGATATAAGTTGGAATGGCATGTATTTTGTGGCAACTGTTGGAAGTAAATTGGTGGCTGTTTCAACTGCAATGATGACAAACAATACAGCGGCCATGAGGATTGTCATAAAGTTGCGATAATTGCGCGTGAATACCGAGCCGAAAAGAACTGTATAGGAACCTTGCTCCATAACCTTGACAACATCGTATCGACCGACCCATGAACAAATACTCTCAATTGTTTTTGCAAACATGATGAGGAGTACTGTTTTCAATAATGTGTATACAAAAGTTGCCGGAACCTGAGAAAGATACATCGATACAGTAGCTATAATGAGGCTCAGCAAGTGTAAATATACGATGGGTAACGGTGTTCATCTTGCACAGGCTTAATAATCCATTTTTACCTGAGAAATGAAGGTATATGCCGCACCCACCGAATTCGAATAAAAAACACTTTTTAAAGGAAGCTCCTTGTAACCAGAGCCGAGGCGGTCACACATAAACTTTAACCGTCGGTAGTACTTTGTTCGACATTACATTGGGTTTTGCAGGGGCGCAAGAGCACAGTTTGTTTCTTCTACTTCCTAAGGTAACGATTGATCCAGCTCACGAGGTATACAGTGTTACCAAAGCGCCACTGCTCACAAAAATCAAGGTTGCTAATTTTCTTTAAAAGGTATCCTAGTCACATGGCCAAATGCTTCACAGGCTTGGTAGAAGTCTTAATACCATGCGCTGATAATATATATTTGCTGTTAAGTTAATGACTACAGTCATCTATACCGAGTTCTAGTATAAAGTTGCTATTGCTTTTCTTGGGATAAAGTAGAATACGTAGCGCCAAAAAAATAAAACTAAAGCTGCGTCATAAAAACATCTAATGAAGGCATTTTGCTAGATGATAATCTCCAGCAAAATGGATTGATGACTTGTAGAGTGGAATCACAGCAAATGGATTTACGTACAAAGGTGCCGATTTAACCACTTTCGACAAAGCCAATGTTGGTTTTCAACGTGGTGGAGTTATTGTTGCTTTTATACAAAAGTGTTGTAATGTATTTAGTGATATCACAAACTCTGTAAAGGACTTAAATTAGATGGTATGCACCATATACGTAGCCATGTAATATTTATAGTGCTATCTAAAATCTGATCAAAGTACATACTTTTTGTATGTTCGTAATAATTTACATATTATTAAAGAAGTGACAAATTGTATACATTCGGTTATTGCGTCTTGGGTATACATATTCATCTTTATTAAAAGCTGACAGCACTTAATCTCGCGTGCATTTTCTTGTCGCAGTCAATGGTAAGTACCATTATTGCTACGAGCGGAAAGATCCTAACGCGCTGATAATTGCAGAAATTGTGAAAGAGTATACGATCATCACTGTGGTGAACCACTACATGTATGCACGTAATGGAGATCGGTCAAATATCCATTCTAGCACATTCCATCAGATGGAAACTCTGGAAGTGTATTGATGAGTAAGACCCAAACGGTATTACCTTCCACCGGTTTCAAGGAAGCTGAATGATGTTCTACAGGACATGTACCTATCACAGAGTACATGGAGTCGATATCTGCCGTCGTCGGTAAAACGTAAGACAAAAACGCAACCCGATACGTCCTCGACCAAGTATCATTTATCCAGGAACGGATATTAGAATCTCCAGTAAAAGATATAAAAGAGAGAGAGTTCATCCATAATAAAGCAGATACAATTATTCAGATTCTCAACGAATTCTATTCTTGTTACATATTCTATCTCTTATAACTCTCTCACCACAATCACTAAAAATCAATTTTCATACTACTGTTGATGAAGGACTACTTCAGTTTATAAAGCTGTTGATACATCAGCAGAGATAGATACTGCGCATCATATATTGTTTATGCTTTCGGACTTTATCAATAACGTCGCTTGAACACAATGTTTAAATCCTTCGGACTAACAATGTTGATACCGCTGGTAACAATATCATTTTTGTGGATTGAATCTTCTGGCAGACACCATTCGTACTTACGCACTAGAAAGATATGACATGAAAATCACTGTATCGATGCCGTTATTATTTGGAGACTTACATAACATAGGTAAAAACACTCGCTGTTCTGCCAAGCTAAAATTCATTCCAACACATTGTCGTGGACCAGTGCCAAATGGTTGCCATGCAGCACTTCCCAGTTTCTCTGCCTCGCCTCCAGGTGCAAACCGCTCAGGTTTAAAAGCATCTGGATCCTTCCATATAGTCGAGTTGTGATGAAGTTCATAAATTTCAGTAAAGATGTGTGTTCCTTTGGGTATTAAAGTTCCCGCAAGTTCCGTGTCGTGCGATGCGACACGCGCAAGACTCTGACCCAAGGGAGGATTGAATCTCAGTGTCTATAAAATAACGTATGCATTAGCAAGCAGCATACAATAAGAGAAATTCACATTTCATGTACCTCTTTGATAACCATATTGATATAGAGCATTTCACGCGACTGTTCAAGAGTAGGTACAACATCTTCTGGTTCGTCACCCAAAGTGTTAATGACATGTTCTCGTGCTCGTTTTTGAATATCCTATGTGCAAAAAGTAAGCGAAAATTCGATGAGATTATTTTCCGATTACATGGTTCACGGCCAAATGGTATACTGCATATGCAAGAGCACTGGATGTAGTGTCGTGTCCCGCAATAAAAAATACAATAAGATTGGCCTACGCAGTGAGTTATTATGGCTACCTATTCTCTCATGAAAAGCCAGATGTTCACATACCCGCAGCTCTCGATCTGAAAGTGTCCCTTTACCCTCCTGTCCAGCCTCAATCATCAAGGTCAGTAGATCTTTATCATTGTCGTTGGTATCATCATGCACACGGCGCCCTTGGTTCAAAATCCTGCGCTTATTTGCAACAACCTCATCGAGCATTTGTATGAACCTGATAGTCTCTTGGTGAACCTTTTGTCGTTTGGGAAAAAGTGATAAAAAAGGTGGGCTGTCCAGAAAGCTGAATATCAAGAAGAGCGGATCCAGCATATTTTGAGCGAGAACGGAATATCGACTGACCCACTCGTTACTACGGTCATTAATAGCATTAAAATCAAAACCTGACAAAGTGTAGCTGTTAGAATGTACTCTTGTGTATTTATAACCTTGTAACCATACCAAAGCCACCCAAGCCAAGTGTATCCAGTGTCCAACGTTCGGCCAAGTCGTGGAAATCCATTGAAACTGACCCATCATCAATGTTGGTATCAATCACATTGAAAAGTTTGGATGTCAAACGACCAAAGAGGTCTATTGGCATTGATCGATGAAAAGCAGGGTTTGCCACCTATAAGTTGACACATGTTAAAATTAGGTTTTCAAAGGTGTAGAGCAAATGCCTACCATACGTTGTGCCTTCCAATGAGGGCCATTAAATGCTAACATACTGTTGTTACCATCCAGATAACCCAACAACGTGTCTTTAAACTCTTTTAAGGACGCCTTTTGGAATGTCTCTACATATAATGTAAACTCATTAGAAGTCATGTACGTCCACTCCTGTGTAGCAAACATTACCTGTTTTTAGAAGCATCTTTTTCGCTATCTCTGGTCGTGACACATGAACCGACCACCCAAAAATTCCAAATCTCTGCAAGGTTCTCGTGTTATCAGCAAGCAACAGCAAGTTGTTGGTACGAAGTCACCTACTACATACACTCCATCTGGTGATTGAAGCGCCACTGGCAGTGTTAATTTTTGCGAAATATCCTTGCTGGACTTATTTTGCAGCAGCGCCTTGATATTTTGAAACGGACTCGCCCGAGGTAGTTGCCTAAGGGATCGGGGTGGTTTCGCGATCTTGTCGTACAGCATGTAAAGGCCAAGCAGTGCTACCGCAGCTGAGATAGTGATCTTATCACGTCGATCGAGACGCTTTGACGTTAGTGGTAAAATATATCTTTCGACCAAGTTGTTGAGTAATCCTTTCAGTGTAAGTACGTAGTCCTTGCGAAGGTCCATTGTCAAACTAAGAGAAAACCATTACCGAATCTTGTTTTGTAAACTTATACAAGTTATGCAACGGACATTGAACACTAAGTCCATTTTTGGAGGCGCCGATTGCTTCTTATTGGCTTAGACGAATGCACTAAGGAGAAAAGGGTCCATGTGCTCGTCAACACACCCGGATCAATCGCCGATGTAAAAGCACTTCCCAAGGCTTACAGTGATGTGTATCGATAGGCGCAATGCGAAATTTCCTCAAAAGTTGTTGCGTGTTAGAGTGAGGTTCTCAACATTAGCCATTTGGAAGGCACTTTTTAATAATTAGCTTGTTTACGACTGGCTTTAATTATACATTGATTACATCCCTTTACTAGATAACATGCAGTATACATGGACGTGCATCGTTTTTGTAACTTTATCATAGTGTATATTTCCTAGAAACGCAATGAGAGCGCAAAACAGGGATACATTGTAATGGCGACACTCTTAGTAATTATAAGTTGACAATGACCACAGCGACCGTGAGCGGTAGAAAGTAACATCTATAGAATATGTTTTCACGCAAAGCGATTCATCAAGAAATACGTTAACGTTCCGAAATGTTCAGTTCTTTTTGTAGTGTGACAGTAATGGATAAGGTAAATAGTCAAAAAGGTTTCTCTTCCAGACACGCTTAAGCTTTATATGATCAATTCACTGTATCTTTCTAGTATTCAACAAGCTCCCCAAAAGGATTTTGAAACTCTGTGTACGGCTGTTAACATTTATAAGCACAGATTGTAATATGCAACGATATGCTTGACAACATCATCGCTAAATCAAACACACATTGACAGGTCCTGGTCGAATGACCCATGGCAGCACGTTTGTGTTGAAGCTCAGCTTTTTGAAAGGGCTTTCGACGAGTAGACTGGTGCCAAGCTACAGGACTGTAGAGGAAATTGATCTCAAATCACTTGCTGGGTATGATATGGAATAACCAGATGAGACTCCTTAAGCATAAGCAAGAAACCTATAGTTATTCAAGACAGGATCAAGTTATAGAAGCTACTACGGAGACGAGCATAACCGAAGATTTCAATAATACACCGACAATATCCTGTACAGTTCACACAAAGGCAAATATATTTACTACTAACCAAAGAGTCTTAGATTGGAGCTTTTGCCAGCCACTCAGTCAGCTTTCTATGAGCAAAAGTAAATAGGCGGCTAAAAATGCGAGAGAAGTCCAAGAATATATGAAGTTAACTATGTAGCACATACAACCGAAATGAGAGTGAACAGCAGAGCTTGAAAGCAGTTCGTCTACGAAAGCAGTAGCTCATTACACCCTTAATCATAACATATAACCAATCGATGCACCGCACTACGGTAGAAATAATGGACATGCAACCAAACGACGAAGGTGAAATACTGCATCGATTAATATAATAGTTGATATCTAGGAGCACCAAAATTATCATCAGAGCTTCTCCTACACCGAGCCATTAATGCCAGACAGATATTATTTCCATACGGATGGCCTCATCAGGAGCCACGAAACACATTTGAAATGTCTATTAACAATGAGATATAAAGTCGCATGTTAGTGTCGCATGGTAATAAGAGAGTGAATAACATAGCCGAGGATTGCTTTTGTTATAGTGATTACCGCACGTTAAAGTAAACTTTTTCTTACTTATACAGTGGTCGCTTTATATAATGATATTTTATATAACGATAATTCGCTATAACGATACAATTCTCGATGCACCAATAAGGTAATCACTGCCAAATCCCATTTTATATAACGATATTTTGATATAACGATAAAGTTTGGGTTGCACCATCGTATCGTTATATAAAGCGGCCACTGTAACTAAGTCATCGACTATCTTGTACATTTATATGTAAATTAAAAAAATCGATCATTTTACCAAAATGAATCTTGTTCAAGTCCTATTTTAATAGTCAAATATGATATAAACGACGAGGAACATTATATATTGTGTGCATAATACATATGAGGAGGGTACTGCTGACAAAAGGTAAAAGGAAAAGTATGTGTTGGGGTTTTCTTTGACAGTATCAAACTGAGGCGCAACACTGAATAACAAAGCACAGTCAGATCGTCGTCGAACGCGCCTATGTATGCTTTTGCTTTATTACCTCAAAAACGGAGAACCCAGTTTAAAGTGACTCAGTGCTATACGTTCTCCAATCGAGCTCCCTCGAGCCATGAGGGCGAGCTTTTTCAGCTAGTTTTCGTACTTCAGCGACTTCAGCTTCTGACAACTTGACTTCACCGGCCTTAACATTCTCCTCAAGATACTTCATACGCTTTGTTCCTGGAATAACAAGGAAGTCTTGACCTTGATGTAATATCCACGCAAGGACAAATTGGGATGGTGTGACGCCTTTCTTGGAAGCAAGCTCTTTAATTCCTTGTACAAGTTCCAGGTTCTTTGGGAAATTTTCAGGCGAAAAGCGAGGCATGATCCGGCGACCATCGCCCGGAGCCAAGTCGTCCAAAGAAGTAATTCTACCAGTCAGGAACCCACGTCCGAGAGGAGAGCTGTCAAATATATACTGTGTAAGAAACACTGCGTAATACGTATGTAGAATGATTCTTACTAAGCGACAATGGATACTCCAAGCTCACGAGCGGTATCAAGTAAACCATCTGTCTCCAGATCTAAATCCCAAGGCGAGTATTCCATCTGCTCATAATATGTTAAGCACAATTCGCATATCGATACCAAGTTGTCAACTACCTCAATAGCACTTATAGGATGCACTTTGTGCGCTCGTCGAAGACTTTCAGGAGTACACTCAGAAATACCTAGATATCTGACTTTCCCTTCCTTGACAAGTTCAGCCATTGCACCGATGGTTTCTTCAATCGGCCTAATCAAAACGTTAATTATTGATACAAGGTGTCAGCGCAAAAAACATACGTGTCTGGGTCAAGTCGATGTAGGTAGTATAAATCAATCGTATCAATGCCGAGACGCTCAAGGCTCGCTTCGCATGCAGATCGAACATAATCGGGCTTGCCTGAGACACCAAGAGGTGCTCCAGTCACTGGATCGCGGATACCTCCAAACTTGGTACAGAGAAAGATCTTGCTGCGATGCTTCTTCAAGACTTGACTCAATAGCTTCTCATTACTACCAATGCCGTACACATCTGCAGTATCCCAGAAGGTACAACCGAGTTCAATGGCTCGCTCTAAGACTTTGATACTTTCGCTATCATTGCCAGGGCCATAGAATTCGCTCATACTACGGCAGATATAAGTCTGTAAAATGTCCTCTAATGCTTAATTGTAAAAGAACATACCCCATACATCCGAGACCAAGTGGATTGATCTTTGGGCCGTCCTTCCCAAGCTGATGAAGTTCTGTCATGGTCATTGATGTGATTTCAAATGAATATGTTGTAGGTATGTTATGAGTCGGGCCATGTCGCATTATATATACGCTTTCAGAAGACAATCTCCAACCTCCGTAAACTCCTGTTTATGGCAAGTACGCATACTTTGCCGTATCAAGGTAAGAGCGTCGCGTCGGCGGCCCCTGCAGGATCCCTTCTATGGAAAGTATTCGTACGTAATCTACCGTATTAAGAGCATGTATACAGTATGACCAATTAAAGACAGACACTTAACCGAGACGTTTATGCGAGGCCACGTTTCACAACGCAGGTTGCTTTTTTCGAATGCCATAATAGAGAAGAACCCAGCAATTACTTACGCAGCTACTGTATTATTTTGGTAGCGCAAACATGTATCGGTAATTTTACGTGTTGTTATCGCTAAATAAACTGGATTACAATGTTAATAATAGCCCGACTGCCCTTGATGCGTTGCGTTTGATGTTTTCCTTCATAGTGTCTGGGATTTCGCCTGAGCCAATAGAATCCGATCGGCGCCTCTCCCGCAACTTGGTACGCCCTCCGCTAACTTTATTTTGAAAGTAAAATTGGATGTCATTATGCAGATCAATCAGCGTATCTTTCCTCCGGCACTTGACTTTGGATTCGGCGCAATTTCACCGAAACATTACTTTTAGGAATGATCCGCTAAAATGTTCTTCCTAATATATGACAAGAATATTTTGTTGTGAAGATACGTATATAATATAATATTTGTTTAATCCGCTACGTACAACTGAGATTCTTCATCAATCCATGATCATGAGTTGATTTCTTGACTTTTTGTAACTACATAAGTATACCTTGTGGCCAATAATGCGCAACATTGCTTTGTTTAAGTGTCTTGGCAAGTTTAGTAAAGTCACATTTCGTTCGAAATGCTATTACAGCTTACCCACACGCAACTTCCCACTGTATCTGACTGGTAATTGGTGGAGCATGGTATGAATTATGATGTTCTCGTACCAGTAGGAAAATTTTCTGGAGAAGGTTGTAAAAAATAAGTGTACATAATGACCGGATGACTTTGTTAACACTATCCCATAGCTGGAACGAGCACAACAGAAATATAGTATTCACACACCATAAGCACAGATTAAAATATTATGTATATATCACTGCACCGCAGAAAGTTTCATTTGCCTTCTCTAAAAACCTATAATTATACCGTCAACAAACTGCGGATCCATGCTCGATAAACGTTTAATATCGTTGCCTTTTTTATCACGATAGATTGTCTTGTGATGAGTGGGATCAGGCATGAAGCACAAGAGATCAATCGTACAATCAATGAAGTTTGATCTGACCAAGTGGAGTTGAAGATAGCCATTGGCAAAATTAATAAAAGATGTTCTTCGTCTATGGAAGATATTGCTGTCCAAGGAAGTCCCACAAACCACACTTCTGTCATGGAGTCACATTATGTGATTCCCAAATCTGAATCAGCTAAAAGGAACAGAGTTAAGTCGTATTCAGTTAGAAGCCCACACATCAAAGCGAAGGGGGATCCAACTAACAGTATGCCGCCGAAACAATTTGATGGCACCGATTATGAGAAAGTATGGACTACGGAGTGTGCGCGCAATATACGAGCAAATGAAAAGTGTCGCCTGTACTGATGGATCCTAATTGAGCGTACCATGGGAATGCATTTGTAACACAGTTCAACTTTTTGAACAAACCATTGAAGAATAAACAAGTATCAGACTCCGGAATTATGAAAATAAATGGGCTACCAGTTATTTTCTGGATACAGCATGGGACAACCCCCTTCGATATCTTAAAAACAAATAAGTGTATGGATATAATACAGATGGAGTGGAATGTACTAACGTATCAAAGAGCCGTTGCAACAGCAAATACTCCAGAGAATTCCAGTGATGCACTGTGCAGTGTATCTGGATATTTCGTTTACGGTTTATGTACTGATAAAATTGGAAGTACTTTACGCACAGGATGAACGGCTTTGTTATCCTTACATAGGCTTTGATTATTCTAGTGAACGTTGTCGTATTCGTGAACATATTTACAAACATATCCGTGTAAAGCATAGTTGCAGCTTCTCATTTAACGGTATCCACCGTTGCTATACAGTTCATTCACTCTCGGGCGAGAAATAGACTTCATTCGTGAGTGCTTTGCGGAACACGTTGTCGAAATAAGCGCTGCCTTGTGTTGGTACATAATATAAAATTATGGGATAATAAGAATCACGACGAGAGAATCGATCCCAGGAGAAACCATCTTGCTGATTGGCAAGGTACACCATGTACTATATGTATGATACTTTCTCTTCACTTATTAATACTTCTCAAAGGCTGTGCATAGTGTTGGTACAGAGGTTAAAAGTATGCTTTCAACAAGATGGGTTATATAAAGACATCTGACGACCCCCCCCCACACGCTTCACTTCTTTCAATGTGAAATGTTTACTTTGCAGGGACTCAAAGGGTCGTTATCTTTAAAACAACCATG
This sequence comes from Fennellomyces sp. T-0311, assembly GCA_025266875.1. Taxonomy (NCBI): domain Eukaryota; kingdom Fungi; phylum Mucoromycota; class Mucoromycetes; order Mucorales; family Lichtheimiaceae; genus Fennellomyces; species Fennellomyces sp. T-0311. Next base: position 478,165 of record JALLLT010000012.1, read on the forward strand.
AATTAAGCTATATATTTCGATCTAGCTATGCTCCTATAGACTGCTATATCAGCGATTGTTGATCGAACTTACAGAGTAGCAAACTGCCAAAACACTCTTGCTGATGGAGATCCAATTACCTGTAGTGTTGTGCGCAAGTGGCTATGAATTGGGTACTGTTGCATCGCTGCGACCCAATTTAAAAGATACTTTAAACCTAACCATTTGGTCGAGCGGTAGTTTATCATATTGCAAGTTGTACCAAATCATCCTATGCGGGGTGTTCCTGACTGTCAACCTGATATATCATAGGCATCCGTTTTCCGGGCTACTTCTTTACCGAACCAAGAAAGCAAAGAGCATAAGAGCATTGCGATCGTCCCCAAAGCGCATATAGGCCCCTGTTAACAACCTTGCGTATCGATTGGAGTTGAAGAAAGTGGTTCCAACGAATGGCACTGAATTCCAAAGTGCTATAGGCTCACGTCTGCCCACGTTTATATTTTGAAACGGTGCCTGAATTTAAGCGCACTCTTTGACCATTACAAGCTCTTTATAGAATGGCAAGCGAAGGCCCCATTAATGTATTGTTTGTATGCCTGGGTACTCTCCAATCCTGACCGAATCATTTCGCAATCTAACGTGCAATGGGATCACTTTACTGTAGGCAATATCTGTCGATCGCCCATGGCGGAGGCTGTATTTGCTCACACTGTGAAGCAAAAGAGCTTGCACGATCGCTTTGGGACGATTGATTCAGCCGGAACAGCAAGCTATCACGCAAGTAGAAAAAAATGTTACGGCTTTTAATTGGTGTGCTGATATCGTAAAGATAGGTGGGCGAAACACCGGATTCACGCAGTGCCCGAACATGCAAGAACCACGGTGTTCCCGTCAACCATCGCGCACGCAGAGTCACCAAGGAGGATTTCCACACGTTTGATTATGTCCTGTGCATGGATACGTCCAACTTGGCCGATCTTCAGGTAAAAGCAAAGTTTTTGGGCAGGCGAGGTCCCGAGTTTGAACGAACGATCCAAATAGGAAATGCAACCCAAAGGAAGCAAGGCCACGGTGAAGCTTTTTGGCGAATACGATCCACAGGGAGAAACAATTATTCGGGACCCTTATTACGGTGGGAACGATGGTTTCGAACGCAACTTTAAGCAAGTGACGCGTGCCAGTGAAGGGCTGCTGCGGTCGATTGGACTGTTGTAAATCATCCATCCATAGCTCTATTTGTACTATGATCTTTTACCATCCTACGTAAAGCAAATAAAGTGAGCGGTTTATGACTGGAAATCCAGTGATAAGCTGGCACTGGTGTCAGAAGGGGAGGAACGCTTATGGCATTGTGTCATGTCATTGCACGTGAACTTGATTATGCATAACACACGGAGAAAAGCCCGAGAAATGTTGTTGTTTCTCTTCCTCCCCACGCACTTCTTTTCTTAAACGCGCGTGATGGATGGCCACGTCAGTAAGAAATTTGTTATACTTGGTGGAGGTGCGGCTGGCATCCTGCTCGCCATGAAACTAGCTTCGGACAGGCAGAGACTGGGGATCAATATTACCCTCATCGACTGCAAGGTAAGATTACTCTCTTCCCATAAGCGAGGAAAGACTCACATGGGTTACCCAGTCGTTTTTCGAATACACGCCCAGTCTCATTTCAGTTCTGTACGAAGCTACCGATGATCAGTTTGAAAAGCACTTTTGCAACGTCACTGCAGACTATCAAGAGCTCTTGGTTCGCATCGGTGTGAAGTTTGTCCTTGGGATCGTGCGTGACATGGATCATGAAAACGGTAAGCATCTTGAAACAAAACGGGCGTGAAAGATTCTCAAACGCTTTACAGTGATACTGGGCAACGATCAAAAGGTTGCATACGATCTCGCAGTCATATGCACCGGCTCGTTCTACAATGATCCATGGAAAGTACCGTGTCAGCAGGACCAAACGACGATGCAGTGGCACGAGCGTCTGGAGTTCCTGCGAACACAGCGCGACAAGTACAAATCCTCAGAAAATATATTGTGCATCGGGGGCGGGCCCGTTGGTGTGGAAGTCGCCACTGAAATCGCGTATCGATCACCATTGAAGCACGTTGCTCTTGTCAATGCATCCGACACTGTTCTTTCAGGTACACCACCACCTCTGAGCGATGGAGCTGAACGCGTCCTGCATAACCTCAACTCCATCCGTCTGATATCCGGTGAAAAGGCCAATAAAGTGGACGACACGACGTACAAAACCGACAAGACGCAGACAGAAATCAAAGCCGATCTCGTGTATATGTGTACCGGCTTACGACCCAATACCCAGTTCCTGCAAGAGTCGCATCCAGATTGGCTCGACGATAAGAAACATATACGAGTCGACGCGCGTTTCAGGGTGGCTGACAATGACAATATCTTTGCTATTGGCGACGTGAATGACGTCAACGAGCCCAAACTATGGTTCACCGCGCATATGCAAACCATTCATCTGTATCACAATCTCAAACGCTTGCTGCAGGGCAGAACTGATCTGGTCCCATATCAAGGGTCGCAGCTGTCAATGGTCATATCGCTTGGGCCACATTACGCGATTGGATCGTTCGCTGGCGTGGTGCTTAATGGATGGCCGTTGGGAAAGAATCATGGCAGTCGATTGGCGGCACTTGCCAAGCACACCGTCGAGCGAATTACGATGAACGATTACCACAGCAAAAAGCTGACCAACGATATACTTTACCACACGCACGAAAAGGGGCATTTGTTCCAGAAAGTGGCTGGAAAATGCTTGGGCTGCCAAAGATCAACCAGTGATTAAAACCTTCTTTTCGGATGCTATCATGTATGTACATAGTATTTTGGTATGCTTTATATTAAACGAAACTATGGCAACAGTGTAAGCACATTGACCCTTTCTCTCCGTGTTACCTCAAGCTTACCGGAAGTTATCGCTCTGAATAAAGTAGTTTGTGGTCTGACCCTCGACCGGCATCAGCATAAATGTTTGCGAAAACGATTTCTTTCCGGGGCTGTCTCCGTATTTGACATCACCGTGCACGTTTATCAGGATTCCGCATGCTCCTTGGGGGGTCAAGCTAGCTATAGCATCCATCCTGTTTGGTATTCTGCTTCCTGATCTCAAAAAAAAATAAAGTTACCTGCGATCGGTTGACAATCGTAACTAGCGATTTCATGCTGCGACACTGGTAATCGACTTAAAAACTCGGAAAACTGTGCTAATCCTGCAATGGCATTGCCTGAAAGTTTCAAGTTTGAGTATCGTTTATGCGGTGGGCGCTTCTATGCTTTTACCATTCCATACAATGGCGGAATCTTCGCGGTAAAGATTCCCAAGTGCCTGTTTGAAGAACGATACGGTTAAGATTGCAATCATAAATAAGCTTCAGATCAAAGCAATTACGTACGTTACGTTGATTGTCGTATTGTTGGTAAAATAATTGGACGAATGCCTTGCTACTTTGCTCTGCAATGTTCAGCACGTCCATGGTTGAAAGAAAGAGGTGTTGTCCCAGTCCGCCAACTCAGAAGAAAAATCTTTAATATTGCATAACATGACAGCGGAATATAGGCGAACCGCTGTGATAATATAATGAACGGTAATCTTGAAGGTATGACTGAAGCGAAAGCGTCAGTATCGTTCTTCGGGTACTACGGTAAATACGTCCCACTGATGTATGTTTGCGATCATATGTGGTCTGGTTATGGACGGAAAAGTAATCTGACGGGTCCTTTGTTCTGTTGCCAGTGTATTTGGCATACATTTCATTAACCTTAGGAATGCCTACACTCATTTAAGTACCGAGAAAAGGTTTACAGGGTCCTGATTTTAAGCAGTTTATGCTGTTGTCGCATAGTAACCACAATATCCAAGCAACATCACTTCAAACACCTGTGCGTCTATCACGACAGCACGCTACCTCAATTCTTCCAAACAACAAGCTAACCCAATAGAGATATATAATTGATCTCCAACTACCCAGGTTTGATTGTCTCAACCATGCAAACTATATCGGACAAGCAATACAACTGCCGCAGAAATTCAAAGGCGAAAGCGGTGGTTTCACCTTTACCCAAACCTCGCTATGTCCGTTTTGCAGCAGTTCTGCTCCCAAGTTATTCTCGCGTATAACCGGCAAAATGGTCAACTCTTTTCAGATCTATTTACGCTCGAAGACAGTAATTCCGGCGTCATGATGATTCGACGGGAATTATCCAATGTAAAAAAAAAAAAAAAGCTATTAAACGCGTACTCGTCGAACAAATTGTGGTCTAAACTGCTAGAACAGATGTCAGAAGCACAGTGCGAACAAATAATCAATTCAGCAATTGAAAACACGTCCCATTCGTTGGCAGAATTTGTTAATTCGTACATCAGATTACTCAACAACTCGATCAACTTTCCATTGACACACGTATACGATTACTTTGAGTCGTTCTACAGGCAAGAAAGCGATCCACTCTTGGGGTACAGTTTGACTTACCGAGCACGTGTAGTGCCGTTATACCTGTCTTCAGCAGTTCTGACTCGAATTATTTGCTGCCATTCATCAAAACCCTCTCCACAACGATTGTCGACTTTGCTTTTCATGTGAGACTAGCGAACGCACGTTTCTGCTGGACGCATGCTGACACATATGCAGGTGGATAAGACGGAAAACCTTCAGCAAAAACAGATGAAGGCCAATGGCGCTGCTCGTTTATTATCAAAGGTGTTCAATATCATGTTGGCGGATCGGTAAGTTGTGTATGACTGTCAGAACTCGTCTCTTACAAACCGCAGATCGCCCTTAAACGAATCGAAACGCTACGGTATCATCCATATCACCAACCTAGCGTTCAAAATCTATACCAAGGTGTGTTGCTTGGGCCTGGATGAATGCGCTGTCTAAACACATTTTCTTAGCTCGATATCACCAACTTGTGCAATACATTAATTAACAACTTGAAGAATGGCGGCGTCGAGTTGACCGAATTTCCCATTTCCCAACAAGTTGCGCATCGATATTATCTTGGGCGTTTCAGTTATTACAAACAGCAGCTGATAAATGCAGAGGAACATTTTCAGTTCTCGTTTAATCATTGCCCAAAGTCAAGCTGGCACAATAAGCGGTTAGTCCAGGCGGATTCCTCTTTCTTATCTCAATCTTGAACTGTCGGTGATATAGTCTCATTCTGAAGTTTCTGGTGCCCACTCGTATTATTATGGGAAGGCTACCGAGTTCGGCTTTGTTGAAAGAGTATAATTTGACCCAGCCGTACGCTGAGCTCAAGGAAACCATCAAACGCGGCGACATTAGACGGTTCAATCATGTGATGGAACAATATCAGGCATTCTTTTCACATTCTTGGACCTATGAGCTACTCAGAGCACGATGCCCAGTGCTATTATGGCGAAGCTGTTTGCGACGCGTGTAAGGCAAAGCGATGGATGAATGTGACAGGCTAATCCTGACATTGAATTGATAGATTCCTTCTCACGCGACAAAGCGACGAAGATCGGGTCATGTCCTATCAAAGCTGCTACGACGGACTCTTGGCTGCTGGTGAAGAACGGGATCTCGACTTTTACGATACAGAAAATATACTTGTATCTCTGGTTAGCCAGGTAAGGAAGGACGCAGTACTGCGGCTATGTATTTATCTGAACTGATTCTAGGGATATATTCGAGGGTACCTGCACCACCAACTGCAACAAATTGTTCTCAGCAAAATGAACCCGTTCCCGCCAGTAAACCAAATTCGTCCGTACATTGAATACTACAACGATGAACTGGTAGACGAGCACATGAAGACCAACCAGCCGCCAACACCGCGAGACGTGCTTACGCTTATTGAAGAGCCTGAAGTCGGAGCCGAGGGGCAACAAGATGAAGGATATGGCGGGTTTGACCAACAGTTTGAAGGCTATGATGAATACGGTGCATATGATGGCCAAGATTATGACGGCCAGATGGAAGGCATGATGGGTGATGGAATGGGAGTAGGCTTTTATGCTCAAAGTATGGCTGCAGCTGGTGGAAATCAATTTTATCAATAAGTGTATAAAAGAACATTGCATTTTTTTATTCCAAATGATCGTATCGCTATTTACTTTGATAGTAGATGTATGTCAGATATTGGATATGGCTGGACGTTAACCGTCTTTTGTTTAGTACATGTAGCCAACTTGTATACTATACTTTTCGATGCTGAGAATTTTGCTCATACGTGTTTAAAGATGATTTGGTAAGTATTTTTATATCGTACATTCACGTTTCCTATGCTTTTCAATTTTGACTTTCCATTTTCTATGTTCTTCAAATTCGCTGTATTCAGGCTCTGTTTTTTGGTGAATTTCTTTCAAACTTGGCTTTTTTTTTGCAATACCTCGGTGCTAAATTATGCTACTAGCGCAAACCGAAGTGTTCCGATTGCTCCTTGCCTATACTAGTATCACAAAATACAAAACAAGCCATTATCTCATAAAAATAATTCATGTGTCTCGGAAAAAGGTGTAAATCACTCCTCTTAAAATGAACTTTTTCTGCGTCGCATCATTGGATTCGCCGTTAAATTATACTACAAAAAGTGCCATACGCTAACGAAATCCAATCGCTGAATTAATTTCTATTCAACGAAAAATGTTAACGCGATTTTTCAAGGCATTAGCCTTTGGTTTTTCGACTTCTTCGATTCTCCATACTTTCGAATCTTATACATTACATGTATTTTTCTTGCTCTGGCCTTTCATTTCATATGCTTTTCATCTCTGAATTCTTCCATTTCAAATGCTTTTGGCCTATTGTCATACTTTGTCATATTGGTTGTAAATAATAGAGCAAATCTTTATCAAACATATGGATAGTGAGCGAAAAGAGACAAGTGACGTTCTTATATATAATTGCAGCTATAAAGTCTTCAGTTTTATCATGCTGCAGTAGATCCACTGGAACAATACCGAAATTCGATAGCAATATTGAAGCGTTATGATTATACTTGGCAAGAATTTGTTTATTGGGGGGAAAGAAAAAAAAGTTATTCATAATACTGCAGTAAAGAAAGGCACATCCGTTTTTTGTAGTTTATCATGCTACCAGAGCATGGGTTGGTAATTAGCGTTCGAACGCGTTTTAGTTCTTGGCCTTCATGTTGGCGGCATGAGTGGCGACTAGAACATCAATGTTGTCATCCGAGGGGCAGATAGCAAAGTCATCAAGGTTAGGGTTGCAAGGCACGGAGATCTGCCAGAATGCGTCAGCGGCAAGGTTTGTGCTCTCAATGGCGTTGTGCCAAGCGGGGTAGAGGGTGGTGCGGAGGCCGGTTTCGGCCAAACCATACTCTTCAATGATGACGGGCTTGCCAGCGGACTCTTGGACAGCAGCGTGGTCCTAAATTAGGCAATGTCAGTACTTGGCAGTATGTACTTAGGTTATTCGAAAAGGCTTACGTTGATCCACTTGATGGGCCAGTCAGTGTTGTCCTTTGACCAGTGCTCGGGATACATATGGAAAGTACCAAAGTCAATGGAGCTCAAGGCAATGGTCGCCTCAAAGTCCATACCAGTACCACCATTGTACTCGTACCTGGAAAGACAAAGTGTTAAATAATCGATCTAAACAGTGTACTTTCTTTAAAAAACTTACTCGCTCTCGCCAGCGCGGTTCATGAAACCTTCATCACCAATACCAACCAAATGATTGCTATCAATAGACTTGATATGGCTGGAAATCTCATCAACCCAAGCAGTGGTGACAGAGGGGCTGCAGCTGTCCGAAGCAGGGAAGCTACCGCTACCAACACATCTAGGTTCATTGGCAAGTTCCCAACCGAAAATGGTGGGGTCATCCTTTTATAAAAGAAAAATAATTAATTTGGATTGAAATTGGACACTAATTAGTTTCTTTCTTACCTTGTACTTGACACCAGTAAGAGTGTTTTCACGCTCTAAAACGTGAGAAATGTAGTCCTTGAACGATTCAATGATCTCGGGCTTGGTGTAGAAATCGTCGTGGTACGAGGAACCGAAGCACTGGTTGTAGTAATCCATACCACCGAAGTCTTGCCAGTTGTTAGTCAGCGCAAAGATCAACTTGACGTTGTTGACAGCAGCTTGCTGAATGATGTAGTCAATTCGTCCCAAACCGGTTTCGTTGGAATCGTTAATAGTCATGGCACCATTCTCGCAAGTCTGGAAAAAAACATCCGTATTGCCAGAGTTGAATAGCCAGGTACGGATCACAGGAAGGTCCAAGGCGGCAGATTCACTGAGAATCGAGTTGACATTGTCGCGGGTCTGAGTCATCAGATAATCTAATTGTTACATGTATGTCAATAAAATGTGAAAATCATATAATTGCATACTTACAAGCATTAGTTCCCGAAAAGTAAAACGATGCACCGTCATTGGTGAACTTGGTGCCATCGGTGCCAACAAAGGCAGAAACGAGGGCGGGAGCTGCCAAGAAGGCAGAGGCCATGATTGAAAGGAACTTCATTTTGATTGCAAGGGAAAGAGTTGCTTGAATTGAGTGATATGTTTTTTTGTAGTTGTGATCCGCTGTATTTATAGTATTTTGAAAGGCTGGTAATCAAAATACAATGTGCCGAGGATTCAGATGTAGGACCATCGAACTGATTGCCATCGGCGGACTGATTACCTAAGTAATTAAGTCGTTTTTAATTTCACATGACTTCTAGTGGTACGTCAAAAAACACTGACTGACGGTTGAACGGAGCATGGATATTTTACTTACTGGCTATTACTAGCACCCATATTATGGGAAAATATTGTATTGCATTCATCTCCATGCTATAATATAGAGCAAGTCTATGTAGCTACATATTTAACAAACATTTGCGCAAACAATAATCAGGACATTATCAATAATTATATTGCGTAGTAGCAGTGCTACATTCCATATTATGCATCAGAATAATTGTTCTCGTGATCTTTGCTTTTACATTAAGTATACTCGCTGCACATCCAACAAAGGTGAGAAACCATTCTTTTGACCAAACACTATACTTTATTCAATAACAAGCAAGCTTTGTGAAGACCAAATATCATGAATGGATCTCAGTAATTGCTATATTAATTATTAAGTAATTATTTCGCTCTTGTATGCTTTCTGAGCTGGATACCTGGACATTCTTTTTTCTGCAGAAGGTATCGAAAAGACTCTATCGAAAAAAGTCTCCACATTATGTGTAACTTGGCAACGATCTACAGAAAGACTGAAGCGGTTACACCTGTGGGAAGTTCTGGGTTCCTTGTCATCTGTGTACTGAAGGAATCCAGCCAACCAAACGTTCCATGACGCAATTAGGAAAAGCTTGCATTTTATTTTAGTGCCGTATGTGCAACTGTAGGCCAAGGGGCAAATAGTGAAAAATCACGCTTTCGGGAATAGCCAAGACAGGTTGCCAGTCTAACTTTTGGCGAGATGTACCAAGATACTGAATAAGCATCTTCAGTTAGGTTCATGAAAAGTTAGTATTCATAGACTGAGTGAATAAACGCATTCACACATTTTGTCCATACAACAGGAAATCCAACCCAAAAAGGTTCTTTATGCATTTGTGTAATACCTATGGACTTCAACTTTTTATAGAAGTAAAAATAATTATTTACCGGCAATAAAGGAGACATCTTTGGTACTTGCGATATTTTATGCGTGCATCAGCCATACAACAAAAAAGTTTCCAAGTAAAACATACTTGAAACCAGTGCTTTGGATCAATTTGAACTATTTAGTGAAATTAGCAACGAATGTCGCTCAGACAACCTTACATAAGACTAGGTCGTACAAATCGGCATTTCATATTTCCACTGTATAGCAAATTTTTAGACAACAAAAAGGAGAGTGCGTTTCCATAAAGAAGAGTTATCGATTGTGGTCAGCCGTTGGAATATGTAAAAGAATGTCTCCAGGGAAAAAATCTGTGTAAAATGGATGACACGGTAATCAGATCAGAAGTTAACACGCAATCCGATCTCGCAGATGATGACATACCTCGCGGGGGAAGTAATCATTCCCCACAAAAAGAAGTTCATTAAAAATATTATGGTGTGACAATCCAGAACCCTGTGAGTTCCTACTCACGAATCAAGGGGCGCATTCACCTTTGCATTAATGACGATAGGAGTTTCTTTTAGCAACTTTCGTGATACTGGCTTGCCCAGATGTTCTTTTTCGCTATACTCAATCGGTCCGAAATTTATGTAAACCGTTTCTTATTTGTTTATCAAGAACAAATCGCTTCCCACAATACTTAGCGGTGCTTTAACAAAATGCAACGTGGCTGTAGTACCCGCCGAATATAGTTCGCTTGTAGAATGCGGCTGCATACACACATTATCTAATGGTGAAGACAGATCCGCTTTTTTTCTGTGAAAAAGAAGAATCAGTAACCATTACATCTTGCTGTAGCAGTTTTATTATCGCTCGACATTATTGCTGCTTTTGTCTTACATTAGGCGTACTTGATAAAAGCAATCACCTAGACTTGTCTAGTTCCAGCTACATACTTGAAACTTCTTTAGTGTAGACCCAGAAAGTTGTTGATTGGCTTTGGTAAAGTACGGTAAGTGAAATGTGCTGGGGAACAGCGGTCTTGTGATAATTTTAACGTTTCTGTAGCACGTTTTCTTCCATAACAGCGGAGCAGATGGTACCGGTCGGTTTAAAGCGAGAGTTTGCATACACCTTTGCTGATCGTGGGGTAGTGACACAGTCCCACCATCCATATTTCCTAACAAAGATAATGGATGCATAGTATTATATCAGCAGAATCCAGATTCTCATTTATTCCCACCGCAAGCATCAGTTTAGTAGCCTTTCCACGCACACTGTTTCTCCAACGCCATGCATACTTTAGCAGCGTCGAAGTACGAAAAAGCCGTATAAACTTGGACATACCATATTCTACTTTTTCATGCAACGTAGCAACATAGCATGATGGAAGATTGTCACTTGCTCAGAATGCTTGCTGCCAATTGGACTTTCAATGTAAACTCCTTTCGTGAATGCTTATGTTATCGTTTTGCGTGGGTAGTATTAATGGTCTGTTCACTGTGGGTGCATCACTTTTGTGCTACTGATGACAGAATGACTCTCGCATGGTTGACCAGCAGTCCCAGTCTCGGGTGTCGCGCCATTTTCGGTCGTACCGGAGATACCCACATCTTTCAAGAGGCTGCCATATTTTTTTACTACATAATTACTAACCGCGATCCATCTTTTTTTTTTACCCATTACGTACGTAATCATCATTTGTGGCAACTTTGGAACAACGCGATTTTTCGCGCAGTAGTTATTCCTACTTTGGTCATTCTAAATGGCTTCTAAGTATCATCTTGGTATGTATGTACTACTATACATACTACACCAAAGAGAAAGACTTGACTCAAGTCTATACAGCAGCGTTGCTGCCCTTTTTGGAGATGATCAGTTTTGAGATCATGATCAATATTACTGAACATATCTTGTTACACTGATCGAGTCGTTTGCGGTAGTTGTTGACGCAAATCATCCCCACATATCCTTATCACCGTGATCGATCAGTGGAACAATGTCACTAATCCGGTCAATATAGATTTATATTAATTACTGTAATATGAATATCGATAGGCATCAACGGCAGATGTCCCTAATTTGGATGAATAAACAATAATTGTTACCCTCACTGGAAGAAAAACCTGGCAGCATAACGTCATTTGCGACCCCTTGCGAGGCTTTGGGGCGGCAGCATCTCAGATTTGGTAATTTATGTTTTCTCCTGATGACTTGTTTAATCCTTGGTATAGGAACCCATTTGCAGCCATATCATAGGTTGATATGTAGAGAGGATCACGCGGGAAATACCGTCCATCGACTAACTGGCATCTCTGTCTATACTATCTTGCACTTGCTTCTTGGGCAGGTATAGATATAGAAGCAAACTATTGGTACGGAAACTCCTTTAAAGATCTCGACTACAACTTGCTGCTACGACTCGTGCTCCCATTTCCATGACTACTGCTATCGATACAATTACGAGGCATGTCACGAAAGCAATTTAGAGGGTTTATCAATATTACAGCGCCCAGTCGCCCACACTGAGAGATATAATTACGGTAAGTCCATTGAATACGTCCGGTTCTATTTTCATTTTCATGTGATGCGACATATTGGTATATATATCCAAATAGTTTGATAATACCGTATGTATGTATGACTTTATGAATTGCGACAGAAGAAGTCAAAGAATAGGAAAGTGTCCAAACTATTTGTACAATAACTTTAGCTATATAGAATGGCAAAACAAACCAGTGCTATGTTATTTTTAAGCTTCTACTCCCTCGGTGAAAAGGTAGTCGATATATCCGATGGGCACTTCGCTGTAAAGCTCGGCCCAATTATACTGGTTGTTCAACGGCAGATCATGATTGAGACGATGGGCAAATTCCGTGTTAGCGAGAAAGTGAGTCCAACAGCAAGGATATTTCCAGTCTTGCCAGCGACGTGGGTCCCAGCAATTCTATAATAGTATCTTGTGTGAAAGTGTTTTAAGCACGGGGGAAGTGGACGTCTTTGTCAACCAAAGCAGAAATACGCAGCTTACTCATGTGGCGTTCCAACGATCAAAGACTTCTGAAAGTACTTGGATTAACGTCTTGTGATAGTAGTTGATCACAAGTTCATTAAGGGCCGGATATTTTGTGGCGATGATATTCAACACTTCTGGTGTCCGAGATAAAGGGTCATGTAATACTATAGATAAGTCGCAATGAGTCACAGTTTATCAAGATAAAAAAAAATTTGCAAGCTGATACAGAGTAAAGCAATCATTGATCGTAATATTTACATGCTCCAAATGATTCATACTCAACCCAGTTACCTGAGTTCATGGAATGTCGCTGTTTCTAAAAAGCGCTGATACCTTCAGCATGAAAGGACGTGATTCGGTGTCGAACGTGCAAGAAAAGCGAGATAACCGTCTGGGTGACGGAAGAAGTTGAGACAGTCGATTGAGAAATGGATTAAAGAAGGAAATATAAATGTAGGCTGGAATTCCAGAGTGTCACTTTGTAAACCGATGGCTGCGATATGCAAAACTGTGAGGTGTTCATGTGACTTCTCGATAGCTAGCTGTTAAAGAATGCCATATCCTGTGTGACTATCCTCGAAGACAAGTCCTCGCAGTCCAGGGGTATACTACACTTCTCGCCGATGTCTGGTGCGCTCATTATGAAATATGAGTCATCACAAGTATAAAGACTGGCGTGCAAAGGGCAGTGCTGACACGGCAAAGACTCAATCGATAAAGCATCAAGAATCATCACAAGTCAGAGATCAACATTGTAGGCTTGGTACTGACCTAAGTGAGGTGTTGATGATGAAAATATTTTAAGGATGATGCCCATTTCGCGTCAATAGATACTATGTTGTGGAAATATTGCTTCTTGAGGATCGGATAGCGAAACAAGATATATTCTGGTGTGGTAGCATTATGCCTGCGTAACCCATATGCATTAAATGAACAGTAAATATAGTGCGAATCACAAACGTTGGCTACTTGCAAGAAAGTCCAATATACTACTTTTAGGCTATTTCGTTCGAACCTCTTACACTCGTGCTCTGGCAAGCAACTTTGCACTCTCTTCACGTCGGATTCTTGGGTGTATTTTCTATACGGAAACAGGTTGGAGACGGCAGCCTTTTCCACATTCCATGTCAATTAAGGATCAGCGATCGCCATGAACTTACAAGCGGTATTACATTGGAGATGCTCGTGGAATGTTGAGTGGCCTTGAATTGCGTTCGGATGACAGTTGGTCCTCGCTGGTCAATGTACATGAATTGCCAAAGCACCATACAGGTGAAGTTTGAGTTTGTGACAGCAAGCGTCCAGGTTGTAGTGTGCTGTCCTATCGCATGACTTAAACGCCCATATAAGGTTTGGACCGAAATCGATTACTTTTGACAGCCCTGCTCCGTTCATGCAGGTACGGAAATCAGTCAAGTTTACTTTTGTTTCATTCAAAAAACCAGCAGCGTACATAAGCAATGTTCCGTTGCCCCTTTTGCTCCAGAAAACCAAACCAACTGTGTGTTGCATAGCAGTAGTGTGCCATTGTGGGGTTGCCTGGCTGACTTCAAACGGACAGATATAAATGCGGTTGCGAGGTAAACTCTGTGCGGGTTGCTTCTCTTTCTCTCTTTCCCCATTCTCATTTGGTTTGCCCGCGAGGATCCCCGTTTGGGCGGTCATTGCGCGATGACTGTCAAGTAAAGTAGTTAAAGAAGGGTGCCACGCTTGTCTACTTTGCGAATTATGTTCACTGCGGTACATTGTGCCGGGAGGGAAGACGTCGATGGCAATTGGCGATGGTTGTCATTGTTGGTGTACATTACACGTTCAGTGCAAACCTATGTGGGTCCACGGACGTCTCCATGGATTCCAGTACACTGGCCTCCCTCCGTTTTTTTTTTCCTTTTCTGCTTCTTTTTTCTTTGTCTACTTTGTTTTATACCTTTGGCAGGGCCAATACCTTTGGAGCGAACGGAAGGGGAAACCGCCTTCGCTGCAAGGATATGGCCCAGTGTTTAGTGCTTGATAAACTGCGAGTTGTCTAGCTCCAGTCCCTTTCAACCTATTTGAGCGATCTTCTTTCCCCTCTCACCCTCTGTTTACACTTCGATCACTGCTGGATGCTGGATCTGCCTCATGTAACGCCTGCAATTCCTGGTTTAGCTAACTTTTGCTGCACTTTTGTACATGGCAAGCTCGTAATTCCTGTTGGACTGGAATTGAGGATTGGAAAGCAAGGCATCAAGGAAGGAAGGGAAGGAATATAAGGTAAAAAGGCATGGGTGAATCAAGCAAGCATCGATCCTGACGTGTCAAATAGACATTCAGGCAATTGGCGCGACTCACCCATGGCGAGATGTCATTATGAAATAGAGTGTATGCTTCGTTTAGAAGAGTAACTCTGTAAATTACCCTTTATATAAAAACATTGGCTTCTGCCCTCTTATACTTTGGCAGGCACTTTTAACCGTAGCAAGACATCGTTCATCTTTTCTGGCCACGGTATAATCGCTTCGCGAGTCCTGATGAAGCAAATAGCACGAATACACGTGAACGAAATGGTGAAGCATAAGCAGACTCCTGTCAACTGCAGGGCACACGCCGTGACACCATTGGCCAATTTCATTGTACACTGCAGGAGGACTGGTCTATACAAGTTCGCAGCTTTTCCAAAAAATCATGGCGCTGGCATTTCTAGGAGTTCAGAAACCGTTGGCATTGAAGGCTCGATGGGTGGTACGGTCGCGCACTTTCTCCATGTACAACAAACTCAAACTTGATACAGACACTCGATTTATACCGATCGCTGATCAGAAGAGCGCATCAATTTGAGAAACCACATGAAAAATTTCTTGTTGACACGATCCGCGAACGATTCCGGTTTCATAGACACGAGAGCTCACGTCCGCGTGTGTTAAGCTTACTGAAGGAGGGTAACGAGGTAGGCAAAAAACGTCGATATTCCTCGAGGTACTCAGCTTGTACGTACTAGGCACTGCGGATCCTGGAAGAAGCACCCGCAAACACTCTGTATATGGAGCGCATCGATGCACTTGTACGCGCAGAGGCCGGCCCTTTAAAACATTCAGTTAAAAAGGTAAAGGGAGTGATGGATACACATCATTTGCCAGTTGACTTGATTATTCTTCTTGCTTCCAGTTACGACGGATACCCAATGTGAGTATCTCTCTCTCGTCCCCCATGCCTATCGCTGAGACAGCCCATTTCTAGCTACAGAAACGTGCGGCTGCAGCATTGGACCTTCGATCGCGAAGTTCAAAACGACGTAATACTGGGGAAAAGTATCACATCGAGGGCTCTACCACTGTGCGGCAGTTGGCGCGGATTCCTAAATCCGTGGTACCCTTTAAAGCGAGGGCTCGCACAGCGCCCAAAAGGACAAAACGCAAACCGTATCATATCGTAAAGAGCGTCGTAACAAGTTTGTATGAGTTCAAGCGGTTGCGTGGATGGAGGCAGCCTGTGCATACGGCGATGATGATGAAAAAGAGAGTGAAGAAGCAACAGCAATGGCTGGATCAGCTACAGGACATCGAGTCACTGTTGGATACGCTGCATCACGAGAAGGTTTTCTATCAGGCGTTGGGTGTAAAGGAGGACATACTTGGCTACGGTGAGCAGTTTGACAAGCGGAGGGTTGGTCGCGTACTTATCGACGTATTCATAGTTCAAAATCTCACGAAAGCACGGAAGCACTACACGGCAGCCCGATTCCGTGGACTTGCAGACCAAGGCAGCTAATAAAATAAGGAAATCCCATAAAAAGGCGATGTTTGTTTGGCAACATGGGTTCGTGTCGAATGTATCGGGCTTTTTTGATGATGCAATGGTGCGCACGGCCACCCCGTCCCGCATGAATTTTGCCTTTTCTTCTACATCTTTATTCTCAATTCCAAGCCATGGTTCGTCGAACGTCCGAGGCGGTGCCACTCAAGGGCCCCATTGATGGCTCAGCCGAACAAAATGCGTACATCGAAAAGATCACCAAGCAGTTTACCATCTCACCGAAATACTTGAACGCCATCTGCAACCACTTTATGGCAGAGATGGATAAAGGCCTCAATGCCGAAGGTCAGACACTGGCCATGATTCCCTCTTACGTAGAAGGCCGCTTGACAGGTATATAGAAGAGGTGGGTTGGGGGGGAGCCAATGGGTGTTAAAGAGCAAGCCCATAGGCCAGGAAAAGGGCAGCTTTCTCGCGCTCGACTTGGGAGGAACCAATCTTCGCGTGGTCTTGGTCACGCTGCTCGGCGATGGAAAGTACAAAACAAAGTCATCCAAATCACGCATAACAGAAGAATTGAAAACGGGCCCTATGCGGAACTTATGTGGTACGCACGCATACGAGCACGATGGCGGGTGTGACACACCATTCACGCATGAAGTTTGATAGATTACATTGCCGATTGTGTGGACGAGTTTTTGACAGAAGAAGGACTGGGCGACGTTGACAGCGATCTGCATTTGGGTTACACATTTTCGTTCCCGGTTCTCCAATCCAAGGCAAGTTGCTCTGGGCAACGTTGACACACAGTCGATGAAGATATGCTCACAGCCTGTACATCTCAGATCAACCGAGGAATCCTAAAATCATGGACAAAAGGCTTCAACTGCTCTGGCGCGGTCAACAAGGACCCGGTCATGCTGCTGCAGGATGCGCTTTTACGTAAGAATGTGCCCGTCAAAGTGGCTGCGCTCGTCAACGATGCCGTTGGTACGCTGCTCTCGAACGCATATGAAAAGCCTGCCACGGCCATTGGTTTGATTCTCGGCACGGGCTCAAACGGCGGTTACATTGAGAAAATGGAGCGCATCGGCAAATGGAAAGGCGGCGAGACCTCGGCCGACGAAATGATCATCAACATGGAGTTTGGTGCCTTTGACAACGAGCGCGCCATCCTTCCAACGACGCAATACGACAACAAGGTCGACCGGCAGTCCATCAACCCGGGCTTCCAGATTTTTGAAAAGATGGTGTCGGGCATGTACCTCGGCGAGATCACGCGCAACGTCATCTTGGACATGATGGATCGAGAAATCCTATTTGGACCGGGCGAGACATACGACTGCAAGTCCTGGTCCAAGGAAATGTCCGGCCATTATGCGTTTGAAACCTCCCACATGTCCGCCATCGAAGCCGACGGTACGCCGGACCTTACGCGTACCAAGGAGGTTCTTTACCTCAACATGAACTTGCATGACCTCACCACGGCTGAAGGGCGAGTAATCAAGCGCGTATGCGAGCTGGTCGGCACACGAGCCGCACACTTGGCCGGAGCAGCCATCGCGGGCATCGTTAAGCATTGCCAAGTCGACCCTGTCACGGGCATAGACGTGGGCATTGATGGATCGCTGTACGAGTTTTACCCATCCTTCGAAACACGGATTTACGAGGCACTGGCAATCTTGTTACCAGATCATCAGGACGTACGGAAAACTGTACGACTGGGACTTGCCAAAGATGGCAGCGGCGTTGGTGCTGCACTGACTGCATGTGTCGCCTCCGAGATGGAGCATCGCAAGAAGGGAACCATGGCATAATAATAGCAGCGCCCCATTATAAAAACACTGCCATGTTTGTATCAATAAATAAGACTGGATCACAAAGTCGGATCAGGGCGACTCCAAAAACCTTTGAAAACATTGTCCAAAAAAGGCAACTTCAGCTTTTGGGTTCTCGATTTCACGTAAAAATAGGACAGCTATCACAATGAGAGCAATAATGGAAGGAGAAAAACAATCGCCTGTGGTCTTAAAGGTATAATGAGCCAGGAATGGATCGACCGTTTTCTTCTGTTCCTTTGTTCTTTCATTATCGTCCTCCTACGTTATGGTCAAATCCATTTACATACTTATCTTCTTTGTTCTCGGGCTGATCTCGCGTATCCATGGCTACGTCATTGTTCCAACACCTACTACGGACGATATTAGGCCAAGCATGGCTTCACCCACAGACGCTCCTCTCGTCAAAAAAATGATCGTGAAGCGCGCAAACGTTCAAGAGACGCTCAGCATGTACGGCGATTGGGCGAAAGAGTGCAACTCGGACGATGAGGATGATGGAGAAGGTCACCAAGTGGACGAAAGAGTTCGACAGCTTTGGCGGACTGTCACTGTTTATTGTGGCAACAACCATGTCAAAACAGTGACCAGAACACGCACCGAATATTCCACAGAAACAGCTTCACCCGACGACGATGACGAAGTGAAATGCGACGATCAGTGCTGGAGTGATTATTTGTGGCGTAAGTTAACATTGCTATGCACGCTGAACAGGCTTCTCATTGTTGTTATGGAAATAGATACCTATGGCTATGGCATTTCTGTTGCCCAGGGCTTCACTGGTATCACCTGCATTATCATTGGCATGTACTTTTTAATATTTGGCTTCCGTTACTTCCGTCCAACTTTAGGCCTCGTTGGCTTTGTGTTTTTCGGTAAGTTTACATTTGTCTTGCTTTTTTTTCGCTGACTCTTCGAAATAGCTCTTATGACTTGGGTCGGTCTTGTCAACAATGAACCTGCTAACGGATATCCTCATACCGAAATTGTGTACATTTGCGTCAGTATTGGTCTTGGCATACTAGGCGGTATCCTATTCATGTTCTTCTACCCTATCGGCTTATACTTTGTGGGTGGTAAGTTGAAACCAATTCAGTTTGCACGCTAAAGATAACCAATGCCTCTGAACAGGTTTGGCCGGCTTGTTTTTCGCTGTTTATATCATGTCCTGGCAAGAAAGTTTGGTGATCCAGATTGTAAGTAAAATACTACTTTACTGCGAAAATAATTGTTTACGTATTTGTCTTTTATAGCAAGTCGCACGGATCTGCTTTATCATTGGAATGGGTGTACTTTTCATTATATTGGTGATACTACTGGAAAGTTATACCATTATCTTTTCCACGTCATTCACGGGTGCCTATTTGTTTATTCTGGGCCTGGACTTTTTCGCGCATACCGGCTTTATCAACGCCTTACTGCTCATATTTGATGGAAATCCCAATCATTACAACGCATACATCATGAACACGCCAGTAATTGTCATGCTGGCATTTGTGGTAGTGCTCACTTTGTTCTCTATGGGATGGCAGTACTATTGGAACATGATCAAGAACAAGCGCTATTTCGGTATCAATGTAGAGGAAGAAAAACCAGCACCACCTCCCGAAAAGTAAAAAAAAAAAAATCCATAACCTCATCCATTTTCCTATACTCTGTATTTTGTTTATTGCATTATTTCTTTTTATGGCATACTATACATTTTTCTATACAGGATGAAATAAAAGTCTTTATTGACGACGCGAATGAACGCGGGCTGATCGCAGCTTTCCGCTCTCGTCTGATCCGGTTGAACAAGGAAATGAAAGCCCTATGCGGCATTAGGGGAAAGGAAGTAGTCATGAGGAAGAAAACAATGTAAAAAAACAATAAAAAAGGAAAATGATAAAGTAGAATGGAATACAAAGTAAAAGTCGGATGGAAGGGGAACTAATCCGTAAGTATATACTTGTTGGGGATGAAAAAGGGTAGCTTTTTTTAAGACGCAACGGGCGATGTGGGTTGCAGTGACACAGGGGCCGGTGGCTCCATCCATTCGAGAAGGTCTCTTCCATGCTGGTCGAGTGGCACATATCCTTGTCGGTGATCTGGGTTGCAATGCTTGTTTAGGGTTTCCAAGATGGCACATAGCTGCGGCCATTTGGATATCCAGTAGTTCCGAGCAGCTTGTGATCTAGGCGGCTTTTTCGGTAAGCGGTTGAGAAGGTATGAGATGGGTTCGTCGATATCGTACGGCAGGTTGAGTGTGCTGTGGATCGAGAAACATGCGATCAGATGTCGAGGGTTCATACCAGAAGGGTGATGGCAACGTGAGCATGGTGTGGGTTTACCGCTCGGGAGCCAGCCAAGACGATAGGGAATGCACCTCATGCGTTCAGCGGAGGACATGGGTAGCCATAGGATTGGATCGATTTCAGGTTTTTTACGGCAGGCGTTGAGTAGTTTACTACCCCTTTTTCTGCATCGGAGCTCGTGTTGGTCTTGCAGATAGGTTTGGATTGCTGCCTTTAGTTCTTTGTCCGTAGTTTCTGCTTGTGGTCGAGCCAGTGTGGTCCATATGCGATTTGATGATTTCAGTGTTGTCCAGCTATGCTTCCCTCTTCGTGTCAGTTTGGGGAGCATAACATGCAGTAAGGTATCTGGTAAGAGGTTATGAGCGCGAACC
Source organism: Fennellomyces sp. T-0311 (assembly GCA_025266875.1). Classification (NCBI taxonomy): domain Eukaryota; kingdom Fungi; phylum Mucoromycota; class Mucoromycetes; order Mucorales; family Lichtheimiaceae; genus Fennellomyces; species Fennellomyces sp. T-0311. Next base: position 498,964 of record JALLLT010000012.1, read on the forward strand.
AGGAATTTGGCTTGCAGTGCTGCAATTCGGTCAGCCATGGGCGGAAGCCTGGCCATATGGAGCATCACAGCGGTCGTACTCCAATTGACCGAAGTATTTGCATGCTGTTTAGTGCGGCTACGGCATTTTGCTGAGCCAGTACGTCCTGGTCGATGTACCCCTCTGTGTTAAACGGAATCCCTAGGTATGTGACGGTAGATGCTCGTGGTAGCTCAACGCCGTATATTTGGACTGTGGTGTTTTCTGGCGGGTCTTGCTCGACTAGTACAGCACATTTGCTGGGATTCCACCGATATCCCAAATCATTGCCGTGCTGTTCACATGCAGTTAAGAGTGCTGGCATCATTTGCCAGTTGCCAATGAGCGCCACATCATCGGCGTGTAATAGGCAGTTAATCCATGGTGGTGCCTGAAAGTCACTTTCGGTGTGCTGTGTCAGTTGCATCTCCACATCGCGAAGAAAGGAGGGTAATGGATTAATATAGTAAGAATATAGTGTAGCGGAAAACGTACGGTAGAACCCCGCTTTTTGCATCAAGCTTGGGCGAAAACTCGCTCAACACTGAAGAGAATTGCACACCCCACTTTTTGCACTTTGCACTCCCAAAATTGGGATGTGCAATTTACCGCTTATATTGTGTTTGCATATATTTGACTGCTGATAACAAGATTCGAACAGAGTAACTTTATCTAGGACACTTGGCAGAGGTATACAGATCTTTATTTTTTGAAGAAAGAGGTCAGAACCGATTGGTTCGCCTGGCTCTTCTTACGAAAATCATCGCGTACTTTCCGCAAGTCATCTTTGAGTTTTCCATATTCTAGTTCATTCAAAACACCAAATGTACTATCGATTATACTGGCTTTTTCTTTATATGTGTACTCTGGTATAAAAGAAACAACGGTATCCTGCTGATGAGATTCATCGCTTCATTTTGCGGAAGTTTCATTTGCAAGCTTCCTTGGGGATAGTACTGACAATTCCAGCGATCGATTATGGCTTCCTTATACTTTGGTATGTTTCTAAGTTGGCATTTGGATGACATGTTTGATAACGGAAAAAAGAATAAGCAAATAAATAAGTTCCGTCAAGATGCACAAGCTTATATTGTAGCACAGTTAGCTATATACTATATCCTATTGGCTGATAGAAACTAATGGATATTATATTTTCCACCATGTAGCAACCTCACTTTTTGCAACCCCCCCCCCGCTTTTTGCACTTTTTTTTTTCACTGAAAACTCCCTGTGCAAAAAGCGGGGTTCCACTGAAATCATGGAATGGTCAGTCCAGAAAATCGATTTCCGGAGAAGAGCTGACGCTATACAGCAATTCCGGCAGAAACACATAGTCGATGGATGAGAAAGACGACAAATCAGCGGTCGAGCGCCAGGTTGGAATATAGCGTTGTCGAGGGTCACCAGGTGTCATCACGTTGACAAAATGTTCGGCTAAAAAATCGCGCCATGACACTGGCGCCTTACCAAATGAAGAATCATTCCGTTCATATGAGTAGTTGAAGTCACCCAGAACTATACTCTGTTCGAGGGGCGATGATAGCTCTGCGGATTGCGTAAGTGAAAGCATAGTGTCACGCAGGAAAGCGTGTCGTTCACCGGCATTTGCTGGTGCATATATATTCAGAATGTAGTAAGGGTCGAAGGCATTATTGGTGTGAATGACTTTGGCCCATAACCCTCGTCCTTGTTGGACGGAACGTATAAGGCCGAAACGAATAGAAGGTGTAAAGCTAACGATGCCGCATTCGTAACTTCATATACTGTGTGCAGGATGAAGTTGGCTGGAAAGAATGAAATCTGGTTCATCACCTGGAATGCGTGTTTCTTGCATGGCGAGGATGTGTAGAGCTTGTTGTCGTAGTGTTGATAAGTATTGTGATTGTTTTTGTGTGTCGCCACCTTTCCTGAGTGACGTGCATTGAGTGTTGCGATATTGATTTTCATTAAAATAAAATGGGAGTTTCACTTACAAAAAGGCCCCTCTTCAGCCTCTGCATTACCAGGGGATACGATGTGGTACGCAATATGAGGTTGAAGAGGAGCGGCTCTGGAGGCACTGGTCTTATCCATGGGATGATCTTAAAGACTTTAAAGTAGGTTCTGAAGGTATGACTCGCCTGAAGTTCGCTCCTTTGTCATGGATTGAGTGACACGAACATTGAGTCTGGAGCATCGGACACCATCATGACGGTGTATCCTTCCTCATCGAGGTCAACAAGGAGGGCTGTGATTTCGGCGATGCGGGCTGCTTCTTTTCCCTTTTGGCTGGACTTGTTGGTTGTAGAGGACTGGCTGGGACCATTGTCCTCGTCGGCGGGTATGATGTTGGGTGCGTGTTTCGAGGCTGCGGTGCCTTGCTCTTGACTCTTGGAGGAGTCGATCTTGGTGGTCGATGCAGCAGGTGCTGCTGATGTAGATGGTGCTACTGGTTCTACTGGTGCTACGGGAGCAGTTGCCACTGTGGTGACTGGTGTCTCAGCGACAAGCTCTGCCTATTGCTTTGGATCTTCAGGCTTTTCGGTGTAGAGGTGTGCTGGAAGGCGAATTATATTGGCGCTCTGGCCGCCATCATTCATTGCTGCGTCTGTGGCTGTGCGACGTTGCTCATCCTTCTGGTGTTTTTGGATGCTCTTGGTTTTTGACTTAGATATAGTTGATTGGTGGTCTGCGGCTTTTTTCGCTTGTTTTTCTTTTTTGGTGGGGACAGTAACGAGCAATGTGTCCGCACCGGCCACAGTTGAAGCACCCTTGGACTGGTCTTTTTTTACAGTCTCAATCTTATAACCGTTGTCGTGACAGTAACGACAATAATCACCCATGTCTTGCCATACCGCATAGAATTCTCGTTCACTAGATCCAATTTTACCATATGCCACCCGGTGGGTGAGATCCTTTAGCAAAGAGTCATCTTCATCGTTGACCAATACAGCACATCCATTGCCCTGAAATCAACCACCAGCCGCCCGGTACAGACTTAGATGCATTGCTGTGCCGAAGTGCGAGAGGGCGGTGCGTAGCCCGATTTCCAGATCTATAATGGGCAACCTACTCTTATTTGGAGGAAGGGATCGAACAACTGGATAGTAGTTGTCCCTGACCCAAATTCACTTTTCCAAGACCATAGAACATGAAGCTTCAGTAGGGAATGTCATTTCATACAATTGACGTCCTTTCTCCTTATGAGGGATCATCCCGATGGCCAGATCCCAATTACGTACTAGTTCACATGCCGCCTCTTCCTTCACAAGTTGAGTGGAGACGTCGAAGAAAACGCTGAAATCCTCGGTAACTTGGCGCAGAAGTTACGGTGCTGAAACCTGTCCGATAGAAGAAACTGCCAGGAGATGTTCACGGGCTTCCGGAGATACGTATTCAGTCAACGGAGTCATAAGTTGCTCCTTGCCGCTGCGGTGTACGGCAACACTAGCGACTTGAGCACACGTGAAAGGAGCCGGAGGAGGGGTACCATCGTCCATAGCTGTTGGTGATGTCGGTGTCGAGTCATTCGTCGACGATTGGTTGCGATTATCGATTGCTGCGTTGGACCACCTATATTAGGTGGCCTGAGTCGGCTTGAGAAATTAGCGGAGAAACCCATTAAAGACTTGCATCGCTTCACCCAACGCTTGCATCACCTCACCAAAGACCTGCATCACCTCACCAAAGGCCTGCATCACCTCACCAAAGGCCTGCATCGCTTCACCCAACGCTTGCATCACCTCGCCAAAGGCTTGCATCACCTCACCAAAGGCTTGCATCGCTTCACCCAACGCTTGCATCACCTCACCAAAGACTTGCATCGCTTACCAAAGACCTGCATCACCTCACCAAAGGCCTGCATCACCTCACCAAAGACCTGCATCACCTCACCAAAGGCTTGCATCACCTCACCAAAGGCTTGCATCGCTTCACCCAACGCTTGCATCACCTCACCAAAGACTTGCATCGCTTACCAAAGACCTGCATCACCTCACCAAAGGCCTGCATCACCTCACCAAAGACCTGCATCACCTCACCAAAGGCTTGCATCGCTTCACCCAACGCTTGCATCACCTCACCAAAGACTTGCATCGCTTACCAAAGACCTGCATCACCTCACCAAAGGCCTGCATCACCTCACCAAAGACCTGCATCACCTCACCAAAGGCCTGCATCACCTCACCAAAGGCCTGCATCGCTTCACCCAACGCTTGCATCACCTCATCAAAGGCCTGCATCACCTCGCCAAAGGCTTGCATCGCTTCGCGAAACTAAGACAGTGATCATAAAGCACGATGCACGAATGTAAAACGAACGCACCGCTAAAGCGTCACTGATTACTCGTGGTATAGTCAATTAGCGCCTCCAAAATCGGTTGGATCCATGCTATCGAGTGTCCACAGGGTGTTTTCGTGGGCTTTAGATTTGCTGATATGTGTATCGAACAACCCAACAGCTGCGGGACGGAGGTTGGTGTTGTGAGTATACTATCTATCTCCTTACTCTCTTTCAAGTCATAGTGCAAGCCTTGTTTTTTCGCCTTAAAAAGGAGGGATACGGATTAATAAGGGAATATGTCAAAGAAAAGAACAGAAGTAAGGATACCATGGAGATGAGGTTGGATGAATTCCTGCTGGTGATGAAGAAGTGTTGTTATAATGGATCCTCTCTTGTGCGTTGATTAGAAGGTTGGAAATGTGCCTCTTTAAAGGTATTGCTTTATAGACTCCAATTCGCATGTACCTTGACTGAAAAAGTTGATTGATCGTGTAGAACAGCATATGTGCTGAATGCTACCCGTGTCGAATGGGTTTTGTGAATCATGGTATCAACGCCGCATTCGCCACTATTGTTACAGCCCATCAAGCAACTATTACCTTTGGAACCTAATTGCGATGCACATCTTGGCTGATGGCCAAAAGTTCTCACATCTGGAAAGAATGTTCAGAAAGTCCTCAGAGAATTCCTGAGACCTAGTATCTTCGTTTTACACTGGTATTGAATACACGTTTTACATACTTTGTGACATTTCTGAATACGTTTAGGATAAAAAGGGATTTTTACGTATTCGATATGGTCCGAGTAAGCTCATTTATTAGTTAGATATAGTGTATGTATTGCAGATTGATGCTTCTTGTTTATTTACATTGTAAAAGGAATCTAATATAGTAACTTCAGAATTTTCTTTTGAATTTTCGTACGTTTTTAGCAAGGTCCCCTTTCCAAATGCCGTACAAACTCTGAAGGATGAATGTCGGGAGGGAGTACATACTTTGCTGCTCGATCCGTGGTGGATCCTTTGAGCTGCTGGCGTAAAATGAGGCCAAGTTCTTTATTATATGGTTGACATACGTAGTGAAGGTACATCCATTCAATGTCGCCATCACGATGCGCGGTATCAAAGAGAATGAGGCGATAGATAGATATAGTAGTACTTTATATATATATATCTGAGAATAAAGCGCGGCACGGGAGACTAAACCCACAACCGAATCCGGAGTGGCGGCAACTAGGAATTTCGTAGACTCGGTGGCCTACATGCAATGATCCATGTACAGTTGGACTTATAACGTTAAAAGAATCTCGTCATATCGGTGTCTCGCACAAACCACTGGAATGAAAGCCAATGGGCGATGATATTCGACGGTTACATATCGATAAAATCCTCAAGCGGAACATAAAGCAAGCTATATATCACATGACTCTACTTGATACTAACTACTTGCTTAAAAGTGCTATACTCAAAAAGAAAGCAGGAAATGACTTGGAGGTGAAGGAGATATTCGGGAAACGTGGTCATCTGCTGTCGTATATTAAAGAAAGCAAGAAATGCGTTACTCGCACAACAATCCCAAGCTTATCCAAAGCCAGCCTTTTTGATACTGTACAGTGGCGAAGTCAGATTATAAGATTAGTAGCCCTGTTCTTTCTGACACCTGCCAGCCTAGTGTACTGTTCTTAGGATCATTTCAAGAAAAAAAGGACGAGTTTAATGGTGAACGAGACGGTACCCATATATGAGCACGAGACATTGGAAGAGGATGCTTCGGATAACGAGCTACGCAAGTTGTCTCGGCTGCATACTAGATTATATTCAGAAACAAGCAGACCATCTTTGTCTTATGCATGCCCAGTAATAAATCCACTTTGTAATTAACGTGCTCTCGCTCATAAAAACTGATGTGCCCGTATGATAGATAACGGTGTTTGCATGGTTAGTACAGAAAAAAAATACAAAGCACAGATTTTATTTATATAAGCTTAAAGTGAAAACGAGAAAGGAGGAGAGTGCTGATTGGTGGCGTTGTGTACCAGAGCATCCACCATGATAATGACGCTGCATTATTTCTCACATCACCTATTATAATTGAAGAAGGTAATCACGAAGCGGTTCTTATTGCCTGGTATGCATAAGATAAAATGGGGCTTTTTGTTTCAAAATATGATACATGCAGCCATATCAAATCCCATCCAACCACATCACGTTGCTATTGATAGAGCTCGGTATTCTTTTCGTTGATGCATAACTTGTGAAGCAAAACGCCTTGATACTGCCGGAATGCTCATAGGGTATATCATCATGGCCATATATTGCTGTGCACTTATCAATACACTCCCACCCAAAAAGTCTTCTGAAGTTCCAAATTTGGAAGTAAAATAAAAACAAAGTATTTTACATTTATGTATGTTGCCATCCCTTTTCTTACTCTACATCGCAATGACCCTTCGGGATATTACCAACAACATTCCTAAGAAGCGCCGACAGCTTACAGAAGCAGAAAAAGATCAAATAATCGGAATGAAATCGGCTAATACCAAATCCCTTGAGATTTCATCCATTACCGGGATAAATCGCAACACCATCGTTAGTGTCATCAAGAAGTGGGAAAAGACTGGTACTGTCAGGAATAAGCCTAGAAGTGGGCGACCCGAAAAACTGAACAAGACGAATCGAATTGCCCTCCGACTTAGTGCAAGACGCAACCCAATAGAGCCATATTTATTTCACCAAGCAGCACTTGAGAGTGCAGGCATTACGGTCTCCAGAAACACGGTGATCAAGTATTTAAAGAGGGATGGCTTTGGCTCTCGTCGACCAGCTCGAAAGCCAGCTTTGACGCGTAAGCAGATAGCTCGACGGCTTGCATGGACCAAAATGCGCAAGAATTGGTCCATGGATCAATAAAGCAACGTCATCTGGTCTGATGAATCCAGATTCACAGTACGAGGTAATGATGGAAGGGCACGCGTCATCAGACGATAAGGGGAGCGATATGAAAAACGCCATATCATCCCAACGTATAAGTTTGGCAAAGGATCGGTCATGGTATGGAGCTGTTTTTGGGCGGGAGGCTTCGGACCATTGGTCTTTATGGATGGCAATGTAGATCAAAAAGCATATGTCACCTGCCTCGCCAATCACTTCCTCCCACACCTTAAAAAAGTCACTGAAGATACTGGTCGAGAGTTTATCTTCCAAGAAGACGGCGCTAGCTGCCGTACCGGTGGCTATACGAGGCGATACAAGGAGGAAGCTGGTATCAGAGAGTTCAGCTTTTGGCCTGCCCAGAGCCCTGATTTAAATCCTATTGAGCACGTATGGGATGCCTTAGAAAAGAAAATCAGAAAGCGTCGAGCTCATATTTCGACCAAAGAAGAGCTAAAGGCTGCACTTTGTGAAGAGTGGGATAAACTGACCACTGAACTGGCAGAGTCTCTCGTGGGTAGTATGCCAGATCGTTGCAAGGCTGTCATTAAAGCCAAGGGAGAGCATACGAAGTATTAGTGTATTGTCAATACCCCATTTTAAAATTTTTAACATAAATACAATTATTTTTTTCTAATGGAAGTTGGCAGATTTAATAATGATAATCTTAAAGAAATGCCTTTGAAAAACATGCATGTATTTGCATAGCAGCGGAATCCGAAGACTTTTTGGGTGAGAGTGTAGAACGAAACCGTATGCATCAACAAGGTAATCCAACAAGGTAACCTGACAATACAGAAACATTGCCCGCCGGTTTCATCATCCTTCGTCCATCATCATATCGTTGCTATCAATACTGTTGTGCATAAACCGTGCTACTTACGCGTACAGCAAACGTGCTGCCATATGCATACGAAAACGCAAACGGTTCTATCAAAATAAGTGTGTAACATAGCTACAAACACAGTTCCCTTCACCATGTCACCCCAATGACCTTTCTTCTTCCATCTCCTTTCACAATTACTTACAATGCCAATATAAATTGTCGGAATGGAAGTGCTTCTCGTACGAGATTTCAGTTGACCTTGGTGTTTTTTTTTCCAAAGTCGCTCAGCAAAGCCTTTTTGTTGGTTTCGTACGATTTCCTTCCTATACACGAATCGTCTTTTTCACTTCGCGACTATGATAAGCTTGTTGTGAGGACGTTTACTGAATTGCCGGCCATCTGTTTGCCCATGACACAACGATGAAAAATCATGCCCATTACAGTACTTATGCACTATGTAACTAATGGTATAAAAGAACGTACCCCACAAATTTCAACGTGTCAACAAGCAGATGGCTTCCTTGATCTTCCACAAATAGCTCTTTTGTTAAATTCTTTCAATGCTTATCCTTGTTGGTATTACAGTAAAAAGGGTATATTTTACTTTTACACTTCTGGACCGCTCGTATATATAGTATTAAATGCTTGTCATCCATACTACGGTCAAACCTTACATTCCTTATTTTGGTTCTAGACGACCTTTAGGTAACAGACCGCTTCACTGGGGCCGAGCGACACTTGAATCTTGACACACCGCCTTGCCGTAAAAGCATGTGCCGATCAATCACTTCGATTGACGTGCCATGGTCGATAGCGATCTCTTTGATATTTCTGGCCCATCTAAAGCGAATGCTAGTGAGCTGCGAATCTGGTTTCCTTAGTTAACATACTTTAAAAAAGACGTAATATCAGCAGGATCCGTCGATAGCCCAGCGAAGTCGATTATGCATAATCGGACGTTTTTGTTGCAATTAGATAGATAAGAAAAAAGATCTATACAACGATTAAATGGGGAAGTGGAGGGGGAATGAATTGTGTGCGGATACTAACCTTGCGTTGTGCCATTGCACATCGATAACCTATCCATGATTTCTTTTTTTACAGGGCAGTCCCGTAGAAATAATGCCTGTGAGGTTGGGCAAACAGCTGATGCAAAGATTTTTGTACAGAAGCATCGGTTTATAAGCCTTGTTGCCATGGTATCCAGTAGCCTGCACCTGCTCTCCACCGACTCCTTTGTGTTTGATTTCCGAACATATCCAATATTCACCCACCGATCTACTTGCTGCTTGCAGTGCGACCGGAAAGTACCGTTTTCTTCCATTATGTGATCTTGAAAAAACAAGGCAAGTGAATATGTTTGCAGTGAAAACGCAATTCACTTATTACCCGCGGCACCCTCTTTCAGTACCCAAAGCCATCGCCCTCTCTGTGGTTTTCCGTTAACGCGACTAGTTGTCAGCTTTCCCAAGAAGTCACTTTCTTCTGCTGTGATCCATTGTCCAATTTGTTGGAAGTATAGTAGCTGTCAAGGTCTGGGAAATACTTTTGAAGAAGCTGGAAAATATCTTGATTGGTGAAGAAACTGTGGTCGAATAACGCGGTGTTCTGGGGATCTTTTCTCGCTAGCAGAATCTTCATAACCTGTACAGTCAAACCCCGCCTTGTGCAGAACAGGGAAATCCGAATATTTTGATGCATACAGTGAGGTTGTGCACCAACCGGGAGATAGTCCATACAGTCATACCTGCTTTGTACCGCTTTAAGAATTCCAAATACTTTGATGCATATAGTGAGGTTTTGCACGAAACGGGAGCTGCACAAACCGGGGTTCGACTGTAGTACTGCCTTTTTACTGTAATTGACTATATCGCACGAGAATAACATTTTAGTAACTGGTATATAACGAACAGTACCATTTATTACCTTGTGTCGCAGTTGTATCATCGCTGGTGATACTCTCTATATCTACATTCGCAAAAGTAAGTCAATACATTGCTCACTTTCAAAGTTAAACATCTTACCATCATCAATAGCTGCAGGGGTTAATCCAGGTCTCGTTTCCGGAGTGTCAGGGTATGTCTTGTATACATATGGATTCTTTTTAATCACTTCTCCTGCGAAAGCAATTGGTTGCAACGGATTGGAGTCATGCCGATACGTTACGTCCAAGGGCGACTCATGGAAATAGTTTTTTGCCTTCTCACGATTTTCTTTGGTAGGTTCCCAGTCGAGAACCAGGCAAGAAGCTTGGCCCTTAGTAAGCATGGCGTATTCAGAAGGGTTTGTGTAAACGGTAAAGAGGTAATTCCGCACACCAAAGCGGAGATTCAGTCAAACTCAACCTGGACCGGTACCCTAGTTTTGAACCAAGATCAACGATTCACCATATCACCATTTCTAAGTACATACGCTGGAAGAAAGTTATAAGGGATCGGTACACCCGGAGATATGGTATACAAGTACAGAATTGGCTTTTTTTTTGACCGCGACCATTTAAGGTATTTCATACTTGGCACTGCTCTCTTTGATTTATTCAATGCCGCTTGTCGAAAACTTTGAACTTGGGTACTGTGAAGGTCGTGACATAATTGTCTCGGGAAGGATGGATGCTAATAGACTCTACATTAATTGGATGGTGTTCAGTGATGTTTGAACATATAAGCCTTCGTTGCGACCTTAACTTCAACTAACGTTTTATATCCTTTCGTGCACTGCTTACTCTCTTTAATCACCCCGCAACCGAGACAACTTGCGTAGCTCGTTATCCGAAGCATCCTCTTCCAATGTCTCGTGCTCATATATGGGTACCGTCTCGTTCACCATTAAACTCGTCCTTTTTTTCTTGAAATGATCCTAAGAACAGTACACTAGGCTGGCAGGTGTCAGAAAGAACAGGGCTACTAATCTTATAATCTGACTTCGCCACTGTACAGTATCAAAAAGGCTGGCTTTGGATAAGCTTGGGATTGTTGTGCGAGTAACGCATTTCTTGCTTTCTTTAATATACGACAGCAGATGACCACGTTTCCCGAATATCTCCTTCACCTCCAAGTCATTTCCTGCTTTCTTTTTGAGTATAGCACTTTTAAGCAAGTAGTTAGTATCAAGTAGAGTCATGTGATATATAGCTTGCTTTATGTTCCGCTTGAGGATTTTATCGATATGTAACCGTCGAATATCATCGCCCATTGGCTTTCATTCCAGTGGTTTGTGCGAGACACCGATATGACGAGATTCTTTTAACGTTATAAGTCCAACTGTACATGGATCATTGCATGTAGGCCACCGAGTCTACGAAATTCCTAGTTGCCGCCACTCCGGATTCGGTTGTGGGTTTAGTCTCCCGTGCCGCGCTTTATTCTCAGATATATATATATAAAGTACTACTATATCTATCTATCGCCTCATTCTCTTTGATACCGCGCATCGTGATGGCGACATTGAATGGATGTACCTTCACTACGTATGTCAACCATATAATAAAGAACTTGGCCTCATTTTACGCCAGCAGCTCAAAGGATCCACCACGGATCGAGCAGCAAAGTATGTACTCCCTCCCGACATTCATCCTTCAGAGTTTGTACGGCATTTGGAAAGGGGACCTTGCTAAAAACGTACGAAAATTCAAAAGAAAATTCTGAAGTTACTATATTAGATTCCTTTTACAATGTAAATAAACAAGAAGCATCAATCTGCAATACATACACTATATCTAACTAATAAATGAGCTTACTCGGACCATATCGAATACGTAAAAATCCCTTTTTATCCTAAACGTATTCAGAAATGTCACAAAGTATGTAAAACGTGTATTCAATACCAGTGTAAAACGAAGATACTAGGTCTCAGGAATTCTCTGAGGACTTTCTGAACATTCTTTCCAGATGTGAGAACTTTTGGCCATCAGCCAAGATGTGCATCGCAATTAGGTTCCAAAGGTAATAGTTGCTTGATGGGCTGTAACAATAGTGGCGAATGCGGCGTTGATACCATGATTCACAAAACCCATTCGACACGGGTAGCATTCAGCACATATGCTGTTCTACACGATCAATCAACTTTTTCAGTCAAGGTACATGCGAATTGGAGTCTATAAAGCAATACCTTTAAAGAGGCACATTTCCAACCTTCTAATCAACGCACAAGAGAGGATCCATTATAACAACACTTCTTCATCACCAGCAGGAATTCATCCAACCTCATCTCCATGGTATCCTTACTTCTGTTCTTTTCTTTGACATATTCCCTTATTAATCCGTATCCCTCCTTTTTAAGGCGAAAAAACAAGGCTTGCACTATGACTTGAAAGAGAGTAAGGAGATAGATAGTATACTCACAACACCAACCTCCGTCCCGCAGCTGTTGGGTTGTTCGATACACATATCAGCAAATCTAAAGCCCACGAAAACACCCTGTGGACACTCGATAGCATGGATCCAACCGATTTTGGAGGCGCTAATTGACTATACCACGAGTAATCAGTGACGCTTTAGCGGTGCGTTCGTTTTACATTCGTGCATCGTGCTTTATGATCACTGTCTTAGTTTCGCGAAGCGATGCAAGCCTTTGGCGAGGTGATGCAGGCCTTTGATGAGGTGATGCAAGCGTTGGGTGAAGCGATGCAGGCCTTTGGTGAGGTGATGCAGGCCTTTGGTGAGGTGATGCAGGTCTTTGGTGAGGTGATGCAGGCCTTTGGTGAGGTGATGCAGGCCTTTGGTGAGGTGATGCAGGTCTTTGGTGAGGTGATGCAAGCGTTGGGTGAAGCGATGCAAGTCTTTAATGGGTTTCTCCGCTAATTTCTCAAGCCGACTCAGGCCACCTAATATAGGTGGTCCAACGCAGCAATCGATAATCGCAACCAATCGTCGACGAATGACTCGACACCGACATCACCAACAGCTATGGACGATGGTACCCCTCCTCCGGCTCCTTTCACGTGTGCTCAAGTCGCTAGTGTTGCCGTACACCGCAGCGGCAAGGAGCAACTTATGACTCCGTTGACTGAATACGTATCTCCGGAAGCCCGTGAACATCTCCTGGCAGTTTCTTCTATCGGACAGGTTTCAGCACCGTAACTTCTGCGCCAAGTTACCGAGGATTTCAGCGTTTTCTTCGACGTCTCCACTCAACTTGTGAAGGAAGAGGCGGCATGTGAACTAGTACGTAATTGGGATCTGGCCATCGGGATGATCCCTCATAAGGAGAAAGGACGTCAATTGTATGAAATGACATTCCCTACTGAAGCTTCATGTTCTATGGTCTTGGAAAAGTGAATTTGGGTCAGGGACAACTACTATCCAGTTGTTCGATCCCTTCCTCCAAATAAGAGTAGGTTGCCCATTATAGATCTGGAAATCGGGCTACGCACCGCCCTCTCGCACTTCGGCACAGCAATGCATCTAAGTCTGTACCGGGCGGCTGGTGGTTGATTTCAGGGCAATGGATGTGCTGTATTGGTCAACGATGAAGATGACTCTTTGCTAAAGGATCTCACCCACCGGGTGGCATATGGTAAAATTGGATCTAGTGAACGAGAATTCTATGCGGTATGGCAAGACATGGGTGATTATTGTCGTTACTGTCACGACAACGGTTATAAGATTGAGACTGTAAAAAAAGACCAGTCCAAGGGTGCTTCAACTGTGGCCGGTGCGGACACATTGCTCGTTACTGTCCCCACCAAAAAAGAAAAACAAGCGAAAAAAGCCGCAGACCACCAATCAACTATATCTAAGTCAAAAACCAAGAGCATCCAAAAACACCAGAAGGATGAGCAACGTCGCACAGCCACAGACGCAGCAATGAATGATGGCGGCCAGAGCGCCAATATAATTCGCCTTCCAGCACACCTCTACACCGAAAAGCCTGAAGATCCAAAGCAATAGGCAGAGCTTGTCGCTGAGACACCAGTCACCACAGTGGCAACTGCTCCCGTAGCACCAGTAGAACCAGTAGCACCATCTACATCAGCAGCACCTGCTGCATCGACCACCAAGATCGACTCCTCCAAGAGTCAAGAGCAAGGCACCGCAGCCTCGAAACACGCACCCAACATCATACCCGCCGACGAGGACAATGGTCCCAGCCAGTCCTCTACAACCAACAAGTCCAGCCAAAAGGGAAAAGAAGCAGCCCGCATCGCCGAAATCACAGCCCTCCTTGTTGACCTCGATGAGGAAGGATACACCGTCATGATGGTGTCCGATGCTCCAGACTCAATGTTCGTGTCACTCAATCCATGACAAAGGAGCGAACTTCAGGCGAGTCATACCTTCAGAACCTACTTTAAAGTCTTTAAGATCATCCCATGGATAAGACCAGTGCCTCCAGAGCCGCTCCTCTTCAACCTCATATTGCGTACCACATCGTATCCCCTGGTAATGCAGAGGCTGAAGAGGGGCCTTTTTGTAAGTGAAACTCCCATTTTATTTTAATGAAAATCAATATCGCAACACTCAATGCACGTCACTCAGGAAAGGTGGCGACACACAAAAACAATCACAATACTTATCAACACTACGACAACAAGCTCTACACATCCTCGCCATGCAAGAAACACGCATTCCAGGTGATGAACCAGATTTCATTCTTTCCAGCCAACTTCATCCTGCACACAGTATATGAAGTTACGAATGCGGCATCGTTAGCTTTACACCTTCTATTCGTTTCGGCCTTATACGTTCCGTCCAACAAGGACGAGGGTTATGGGCCAAAGTCATTCACACCAATAATGCCTTCGACCCTTACTACATTCTGAATATATATGCACCAGCAAATGCCGGTGAACGACACGCTTTCCTGCGTGACACTATGCTTTCACTTACGCAATCCGCAGAGCTATCATCGCCCCTCGAACAGAGTATAGTTCTGGGTGACTTCAACTACTCATATGAACGGAATGATTCTTCATTTGGTAAGGCGCCAGTGTCATGGCGCGATTTTTTAGCCGAACATTTTGTCAACGTGATGACACCTGGTGACCCTCGACAACGCTATATTCCAACCTGGCGCTCGACCGCTGATTTGTCGTCTTTCTCATCCATCGACTATGTGTTTCTGCCGGAATTGCTGTATAGCGTCAGCTCTTCTCCGGAAATCGATTTTCTGGACTGACCATTCCATGATTTCAGTGGAACCCCGCTTTTTGCACAGGGAGTTTTCAGTGAAAAAAAAAAGTGCAAAAAGCGGGGGGGGGGTTGCAAAAAGTGAGGTTGCTACATGGTGGAAAATATAATATCCATTAGTTTCTATCAGCCAATAGGATATAGTATATAGCTAACTGTGCTACAATATAAGCTTGTGCATCTTGACGGAACTTATTTATTTGCTTATTCTTTTTTCCGTTATCAAACATGTCATCCAAATGCCAACTTAGAAACATACCAAAGTATAAGGAAGCCATAATCGATCGCTGGAATTGTCAGTACTATCCCCAAGGAAGCTTGCAAATGAAACTTCCGCAAAATGAAGCGATGAATCTCATCAGCAGGATACCGTTGTTTCTTTTATACCAGAGTACACATATAAAGAAAAAGCCAGTATAATCGATAGTACATTTGGTGTTTTGAATGAACTAGAATATGGAAAACTCAAAGATGACTTGCGGAAAGTACGCGATGATTTTCGTAAGAAGAGCCAGGCGAACCAATCGGTTCTGACCTCTTTCTTCAAAAAATAAAGATCTGTATACCTCTGCCAAGTGTCCTAGATAAAGTTACTCTGTTCGAATCTTGTTATCAGCAGTCAAATATATGCAAACACAATATAAGCGGTAAATTGCACATCCCAATTTTGGGAGTGCAAAGTGCAAAAAGTGGGGTGTGCAATTCTCTTCAGTGTTGAGCGAGTTTTCGCCCAAGCTTGATGCAAAAAGCGGGGTTCTACCGTACGTTTTCCGCTACACTATATTCTTACTATATTAATCCATTACCCTCCTTTCTTCGCGATGTGGAGATGCAACTGACACAGCACACCGAAAGTGACTTTCAGGCACCACCATGGATTAACTGCCTATTACACGCCGATGATGTGGCGCTCATTGGCAACTGGCAAATGATGCCAGCACTCTTAACTGCATGTGAACAGCACGGCAATGATTTGGGATATCGGTGGAATCCCAGCAAATGTGCTGTACTAGTCGAGCAAGACCCGCCAGAAAACACCACAGTCCAAATATACGGCGTTGAGCTACCACGAGCATCTACCGTCACATACCTAGGGATTCCGTTTAACACAGAGGGGTACATCGACCAGGACGTACTGGCTCAGCAAAATGCCGTAGCCGCACTAAACAGCATGCAAATACTTCGGTCAATTGGAGTACGACCGCTGTGATGCTCCATATGGCCAGGCTTCCGCCCATGGCTGACCGAATTGCAGCACTGCAAGCCAAATTCCTGGTTCGCGCTCATAACCTCTTACCAGATACCTTACTGCATGTTATGCTCCCCAAACTGACACGAAGAGGGAAGCATAGCTGGACAACACTGAAATCATCAAATCGCATATGGACCACACTGGCTCGACCACAAGCAGAAACTACGGACAAAGAACTAAAGGCAGCAATCCAAACCTATCTGCAAGACCAACACGAGCTCCGATGCAGAAAAAGGGGTAGTAAACTACTCAACGCCTGCCGTAAAAAACCTGAAATCGATCCAATCCTATGGCTACCCATGTCCTCCGCTGAACGCATGAGGTGCATTCCCTATCGTCTTGGCTGGCTCCCGAGCGGTAAACCCACACCATGCTCACGTTGCCATCACCCTTCTGGTATGAACCCTCGACATCTGATCGCATGTTTCTCGATCCACAGCACACTCAACCTGCCGTACGATATCGACGAACCCATCTCATACCTTCTCAACCGCTTACCGAAAAAGCCGCCTAGATCACAAGCTGCTCGGAACTACTGGATATCCAAATGGCCGCAGCTATGTGCCATCTTGGAAACCCTAAACAAGCATTGCAACCCAGATCACCGACAAGGATATGTGCCACTCGACCAGCATGGAAGAGACCTTCTCGAATGGATGGAGCCACCGGCCCCTGTGTCACTGCAACCCACATCGCCCGTTGCGTCTTAAAAAAAGCTACCCTTTTTCATCCCCAACAAGTATATACTTACGGATTAGTTCCCCTTCCATCCGACTTTTACTTTGTATTCCATTCTACTTTATCATTTTCCTTTTTTATTGTTTTTTTACATTGTTTTCTTCCTCATGACTACTTCCTTTCCCCTAATGCCGCATAGGGCTTTCATTTCCTTGTTCAACCGGATCAGACGAGAGCGGAAAGCTGCGATCAGCCCGCGTTCATTTACGTCGTCAATAAAGACTCTTATTTCATCCTGTAAAGAATTCGCCTCAACTCACACATGATGGTTGGTCACAAGATCATCTGATGTATGCATTCAAGAACTATCCGTAGGATAAAGTCGTCGTTTGAGTCCATCACTGTAGTTTGCCTTGGATAAGCTATATGTAAGTAATCCACGTATCTACGAGAATTTTAACCATTTGAACTCATTCGTAAAAACTTTTCTTTCGAGAACGTATTAACAGTTTGTTTATTAACTTTTTATGATAGCACATCCACGAATATCATTGAGTGCGTACGCTGCACGTTGATACGTACAGAGCACTAATTGCTTTACAATGTCGGGATATCACAGAAGCGTACACAAATGATCGCAAAGATTCTGGATCAAAACAATCAGACTTGCTAGTACTTCTTAAAAATCATAATGCAGCATAATCTATAACTTTGGCAAGCTGACGCGTTATTTACCTGCATGACTATTGTTTGCGAGTCTTTGGCGTGTGTGGGTAGTTTCGGAAGACGATACGTATGGACAAAGTCGTAAGGCCCTTAGGTGAAGTATCTATTTCAGGAGAGAGAGAGAAACGCAAGTTGTAAATTGAGTAATCTTCAGCCGCCACTGGTTACGTCCACAGCTATAGACCTCAATACCGCTGGATACGACGGTCCTTCTAGGTTAATAGTTAAGCGTGGCTGAAGGGAACAGAAGGAGCCTTGGGTAAGCTGTTTATCCTGCCCGAACACGGATACGGGTAATTTGTTACCGAGATTCAAGTGTCTGACATGCGGGATAAATCGCGTCCATACTCGTCTGTATATAAAGTTAGTAGCAACAGATCAACATGTCAGAACACGTCTATATTATCGGTGGTAAAGGAAACATTTGATCTGCCGCTGTCAAGAAACTGCTCAAGAACGATATCCCTGTCACAGATTAGGTGCGGTCACTTGCCAAGGCAAAAGAACTATTCGCAAACCATCCAAAGCTGAGGGTTGTCCAGGGAGACTGGGGCAATCTCAAACCATTCGAAGAATCCATTGTTGGTCATACGCACCTGCTCCTTGTTGTGCATGATTTCCAGAACGTTGTCAAGATCGAAACCGCTATTGCGCGAAAGGCTTATGCAACAGGCATCCAGCAAATCGTACATGTTGCCGGGATTACGATCGATGGTTCCTGGCGTACAACTTTTCTTGGATTTGCAATAGCGTAACCAAAGAAACCAATCTCGGCCATTCCCAAACAGAGGAGCGTATGTGACTTTGCGATCCGGACGATTCATGGCCAACAATGATACGTTTGAGATCAAGTCTATCGAATTTCTCAATGTTATCCTGGATACGGTGGATCCGGATACTGTAGAAACATGGATTTCGACAAACGATGCTTGTCTTACTACTGCCAATATTTTGCAAGATCCCATTGATAAGCATGGCGATGCCTTGACGGTCAGTGAACGTGCAACTTTGCTCTCAAAGGCGTTGGGTCGAACAATCTCATATAAAAAATCTTACATGGGGAAACGTATACTAACTTGGTGCAAAGAGCGCGTCTCCTGCATAAGTTTGTGTACGACTTTTTGCAGCCCTAACCTGGTTATAGAGCTACTGGAGAGTTGTCGATATTGCTGGGTCGACAACCAGAAACCTTCACCCAATGGTTTGACGCAAATGAGAACCGTTTCTTTGATCATTAGTTTATGTAGTACGTAGTGTCAGTTTCTATGTATACTAATATTTTTCAATAAATTTGCTGACAGCCTATTATTAGTATGTTCCCGAAACTTTTGGACCATTAATGTATATACTGAGAGCTTCTCTGTCTTTCCTGGATGATACGGATTTTACCACGGGTTAATAAAATGTTACAGGCACTCCCTAAGACCAGTATCAGTTCCGAAGTCGTCGAATTCTTAAGTCCGGAATTGATCTATCATGGATGTTTACTGCGATGCTGTGTTAGATCCTTACAGTTTGTTTTCTACTGAGGAAAAAATGTGTACGTAAAGAAACTAGTAAGCTCTGATGCCATTATCACTGGTATCAAACAAAGGCTATCACAACCTCAGGCTTAATTTAAGACAGCATTTGGCTTCATCTGGATCACTGACAAAATCTGTTGTATGAGATGCACCTGCTGGAATGTTCCATATTTCTTGTTTCCTTTGTAGTTTCAATCTAATGTGACAAGATGCACAACATCAAGGAACACGTGGTCCTTTGCTATGCTTTTCATTAGAGAAATCCATCAAACTCGGGATTAATATTTTGCTTGAACTATTACACAAAACTTTGTTGGATCATTAAAAAAAAAACTTTACAACTTCATCTTACAAAAAAAATAGAATAAAAGGGAAATCAACTCAGAAGGTATATATGTACACGACCAAAAATGTCGTTTAAAGCGAAAGGCGAACACGAGCATTTGTCGTATGGATGGTAACGGATCCATCACCATACTTGCTTGTCTTGTATCCGATCTTTTCATTCGGACCATCATTCTCCATGGTAATATCACTTCCAGTCACTCTAATCTTTGCCGACGAAGTGGATACTCTGAAAGGACCAATAAAATACGGAGGCTAATCATTTGGGTTTTAGCATATAAACAGAAACAAACATCCAAAAAAGAAATGAAACTTACCATGGATACTCTGATTCTAGAGTTGGATGTTGTGAAGGCAGCTTTTACTCTAGGTGAACCTTCGACTTCGGCATGAATTCTGCCATTGGACGATTGGGCAGTGAGGGATTCTTCCGCATTAACGCGCTGGAGATTAATTACACCATTGCTTGTGCGAGCCACCATATCATGCGAACTAACATCTTGCAAATCGATGCGACCATTGGAAGAAGATGCCTCCAGCAAGGTGGCGGCATGGGTACCATGAGAGCGAATATGGCCGTTGGAAGAAGCCAGACGAATTGCACCTTGTCGCGTATCGGCACTGTCCAAACGAATCGCACCGTTGGTAGTTTCCAAATCAATCGATTCAACGGCATGCAACGAATGTTCGCCATAAAACTCCAAGGCAGCGTTCTTGGAAGTTAAACGGATCTTTTTGCCTTGCCATCCCAATGGTAAATGAATTCTCGCATTGGTTGTCTTGAGTTCGACCTGATCTGTTCGGAACAAGTCGTTGCCGTCGGTTCTGATTCCCATGTTCGAAGCCGATACATAAATGCGAGAGGCGTTGGCAGGAAGTCGGATTTCCATTTCCAAATAGACACATGATCGACCATAGTAGATGTCATCTTCGGGTACTTGAATGATCAATCGAGTCTCGTCATTGACATGGTCCAAAGAGTAATGGAATCGGCTGTCAATGTATTCTCCAGGATATACGGTTGCTCGCGTATTGATGGATCCACCGGATGGATCGGTTTCGGGTAATGGAACAATGGTGACAACACCGGCGGAAACATGACCACGAATAACAACATTCACATCCTTGTCGAATGGAATGCTGCTTGGTAAGGCATCCCATGTGGCGGATCCATCGCGTACGCAATGGTTGAGTTCGGACCAGGCGGATGGGATCAAGATGCGTGTGAAGAATAAAGCCAAGGCTGCACCGCCCAAGAAACCCAAAAGGATAACCTTTTTGTTGGCTTGTTTTGCCTTGTTCATAAATGTACGGATGTAGCATGGTTTACCATTTCTTCTTCCGCAACGTCGTTGGGGCGTTGCTTGGATAAAGTTGCCATAGTTGCGCGGAGGAGATGGATAGATTGTCGCATAGTGTTTTCCGGAATTGCTCGGCTGACCATCAGTTACTGTGATGGGTTTGGTGCGGTCGTACTGTTCGTAATCCTTGCCAAAGTCAGAGGAAGGAGGTGCTGAAGCGACCTCTTCTCGCAACGTCGGCGAGTAAGGCGGTGGCGGCGCTCCTTCCGTTTCAGGATCGTGCGTGTCAATCGCTACTTGTATGGTTAACTATGGCCCCCGTTTATAATTTTTTTGCCAGGAGGCGTCTACCTTGATATCCGCTTTTGCCAGAAAACTTCATAAAGGCGGGGTCAAGGGCGGGAAAAGAAAGAAGAAGAGAGAGAGAAAGGGAGACTTGCAGGAAAATAGGGAAGGCACCTGTCTTTTTAAAGGTGGCACCCAGTCACGCCAAGCAACCAACGAAAACTTGGCGTTCTTGAGAGTTTTATTTCATCTCTGATCGTCATCAACACGTACAAATTCAATCATTAATTCGCAATGTTCGGTGTGAGGAAATAGGTCGATGGACACTGCTCTCGAAGGACGGAACGGGGCTCCTTTAAACCTGTTCGACGTTGGTCGACATAGACTTTGGAAAAGAAGTCAGTCAAGCCTATGTGATGCCATTTCGGGATGAATTTACCTGATAAAGTTCTGCAAGGCTTGGTTGGCATCGCAACTGATGAAAATGACTTTACGAATTTGGGAAGACTCGCGTACTGCTCTGATCACGCTACTGTGGACTCCATTTCTAAATGCAATGCAAGCTTAGTTTTGACCGATGAAAAGGCCATACAGGTTACCTTGGTGGATCAAGAATGGCAACCACTTCCTCGTTCTTTTCGTTAGCAACAACATCGATTCGTTCCTCAACTTTGCTTGCATGATATTGAACGTTTTCAATTTCTAACGATCGAGTTTCGTTGGTGATGTTTGTCAAAACGGTCCGCACTTACTGTTCATTTCTGCGTTCGCTTTGGCGTCAACAATGGCATCGGCAATCATCTCAATCCCGATAACACGGTCAACTGTACGAGCCATGGTAATACCAATCGTGCCTGTACCACAGCAAAGATCCAATAGCGTCGTCTTCTTGTTCTTGTCAATGTTGCACCATTCGGCGCATTTGGTATACAGTAATTCTGTAGCAGGCGTGTTGACTTGGAAGAATGCACTGCTTGATAAACGGAACCTGGACCAGTGTGATCAATTACTGCGCCTCGCTTCCTTTGCTCTTTTCATTGACTTACCGACAACCCAGGAGTTCTTCATAAACGTATCCATCACCCAGCAACACTTCTGTTTGACCCTTCTCGGTAATTCCGTTGGAGTCCCCGTTCCATTCTTGAACAAGGAGCGTGGTCACATTGATCCGTTCGTTCTCGGGCTTGTCCTTGAAACTGGTCCAGTAGTCAACCAGCTTTTTCTTTTCTTTTGCCAACTGATCCTGGTCTAGCTCAGATGTTTTGAGCTGAACAAGAATAAGCACTAAAAAGTCAAACCGATGAGCACGTATACGAATGCAGGGATCGAAAGAAGCGTATATACCATCGCCTGTCTTTTGCGCTTTGACCATCATGGAACGCCATACACCCACTTTATCCACTCTATCGTATACGCTATACTCTGAAGATTGCACATAGTCCTGATAGAGCCCAAGTCAGGTCTCCCGCGTTTGTTTCACATGGCAGCTGCCCCTGACTTTTACCTGCATTGCGTTGGCTATCCGTTTCGACATTTCGGGTACATGTAGACAATCCTCTGGATTTAGCACAGATGTGATACCATGACGATAAAGTCCCAGCAAGAATCCCACTGTTGGCTTCCCATCCGGATTCCGTCCAATGGTAAACTCGCATTTTGTTCTGTATCCATTGATTTCGGGCGAAGCAATTGGATCCAGCACCTCAAACGGCAACCCATTCCTGTTTTTTGGGGATTATGTAAGCTCTCTCCTAGGACACCACGCGAAAAAAAAAAGCAAATACTTTTCAAATGCCCAAGCAATCTGTGCCTTGCTTGTTTCACTCAGATCCGTCAACTGCGCCATACGTCTTTTGAACTTGCTCAAATGGGCAATTCCCGCCTTGTGTTTCCTGGACAACTGTTCCTCGTACGGCATCCTATGCATGGTGAGATGAGCTAGAAAGAACCCTAATCCAAAAGAAAATGCAGTACCTGTGCAAAGGTGTTACTTGATCGGCAAGTCGTTCTGCAGGTGACCGAGGATCATCTTCATCCACATGTTGCTTGGGTTGAAATCGCTCGCGAAATACGTCCTTGGCAACGACCGAGTATTCTGTGGTCAATGTCTTTTTCTTAAACTCGACGCCTTCCAGTTTCTTCATCACTTCTCGCGCGCTTTCCTCGTTCTTTCTTTGCTTAGTGGCCATTTTGGATGCATAGTCCAGAAGCTTACTTCAAAATTTAAAAATGCATATCGCCACTTGGGAGCCTTTTTAAAGCGGTCCACACCATGCGATTGCAAAAGCTTTTTAATGGCGCTGTTTTCGTGCGTGGGCAAATTGAGTACTTTGACTCGATGGATCTGATTAGATGAAGCTTCGGTCGACATTGCTCGAGTTGTCCGCAACAAGACTAGTAAAAGCGTACAAAGGTCAAGTTTAAATGGAGGAATCATGCACTGATTGCTATTTCGTACATGACAGTCGAACCATGCCGCGTTTGACAGTTCCCAAAAAGATTTTTAGGGCAACATTTAATCGATATTTGGTAACTTTTGAATGTCTCGGTAGATTCCTTTCCCTGTCACTGCTCTGAGGAGCGAGAGTGGAGCAACCCACCATCCATTAATGCGTATGCAACGCTCCGTTCTACGTTACTACCTTGACGGCATGAATAATGACAAAGAAAATCCCACCGCAAGCAACAATGACTAAGCGATTTTTTTAACCTTTTTTTTACTCTCCCCTTTGCCCGGAAACTATATTCCGGCTTCTATGAAACATGAATTGCAATTACCAAATACAAGAAAAAAGAAGAGTTGGGAAGGGAGGGTGGAGGCTTTTGTCGAAAGAAGATCGGAAGCGGCACCCGCAATATTTCGAAACTTTCACATGCTGATCCAATTTTTATTCGACACAGTTTAAAGGGACATAAGATACAAGGAACCGACAACCGTCGAGCCCAGGACAGCGTAACCGGTCTGGTACACACCCTTAATGCTGATGAACTTGGTCGCGTCCCAAGCCTACACAAGAATCGTTAAATAAACGCTTCCTCTTAAAAATTAAAAGTATCTTACCAAATGTCTGATACCGTTCAAGCAATGGTAAACGAAGGGGAAAGCAATGATGCCCTTGACAGCAACCTTGGCAGCGACGGGAGCAGCGGCGCAAGCCGAGATGATGGCACCAGTGTCAAAGTTGATGCCCATAGCGGGGGCAGCCAAGTAGGCAAGAGCACCGGCGTAGAAACCTAGGGAACGAATCAATATCCGTTTCCATGGTGATATATATATATATGTTGCTTATTTACCAGCACCAATGCCGACACCAGTGAAACGATGGATACCAGACAAGTACCAAGTGATCTGGGGCTGATAGATAGTAGCGTGAGGCGAAACGGGACGGACCTTGCGTTGCTGGCGCAAAAGCTCGGATTCGGCGTCAGGAGACTGTTCCATGGCAGCTCGGGACGCGTTAAAGTGTCTGTAGAGTATGTTTAATTCTACTGCCGCGGTCGCCTTTTCTCTAGTTTTATAAATACCTCACACCCATGGGTGCAACAGCGGCGTTCTTGAACATGGCAGAACGGATAGCAGGGTCTGCGAATGAAATAAGGGTTCATTGTTAAAATTCATATAGTTGGAACGTGCTTTTAAATGCAATTACTCTGAGCAGCGGTTTTCAACACGGAGCGAGTGGCCAGCATGATTTAATGAAGAGTGGGGAGTGAGGTCAAGGTGGGTAAACACAAGCTTTGTTCGTGAATTCAACTGTACTCTCACCCCGCACTCCACAATTGCTTGGTGATGTCACCCACCGTATTTTCGAGCTCAGCAACGACCATTCTTTTCGGATTTGCCAAGAGCCTCATCTGAAGGATCGGCCACATTTCAAACGGAAAAAATGAGCAACGATCCGGCGAACATTACCAATACACATACGAATGCTACGCCAGGACTGCAACAAGCAACAGAAGAAGCCAAAGATGCAGCACTTCAATCAGCAATCGCAGCCAATGGAAATGGCAAATTAGACAGTGATCAAGAGCGCCAAAAGCAAGCCAAAATTCAGCGATTCATTGCGTCGCCGCTGCAATGCAAACTTTTTGTCAAGAAAATATCGCTCAATCAAGAATTTGAATATCGAAAAGCAGAAATCTTGTGGGCACGCGAGACTCGGTCCGATCCACCAGGTTTGGAATACTACGTTCACTATGTCGAGTTCAACAAACGGTTGGATGAATGGGTCGATTTTTCCAGATTGGACTTTAATCGCGAGATTGAATTCCCAAAGGGCGATCAAAAGAAGAATAAACGTGATCAGACCGCAACACCTCCTCCCGGCTCGACCAAACATCAGCAACATCGTCAATCCCCGTTACGTGCAAGCACTCCATCTTCCGCAGGCCAGAAACGAAAGACACAGCATGAAGAAACGCCCGATGCGACGGTGGATGACAAAGAAAATCACCATGTGGTGCTTGGAAACGAGGATGAGGACGGTGAATTGATGGATGTGATTGAAGACGAGCGACCGCAAGAAACGTTTTCAAAGAAGCAAGAAATCGAAAAGCTGCGGACGTCCGGATCAATGACTCAATGCGTCAGTGAAATTGCGCGTGTCAAGAATTTGAACAAGATCCAGATCGGCAAACACGAAGTGGAACCGTGGTACTTTGCGCCGTATCCTCAAGAGTACTCGTACTGCGACACGCTCTACATTTGCGAGTTTTGTCTCTGTTACTATGCATCACACAGACAACTGGAACGTCATCGCGACCGTTGTCAACTGCAGCATCCCCCCGGCAACGAGATCTATCGCAACGAAGAAGTGTCCTTTTTTGAAATCGACGGTCGCAAGCAAAAGACTTGGTGTCGCAACCTCTGTCTGCTCTCCAAACTGTTTCTGGACCACAAGACTCTGTATTACGACGTTGACCCGTTCCTATTTTACTGCATGACCGCGCGGGACGAGTTGGGTTGCCATTTGATCGGATACTTTTCAAAGGAAAAGGAATCATCCGAAAACTACAACGTGGCATGTATCTTGACATTGCCCCAGTATCAACGATCTGGTTACGGCAAACTGTTGATTGCCTTCTCTTACGAATTGTCCAAGGCCGAAGGTCGCACCGGATCACCCGAAAAGCCATTGTCGGATTTGGGATTGCTATCGTATCGTGCCTACTGGACCGAAACCATCGTTGAATATTTGTTGTCAACTACGGAAGAGGTCACGATCGAGGAGATTTCTCAAAAGACGTCCATTACTTCGCAAGATATTCTCCATACTCTGCAACACATTGGCGCGCTCAAGTATTATCGCGGTCAGCATATCATTTGCTTGGGTGACAAGGTGGTTGAGCAATTTGAACGTAACCAAAAGAAACGAAAGCGAAGGATCGTGCCCAACAAATTGGATTGGAAGCCATTGCACTTTACTCCTGCGCAGCTTCGGTTCCTTTAATACTTTTTCTTCATTCTCATGTATATTATCCCCTTTCCTTCATAGTCTTTGTAAATACTCTTCACGCTATTAAATACCATTGGAAAGTTACCGTTTCTGTGAATAGTTGGAATCTGTGGCGGGGTTGATAGGAAACAAGTGCAACCAGTCGGGTATAAAAAGAAGCAGCCGCTTTGCTCAGCAGTGTTACATATAAAAAGCAACTGTCGTGCGTTTTGCTATCTTTTTTTTTTCGTTCTCTCTTAATTATTCGCTGCATGACCAACGCAAAAACAACAGATCAAGGTAATTTTTTTCAAAGAACATTGAAAGTTCAAAGCGCGTAACTTGGTTATACAGAAATTGAGTCTGATGAGCATGCGCCTCTCATACGCGGCGACGATACCGGCTCGTCCTCGAATTACCAGTCTGTGCAGGAACCGACGAATGAATCTACTTCCGACCGAGGCATTTTGCGACGGATGCAAGATATCAGCAAAAGGGCAAAGATCCTACTCAGTGTGACGACCGTTTCCATCATTGCATTGCTGCTATATCTTTTGGTTGCACCATCGGATGCTCGAGATCATTGCGTGCGACGAGGATACAAGGTTTTCGAAACACCTGTGATTCCATTCAATACCAGTGCCGTTGCCATTTACCTTCCACAGCGTGCCTCAGGCGGCATTGTCAAAGTCTCTCAGCTCTCTACTAACGACAATGGCGCCATTTCTGCTCATATCAACGTATCACCGGGCAAAGAAGTTGCCAAGTTTACATACTTGGTTTACATAGGCAAAAGAGAAACTCAAATAAGCATGATGATGAAAGACTGGTACGAATCCGAAGCCTGCGTCTATATCGAGGCGGAGATCCAGGTCCCTATGTATGCAACATCGCTATATCTCATTGGCGGCCCCAACGTTGAAATAGTAGTCAATACAGCATTCGCCGTGGACTTTGTCACAATGAGCACCAGTCAAGCACCTATTCGGTTTTTGGGAGGATGGCAAGGAAAGGGCCTCGCACTGTACACAGCATACGCCGACTTGGACTTTAGTGGAAATCGATCGCTGCATGCCACTCGTTATATTGAATTATACACTTTCAAAGGCCTGGTTCGATTGGACGATTCATCCAGTGAGAGTATTAAAGTTAGCACATACGAAGGGCGTGTGGAGATGCGAAACACAACAGCTACGGCATGGATTGAGCCAATTACATATAGCGGTTTTGTGTCCTTGCAAGACACTCGCGCAACGAATATCACCATTCATACAAAGGAACAGGGCGCAATTGATCTTGATCATGTTACAGTGGACAACAGGCTGATTGCCAAGACCCAAAATGGCGCCATTCACGCGTTATTGGATGGCAGCCAGAGTATCAATGCCAAATTTGAAACGTATAACGGTGATGTCAATATAACTATGGTAAGGATGTATGCATATTCAAGTTCTGCAAAGCAAACAAAAAAGTCTAATATGAACATATAGCCTGATGACTTTCGTGGTTATTTTGCCGTTTATTCATCATCCAGTGCGAACGTGACTATTGTAGGAAACCAAGACATTGTGGTAGACAAAAACCTAACTTGGAAGAAAACCGGCTACACAAAAAAAGAAGGCGAAGGATCTGTACGTTTGCGTGCACTGTATTCCCATGTCAAACTCGTGTTTTAGTTTTTCATTAACACCATCTTGTTATTGTGGGCTGACCTTTTTCTCCCACTGTAATCAAACGGGTTACTCGCTCCATTGTATGGTCCGATAAGCAAGTAGGCTACCAGTCGTACAAAGTTGCACAATTAGGGAGTTCCTCACATACTTCTTGTATGACAAATAACGCGATTCTCAGTATGCAAGCAAAGAGAATGCTTTAGGCATGAAAAAAAAGGGGAAGGGGGACACGTTAGGAGGACAATCTCACATTCTTAATCAAACAGTGTCAACAGGAGGCCCCATATTTTCTGCATGGAAATTACTGTTATTTGTGTGTGCAAGAGAAGGTATAATACAAAGCAAGTGTTGATATTCTACATATAAAGAGGGAGCGGGCTATAAGATACGTATATATATATATATATATATATAATGCGGGTCGTTTGGGCGGCAGTGTATAGCAAATGCAAATAGAAACGAATGGATAAGGCGACTCATAGATCGGTATCGCTATCCAACTGATCTACTTCGCCATCGTCATAATCAGACTCGTGTTTGTAAGGAGGCGGTGGTTGAAGAAGACTGCTGATCGATTGTGGAGGATCACCCGGGTAAAAGCTGTCATACGGGGTGACCAAACCGCCGGCGCTATCTTGAATGAAACGGTTGGGAGGAGACAACGTAGGTCGAGGAGATGGCTTTGTTGTGGCGCTTGCAGGGCGCACGTTGGCGTTTCCCATCTGTTCCAGATTGCCGCGCTTCTTTTGAGCAGCGGCCATGACGCCTTTAGCAGCTCTTGGCTCCATCTCCTCAAAGTTCTGTCGCACATAATATCGCAGCTTTTCGACGCCTGGTAAGTCTTGAATAAGCTTGGCAATGGTAGGATGCTTGAAACCGTAATAGTCGGGGCCACTTGCTGAATTGGAGTGTTCGCGATGCCGGATCTCGTTGGATCGACGGACTACCACGGTCCATGCGCCGGTGGCCGAGTTGGCGATGATCGGTTGGTCCGGCATATCGGCTGCCATCACATGGAAGCGTGGGCCATCGCCGCCGTCCAAGATGGTCGAGACAATGCTGGTGTTGCTGTTGGGATTAATCATGCTTGGATACGTCCTTGATACGGATGTTGTCAATGGATGGTGGTGCGTCGATGGGATGGTTGACTTACCTTTGGACAGTAAAGCCGACAGGAAAGATGTACCGTTCGTTATGAAACGCGTCGCGATCATGCACAATTTTGCCCAGGCTGACGACGGTGAGGACGCCAATTTGCTGGGGCAGTTTGACGTTGCCATGTTCGTCGCGATCGACGGGTTGGACGCGGCGGGTCTTGGTGACGGCGCGCGACATTTTGGAGCGCTTGGGAGGGGCGGAGGCCACGGTGGCAATGTCGCGTCGAATGGGGTCTGTGGAACGGCGCGGCTTTTTTCCCGTTTTTGACTTGTCTGCAGGCAATTTTTGTTGCTGATCATGCGGATAATTCATTTCCCCCTCAGAGTCGATCATGGGTGATGAGCGTAATAGTACGTCGTCTTCGTCGTCCGAGGACGAGTCCAGATCCACGGTGCCTAGCTTTGCAATGTTATCCAGCAAGACGCTGCAGACGGGTTAGGAGGTTTTATCGAAAGGGGAGCGGGAGGCTTACTTTCGCTCCATGATCAGCAGCCGCACCTTTCGTTTGGCCTGCGAGTACTCTCTCGATATGGACTCGTTCACCTAAAAAGAGACGTTTGGATACTGCTTAATGACATCTCAGATGGCTTCCTTATTTTGCGTCGCCCTCTGCCTTTTTTTTATTGCAGTGGTCACATTACCTCCATCATTTCCTTCAGTTTCCGCTTCAGCTGCTTGTACTTTTCCTCTGTGATGCTGCTTTCGGCCGCAGCATGGAGCGTGGGCGACGGCGGTCGAAACAGCGGTGGATTGTTAGGCACCAGGGAGGCCATCGTATGCGAGGTGTTGGCGGGAGAAAAACGCTGGGCGCTGGTTTGTGTGTGGGAAAAAAGTGGGGAGAGGAAAGAAACAAAAAAAAAGAGAGAAGAAGAAAGGGAGAAAAGAAGTTCGAGACGACGACTGATACGCTTCTTGAATTCAGGCAAATGCCGTTTTTGGCTCTTTCATGTTTCCGCCTCTTCCCCCATGCCCGCCTGAGGCCTCCCCCAACATATGCAGCAACACCGCCAATTACTTCATTTAACCCTACTTCATTACCCATACTTCATTCGCTTTTCTTCTCAATCGCCTCCGCCATGCCCGAATCCGCCCATGGGAACACCACATTCACCATCGCCACCATTGACTGACAACCGTGTTGCGGACGAAAGGGTAGGTTTTAATTAATAACGGCGAACAATAGGATTATTGAACTAAAGCGGGCATTATTGCCACCCTGCTTGGTGGACAGATACATGGCGGTGCGGGGGAGAAGAGGGGGGGGGACTCGTTAGGTAAAGGCAGCGCAGTATATGGAAACTTGTCTAAATTGCGAGCACACACCACTTGCTGGCTTTTCCAATGATGATAGGCGTATTGTCACTTGACTGCCATGTGCCGTGACAGCCTACCAATTTAATCCATCGTGTTCCTCCCCTTTTATGCTGAACAGAACTGACACATTGCTGCATGGGCGTCTTTTCGTGCTGCACACACACACAGGTTTCGAAATGCGTGTAACACACAACCTCCAGAAAAAAACAGGAAGTGCAGAATCGTGTAGAACAAACACTGTATCAAGATCATACAATGGTCTCCAATACCTCGCTGTGCAACTCACCTGGCGAGCCGCGGAAGTGCGGGAGACACAGCAGGCCAAACCCCTCGCTCCATTTTGGACAAAATTAGACGCAGCGTACAGATGCACGTAAAAGTGGAATAAAAGTGGTATCTAGAAAAATGTACGCCACGCGAAAGTTCTCGAAAAGTCAAAAGTGCACGGACCATCCCATTTGCGTATTAATGAAACAAACGGTGTCCGTCAACTTTTTCTGTCACTCATCGTTTACTAGATTGAGGGAACCACCATTGTATTACCCGTGTATTCCAATAAAGAGAGCGGGAAGGATTAAAGAAGCACACGAAGGCGAGTGCTGATGGCTGTAAAAAGAACAAGCGGCTTTTGTCCAACAGGTCCATGAATCCATTGACCAACAGCATCGCCTCGAATAAAGCCTAGGTGAAAATTGATAAATGGAGTTATAGGCTCAAAGTGGAGGCAGCTCGCCAGTTGACTCTTACTGTTCTTCCGCCGTCTATCCAATCTTTTACCAGTCATCGCCTTTAACTTTTAGTTCTATCCATACACACCACATCCAAGTGATCCACTGACATCATTTCAGGGATCAATAGAACTTTTTCCTCAAATCGTTCAAATTGAGCCACAGGAATCGAAGGCTGACAAAAAGCATGGCGGCTCACTTTATCGCATCTGTTGGCCTTCTCCCAAAAGAATCCATCTCGAACTTTATATCATACAAATATAGATAAAATGCAACGTATTTAAATGTCAACTTACCTCTGGTGAGTGTCCCTTCAGCTTTATCTAGTCTGCGCTTCCATACCTGGAATGCTGCATCAAATGTCCCAAAAATACAAACGTAAGGTGATGATAGACAGTTCATGTACCAACATTTCAATGAAACTCATTCCCCGGAGCAAGATTACTATCGTCGTACTTTCCACCGATGGTTGGAATCTGTTTCCCAGTGTCATAGCAAGGCCGCATACTTTTGTCATACAATTGGACGACTCCCATAGAAATCATCGCAATGACGTTTTTCGGAAACACCACTGCGGACTTGCCCCAGCGCTGTAAGTGTACCAACTTGTTGACAAAGCTTAACACACTTGCGAGTGCGCTGTATCGCTAGCCAATCGTACTCACAACATTCTGCAAAATCGCGAGTTGCATCCAAGGGCTCGCAAAAACGGGTTTCCTTGGTGTAATTTTAATCCATCAAAGGCACACTACCTTCCTTATCGGCCTGCTATATTACAAGCTTAATCTTGCCTGGTAAAGTTCTGTTGACAGAACCTCCTTCTCACTTTTACAATGCAAGCGAATGCAATCCAAGCCCCACCGTTATTTGCAGACACTGTTTCTTCCAAAAAGACGAATATCGAACGAATAGGCGCTAGTAATTTCTAGCAATCAATTATGCAGATGCATGCACGTAACTTATGTTTGCATACATATGGTGACATATCTGTGTTATTAAGGAAGGTCTAAAAAGCCCGTAAAAGCTTAATTTTCTGTGCCAATGAATTGAAGTCCACACCATTTCCACCTCTAACTGCATTCGGTATTTTCGAACACAATAAGCCGTGATAGTGCATTTCTTTACTATCAAAAGAAAAGGTTAGTTCATGTAGTGCACTTCAGTGATGACTGCTTTCAAAGTGCGAAGTAGCCTACCGTTCTTACACACTCGCAGTTACTATCGATTTCGATAACTGTTTATTTTCTTCCCCACACCGTCTTCTTTTCCTCACTTTTATAATAATGTTACTTGCAGGAATACAATCATATCAATATGTACATCAGAGCTATGCCACGACTGATATGTCCTATGTTCTGTAAACGTTTGCTTTCAAACCAACCTTATTTTGATTCAGATAAAGTTTTCGTCAAGGTGATTCGACCGGATCAACCCTTTTGCGATATTTTGAGGTTTCATGTGCGACCACGTAGACGCGATGTCATACGCACATACAATTGCTGATGTATTGGCAGCTGTAACACAGCTCTCTGTTCTACCTCAATTTCCCATCTCCATGGCTCGGCATTTGCTTTACAATGCTTGCTCTTTATGTAGTCCACAATGATTTTCAAAGCCATACGTACACTTGATACGTATACGATCAAACAATGTTCATTCGTTTACCCTTAACAAAGGGTAGGTGCTGGGCGATTATTACCATAGTAGGTCAATGAAGGACTAGATCAACTGCGTTTCAAATTAAAATAGACAGCATGTTTACGCATCTTGAACCGCCGAGACGAAACAGACTTTGCGGTATCACAAGCCAAGGTACCCCAAGGTGAGTAGCTGAAGAAAAAACTACATAGGAATTCAAATCGTTCACGACAGCACTTAAATGCGTTTCGATATACGATACGTACCTATTAGGAGTATATGGTTCACTCTCCCGCCCTGTTTACAAGCATAACAATCTTGAATGACAATGCTTGGTAAGTACTTTTTTTTAAGAAGATTGTTATCCACCAAAAATATATTTTTAAATCGATGACTAATCCTTGGAAGAGAACATTATTGCTGGTTCTTTAATAACAAAGCCGCTGACGTGTCGATATATTGCTGTTGTGATTAAAACTGGGGGCTGAGTAGCGAAGTTAACTTTTCATAGTGGCTTTACGTAGCCTTTTTCCGATCGCCACAGCCGTTGCTTAATGATCGATGAGTGAACCCTGCAAAAAGCTGCAGTATCGAAACTGCAGGAGGATCGTATCGCCACATAACTTGAACGGAGCTGTAGATGCACATGGAAACCCTTTCACATATCCTGAATTGGCTATCATCGACCCGGTGCGTCTATACCGGCTATTTTTGTCGACGAGCTCACAGGACACCAAAAAGAAGATATCTTCCAAATGGAATCTAGGGTGTAGTTACCACAACAGACTTAAAACGAAACTAGATTAATAATTGGAATTGCACATATCAGTGTTGAAGTAAGCAATGCGTACTCTACTCATAAATGTCATTTCTAACCAAATTGCGCACATGTACGGGTATCTGATTCAAACATTCCCCGGAATATGTAGTATATAGCGATGATCGATCGAATGCATGAATCCTGCATATTAACTATCGACAAAGAATACTTGCTTTTGATGTAGGAACACTATGACGTCGGATAAGAATAGCACATTCACACGAAAAAAAGCACCGAACAACGGCCCGTGAAATATTCTTCTCATCACCTTTACGTCTTGTTGTCGTGCGAGAATTCCCAATCAAGATCTTTGATCAGGACACATGTTTTTGTACCATCATTACTAGTAATAGCAACAAAGCCTCCTTTATGATCATCCTGTGTTTCGAAGAAAGCCGATACCCAAAATGTTTGTATCTGTATCATCAGCCACTGTTATGCATCTAAATCACTCCAATGGGGCGCTAATTATTATGGTATCATCCAACCCCGATGCGTATCCCCAAGCACAGCTTCATAATATCAATCCAAGGATGCAAGCGCCACAGACTGGTTTTTATATTTTCGTGCTCATTGAGCAACGCAATCTTGATCTTTTTTTTCTAAAAAAAAAAAAAGACAACAGGATCGATAATAGGTGTACAGATCGGCTACTTGAACAAGTATTAAAGTAGCAGGTACCCCTTTTCAATACATTTTGATATGCAAATTTGAGCTCTGTAGCTGTTGCAACGGTGATCAATGAAGTATCGAGTAACAACGATGATTATTACTTTTCAGCAATAAATTGGCCTTAAATAGCGTTTTATAGTAATTTGGCTAATAATAACCCTGAAGTGTGTGACAGGGTGTATTTTTTATTATGGGCTTCTTGTCCTGCTGTCAATCGTAAACGATGCCACTCACATCTCGGCGTCGAATCGCAGTAATCGTCGCCACGTTTACCGTCTTTCTTGTATTCCTTGTATCAACTCGCCATTCATCAACCTCATCGAATTTCATCCCTTCATCTAAGCAACCATCCCCTCAAATATTCAATCAGCAGCATGCAAAACCAGATCCGACGAGCGATGCGATTCCAGTCATCTATCCTGATCCCTTCGAACTTCATCGACCTGGACCTGGCGAAAAATTCATCGCGTACCTCCCACACTCTGGCTTCCACAATCAACGGATCGAACTCGAAAACGCGCTTCTATTAGCATCGTACTTGAACCGCACGCTTTTGTTGCCACCGGTGTTCCTAGGCAACCCAGCAATGCCATGGTTGCGTTACGATAAAATGTATGAGCGCCTGTTACTCCAAACCAAACGAGGATTGGAGCATTGTCCATTGATAGGGGGTGATGAGCCACTTCCGGCTGAATGTTTAAACTACTTTCGCTGGACGCAAGTACCATGGTCATTCTTTTACGATTTAGAAAAGGGAATCAAGGACAATGTGCGTATTGTGTTTCGTGATGATCTTAGTCAAGAATGGATCCTCGACGCTCTCGGTTTAAAACGAAGCGATATATACTACATGAAAGACATGTCACCGTACGAGTTCCGCGTGTATGACAAACCGGATTCCGCCACACCGCTTGCCAAATTCGTGAACCGCATCGATCTGGCGACTCTGGAAGCGATCGATAGCCCCATGTTGCATTTTGGATCTGTGTTTGGTACTTATCGCGTTTTAGCCCAGACGGAGGAACATGCTCAACTATTGAAATTGTTCCGAACGGAGATGATCTTCCGCAACCCAATCCTGTACGATACGGCGAGTCGAGTTGCACGACAGCTCGGTGGTGTCGATCGTTTCGTCGGCCTGCATATTCGTGTCGGCGATGGACTATTCAAGGTGCGGGCATCGATTCATGTGGACGACATATACCACAAGTTAGTCGACGCGTTTACAGATCTCACGCAGGAGCAGGTTGCATACTACGAAGACTACCGACACGACCAAGATCGACAAGAGAATGAAGATTATGAAGTCAGACAGCTACGAAAGTTCAAACCAATCGACGAACAACTGGAAAAGCCGATCGTGGTCAGCCATCCTGACAATATCGCTGAGTTTCTGGGTGATCAACCTCCAGCTGGTCTGATGAGGACGTGTCAGGCACCCAAGGACGATACGACCAAGCATTTCCAAAAGACGGTGATTTATATCGCAACCGATGCGCCTTCGCCACGAACGAACCCGCTTTTGCGCAAGATATTCGCAACATTCCCGTGTGTGTTTGTGTTGTCGGACTTTAACGAGGAACTGCACGATCTGAAGCGCATCCAGGTGGTTGAGGAGAAGGTCAAGCTTGAATCGTACTTGATTCCAATGGTGGACGCAATGATAGCTGCACAGGGCCACACGTTCCATGGCACGGCCGACAGCACATTTAGCAGCTACATCGAACGGCAGCTGCACCCGGTGTACACCGGACGAGAGGTCAAGGTGATGAATGTAGGAGGCCGCCGGAAAAACCAGTAAATAAAAGGAATTGTAGCAGAATCGCAAGCGTTGCATCATGATTTCCTAATTTGGAGTAAGGTTCCACGAAACAAAGTTGGGCTTCGAGATCGATCGAAGGACTTTCTCCACCACTTCCGTATTTTTTCTAGCTCCAATCCGAAGCCGAGCTTAATCATCATTTTTCTTCCTCTCCTTTTCCCGCCGCACATCCACTTTCTCATAACCGCTCCGTCCGCATTGTTCTCCAGCACTAAGCGCCTTCGTGAACTCGATGACTTGCCGGAAGGGCAAGTGGGCAAACGGCCACGCCAGGCGGATTCTATCGTTGCCGCTCTGAGCCAATGCCCTGCATGCAACTCAACACTCGTTCGTCCGCACACACTCCCTTGCGGATATACTGTCTGCCACCAATGTGACCCTATCAATAAGCCCTGTGTTTCGTCCAGTTGTCAGCGCACACACACCACCCAAACCAACACCAATGTCACCATTGATCAGATCCACGATGTGCTCAGATCCTGGGACAAATCGCAGCTCATCACGGAGGACCTGCTACGAATGCACCTGGTTAGTCTTCTTGAATGCGCAATATGCTATTCGTGTTTCTATCAGCCTGCTACTGCTCCATGTGGCCACACCTTTTGTCACTCATGTCTCGTACGATCCCTTGATCATATGCCGTCCTGCCCTATCTGCCGCCAACCCATCGGCTGGACACCTCCTCCAACACCGCTTCTATGTCAATTAGTCTCCACCTTGTTTTCGCAGGAGCCTGAAACACAGCACGAGCACGACGACAGCAAGCGGGTCCCCATCTTGATTGGCGCATTGGCGTTTCCCCACGTACGCTGTGTGATACACATCTTTGAACCACGCTACCGATTGATGCTCAGACGAGTCATGGAGTCTCGACGGCGTCGTTTTGCCATGTGCATGCCTGTGCGTCGGAGCAACGCCACTTTCAACGAATACGGAACGATGCTTGAGCTGACGCACGTCCAGACGTTAGAAGATGGGCGATCGGTTGTACAAGCCGTTGGATCGCATCGATTCCGTGTAGTCAAACACGAAATGCTCGACGGCTATCATGTAGGTGAGCTCGAGCGAGTGGACGACATTGACGGTGAACAAGAGCAAGCGTTAGAACGAGAGGAGATTATGCGTGCGTGTGCTCAACGGGCACAACAGGAACAGGCTAAAAAGGCGACGCTCGATCGATCCGCAACACAAGCGTCACCACAACCAGCTAGACCCCGACCTGTTACGGGATTTGGGGGAATGTTTCCGCATCAGCGCCAGTCATGGGCGGCTCAGGCACATCCTCAAACGCAGGTGGCACGGTCACCTTGGTTACAGATGCATCTTCACGGTCTCTCAGCTGCCCAAACAAAGCAAGCAGCTCCTCATCAACGTCCGGTTCCACGACCATCGCAACAGCCTCAGCAAGCGGCCACGGTCAACCGTCACGAACAAACGACAGATGATCTGATCAAACAGCTGGCATCATTTGTCACACTGTTACGTGGCACCACCCCTTCATCGTCCCAAACACCGGATCGCTTCGCACAATGGTTACGTGCGCTGGGTGAACCGCCGGCTATCACCGGCCCAAGGCGCAATAGAAATATCTTCACGTGGTGGGTCGCAAACATGATGCCACTCAATCAAGAAGAGAAAGCCAAGTTGTTGGCTATGCGCCTGCTCCGGGAGCGAGTTCTCATGCTGATCAAATGGGTCGACCGCTTCAAAGATCAGTGGTCTTACTGGTTGCGGTGCAACGGTACAGATTCTGCTGCAACTGATCGACTATACCCCCATACTGGCAGCGCCAGCGGGAGCAATGCTGATGTTGATAGTGCGCAGCTATCTTGTCGTATTTCTTAATTATGTATGATTCTCCCTGAATATTTTGCTCTATGGCTTTCTAATTGTGCAACATTACGAACATCTATTTGCAAACTGCATGTAAACCTGTATCTATCTTTTTTTTGACTCCTTAACATTACTCCTACATGAAATAAACAACGAAAATAGAATAGCATAGAAAAGCATATGGCCATATATATAGTTCAAAGGGATTTCCGCCAGTCCATTTGTTCTTGCAGCGGTGTCGGTGAGTCCGTAATAATCATCTGTTCCGCGGAAAGACGTCGCTTTTGTTGGTTGCTTCCAGTATCCATCACCAGTGATCGCAATACTCGGTTCTTTTTTTTCAAGGGAATGAAGAATTCAGGAGGCTGGTCCACATAATAACTTATAAGCTTACCTCAATTTGCAAGTCATGAATCTGTCGCCGTAGCTGATCTGTCTCTTGGCCATTCGTATCTTGTGCTTTAGTCCGTAACGTATCAAACGAAGCGAACATGATCGGAGGTAATGTATTTTGATGTTCACGGAAGGACGGTAAGGTCGGTGCCGATGATCGTCTTGGCTCGTTATTGTCTTTTGTTGACCGTTTAGATCGATCGCACCCGATTTCCGCTTTCATGTGGCGATTGAGGGCGTCCAAGCGCGAAAAGGATCGGTCGCAGGTAGTGCATACGTAAGGCCGCTCACCAGTATGCAACTTTTGATGCCGTTTCAGGTCGTGAAGCCTTCGAAATTCTCGAGAACATGTCTCACACTTTGTTTTTTCGATGA
Organism: Fennellomyces sp. T-0311; assembly: GCA_025266875.1. Taxonomy (NCBI): domain Eukaryota; kingdom Fungi; phylum Mucoromycota; class Mucoromycetes; order Mucorales; family Lichtheimiaceae; genus Fennellomyces; species Fennellomyces sp. T-0311. The sequence goes on from JALLLT010000012.1 coordinate 538,095, forward strand.
ATTAATTTTTTCGTTCCTGCTGTTCTATCGAAAAATAAGCTATAGCCATTTACCTTGTATGGCCTCACCAGCGAATGTGTGGCGGAATGAGATTTTAGGTTATGGGACCGGCTAAACGTCTGGCCGCATTCATTGCAACGAAAAGGCTTTTGTTGCGGTGGAGGTTGCGATAGCATTGGCTTTTTGACGTTATCTTCCTGCTGTTTTACCGGGAACGAGCTGTATGAAGAACCTCCGGCGACGTAGGTGGTGCGTTCTTTCTTGTTGTAAGATGGGAAGAAGGGTAGTGAGGGTTTCATGGGATAGAGCTGACAGGTGGTCATATTGTTAGAGATTGTTTGCGAAAGAATCGGTGGTCCTTTTATTATGGTTACTTCATGTTCACAGCCCCGTTGTTTATTATAGCTGCAGTTAACGTGGCGTGGATGCTGCAGTTCGTGGGATGACATGCAAGCAGGACGAGGCTGAATAAAGTATAAAAAAATGTGAAAGAAAAAAGAAGTTCGCAGGATGAGCCACCATCGACAAAGTTAACGTGGCTGTGCATGGTATTTCGTTGTTGGGGATATTTGGCTTGGCTTTTTCGGAAAGGGCTTATTGTTGTCATGGGCGGCGGCCCCCGGCCATGTGATATATGATTTTCCATTAGCATGGCACCCTGTTCTCTCAGCTGACGTTTCTAGTACAATAAATGTGCGATATTGTTTGGGTTCTGGGCAGCGTTGGAATGGATGGCGTCGGATGCGACGGTGATGGAAGGTTCGGCGAAATGAAGCGAAGATTACGTATGCACATTTGGATTAGGGTCTCAGCCTCACCCTGGCAGCCACGCGATTAGCAAAAATGACAAGCTGCGGAAACTACCATGAATGGGTCAAAACATTCGTGGACCTAGAACTATCGCCCACATCAGTTGATACGCGGAGAAATAAAGCAGGAAGAAAAAAAAAGTAAACGTTTATGCCGGTGCCACCACCCAAGCCGTTTGTTTTATCCTTTGTTGCAGAATCGGATTCAGGTTATATACGCCTATTGTGTTACCCATCAGGGGCTTCCCGGAAACCCGCAACAAAAAGCGCAAAGATAAAAACAATGATGTAGTCTCGCCCGTTCAGCTGATGCGCAAAAATAAAATAAACCATCCAGGCGAGTGGGAGGATCGAGGGGGGGAATTGCGTATAAAGAGCAATGAGAAAAAAAAAAGCTATTAATGGAAACGACAAGCTCCACTTGGCGCACATAGAATGGCATCTTTCCGAGTTGACGCGTTGTAGAACGCGTGGCTCAGTTAGCGTTAAAAGCGGGACTGTAATAAGGTTACGCACCAAACGTTCCTATTTTTATATGGCCTTACGAAAGGCCAATTTTATAACATCACCCGGGCTATCTTTGTCGACAAGGAAACCGCTGTACCGAACCGGTCAGGCCAGAACCTGGTGAAAGGGCTGGTGTGCAGAAAAAAAGAAGGCGGGGGTGCGAAGGAGTTAGTGAACCCAACGCTCAGGATGGAAATGTTTGTGCAACATGAGCGGATTTGCACTTGCTATTTTTATGCCTCAATCACACTACTATTTTTACCGGAAACGAAGGATCTTCATCAATTTCATAATCATTTGAGTTGGTCTTTTTTTGTTCACACTCCAACGCCCCTGGCAGCTCTTTTTGTTCGTCTTTTACCGGCACTCTAAAAACTTTTTCTTTCTTTCTTCTGCCTCCATTCCCTTCCTTTCAACCCCCTGTTGCTTTCTTCAACTTTTTCTCCCTTCTTTCTTTTTTACTTCTTCCTATCTCTCCTCCTCCGTCTTCTCTCCCTCTTTCTCGCAATGGACTCACCAACGGCTTGCTCCCTACACAACAACGAACAGCAGCAACGTGGCATGAAGCGCAAGCGTATATCCTCGTGTCTACCAAAGAAAACCGTACGCTTCGATCTCGAACATAAGATCATGTTGACTTACTCGCCTGATGAATACGACCGCGGCGGCTTGTTCGACAATCCCGTTCTATACAAGCTGAATCCTAATGCGAAACCCAAACTCTCTGTGGACATTCCACCATTCATCCTCTCGGACGACGGACAAGACAGTGCCAACAGCACCGAGCCAAGTCCCGATACACCTGGCGACAACGATTTCCCCCCACCGATGCTTGGAAGAAGTAACCGCCCCAAGCTGTCCGTCGATACGAGTATTTGCGCTGGCCCGCTATTCTTCACAAAGTTATCGACAAACCATCGTAGCAGAGCAGACGATGACAATGGATATTTGGTCCCCATATCGGCCTTACCTGTTTGAAATACACAAATTAGTAGAAAAAGGGAATAACCTCAACGCGTTATAATATCTATACTACAAACAACATTTTTTTTCTTTTACTCAATTCAATTCTCTCTCTCGCAAGCAGCATATCTTATATTATATCCTTTCTCCCCCTCCCCCATGAACGCAACACGTTTCTAACTCATGTATAGTTTTTTCTTTTTCTTTTTAATTTTTAACTAGTATAAAAGGATCTTTTTCTGCGACCGTCCAAGGTTTGCCCCTTTTCTCTGCTATTAAAAAAATGTTAAAAATCATCCGGAGACAAGACCGACATATGGTAATGATTCGGTTCACATCGTTTTGGGGCGAATTCAAGAGTGGCATGAAAAAACAGCGGATTGTCAGGTGACGATGATGCATTGTTTAATACTCTATTTTCTCAACATGACTTTAAGGCTCAGCATATTGTTTCCACAAACGGTGGCCTGGAATACCGGTATCACCCTGCTTTGTGTCAGATCTACATTTTTATTTCATCAATGTGTATAATTTTGGGTCGGATCGACTATTTCTATTTTATCAATGACAAAATTTAGGGCTATTTAGTAAAGCCTTTTTGAGACCAATGCATGTCGTAATATGGAGCGTTTATCCAAGATCCAACTAGACCGTACATATAACACACTAAAGGTTCTAGGCAACCCATGGAGGATCCCAGTAGTACACCATTTCTTTTTTTATATAATTTACAACAAATAAAAGAAAAAAAAATAAATCTACTGATGACTGAGCCCCACAACACCTGTGATCCATCCACCTGCCATCTTGAACACGGTGCTTGAACCTTGCAGCTTTGAGAATCTAACAGCAACCAGTTGCGGTTTAGGGATCTCAATTTCGATCGTAAACACAGCCATGCCGTCTTTCTTTTTGTTCCTAGCAACGACTGTATCAGTGGATTGGTTCGTAACAGTCTCGTTGTTAGGCCGCTCATCCATGGAATGCCGTTGTTTGGTGCGACCAAAGAAGGAAGTTGTCATGGACGACGTTAGATGCGATAACAATGGGAGTGATAGACGACGAAGCCGGTTAGGCTGCTCAGCACCGAGTACCAGTTCTTCGCTACTTAGCCGCGCAGTGGTTGCTGTAGTTTGACTGCTGTTGCGACTACTGCGTCGAACGACTTTGGGTGGCGAGTTGCTGTTGGTGCGATGCTGATGATGATGGTGCGGATCTTCGCTGCTTTTTTTAGATGCATCACGCAGGGTCAGGACACATGTCAGTTGCGAATGGGATTCTTGTTGGTAACTGATACCCATAAGCTGACAGGTGAGTTTGAGCAACGTCATAAAGTCACGTTCCAACGGTATCCGTCGCGAGATCGGTGGCTGATCGGATGTGGATTCGACGCTTGAAAGGGAGGAGGTTGATGTGCTAAGGGAGGATGACAAGGAAGGTGGATGGGATCCGCGTCGGTCGAGATGGTAATAATACACTTGATCTTTAGTCAGTCTTTGGACGACTTTGGAAAGCTTAAAAGGTTTCTTGCTGTCTTCTTCCACGTGATTCGGTTTCAGACGCAATGCTAATGCCTGTACAGGCGATCGGATTCTCAAACTATCCCACCGTTCGGCAGATCGCATGCCCAATCGGCGAGTGCGTGAACGTATGGACTGGAGAAGCTCGGACCGCAGTACTTCAATGTTTTCGTGTCGATAGTGATAATGGTGCTGATGAAGACGATGATTCTGATGGTTATTGTTTGTGGTGGATGACGAAGGAGGTGAAGATGTGATTTGGGTTGTGAAGTAGGTCGATGGATTGATTGGATGATAAATTATAGTGTGTTTGCTGTGGCCTTCTAAATTCCGGTCGCGTTCCAGATCTTTCATGAATTGACGTCTTGCGCGTCGTTCTCTCTCTGCACGATCGGTACAGTCCGTGTCGTCGCCTACAATCTCATCGTAGGCAGTCTTGGGTACGTCTGCGAAGGGACATGGTAGCTCTCCAAACTTTGTCAACCACGGATCCTCCTTCAATGCCTGCCGCACTGTCATGCGCTTCCGCCGGTCTGTTTGTAGGCATTTGCGGATGGTTGTCTGCAGCTCGGGACTTAGTGTACTTGGCATGGGATAATTGCAATTGCAAACATCCTTTTTAAGTTCGCCTACAGCTGTAAAAAGGTGTTAATGTTATGTAATGCAACTTTTTTAAAACTTTAAAAATACTTACTGTGCGCATGGGAAAAAGGTTCAAAGCCGGCTGTCATCCGAAATAATGCAATGCCGAGACACCAACAATCCACTTCAGGTCCAAAGTACTTTTGGCCGGTGATGATTTCGGGACTGTAGTAAAGCATTGAGCCTATGATACTATATAAGTATACATGGTTTTTTTTTTGAGAAAAAGAGGGCGTAAAAACATACCGCATATAGTTTTCAGCCGCTGCAATCCAAATCGATTGCCTAGACCAAAATCTGCTAATTTGACAACGCCGTCGGGCGTGACCAGGATATTGGGTGTTTTCAGATCTCGATGAACGACCCACCGATTGTGACAGAAGTAAACTGCCGAAATGATTTGGCGGAATAGGTGTCTTGCTTCATCTTCAGACAATGCGCCTCCTTTTTTATGCAAGTGTTCGTCCAAGTTCGTGCCAGGAATATATTCCATTACCAAAAACAAGGAGTCGCACGTTTCGAACGTCTCGAATAACTTGACTATGTTTTCGTGATCCAACATTTCCATCAAGTTTATCTCCCGTACCAAACGGGACATTACTCGATAATCATGTGCTTGCTTGTCAATGATCTAAAGGGGTACATGTTAAACTCTCTTTTCAATGGCCGAATTTTATGTAGGAGTTTTTTTTTTTGTGGGAGCAATGACAAGAGTAGGAGGATCAACTTGTCATTGTTATAAAACCCCTTTTTATGCTTACCTTGACAGCCACCTGTTTGTCTGTTTCCAAATGTTTGGCTAACATGACTCGGCTAAATTTGCCGTTACCAAGGGGACCTAAAAACTTGTACGGTCCGATTCCGTTCAATAGCGTATCCTGGTTACCGTCAACAGCCGTTGTCGATGAATTCGAGGATGTCGTGTTTTCTGTCGATTTTCCCGTTGTAGGCGTAGGTGTCGCTGGCTTTTCCTTCTTTTCGACGACAGACGGCCGTCGCTTTGGTTGAAGCCCCCGTTTGAAGGATTGCGTAATACTCTTGATCGTCATTAATGCTTAGGGGACGTTCGGGCGGCAAAAAAGTATGGGATATGCTAAACGGGCCAGGGGTGAATACGAACAAACTGGGAGTTCAAAAAAATATAGTCGTCGAACTATAATATGCATTTAGTTGAACTTTATATCTCGAATTTCAGAGTCATTATATAACCATGAAATGATACATACTGTTGAAGCGATTTCTTTCTGGTCACACAACACAACACACACAATCACACGTACAACAGCACGGACGAGGCTTTTGCTTCTTTTGTCGATAAGAGGGGAAAGTGGCAAGGAAAATAGAGAGCGATGTTTGTTTGCTGAAAAGTGGAAAAAAGAAAGAAAGAAAGGGTAAAAATAAACGGAGAAGATGATAAAGAAGAAAAAAAAGCAAGGGAAAATCCAAATGTTACAAGAAGCTTCCAACACAAAAAAATAAGGGGAGAAAACGGAGTGCAGAATAGAGCATCAGCAGCAGTATCGCCTATATCCTCTCTCATCTTACCTCAATATGACTAACCAATCACGCCAAAGTTGCTGCTGCAGCATCCTTTGTGTCTTGCCCCCTTACTTTGGTTTCAGCTGGTTAACAACATATGCATTTGTCGGGGACCATTTGTTTTTTTTTTTCTTTTGATAAACAATATAAACGTATCTGTAGACATATGTAAACAAGAACCCTGATCCACGTCAGTGAGTGCCCGGAATATCCGAAAACAATCAATTCTTTTCTTTTTTTTTTCTTTTCTTTGGCGATTACCTTTTATGGACAATGCACGTTATAATCCACAAGAAAGAAGATCATCGTATCTCCTGAAAGAGCGACTGCTTATACTTCTGTGCACTGTGGTAGTCCACGTGTCGACCCACAGGTGGCAAAGAAAACTATTGAGCACGCCGGATGATCACGTATATATCCTTTAGTGCAGATGCATCCTGCAGTGAAAAAAAAGAATACATGAAATCACGGTTTACAAATAAACCCATTTTAAAAAAAGACCATCCAATGATGTAATTTCCCATCAGTTATCTCTCTCTCGCTCTCTTTTTATCACTGCGCTCGGATCATTTCAGTGTTACCCTTCCGGCGAACAGACGCTCTTTTTTTTACAACTGAGATTATATTTTTTGGCTATTTGCTGATCGTCACCGTATCACTTTCTCCTTGTTGAATATCCAACCGCTGTCATTCCATGGAATCGTTCTATTATCCTTCTCCCTCGCCTCCGATCAACAACATAGGCGCAGTATGATATATGCGCGGACATAGCACTAAATGCATAAGCCGAGCCGATCACATTACTGCATGCATGTCGGATGCAAGTGCTTAACCTCACCAGTTTAAAGTGCCACCATTTACCGCGGCTAAAAGTTGACGTGTTTTTTTTTGTTTTGAGACAACACAATAGTTATTATATTTATATTATATAAAGGTGAAATTATTTGGGACGATGGAGACAAGTTCGTGATGAAGGATGAGGGAAAAAAAAGGACGAAAGCGATTTAAAAACTCTTTGGTGTTTTTTACATGGCCAAAGCAATAGCAGCAGCGACGGCACCACCTGCAACAGCAACCAAGGTCTTGCCTTGAGCACTGAGGTGCATAGCAGCACTCTCATCAGATTGAGCGGCCTGGCTGGCAGTGGAGGTACCAGTGCTCTTTGCGTCAGAGGACTTGGCACCAGTAGCGGCAGCATTGGCGGGGGCAGCACCGGCTATTTAAAAAAAGTATGAGCATCCCCATTTTTGGAAAATGGCAATAAAAAATCAACTTACAGGCCAAATGATAAGGTCGGGCAGTACCGTTACCCTTGAACTTGAAAACACCAGAGTAACCCCAGGACTTGGCATCGTCAGTTTGACCGACGCGGATCCAGTAGTCACCAGAAGCAAAGTCGTTCAAAGGATAGATCTAGGTTGAATGAACTTAGCAAGTCTTTCTTTTTCCAATTGAATGATATGGTAATAGATATTTTACCTCGTACGACTTAACAGAGCACTTGACAGGTGTCTCTGGGGCAGTGACGTAGGCGACCATGCTGTATGCAATAATATTAGTCCTGATCTCCACGACGATCATTGTTTTTCTGTCTCTTTACTTGGAGTTGGTTGCGTTGCCGTTCATCATCTGGATATGGCAGTCCTTGGAGTTATCAGCGGCGTCCGTGTTCCAGGTGATGTTACCACGTCCACCAGAAGTCTGTTACAAACAAATATTTAGTCCTACATTCAATTACATAACAAATCATCTCTCGCAATTAAGAGACCACCCTTCCACCCCTTTTCAACATTTGAAGGGGGATGGAGAGGAGCACATGTAATTTACCCAAGTGGTGTCAGCCCAAGGAGTGATGACCTATATATTGGTTGTGAGTCAGATTGAAAGGTCGTCGATTATGAATTGCAAACGTACGGTAATAGTGGCAGCTGCAGTGCTAGCAGAGGCAGCAAGGGCAAGAGCGGACAAAAAGAGAGACTTCATTGTTGATTAAGAAACGAATGGAATGGCGCCCAAAAGAGGAGAAATTTGGTAAAGACTGGTGGAGCGTGGAGATGTGTTGAGCAAAAAGAGGCAAGGTTGCCGTAAAATGGGAGTAACGATTGCTTTTATAGCAGGCCCTTGTTGCGCTGGTATATGAGAAATTTTATTAATAGTGGAAAGGAAGGTAATAGCGTGACACAGGCGGGTACATCGGGGTCGGGGAAGTAGCTCAAAACAAGTGCAATATCACGTTCTGTGACCCCAGAAGAGAAGCAGACGGATAGGAATTGGGGAGACGTATTGATACCCAGCCCGAGCAGACCTTGTCATCTGTCGTTTCTTTTGTTGCGGTGACTCTATTAAACTGCTCGAGAATGGACGTTCAGCAGTTCCACGCATTCACGAAAAGTAGGCTTGCTCGGTGCGACTTGATCAATGCGAAGGCACTCGTGGCTCTAGAGTTTTTAGCGTTAATATATGAACGTTGCACAAAGTTTTAGCAATTAGTTTACCGTGGTAGATATGGAGCAAAGCACCGGTTTACCCAATACACTGTCGAGAAGGCCCACTTGTGCCTCGTACGACATGAGCTTAAACTGCTGAGCGGAGACACCCAAAAGGGTCTGCCATTACACGAAATAAAAATGAGTTAACCTTGATTGGCTTAAATGTCCTTGGTTGCCACCGTTTTCACTTTTTTCGGTAACCAACAGATTTTCTTCTGCTTCTTCAACGTGCTCTCCTATCTCTTATTCTGTATTACCTCTTCACAACCGTACGCTGCAATCGTATGATCCTGGCCGTCATCGAGTCCCCATTGAATACACCCGTCCCTGGCTGCCGTAGAATTGGATGAAGAGTGGCTTTTGAATGCGAGCATTACTTGTTCCTCGGGGACGGGGCACTTGCAAAATCCGCACATGCGCTCTCCAACAGCGCCGCTTCGTTGTGTATCATGATTTCTATGGACTGCCTGGAAACATACTGTGTCTATGTGCCAAATTTAGCGTCAAGCACGCGCATCCCACAAGATTAACTTTAAAATGAACTTACGTGCATCCGTGGTAATAATGTCGGCTGGCACTATTCCGTCGTCATATCCATCTGTTCCTCCTGGTTCATAGCAGTCGCCCATAACCAGCGTGCCTCCCGATGCCCTCAATTTCCAACCAACAACGGTGACATTGGCTTGCCATGAACCTGAATTTTCAATTTTATGCAAAGGGGTAATTTGTCGTAAGCTACTGCTTGTCAATAACCCCTTCATCATTGAAACTTGGAGATAGATGTGTGTTACCAGCTATTTTTTTCTCAAAGAAACTATTTATGTAGCTTACTATTATAGATTTCGGTACCACAGACAGCGCTTCCGTTGACAAACCAAGTGGCATTACTTCCAGCTTGTTCGATAGATGATGTACTTAGACCTGTCAAAAGCACGTATTGGCCAGGTTGTATTTTCCTTGCTTTCCGGCCCGCTTGCTCCCATAGTGTCACGTCGATTTTGCCTAAACCAAAGTCGGATTATTATACTTTATAGATCAATTTTCATTACCTGTGGAATCCACTATCCTCATTGCGTATCGATCCATTCTTGCTCCGCTACCTTGTTTGGTGAAAGGGTTCTGTAATGCAATAAATCATCCAATTTAGCACCAACGTCAATGTTCTTTTCAATGTTGCACCATACATTGCTCGCGATTGCTGTAACTCGGCATAATAACGTAATATTTAACATGCTCGGCTCCAGGTCCCGGATATAGATTTGGTTCGGATATGTTAGACAATCCATGTATCCCTAACATCGATCTTTTTTTCAGTTCTTGTCACGACTATTAGCCATTTTAATACGTACTTCTTCATCGCGTTCAACAATGCCTTTCTTCCGTCGTTTAGGTGAACTTGATTGCGAACTGCCTAGAAGGCTATGACGTTGAGAAGATAATTGGCTTCCGTCCATATCCAAGTTATTCACACCGGCCAGTCTTGCATCCTTGTCGGACATGTGAAATAGCACGGTATCTTCACTGTATTCAAACACGATATCAGAATGTGACTTTTGGCTTTCTGTCCGTGCAGATGGGAATCCTGGATTGTATAGGCCAATATAATCACCCTGAGAAAAAAAGATGAACACGCCATGTTTTCCAAACAAAGGGTTCTCTTTGGGACACTTTACCCTAACGAACATGCTTGCAAGGTGTGTCTGTTGATCATAGAGAGACAGCACGGCGGCGTCATGTTTATGGTTCATATCAGTAACAAACAGATCTGTCCGTCGTAGCTTTGTATTCTCGCCCTCATCTTCTGTGATCAAATCTTGGTTGACGTTTTGATTGCCGGCGATATGTTCTGTTTTCTCCACATGGATGACCTAAATTAAACGAGGCGCCATGTGAGATAAGAGGATACGTGCATATGCATTTCGTGTACCTTGAGCCACAGTTTGTGTAGTTTCCGACTTCTCTTGCCCCATATTCCATTCGGTTGAATAACACTGGCGAGTGAGTCGGTAAATTCGCCACGTATGAACTCGGCATCGTTGGGTGTGAGGACAAACATCAAAAGCTGTGTAGGCGGAACTCGTGCTATGCGTGAAATACGATCAAGATCCTTGTTGTCATACTGTGATGAGATGGGAGAATTGATTTTGGGTGCACAAAACATGCGCATTGTACGGTTCTGACCATAAACGGATATTTCAGCAAAGGTGGATCGTCAGGTTTGCCATAGTTACCTTTAGAAACGGTGATGCAGATTTCAGCGATGGTCGTGAGGATGTGATCCAGTCATTATACTTTGGGTGCATGTACATGTCCATGGCTTTGAATGAGATATCATCAGACACTGTAACGAGCCGTAATCATGGAGTTAAGGATCCATATCGCTTGGTAACACTTTGGTCGACATGTAAAAAAAAGGATATAGATATTGGCTTGCGGGATAAGCTCCCATTGTTTGACAGACACTTCCAGGGCAGCTGCACGTTGATAGTCGTACATGGACTGGATCGTGTTGAAGACTATGCAAGAGTCAGAGTGAAATGGTAGCACTTTACAGGTAGCTTACCGGTATTGAATCCCTTGGCTTGCTTAAAAAAGGTACGCTCCCACTTCAAAATATTAAATATGCTGATCGAAAACTCTTTGGCTTCTTACCTGCAGCTCAAGTTCACCCAAAGCAATCGCATCCGTTAAGCCTGTTGAATATTCACCAAGTAATCCTGCCAATGTCGTAGCCACCCATGACCTGTTTTTTTTGTTCGGTTGGTGAATCAACCAGGCAACGTATTGATCTTGAGAATCACGTTACCATGGTATTTGAATGGACGAAGACCAGTTGCTCTTGTGAGGATTTGCGCTGTGTTTTTTTATGAAAATTGCTTTCAGATCGTCCTGAAGACGATCGACGGCATCACGAAATTCCATGACGCGAATGGGCAATATTTACGGGGAAAAAGAAACGCGTCCTACAACGCGACACTCAGAACACGAGGTTTAGACGTAAATGAAGCTGACATGCTCATTACTGTTTTTATATACACGATAAGAAACGAAAAAAAAAAAGATAAAAAATGACATATGCTGTAAAATGTATGGAATTGAATAAAAAGGTGGGGTGTTTTTTGCTTGTGGCTACGGCTTTCACTCGTCCATTTCCATGCTCTCGACCTTTTCTCCTTCGACCTTGGCTGCCTGGAGTCTCTTCTTGGCCTCCAAGGGTGCAAGCTCGATGTTCTGTTGCACCACTCTGAGATCGTCCGCCTTCTCTCTCTCGTAGTTGCCCGCCATACGGTTCTTGTAGAACACCTTTTCACGCTTGGCCCGAATCTCCTGCACACGCTTCATGGCCTTGACCGTCGTTGCCATGAGGTTACGATCATAGCGTACAGGAACGTTGCGTCGTTTCTCGAATTCAAACGTAGAATCCTGTTTTGACAATTAGTGAACCACGCAGTGATAAAGAGCAATTAAAGAAGAAAACTTACAATGACCATTTCCTTGCCGCTGGCCTTACGGAAAGCCTTGGTCCAGCGAACCTTACGGGGATTACGCTTCATTTTAAAGTTCTTGTGGCATTTTGATCGGCAGAATCGAAACGTCTAATTGTAACTTAAAATCAGTATTGATCCATCATTTGATTGGAATCCCCATATACCTTGGCGTCGTTGCGCACAAACATCGTGCCGTGACCCGGGTAGCATGGACCCGAGCAAAAGTAGCAACGATCAATATGCATGAGGTGTTAAAGGGTTACGAGCAACAGTTCCTTCGCCCCGAAAAACATCTGTAAAAAAAACTCTGTGACACTCCGCTAAGCCAAGTGATTAATTTGATTGGTCTCAGGGCACACTGCACTTGACAGCTGGCAACAATTTGCATTACGTCGCCATAGCTCTGCCATGGATACGAAAGCACGATTGGTTATATCAGAGAATATTTCTTGTTGAGAGAACCGCCTGGCTCCATTCAATGTAGCGTTTCAAATATGAAGGGCAGTAAATCAAGTCAGTCAGTCATGCGCATAAAAGATTTTGAAGGTGAGGAGGGGCATAGGACCTTCTTTATTATTTCTACCAATGCCTGACGCGTCTCCAAAGGTAACAAAAAAAGAGAGCTAGCTTTGTGTTGGAGATTGTAATTTCGGAATTGAGTAGCGATTGCACAAGTTTTCAACTTCACCGTACTACATCGAGAAGTTTGAAACGTTTAAACGGATTCATACACAACAGAACCACGAACTAGCGCGAGTTAACTCCATGTACGCAATCAAGATTCAAAAACTTGAAAACGAGGTGATTGCATTGCGAAATGAGAATCTTGAACTTCGTGTACGACTGCTCCACTCAGAGCATAACGTGATACAAGAAGGCACGATCCAAGATCCGCCGGAACCAGAGCCACACATCTGCGATACTCAGCTGAACAATCGATCTGGAGACGAAAAGCGGCAGAGCGATGGAGGACAGCAGCATAACCGAAACACGGAAGTGAACAGGGTCGCACGACGTGTTAGGTCACCTGTAAACTATGCCTTGCCTAGCATCAAGAGAAAGCTACGGAAGGGTGATCCATATACATTCAAGACATGGCCAGAATAATTTGTCTATCGCTCTCCATGGTTTAATGATTGTTTTTATATGCATACCATATTGTACAAGGAAATGTAATGGGGAGGGGTTGTCTTTTTTCATTATTATTTGCGTTTCTCCATCGCAAGCTTGTTGGATAGATTTACAATTTGGATCCATTCGTTTTCACTAGGTGGGCCCGTCCTATTCAGGGTATCGCGCAACAGTCGAACATACTCATCCATTTTATGAGGGGATGGCGCCGTATTGTTTGCTATCCGAATATTCAAAGCCATGAAGATATCGGTGACAGCGCGCTTAAAGTCCTTTTGCTGTTGCATCTCCTTTCTCATGCGTTCGATCTGTTGTTGTGTCTCCTGCAATCTCTTCTCTACTGATTTGACCTCATTTGCTTTCTCCTGGGCCTTTTTTAAATCCTTCTTCGTATCCTCCAATCGTGCAGTAAGATAATCAATTTCTGTTTGTTTAAGTGACTCTTGGGTAATGCGGCTGGTGGATGATACGAGAGCAGTGGATGGTGCTGGTGTTGGTGCGGATGCTGGAGTAGATGGTTTTGGCGGTTTTAATGGTGGTGTAATCATTTTAGGTGTTGATGGTGTTGATGAAGACATTACGCTAGCGAGACCAGTTGCTGCTGCGCTGGAGGTATTGATGATGGCTGTAGGTCGGGGTTGGGATTGCTGTACAAGACTCAGCGATTGTTGTTTTTGCTTAGCAGGAGGTTTGCTTGTAAGGGCAAGTTTCGGTCGCTTCGCTTCACTGGATCCGTCGGTCTCACCTAATAATCGTCCTTTCACAAGCTGATTGCTCATTTCAGTCATACTGCTATCGCCATTGACTCCATTGCTATTCCCAACTTTGTTTTCCTTGAACTGTTTAGGTGGACTACTCACAAGAGGTGAAGTAGATCGCTTTGCAGGTGTGATGGGATCTTTGGTGATATTTCCTTCAGCAGCATGCGTATGTTGAATACAATATACTCGATTATGAATCGGCATAGGGTATCCCACATGGATAAGGCCTTGATGGACACCACATTGCGCATGAAAATATCTATCGATAGGTGTTATTCAATCTCGAAAACCCTTTTTTATCGATTCTAATCCATACGTTGTACATCCAGGATATTCGCATCGAATGCAGAGACCTTGCAGTTGGTTACAAATGGAGCATCGCTGAAAAATTTGTTAGTCAGTAACGCATGCTGGATCCCCAACAAAACATATACCTGAGTATTTAGAATACTTTTGTTGTAGTGATATGGTTCTCTCTCGTGCTGCACATCTTTATTATATGCTGCACAAACAATATGCATGAATTCACCTGGATGTGCAGCCCGCTTCATTGCCCCTGTTTGCTGGGGACAGCAAACGACTTCCTATTGGGTACAGTTCAGCTTTCTTATCATATAAGAACCCATAGTACAATCATACCACTTTCTTATTAAACCGTTTTGCTTTACAGCGTTCACAGTACCAATCATTTTCGGGTATATGGGCAACACCATAACATACTAAAAAAAATTCCACGTCAACATTTTTCTGTAACAATGCGCGTGAACAGGGGTCATTTACGTTGATGCACCGGCATGTCACAATCTATAATCAATGTGTTTAGGCGTGTATGTTTCATAATATATAATATATCTACCTTTCCCATCGCAATAGAGAATTTGATTAGATGTCCTGGAATCCCCGTTATCACAGACTTCGCACTTGTCCTGTGTTACATGTAACAGTCAATGTCAACCAGAATAAACAGTAAAAAGATTATTTTTCCGCACCTCTTCAGCCATGCTTACTGTCTAAGTTCTGACAACCTTTGAAACAATCGTTTCTTAGAAACCCTTTTATCTCCAAAAAGATACGTGCTGCGGTAAAAAAAACAACTAAAGCTTTTTTTCGCACGTGATGATTGTTTATAAAGAAAAAAAGCTTAATAGCGCTTTGGTTTTCTTTACTGCGAATCCGGTATAAGGAATCCGCGCAGGCAAATGGTACTTTTCTTTGCCTTTTTTTGGTTGTCCAACAGAGAAAAAAAAAGCTGCCTGAACAAAGAGTAGGTCAAAAATTTGGGACCCCACTTTATATCCTTTTTTTCGTCGTGACTGGTAAAAATATTAGCCAATCGTTGTTTCAAAGGTGATGGACGGTGCCACGCCCTCGGGTCTGTCTATAAAGATCAGCCACGCAAGCATCCTCTCATTTTCGCAGGTACTTTTAAAAAGTAGTGTAACATCACTCTGATACCACAACCAGATGGGGAACTTGGCAATTGTTTCAGAAAAAGCAATATTCTTCGTTTAAAAAAATCATGTGCCATTTCCGAATTGATGACGAAGATATGGGATAATCAACGATGCTTCGCATACTTACCTCCTCTACGTATAGTCTTCTGCGTATAATACGTATAAAGTAATAACTTTACGTTCTTTTCTTTGTGGAATAAATCATTTCACGAGGCACCATACGGAGTAAATCCTGCGTATCGGCCTGCAAATTGGTGGCCGGTGGTAAGGATATATGAAACGACAAAGGTAAACAAACGACTAACTATATACGCGCTATACTCGGAAGCACTTGGAAATAAAGTGGCCATGTAAAAGCGGCTTTGTTCTGGTTATAATTGTCAAACGATAAATACATTGAACTACTATTAAGTAAAAAGTTTAAATTACACAGAAAAAAGAAGTACACAGTAATATGGCAATAAATGTTTTTAAGCTACTTGCTTTCTTGTACGACGAATGTTTGAAGAAACCCATTGCGTACTGCAACGAGAATCTTCGTAACAAGACTCTACAGAACGAATCTTGATCTCAACCAATTCTGCAACCCTATCCAGGGCAGGAACGTCTGCTTGAGACGGAGGTCGTGTAATAGATATATGGGGTAAAAATGGACAATGCTCGAGATCAGACGAGAACCAGTAATTCTCGGTGGTATAGCGCATTAGGGTATTTACAAATTGCGTCAATACGCGGAACTTGTCGAAATTGATCAGTTTTGGTGAGGGCTCAGCTCCTGATGTCATGGATGGAGGTGTTGCCATGGTTGGGTTGCCATCCATAAAAAATGTGAGATCTTTGAGAATCAGTGGGAAGAATGGAACGACCGGGGCTTTGGCAGCTGCCAGCGATTGTCGGTAGAAGCCCATGTTGTTGGTCACATCTAAGTACTTTTGCAATCCATCAAATGCACTTTGGTCCCGACTCGTCAAGGCTTGCCATGTGTCTTCCAATCGCTGGATAGTGGGGCATTGAAGTCCCATGATAATAATCATGCCGGTATGAAAATTGTTCCATTCAATACAAAGCTATAAACATTGTCAGCTTTTTTCTTGTCCAATCACCATTTTCCGATACATACCTTGGCGATATGTATCAGTTTTCGAATAATCATTCTTCGTTGTTTTGGATGCTGAGGTGAGCAAACCTCATGCAGTACCCAATGGCTCAACTAAAGAAATACCTGAGAATGCTGTTCACGCTTCTCGACAAACAATTTACCATATTTGCGCGTCTTGTCAAAATCTTTGCATATCCACTTTTCTGTGCATTAGAGACATCATATGCATTTGAACGCCAAGTACCGCGCAAGTACTCGTACGGAGAAATGGCCTTAAATACATTGAAATCTGCCAACGTCAAATACTGAGCAACATCCTTGGCATCCAAAGAAGCAAGTGCGGATGATGTGGATGAAAGTGCTAATGCACTCACGCCTTTTTTGAATCCCGGATGAGGAGGCGGTGTTGCTGTCCTTGATAATTCATGAACTCCCTGAGGTCGCGCGCGTTTCAAAGATTCGACGGACTTTGTCCTTGGCAACGAAGTAGCCAACGAGCGATGACACTGCGTATCCTAGATCAAAACATTTAGCCGTTTTGCAATTAGAAGATCGACTTTTATGCGAACCTGAATTTCCAAAAGATTCTTGATGGTCGCAAGCTCTTCGGCGAGACTGGTTACTTGCATATTGTTGATAAGAAATAAATGGAGGCGATGTAAAAGACTATTGTCAGTTCTAAAGTCCTCGTATTGGAGTTTAATCCAGCGAGTAATAACGCTGATAATTCTAATGACGAATGTAAGCCATATGGGTGTTGCACAACAAAGTACCTTTGCACTTACTTTAGTTGGGTACTTCGGTGAGAAGCCGATTGGTATTCATGCCATGAATTGCCTTTGAAAACTTCCTTGAGTGCGTCGAAAAGTTGGATGGAACTGACGAACGCCTGGTGACTCAAAAGGTATGTATCCACATAATCCAAATCTATTTTTCAATGATTAGTAAGTAACAGCTACTTGAGTGTCAAAAGATATATTTACCATGATTCGCATTTTCGATTAGTTTCATAAATAGTCTGTCCCCGGTACCCGCAACGACTTTTTGCTTATCACCCGAAACTGGCTGCGTAATAAGAATGACATGGCCATTTTCGCAAACATGGTTCAGCTCATCATGTGGTTTGCAAAGATCTATTGATATCAAATCAGATAATCATGGCAACACATGGACTATATATAACAATTACCCAGCCGGTTTTCAATATCCAGTGATCTATATGGCTAAAAGTGGTAATACCGGGCGAAGTAAAAAAGCCATTAGAACTCGTGAATCTCAAACATTTTTTTATCAATGTAGCTTACTGTATCACGCGGGGACACTGACTGGACACTTGAACTATGGGTAATATCGGCATCGGAGATGCTGAATGGCAACGGACTTCTGCGCTGATACTGTGTTGCTTTGGCTTGTCTCTTATTGGCTCCTCGCATACTTGTTGTTCTTCGATGAGGTGACCAATGGCGCGAAAGAACCGATGACAAGTTGGAAATACCAATCGTCCCTACGGACCGATAGGATGATGGTGCAGTTTGCTCTTCGGAAGACGACCGGCCTTGTTCAGCAAAAAGCATTGCTTTACTAAGCAATGTCGACGACTGCTGCTTCTGAGATGACGTTATCGTGGCATACTTGTTATTTTTTGGATCATCATCTGCGGCTTTGTTTTCCTTGTCATCAGTATCGTCGGTCGCATGATACCGTGCCATTTCTACATCCAAAAGTCTCGGTTGACTGATACTTCTTGCTGACTGAAGGCTTGAATGCGATGAAAAGGATCTGGCAGAAAAGTAGGACGATGAATGTGTCGATATTCTATCAAGATTGGTATCTTCCTTGTGGTTATCGGCCTCTTCGTTGAAACTGTATTTTCGCTCCGTTGGTGATAACTGAGTGGGAGAGTCGACAAAACTTGCTGGTGTTAGAGGACCATACGTTCCCATGGTTAACATTTCCAGTTCATCGTCATCGGATGAGAAACTACGTCGATAAATTTCGTTATACGTGGCTTTGGGTGGTTGCTCTTCGAGATTCGTGCACACTTCAATTTTGGAGTTCATTGCACCGTCATTGGAAAGATGAAATACATCTGTCGCCGCAGGAAATAGCCGCGAATAGCCAGAATTTGTTCTTGATCGAAGAGTCGCATGCTCTCCTCCTTTTTGTTCGCTTGATAGTCGTCTGCTATTAATACGGTGGACACCATTGTACATACAGATTTCGGATACTGAGTATTTACTATCGCCGCCATCTGACCAACGTTGTCGCTAAATTACGCCAAAGTCATTAGAATCTATCTTGGCGAAAGCAACGGAAACATTAGGCATTACCTCTTTTGTATATATCTTTACAGTTTCGGTTACACGGTCACTGGTAAAGCTGCGTCGATTCTGTTTGGTACTAATGGTGCTACTACTCGCGCTATCCGTCTGAAATTCGTACTTTGGATTTTTCTTAGCTAACCCAGGAGTAAATAATCTCCAGCTCATGGACTGAACGGTGCTAGGCACTTTTGACGGCGGTTTAGATGGAGCTATTTGATGATCGCGACCATGTCGTACAATGGTTGTTGCCGATCCAAAGAATGTTCTTATGGCATTCTTGGGTGGTGACAAAGCGCTGTTCTGTGATGCACTTTTGATGGAGAAGGATGAGGTCGAATCAACGTCTCCATGTTTGAGTCGCCAATGATCACCATCGTCGCGATCCGATATAATGGATGATTTGGATGACTGAGGCGATGTTTCATGTTGTGCACCAACAGTTGTTGTGCTTTTGAATGATGATGATATACTGCGCATAAATCGACTACTTGCTATAGGAGTGGTGAATTGTATTGTCATTTCGACGAAGGAAGGAGTCATACCTGTTTCGGCTGATTTACGCTTAGGTGCTCTAATATTACTTAGGTGATGAATTAGATGATAGATAGGGGCAATTTACCAACACGCGCTTCTTACCTGTTGTCATAGTTCCGACTCCGTGACAGGTCTGCACTACTTCTGTAAGTTCCATTGCAAATGGCCCCGGTACCCAGTTGTCCATTAACAACTAAAGAAAATCGTTAGTTTAGCCAGTATACACAATCGTTTCCTTAACTCGACCTTGATGTTGTCGATGAGTAGGATCAACTTGATTTATTGGCGAAGGAATGGCGTCTGAAGCGTTGCCCGACAATGCAATCAATGCATCGACGAGTTGATGAACATGTGCTATTAATGCATGATTGACTGACTATAACGAGCATTAGCGAAGGGTTATAAAGAATGTGAAAGAGAAAAAAACCTGTGGTGTACTGCATTCATATTTCTCATCAAAACATCCAGCGGCAACGACCTTATCATACAGAGCATTGGAGGTTACCACATCCTTGGCACGTTGAACATGGCTCAATATTGCACCTGCTTCTCGTTGTACTGTATCTGCGATGGCTGGCGATAGTAGTTCCGGTAGTGACAGCGATAACCGTTTCCGATGGATGGCTCGACCGACAGTGCGTGTCAACATATTGGCATTTGCTTTTTTCGAACGTTTCATAGAAGTAAGGGTATCAATGACGGATGATAAAAGTGATGATGCATTCGTCAATGCCGCCATGACGCTAGTGGGATCGTCGATTGAATAGCTGGAATTCAGTGCATGAGGTGTCAGCGTCAAAATGGTCGAAATTGCTGATGCAAAGTTTTTTACAATGTCCTATAACTAGTCGTCAGCCGGCGCAATTACGTTTATATGTGCTATGTTCTAACCACATCATTGCAATAGATGAAGAAAAGTGGTGGATCCGAGTTGAGTATATGTAATTTGTGGAGTATAGCTTTAACTTGTTTATCGGATGTGGTATCTGCCTCGATCTGCTTCCGTCGTTGATAGCCCATGGCTGATCGAGTAACAGGTAAAAGAAAAATAGAATTATAAAAGAAGAATAGCAGCAAGCAGAATAAAATATAAAATAAAATAAAAAAAAGAAGAGAGAAGGGTCAAGGAGAATTGTTTAGGAATAGAAGCGGACGGTTCATAAGGGTTGACACTCCCTTCTGACCCCTTCCATTTGTTGAACTCCCTTTTTGTGTGCTATTTCGATAACTGACGTGAAAACAAGCATAAATATTTAATAGGTAAAAAAGATGTGGGAAGGGCTTCTCTCAATAAGGAGTGGAGAGGGGGTTGAAATCGGAGGCAAAACTTCGCAGTAGTAGGAGGCACATGGTGCACATACGATGCAGCGTACAACTCTAGGCTTGGATGCATAACAATGCATTTGTGTGTACTGGAGCGACCTCAAAGCTCCAGGAGAAAGTAAGAACAAACAAGAAAGGAGAGAGAAGCAAGAGCCTCTCTTTCTTTTTTTTTCAAAGGGTTAAAGCAGTACATAAAGTTTGCCGAGATGAAGAGTGCATTATGCGTACCTATTGCCACTCTCATCGGTTTGAAACAAAATGCGTGCTTCATATATCAAGGAGTTTCAAAAAAGTGCATCCCGGCATTGTATCTTCTAATCTCAACTGACTACCTCTCTTTTACTACCTTTTTTTAGAAGAGCTCCACAAACGAGTCGTTTATAGCAATCGATCAGAGTTTTTTTTTCTTATACCATAGCCACCTCCCGCAGTGTTTAGTACATTATGCTAGTATATAATCAACAGGGGCTTGACATGCATATCCCACGCAGATATGATCTTTTTGCACGTCATCCATCAAGGGTTTACCGTTTGAGCCACGCACAATTCATTGGCAAACTTCAGTGTATGTCCCATAAATCGATAGTGCATTACGATGCTTCTTAAAATACTTGTAGCATAGTGCTTGCACATTAAAAAAGCAAAAAGTATTTTCCATATACATTATTTACAGACGAGTGCTACGGACAATGCTGCTTCCAAAGCAACAACACCTGATACAGTAAGATTATCTTATTCAACCCAGACAATAAGAAATCTGTCACTTAATCAGATGTTTTTTCGCATTTTTTCCCGGTATTCACACGTAAAGAAACTTGAAAAATAGTATATCTTGATGAAATCAAACCGTATCCTCAAATTATCATAAACATGTGGTACGTACTATTTATATATCTAATCGAGATATATATATATATATATATATATAGCAAACACCACTGGCTTCCAACCATATTAATGGACTTCAATAATAGCGAAATGGTCATAGTGTTTCTTTTTTTATGGTCTTGGCGTCACAATTTCTGTCCGGAAAATTCGGAACGGAGCGCTTTTCTTTGTTTACTGTCTTGTCTAGAACGTAAATACTCTATTTGTTTCTCATGTTGCAATAGTACATTATAGTGCATCTGTAAGCTGATGCGAGATACCATGGGAATACTATTTGACCCATCTCTGTTTATATACGCATGATCCTTTAATGTTTTGTCCTTTGTTGTTCCAGTGATGCTTACCAGCTGGAAAAGCTCGGCAGTTTCCAAGGGAGCATGAATCACCGGGTGACCATATCAGCTCTATTAGCACTGTACTTACATGAAGTATTACTAAGCTATTGGTGGCTTTTCCATCATTGGTCATTGTTTTTAAATGTAACGAAGAAGGTGTACTAACTTCGTTAGTCTATTCATTCTGAGCTTATTTATAATTAAATACTTCATTAAAAAAAACTCGAAAACAAAATATTTGAATGATCTCTATAGTGAATCTGATAGTGACCATATCGATTTCACATATAGTGGTAGACTTAAGAGCAAATTAGACCAAACCACGTGTCAGAAAATATACAAAAATGCTCAAGATTGCCAAATCGGCTCCGGAAATTTATTCCTCGGCTGAGAATGATTGAATACCCACTGGTTTTTTTTTTCGTCTCAGATATGCACTTATAAAGGAAAACATTTTGAGATAAGCCCAACAGCTTGAATAATAACCTTGCAGATAATGTTTTTGATAAACACAGTCATGGGATCATACGCAGCATAGTTTTATATTTGATAACATCAAGTCTTAAAGCTTATATTGTCTTTTTTCCATTCTCTGATCATTTTTTTCTACTAGTTGAGAAATAGACTTTTCCTGCAGATTATGTGAGAAAAAGAGTAAGGTGAGCGGGGGGAGAAGGCAGAGCTATCGAGCTATCCCGACAAGAACAAAAAACAAAACTCAGCGAGAAATAGTGTGAATTGCTATGACGACACTAAATTCTTGTTCCTGAACAGTGATCGGCTAACCGCATATGTTTATACGACACTGAATTCACTTTATCTATAAATTCACTGAAATAATAATAAAAAAAGAGCAACAGATGTCGAGACGTTAAGAATCATGGCTGAGCCCTTGGGAGAGCTTGTGTGACTGAAGTATTATAATAAAAACTTGCTTTTGGTTTAGCTTGAAGCGAAACGGTTGCAATTTCTCGTTACTACTGGGAGACCAGCATTAGAAAGAGGTAGAATGCAAGAACGGCTGCAGGATCCCGCATGGTCTATGAGCGGGAGGGCGAGAAGTGGAAGTAATAGACGAGCAAGCTTGAGGCCGGGATCATAAAAGAGCAATTCGATCGGTGTAGCAAGTTTATAGTGTGCAACGTCCGGCGCAACAATTGAATTATTAGTCCAAAACCATGTTTTTTACGATTAAGCGAAAGCCGTCAATTGGGTCGGGTTGCTTTTTCTCTTTTTCCCCTTCTTCTTTCCGTTTTGTAATGACTCAGGGCTCTTTTGCTCACTCATAAAACTCTCATTATGCCAGCTATCGAACGATCCACTCGACGAGCGCTGACTGCCGTACTGGCGATCACGGTCGCAATGACGCTTATTTACATTAGCGTTCTTGCTTCGTCAAGGCCCAACTGGGTGCCAGCCTCATCTCAAACTGTCTCGGCAGGTTACCTGCATGAGCAACAACATGCCTTTAACAACAGCAACAGTGACACATCCGAGCCATGGCAATGCACATGCTACTCGTATGATTCCGACGAACCGTTGCCGGAGCAACCACCTGCTGATCAAGGAGAAAAAGAAGCCGAGGAACCCATGATTGTACCTGAATCATTCGGCGATCCACCAAAGAAGCTCATGGACAAAATCAACAGTAACCTTTTGGAAAACCGGGTGTTGATTATTGCGACTGCCAACTATGGCATGCGCGACTATATGTATAACTGGATCGAGTCGCTAAAACGGACCAACGAAAACAAGTTTCTGATCTTTTGTTTGGACGAGAAGCTCTACACTCACCTTGTCAACGCCGGCTACGAAGAACACGCGACGACGATACCCGATAGCTGGTTCCATCAGGATGTTGCGTCCGGCTTTGAGGACTATTTCTCGCCCAAATACCGCATCATCACGCACGCAAAGACGTTGGTTGTCCAGCGCTTATTGTACCTCGACGTCACTGTGCTATTCTCAGATGTTGATATTGTCTGGTTACGCCCTCGCATGGTTGACTATGTCAGGACGTTTATGGATATGCGCCAAGAAACACACGTCATTTTCCAGCAGGAGGGCGTGGACGAGCGAACCATCAATTCGGGCTTTTACCTCATCAAGCCCGAAGAAGACATGAAGCGAATGCTGGCACGGACTATCTATCTGCAAGACTCGTCAAAAGGGCTGACGCAGCAAGGCGCCATGAACGAGGCACTGCGTGAAATGATCAAGGACATCCGAACCTCCAGCGTGGTGCTCCTCGACGTCATGTTCTTCCCGAACGGCTACGCGTACTTTGATCGCAATCTGTCGAAATCTCGCGGTGTGGAACCATATATTCTACATGCAAATTACAGGGTAAACCAAATAGGCAATCGTGTATTGCGGCGTGATTTGTAGAACTGACTTTTTTCTGCAGGTCGCCGGCGATAAGAAGAAAGAGCTGCAGAAGCTAGATCTTTGGTACCTTGACGAAGACTGGCTCAGATCAGTAGACGCCCAAGTGGACCAGTCGTGGCAAGAGCAAATGGACGCAATTGCACCAGGCAACAGCGCTCGATAGACTTTTTACACCACAAAATCCTCCCCAAATCATTTTGTAATATTTCTCAACTCACACCAATCTAGCTTTTACTTCTATTACTTTGACTTGTACGTACGTCGTTACATTCTGACTGTTCTTCCCTGGGCTGGACCTTTTTCCTTTTGCATATTAATACCACTAATACAAACCACATGCGCGTAATCTTAATTAAACAAGAAAAATGGGCTCTTTTCTTTGCTGGGACTTGTCGGAGAGCGTTGAGTTCTCCGTTTATCCAGCTGGGACGCGTGTGTAACACCCACACCATTCGAGATATGCTGTGTCAGATGCGAACTTTCGTATGCCCGGGTTTCTGCTGATGCATGTATATTTAGAAACAAATATACGCAAACAACTTTCGGTTGTCAATGCTTTGCGTGCACGTCTTGTAGGAGTTTTGCATATCCACGTGTGTTAAGCATTGCTTTTTTTTCCCAATAACAATCACCGACTCATCTGGAGACATGCAATTGAGATGGATATATCACATTGATGCACGA
Source organism: Fennellomyces sp. T-0311 (assembly GCA_025266875.1). Taxonomy (NCBI): domain Eukaryota; kingdom Fungi; phylum Mucoromycota; class Mucoromycetes; order Mucorales; family Lichtheimiaceae; genus Fennellomyces; species Fennellomyces sp. T-0311. The sequence goes on from JALLLT010000012.1 coordinate 562,973, forward strand.
GGCGGCCATACAATACAGTTTCGTGAGGTTCCAAAGAGAATATGCGCCGCAAAATGTTGTTTTCCTGTCATACTCCACTTTTTTCTATCGGCTGGGCTTTCATCAACCGCCAAGAAAGTATGTGTCTAGATCGCCCAGTCCATTAGCATAAGAATTGAACGTGCTACGTTTTCGATCATGTAACTTGCAATTGCAAGTAGCAAGTCGTCCAAGATATGTAGGAATTGCAATAATGTATTATGATATAACTTCCTAAATAATGCCCGTGGCTTATGAGTTATAAACCAATTCGCTGCCTTGACTTGGTTTGGTTAACGTCAGATGTGGTTTTTTAAAAAAGTTTTAGCTTTTAAGGCTAATTGGTCGGAACGGTGACTCTACTGTACGCTGTTTCACATACATTCGCCACCAACTTTCAATTCCATCGCTATATATGTGAAACATATACTCGGCTTTATGGGATTTGAAAGCACTTGAAGTCGTGTGGCTTTGTAAAGTCATAATTACAAAAGCCTGACTTTTTTTTAGCAACACCGTTATCTCTGATTTATAGTCTACGCAGAATACGTACGTAAGATATAATCTTGCAATGATGCTTAAGTCCGTCTCCAAACAATATGAATCACTCAGTGTGTATATCAATAGAGTTTGTTGACGTTTTAATGTAAGAAATCAAGCGCCAGATGTACAAATGCCGTTGTATACAAACAAGTACGTATGACCAGCGCAACAGGATGAAGTTTTTGGGTGCAGTTGGTTATTCTTAGAATGGTTACATTACGTACGTTCAAAAGATCAAGACAAGTCTTCAGTATAGTCTTGTAGTATATGAAGCTTGAATAGGCTACTGTGCGCCTGCATTTAATTAAATAACCGTTTGCGTCAATTCAATTGAAAGCAAAAGAAGCCGCTGCTATTCACCTAAGCAACATCAATGTTGGGTTACATAATTACTCATTTGGTTGACATTGTCTCGGTAACTTGTTTTTTTTAAAAAAAATAAGAGGTAGACTAGCCTTGATCAGATTGAGAGTGGCGCATCTTACGCAAACTTCAAAGTGGGCCATTATTAGAATAGGGACACGGACAAGACTTAAATGAATGATTCGTAACATAGTGGATTGCGCCACACAAAAGTGGAGGAAGCTACGCCAGGAATGGTAAATGGACGTACGGTCTCAAGCCATGATTAGAAAAGTCTTTCGTAATTGCACTACAGATGCGAGTTTTACTCCTGTTTTAGCCACACATCATCATTTGCGTCTTTGGCATGCCTAAAAAATGAGCCTCATTGTTTGTCAGCATATCCGTTAAATCCAGGACTAGATATAGAAACTGCCTGCAGTTGATTAAAATAAAATGGTCTATCTTTTGCCTTCCATCAGGCTATAATTTATTGATTTGAATAAACGTATGTTCTTGATCTTGCAAAATAGCGTGAATTGATCCTACACTTTTATCAATACAGGGCGAAGCGATGTTTTATCTACAAATGCCTCTTATTGCCAGACACGCTGCGATCTCAATCTCTTGTCATAATTACGGCAAAGAAACTACACATGGCCATCGCCCAATTTGATGAATGAATGCAGGACAGAATTCATTTTGCATAATGACTGAGCTTAACGGTTTTATTCCATACGTACTTAAGGTAAGTAGTGATATACTCGATGCTTAGTTTTCCTTATATATCAGATAAAAAGGTTCATACGTGAGCTTCCATCGGCGGCTCACTATCTCTAGTATACACCTCACTGGTATAGAGGTCCCTTAAATGTGCAGTTTAAGCGTCTTATCAAGTTACGTAAGCGTGGAGCTACGTATTGGCAGTTTGCCAGTAACACAAAGCAAGTACCCCAGTATTACCTACTTGTTAACCGTGCATATTAGCGGTCATTCAGAAACGCATATCTAATTATATGATCACCTTATATAGGCAAACAATGTCATTCTAGATTCCATAATGAATAAAAGAATCAAGTTTATCATAATTTTAGGACTAATATCGAGGCAAAGCTACTAAGCCGTATCTGATGAGCCTCGTTGAAAACTCCAGTATGATCCTGGGGCGCAATGACAAATGTATATGATTCGAATCCCGCCCCAATAGAGAAGTCCATGTTATCTTTATCAGAGTTCCAGGAGAATAGTTAGGTCATACTCACCATTGCGTCTGTCAAACGACGATAAAATTATTAAAAGCGTATATCACTTCGCTTCATCCAGAATTAAAGGCACGAGATCCGTATTATAATGCAAGCGATCGTTTATTGCATGCTTCCAGATGGAACGGTGTTACCATCACTCTGATCCAGTTTTAAAACCAGCGAGACATTCATTAATTGAAATGATCGACCCATAGACTGCTTGCTTTTCATTGCAAATCATTTTGATACAGGTAACGAGGAAAAAAGCACGGACGTGGTACACGCATGGATTGTATCCGAGTAACCATAGGTTACCTAGCAACAAATGAAAAAAGGTATTTTTGACAGGTGTAACGAGCACAGGATATTTTTGTGAACATGGTGCCATCGGATGATCGATGGTAGGAAGGCATACGCTTTTTCGCATTTATCACTCAGCTCGATGAGCATCTCGGATTTCCTTTTCCTGCAGATTCAAATGGGATAAATATAGTTACTTTGATGGCCCGTGAATTTTGCGTCAATGAAAGTGATCATTTCGACAAATAAGATCGTGATACCTTGTCAAAAGAGACACGCGTTCACGCCAGTGTATGATGTGTGCATTATTTGCGATGAGTACATAGGCGATCCGATTCACAACCAAACAGACACGCTCCTTCGCGACAGAGCCCCTGCATGTAATCGTGGTTTATAGAAAATAAATAACGAAAGCGCTCCCAACCCCGTCCGAACCAAGAAACATATGATAGACCATGACAGATCGCTCTTTTTATTGCGGAGCAAGTGTGATAAAAATAAAACATGAGATTTAGTGGCACAAGGCAGAACTCCGTTCCGTGGAAATAGGATGAGGAGAAGTTTTGTTGACAGAACAGAGAACACGCATACGCCCTGACTCGTTTGTAACCTTAAAAAGACGTTCTGGCCTTTCTTTTGAAACGGCTCTCTCTTCTCTTTCTCCATCTTTCATCTACAAACTTTTTTTTACCATGACCATCAGCGACATTACCGAGACCGACCTCCAAGCCTTGAAGGCTCGTTACGAACAAGCTGGTCAAGGCCATGTCTTTACGTTCTTCGACGAGCTCGCGCCTGAAGCTCAACGTGAACTCTACGACCAGTTGGATGCTCTGGACGTTGAGCGAGTCAACCAGATCTATACCAAGGCTATTGCTGGCGCTGAGGCTGCGAGTGAAGGCCAGGAGGCTTCTGTCGAGCCATTGCCGGAAGATGTCTTTGATTCCGTCATCAGCGCGTCGCCTGAGACCATCAAGGAATGGGAGACATTGGGCTTGTCGCAGATTGCACAAGGTAAAGTGGCCGTCATTCTGATGGCTGGTGGACAAGGCACGCGTCTGGGTTCCTCCGCACCAAAGGGTTGCTATGATATTCAGCTGCCATCCCACAAGAGCTTGTTCCAGCTTCAGGCTGAACGTATCCTGCGTCTTCAGGATATTGCTCGCCAATATAGAAAGCCGGGTGATACTTCTGAGGGCCTTATTCCTTGGTACATTATGACCTCTGGCCCTACCCATGCCGCCACTTACGCCTACTTCAAGGCCAACAACTTCTTTGGTTTGAAGGAGGAGAACGTCATCTTTTTCCAGCAAGGTAAAATTAGTGCAAGGAGGATAAGGTAGGAACGGGAGTAAACTCAATGGTTTTCAAATAGGCACTTTGCCCTGCTTGACGTTCGATGGTAAGATCATTTTGGAAACCAAGAGCAAGGTAAGGAAGAGTTATTATTAGATGACACAAAGAGGTTGGCAGTTAGAGCTAACAGATCTATTTTCAGGTCGCCATTGCCCCTGACGGCAACGGTGGTATTTATGCAGCCGTCCAGAACACGGGTGTGATCGAGTCACTCAAGGAACGTGGCATCTTGTACTCCCACTGCTACTGCGTAGACAACTGCCTGGCTCGTGTGGCTGATCCCGCGTTCATTGGTTACAGTGTTTCCAAGGGCACCGACTGCGGTGTCAAGACTGCCGCAAAGCTGTCGCCCGACGAGCCTATGGGTGTTGTGTGTGTCCGCAACGGCAAATACGGTGTTGTTGAATACTCTGAAATTTCCAAGGAAGTGTCTGAAAAGCGTCGGGAAGATGGCTCCCTCGCCTTTGGTGCCGGTAACATTGCCAACCACTTCTTCTCCACGGAGTTCTTGGAACGTGTGCCCTCGTTTGCCTCTGAATTGGAATACCACATTGCCAAGAAGAAGATCAAGCACGTCGACCTGGAAACTGGCGAGCAGGTTTCCCCCAAGACCAACAGCGGCATGAAGTTGGAATGCTTCGTGTTTGACGTCTTCCCCTTCGCACACAACTTCTCAGTATTGGATGTCGACCGCAAGGATGAGTTCTCGCCATTAAAGAATGCCCCTGGCACCGGTGCCGACTGCCCCGAAACCTCCCGACGTGATATCATTGCCCAGCACATCCGCTTCATCGAGGCAGCAGGTGGCAAGGTCGTGGGCGCGGATGCCGATGATGCCGAGAAGATCCAATTTGAACTTTCTCCTTGGGTGTCGTACGCTGGTGAAGGTCTGCATGACATCGTTGCTGGCAAGACCATCGAGGTTCCTGCCATCATTGAGACCCGAGAAGACTTGATCCGTGCTTGCAAGTAAAAAAAAGTTTGATTTTGTAGAATCATTTACCCTTCCTCCCTCTCAACATCACGCCGTCTCCCTGTCTCTCTATATATCTCTCTACCACACCTCTTTTGTTTTTCCTGTTCTTTTTCTCCGTAGATGATACCTTTTCAGTAAACCGAGCCCAGTTTGGCTATAAAATTAGGGGCGTATGTCGCTATTTATCTCTTACTTTACGACCGCCACGTCCATCGTATATATGTAGTATTTACCCGGGAATCGCCTGTGTGACATTACGTAGTAACTGGGGCTTGTGGACCATCTGCAGTTGCTTTACTCAACAATGCCAATCAGCGACATCGACAAAGCTCTCGATTCAAAAGATTTATCGGTCCGGCAGCTTAGTTTCATGAACGTGTTGCATTGCGACATTACGATTGAAATATTCTCGCTGCTGACACAGCAAGATTGCTTAATGTGCATGTCCGTTTGTCGTGATTGGTACTATGCGATTCCTCAGTACACCCAGAGCGCCTGGAAAGTATTACGGCTTAGACAGCAGGATGCATCTAAAGACCACCACCGACGTGAACGATGTTTGGGAAGCCATGTAAAACGCGTAGTTCTACAATCAGTGGAAGATGTAGACGAAGAAAGACCGTCAAGCATTCTTATGCAGCGACTTGTCGACTGGGGATGCACGAAAATAGAGTCTTTAGGTAAGATAAGCGATTAGAAAGCAGGCAATATCTAACCAAATTTGAATACCTAGAGTTTATGACCTGCAGCACTACCGATCTGAATACTTTCTTCGACTTTCTGAGGCGTCTAGCACCATATTTGACACACTTGAAATTGGAGCAGCATACATCTACCGTACCGATCGTTCATGTATTTAGCACGTGCTCTCAACTTACCCATTTAACATACCAACCCATGTCAGAGTACTTTCCACTCAGTTGGCCCCAGCATATAATCATCCCACTGCAAAGTGACGGACAGTCTATTGTGCCCTCGTCAGGGGTACCGGTTGACTGCTGTTCAAAAATAACCTACTTGCGGCTGGACGTTGTTCTGAAGAAGCAGGAGATGGAGTATATCTTGAAAAGATGCCCAGAGCTACAATGTTTCATCGGTGTAAGCTCAGATACTGCATCTGGTTACTACAATTCTAGACTGCCAGATCGCGACTACATGGATATCAACTCGCTTGTTTCGTGGTGCCCAAAGATCAACACTCTCGTCAGCAACTTTTCGTACTATAAGTTTGACGATATCAAAGACCTCAGTTCATATACCAGCAACTTACCTGGTCTCCGGCGCTATCATCCATCTCGGCTTGAGAGCATCCACCAAATAGCGCCATATCTAGCAGCGGTCCAAGATACACTGGAAGTTCTAGCTATTTCAAGATATTCCTCCGTCGATGATGATTGGTCTCCAGTATTCGATTCATTACGGATGCCAAACCTGCGTGCATTGATCTGCTCCGAAACCACTTTCCGTACCGTTTCTTCTCTTGTTACTATGCTCAACAGCTCTCCACTTCTCCAGAAACTTGATTTGTGCTGCTCGAATTTTACTGTGGATTTGACTCTTGCTCGATCATTTCACAACATGCATATGGTGCGGTATCTGCGAATCAGACGTATCAAATTTCAAGACGGTCCGTCCATGGCGACATTTTTCGACCGGTTTTCAGCCTTGGAGACATTAGAAACCTTTGCTGTAGTCCTTCCTCTGGAGCTTCCAGACAATTTCCGTTGTCCGAGGCGATTAAAATCTCTTACAATGATCGCGAACAGATGGGACCATATGGGTTTTGTCCGAGACATAGATACGGATCAAACTATTGCAGACTTCCTGGAACATCTCTTCCGTAATTCAAGGCTGGAAACTATAAAGCTAACCGCCATGCGAATGATCAAAAGACAAGGAGTACAGGCGACTTCCACAGTGCGAACACTGAAAAACCTTACCGTGTGCCTTACATATTTAAGGTTGCCGAGCTGTGAAAGGTCCCCAACGATTCAGTCTCGGCGGGATGCTGGATTCTTCGAATTTGCCAAAATGCTCAGTAGAACAAAAATCGAGAAATTATTGTTTGAAGATTGCTGCCAACTACCTCCAGCGGTACTGGGTGCGTTGGCTGAACTACCGCTACTTGAAAAATTCAAAGTAACTTACTGTATTGTACATGAATGGACAAGCATGCGTGGTGGAGACTTAGTGCATCTTCTGTACAAGAGCAGGAGTTTGGTTACTGTTTTCTTCAAAGTAGCTAAAATTCTAGGAGAACATGCATCAGGGTTGGATTGTGAACAACTGAGCGCATTAATCGAGGATCAACGCTCCGCATACAATAAGACCCGTACTGGACGTTGGAAGGCAACCGCCACTCGCTACAATGGCTTACATCAGACATTAGATGATTTATCCATCGAATGGCTAGATGATTAGTGCCTCCCCATTTTTATATTTGTTTCTGAAATACGTAAGGGACTTGTTAAATATATTTATGCGCCATGTATCCAAGTTATTTGCATACGTAATAATAATTTAGCGCGGGTGAGCGAAACAGTTTACAAATGAGCTGTAGTGACATTATCTACGTGTGACGCTGTGCTGGATGAGTATTTGGCGCCCGATAGTACTTTATTCGTATTACTTCGCGTATATTTCTTGTAAGTAGCGCCACACGAAGAACGAAGATGAGCAGGTTGCTTTCTGCGCTTAATCTGTTATGAAGTTTTTCGTGTTGTAGAGACCCACGCCATCGGCGTATCAAACTGTATGCAACCTTACCCCTGAATCGAGTTTCGCAGGATACTTAACCCATATTGAGATACAGTTCCATAGTAGAGTACAGGAATCGGTCATACGGTATGCCGGTGATATTATGGTCTACAACAATGCTAACAAGTCATTGTATATCCGGGTTCATGCATTCAGCACAAGATGATACCCAGGTCATCATGTATCAAGCAACCCTTATAACTTATTATCCAACATCCAAGTTTTGAAGCCTAACGCATTTTTCAGGTGTCATATACGCGTCTCAAATATACATCATAATTATCTATCAGTGCTATATGCAAATCCTACTATAATAAGCTAAAAGCGGGCTACGCTATCGCTAACGGTTGATACCAGTCTTGAACACGCGCGATAAACTAGTTATCAGTGTTTGATACGCGTTGTTGGGTATTCGTTGGTGTTACCATGGCCAAGGTAACGATGCTGAAAGATAACTTCCATTAAGTTATATGTATAGTATTCGCATTGAGCGTAAGAGTAAAAAAAAATGAGGGAGTAGCTTTTTCTTATAGAGATATTTATCTTCCAACGTGATATCATTTTCATTCCTGTGGGGGTACTTTTGCTGTATTCCTTTTCCTCCCATGATCTTGCGCGCCAGTAAAAAAAGTGACTCATTTCGGGTATAAAAGAATATTGTAGCACAAGTCGCCTTTGATTACCTGTTTTCCGCTTTTCTCTCCTTTTTCGACCACTTCATGACTGTGACTGACACATCATTCGTTGTCCGTGCTTGCGCTGACTCTACAGAGGCCAAAAAGTACTTTTACGAATGGTCCGTGAGCGAGCGCTGGGATCCTGGGCCGGATGGGCTGGACATCGATCATGCTTACTATCCGTGTGGTCCAGAGGGTTTCTTTATCGGTACAACCAAAGAGCAAGAAAAGGAGCAAGTTGTTTCGTGTATTTGCGCCGTCAAGCATGGTAAAATTGGCTACATTGCCTTTTATATAGTCGGTGACCCACGTCATCGGAAGAAAGGTTATGGGCTTCGCACATTTCAACACGCGTTAAACTATATGTCATCCTGCTCATGGATTGGACTTTGTGGAGTGTCCACTCAAGTCGAGGCATACAAGCGATCAGGGTTCGCTGTTCAGGCGGCCGTGACGAGGTATGCCGGCGGTCGGATTATCAATGACATCCAGACTCCAACGGTGGATCTTGCATCCGTGCCGATCGAACAAGTGATTGGCTTAGATAAACGTTACACCGGCATATATCGACCAACTTTTATGACTCATTGGACACGTTACCATACCACGCAAAAGGATTGCTATGGCGTAGCTGTTGTTGAGCAGGATCAACTCGTGGGATTTGCATGCATGCGTCGTTGTGTGAGTGGTACATACCGCATCGCTCCTGTTTATGCTGATACCTCGGATCATGCTTACGCACTGGTGGCGAAACTGACGCAACTGCTTGGTGACGAAGATGCTCAGTTTGCCACGGATGTCTACATGGCGAATACTGCAGCGGAAGATATGTTTTCAAGCAAGCTTGGATGGAAATTAGTGCCAAGCATGACGGATATGTACATTATGTGGAGGAAGGGCTCCGAAGATGTGACTGAACTGCCGAAGGGGGATTCAAATGGCTACTTTGCAATTGCTTCTCCAGAAATGGGATAATGTCGTCATATGTGCTTGTTAAATTATGATTTTTTTTGCAAGGAAATAAAACTTGATCCAGTTCGTTAATCGTAAATGACCCATTGCATTTACGTCTAAGCACGGAAGGAGTTGTTCAACCGTTACACACAACTGAACAGTACGTGGAAAGTGTAGCACTGAGGCTGTGCACTTTTCATGGACCCACCTGCTGATAATGATATATACACATATTTCGAGGTTGTAGGGCTAGTAACATCAGCTCTGAAATGTCATAACGTGATCGCCATAAACTTGCCATGAAAAATAACGCGGCATACGATATGAATGCGCGTACATGTCGACTTATCGGTGTCTTCTACTCTTCAAACAATCATATCATCATCATCTATACGTAAGTAGTTTCCATTGGTTAAGGAACAGTGTGTAGCATCATTGAATCACAAAGCTCCAACCCTATAAATGCGCGGCGACGTTGATAATACCTCGATGTATAATTAGCCGTGGAGCCCGTATTGGCATAGAGTTTTACTCAGCATGGTCGGTTTTTTACTCTGCAATTCAGTTGCATTGGTGATCATACTAACAACGTGTCCGCTATGGCTTCCACGTTTGATATGACGTTGCCACTGTATGCTGCTAGAGTCGTCTGCTCGGAAGCGCGAAATTTCCACTTGTGATGCCACCTACTATCTGTATATTTCTTGTCATGCTAATGATTTTATGGGCTTTCATTGGGGCACACTGGCCTACGATTCCTGAATGTCTATCATGATATATACCCAGCCACTTTCTTCTATATACTTACTGGTATAAAATTGTGGTGATGGTTCTACCATTGTTGCTTCTGATGAACCAGCTTTCAAGTTAATGAGCAGGTTGATCCGTAGAGCTGACTTTACCGCGGTTGACCATTAAAATTGGTTGAACCTAACCCACGCCGGACCAGTAACTAATTATATTCAGCACTGTAGCAGTAAAACATGTATGTTCTTTGGGCTGTTGCATTTATTTTTGCTTAGCAAAAATGTTAGGAAAAGCGGAAAGAGGTTCTTTTTATAGGTATGATGCATCTATTACATGTGACTGGTAAAGCCGACATCAAGTATATATCAACAGAATTGGTTTACATGATTTTCTTTTATATGTGAAGCGAGGGAGATGGAGGACGGAGGGCATGTTCTCAACAGTCTTGATCGCCGAATCCAACATCACAATGTTATCATTGTAGTTACCATCCTCCTTACGGCCTTAGCGGATGAATTTGACGATCTTCCAGGAGCCGGTGAACACAATGACATTGGCAACTAGTATTTGGTTTTCTTCAGTCTTCTTTTGGATATTGTTAGACGGATCGACAGTCTGAACCTCCTGGCTGGTCTGTATGCTTTCAGTAGGTAGAGTCTGCTTGGCCTGCGAAAGTTTTGACATGGTGTTGCCATCACTTTTGCGTTTCTTTTCAGAGGTCTGGTCTTCCTGACTATGCGGGTTCTACGGACACTTAGAGGCGAGATGCTCCTTTTCATCGCATGAGAAACAACGACGATTGTTTGTCTTTTTCGACTTTTCCTTAAGCTTGGGACAGACAGCGTTATCGTGTCCCTTCTTTTTGCAATAGTTTTAATGGATATTCATACCACGCCATCTCGCGAGAAAGATGCACTTACAACCCAAAACCTCCATGTGAATTTCGTATTTCAAGGGCACATAAGTGCCAGTCTGTTCGTCCTCCGTAATATCAAGCAATACTGATCATCTTTTGCTCAACGGAACATAGGTGTTCACCGTCAGCTGAATATCCAATACTTTGCCATAGCAATTCACGGAGTTCTTAATGGGACCTGCGAACATTTTCTTGAGTAGCGAGGATAACTCAAATAAATTCAACTGGTACACGGTTTCTCTCGAACCAATCGTACGAGTGCCCACTGCGATAAGGTTGGCCATTGTAACTCCCATGGCGCACGCCTTATCTCGGTCCTCTTCTGTTGCGAATGGCACCACGAGGCGTAAGAGTGAATGATTGCTAGGAGTTGAGCCAATGGCCCCGTGTTTTTCCACAAGAGTAGTTTTGAAGCTGGCTACTGTCACTGCTGCAAAACCTTTAATTTCGAAAATGCATTGTTGAAAACATCATCCAAACGAACAAACAACGCTCATAGTGGTGCTGCTTGGCAGTAGCCTTTGCTGAGGTGTCCTCGAACACTGTTTCGCTGGTCGTTGATACTGTACGAGCGTCGTTGCCAAATTCGGCAGGTGGCTCGTTTGGTGCACAGACAGATGAACGAGCTGCTACATGCGTGTGACGTAATTTTTCACTTCCCGACGATTCTCGCTCCATTGATCGGTCCTGTGCCATATTGACGATTCTTTCTCCTTTGTTATGAGACTACTCGTAATGATTTGTTAAAATTTAAGAGAATGAATATTTAAAGTCGTGTTCTTCTGAAAAATATGCTGCGCGAACGACAAAGCGGAAGGAATAACACGATACTGTTCATACCAGGATGACTGCTCGGTACTTGCCCTGAGAAAAATCCGGCCAGTATGATCCGTTTGGCCCGCAGTAAAGCAGCCTATAAATGAACTTTATCGCTATTGGTCACTGACTATCTCTTTTTCTTCCTTTTTTAACTCTTTTCATGAATGGTACTGATACATCATTTGCTATCCGACCTTGTATCGATTCTACAGAAGCCAAAAAATACTTTTATGAATGGGCTGTGAACGAGCTTTGGGATCCTGGGTCGGACGGGCTGGACATAGAACGTGTATTCTACCCGTGTTTCTCTGGAGGTTTCTTTGTCGGCACTGTTGGGGAACAAGGAAAAGAACAAGTTGTTTCCTGTGTTTGTGCCATGAAACATGGAGCAGTCGGCTACATTACTTTCTATATAGTAGACCCACGTCATCGAAAGAAAGGTTATGGGCTTCGCACATTTCAACACGCGTTAAACTATATGTCATCCTGCTCATGGATTGGACTTTGTGGAGTGTCCACTCAAGTCGAGGCATACAAACGATCAGGGTTCGCTGTTCAGGCGGCCGTGACGAGGTATGCCGGCGGTCGGATTATCAATGACATCCAGACTCCAACGGTGGATCTTGCATCCGTGCCGATCGAACAAGTGATTGGCTTAGATAAACGTTACACCGGCATATATCGACCAACTTTTATGACTCATTGGACACGTTACCATACCACGCAAAAGGATTGCTATGGCGTAGCTGTTGTTGAGCAGGATCAACTCGTGGGATTTGCATGCATGCGTCGTTGTGTGAGTGGTACATACCGCATCGCTCCTGTTTATGCTGATACCTCGGATCATGCTTACGCACTGGTGGCGAAACTGACGCAACTGCTTGGTGACGAAGATGCTCAGTTTGCCACGGATGTCTACATGGCGAATACTGCAGCGGAAGATATGTTTTCAAGCAAGCTTGGATGGAAATTAGTGCCAAGCATGATGGCCATGTACACTATGTGGAGAAAGGGTTCGGAAGAGGAATCAACTGAACCACCAGAAGGGGATCCAAATGGTTGGTATACAGAGATTGGATAAGATTACATATGTATATTTATTAGATCACGCATGCTTAGTTTGCAAAGGAATAGGAGCAGATCCATTTGGAGTTATTGCAATTTTCTACTCATTATGTATTTCACATGTATACAAGGATGCCACCGGCTGAATTGGTGCATGACCCGCCGTTACGCATAGGCATAAATTTGAAGTCCATTAGTACCAAGGCTGTGCATTTTTCACGGATTTCTATTACATATTACCGAGGATCAAAAGATATATGATAGCAATATATGTATATAGTCTCGTGCTTGAGTAGTCTAGCTAAAAGATGAAGATAGGCACGTATAACTCTTGAAATAGAATCTGCTTCAGATTACGTTTAACTAGTTATTACACAGTGTCTCCGTCTAAATGCTGCTATTGATATCTTTGGGTACGTATTTTCATCTGTATGACCAGTTAAATGTTTAGGAGACGCGGATTGCCGCTTGAACTATTTGCCTATGGCAACCGACAGTACGTAGATAAGGAATTTTAGATCAATCACCCATAATTTTAGTCGTGTCAACTTCGTAGCGTGGTACTATACGTTTTGAATCTGATCACTTTGGTAAGCGATTATCCGGTGTTCGGTCTTGGTACTACTGTCTTTTTGCTTTTTCCAGTACTATACCAATTGCTACACAATTCAATAGATATATGGGTTCTTCCCAATCGAATTACCAAGTGTATACATTGCTGGAGTTTCTAGGAGACATAATTAAGTTCAGCAATCAATTCGGACTACTATAACTTTGAGTGTTATTGCTCCCTTGTCTTATATAAAAGCGATAAATAAGAATACGAAATGCTAAAGACATCGCTTTTTGTTGAAACTCGAGTCAAGAAAATGATCAGGACGCATTATATATCCAAGGAATTTTAGCCCAGAATAAAGTTCATATTTTCATGCATAGAGCGATATGATACTAGAATTTTTTTCTCTATTATGTGTCGGTTTATATGTGAGTTTGCCGTAATTGACGTATGTACTATGTAAAAGAAAAGATATTGGTCGACGATACTTCCAAAACTTATGGAGAGTAAAAAAAATCTGGCGTAAGTTATACTTAATGCTAAACTGTATCACGCAAGTACTTATAAATCTGCTCGACACTTCGTTTGGTCGTACTTTTATTTATTTTGCTTGCATCATACTAGAAGAGCTATGTGATAGAGTCTTACGTATCTTCAAGTTATCGTCAGATAGCGCTTGGACTAAAAGATAAATCTCCAAATATTTATGTATGAGAGTAGTGCTTTTCCTCTATTAAAGGAACGTACCGGGTAAGGTTCCCTAACTACAAAGGGATGTATATCAAATATACTACACTGCAACGAGTAGCCGATCCAAGCTATACAAAGTACAACTTGAGTGGAGGCAAATACTGGCCTACATGGCTTATTCGCTCATCTGACTGGCAAAAAGTTCTTGGCGTCGAAGCGACCAACGGCTATCATGTCTTATCTTGTTGTTGGGAACAGTCAGGCGAAATGTTTCAAAACGAGGATAGAGAATTTGGTCTAAACGACAATGGCGAACATAAATCACCACCAACAATCCAGAATGGAAATCTCAGCTCACCGAGCATATGACTTATGAGGGCATCCTCCAACAAATAAGCAAGGACTTTAATATCTACTATCTTTGGTACGGCAAGGTCTGCATTAATCAAATGAACAAGGCCGAGAAGCAGATCGAAATTAAGCAGATGCACCTTATTTATAACAATGCACGCTATACGGTCGCTTTGGTCCCTGAAGTCAGAATATACAGTTCCGAGGTGTTTGATCGCATCGAAAAGAAGACAAAGAGCCCAGTCGCTGCAACTATGGCTTACTTTCTAGTATTGTAATCAAAGTGGTGGACGGGATGCTGACCACTGGAAGAGCTCATGATGACAAACCAAATTTTAATAGTTGGAATGAATACTCATCTTTGGTGTCTTGCCGAGGCCAAGCGGAGTGATCCGGTTGCGGAAACGGAACTTTTATCAGCAGATATGCTTGGGTTCAAAGATAAAGATATCAAGAGTGCAAATCAAGTTCTTCATTGTGAATACACTCGAACAAGTTCGAATGACATGACAAGGTCTTTGCGCTGGCCAACATATTCGCAGATGCCCTTACGATCGATATCAACTGCAAATCGATGTTGAAACTGCGGTCCAATGTTTTTATCGACGAACAGCAGAACATAATTTATCTGTAATGTGTTTCGGATAAATATTACAACCAAACCGACAACCTCAATTTAAGGCGACAATGCAGCCATACGGTCTCCCATCTTGAACAGGTGTTTTTGGTTCACATTTGACGAGTGCTATTGTCAGTGTCACTTTGGACCACGAAAAAAATGGCAGTTACAGAATCGACAACCGAGCGCACCTACATTTAACCTGCCGGAGCTGCAATATACGATCTATCAAATACAATAGCTATTTTCCTTTGGGCGATCGAGCGCGAAGACGTCAGGCGTACACCAATCTTGGAAGGGAAATCACATCGATGGTCAGCTTTAACGGTGATGAAAGGGCAGCATTAGATTGGAGTCAAGCGTGTATGGCCGACAACAACGGTTGCACAACTACTCATTATTGGAAACCTAATCATTCTGTATTCAGCATCCCGATATTGCCACTCTCACTGACAGACAAGCGCTGCAGTGAATATGTCATCCCGGCCATGTTATTCGCAAGCTCGCATCAAGCACACAAGCTAGCAGACAACAGTGAACGAATTCCTATGGGATATACTTACTGTTATTTCTTCCTCGTTTTAAAAAAAATATGGCTGTACTCGACTCTACAAAGCTATTGGTATGATTCTCGCTCATCGCTTCCAGCTGGCTCAACCTCACAAAGAACCTGAAAATTATCATTGCTGCAATGAATCTCAAGAGTTTCTCATCATATAAACAGTTATAAATATAGATTGTAAATATAAAAATGCCAAGCATCCGGGTATGTACGTACAAAAAAACCAACAGTAAATTGTAAAAATTTCACGCTCTTACGTAGGCTTTTTAAACAGTGCTTTCTAAGTCAATAACCTGTTATATCGGACGACAGGAGGCTTTGCATATGTTGCAAGCAAACACTGTCGAGCTCTAAGGTATACAAGTCACCTCGTCTTATACATTTTATGACACTCCATATTCAAATAGTGGGCTATTACTGTGTTGTGTGGGAACCAATTGATTGAATCTTGGAAATGATACATAGAAGTCAGGAACAAGCAAGCACACCATCCGTCACACTTAACTGTACACCCACGAGTCGCATAAATCGTTGCTAGAGAGAGTTAATTGAAGGAGCCACTATGTGAAATCTTTAAAGAAAGTGCACTCTCCGAACGCGTTAAGAATGCGCGATTTAGCGCGCGTTGATTTTCTTCTCGCGATAGCGCAACTTCTCACCATGGACTCCTGTATGGACACAACCAACAAAATGTCCACAACCGATGCCAGCCCACCAGTACCTGAATCCAGCACAATTGCCAACACACGACAATTTGAAGCCATGAGTCTATCCGATTCCGATGATCAACAAAATACCCCTGAACCAGCAACAAAAACCAAATCCATAGATTTCTCTGATTCCGAAGACGATCTCGATGCCACCTCCAATGCGTTCGACAATCTCAACTTGCCAGCCAAACTGAAGCGTCTCATGCGTGATACCAATCTCACAAACTTGAGCGATGACAGCGATAGTGAGGACGATCCTATTCAAGACAATGCCTTGTTTCGCACACCTGCCGCTGTCAAGACCGCCGCTGTCCAAGAAATACTCAAAGCAACGCCTCCAGCGCCTCCGAAGAAGAAAACCATCGACTTTTTTGCTGAGCATAGTGAATCCAGTAGCAGTGAAGAAGAAGCACCTCGTCGTCGACGGAAGCCACACACAACGATTGCACCTCGCAGACAAAAGGCGCCTGCGCGCGAGAAAACACCTGGCAGCCAAGAAGGTGATAGCAGTAGCGATGAAGAAGATGAGGACACTACGCCGAAGCGCGATCGACCGCCAAGACGACAAATGTCTAAAAAGGCTGAGCTGTTGATGCATAAAGAAAACCAGCGCATCGCACGTTCAGCTGCAGCACAACTTCAGCCTCGTACAAAAAAGTTGATGTTGGGTGGTGCCGTGAATAAGCTCAAAGATCGATATGAGGCAGGATCTGACAATGATGAAGAGTTGCTTCCAAGGTGAGAAGAGACTTTATTCTGTAACCAAGGATATTAACCAGATAGGAACCTTAGCGTCGACAACCCGCCACAACCATCACAGCCAAGTCGAAAGCAGCAAGCCATTATGGCATTTTTGGAGGATGATGACAGCGATATTGAGATCGTTGGTGGTCCGTCACGTTGGGCATACGAGTTGGCATCCCCAGAGCAATCTAGAACTGGGCATCATCAGTTCTGGCGATCACCACCTGTTCCTCGAAAAACCATGACACACCGCGATCTCAATAAGCGGCTGCAGGAACAAATGACAAAGGAAATTGCATCACTTCGCGAAGAGTATGAAAGGAAGGCTCGTGCTCAAGGCAGTTATATGGCTCCGGAGGAACGTGCAAAGAAGCAGTTGGAGCGGGAACAAGAAGCCAAAGCCATCGATCTTCAAGTACGCCAACATTTCTTAAAAGACACGCCTCGGCCAAAACAAGCGAAACCAGAAAAGGTGGAGGAAGAGGCACCATTGGTATATTCTGGAGACGAAGAAGAATACGACGAGGCAGATAATGATGACGGCTCGGACAAGGAATCATTGGATGTGGTTCTACAGGACGACGACGACACAATGTCACAAGATGAACCCGAATTAGCAGTACTCGAGGAGCCAACGACAGGTGTCGAGGAGCGGAAACGAAAGCGAAACAATGCACTGCTTTTGTCTGACTCGGACGAGGACGAAGATGACGAAGACCGACCAAAGAAACTAAAGGAAAACGTCTCACTAAGTGACTTTTTGAAGGATGCTCCTCAAGATACCCCCACGGTAGGATTCGACAGAATGGGCTAGTCGTTTTTTTTTTTTACTAACTAGATCATAGGCTGAGCCGACTAAGAAGAGCAAAAGTGAATACCTTGATGCAGAAGCCCAAGAGTCTGAAGATGAGTTCTATGGGGCTGGCGGTGCTGATCAAAGTGACGACGAGCATTTGGATAAATTCGAGCAGGACGGCATGTTGGTTGACAAGAGTGATGAACACGTGGATGAAGCAGCCCTGCGAGCCGCATTGAACAAGCAGCTGGCAGAGTCGGATAAGCACATGGTAGAACGGCTTATCAAGGATATCATGAGCGGTGATCTCCGTCGACGACGTGCAGCCAAGGAATCCGGATTGATGCTGGATGACTTCGATATATATGACGACAATGACAACGATCTCGTGGCATTACGTTTGGCCGCTGCTGAGCGACGTCGCAAGCTTCAGGAAGAGAGCGGTGATGTACTCGAGCTGCTAGGTAAGCATATGCAATTGTATCTGCAATGATCTAGCTAACATTTTCTGCAGCCAAGGATGAAAAGACCATGGCGTTCGCCAAGGCAGGGCAACCGTTGCCTGATACTGTGGAATCCTTGGGTTTAAGTGATGTAGAAGATGATGATGAACAACACAAGGAACCAAGCAAAGTCAGCATGATCATGGAAAGTGACGAAGAAGTTGAGATGCCTGTAGATGATGAGGTAAACATGATCAGCGGATCATGGTATTTGCTGCATAAACTAACGGATAATAGGACGAGCAGGAGGACATGGCTATCGTTGAGGATCATGTATTCCAAAGCATGATCACAAGCCCTATGGTTGACGAGGAAGAAAGGGTGGACGTAGTAGATCGTGTGCGAGATGGCCCTAGCGCGAGTCCCACGATGCTTATTCGACGCCGCAACCGATTAAGGCACCTGCTGAGCGACACGGGTGGTGTTCTAGGGTCATCGAGCGAGAGTGGGCCGCGGGTTGGTTTGACAGCAGCTCAACAGGTGAAGGAACGAAAGGTAAGCAACATGCACGTGAGTGTTGGAAGAGTGCTGATGCGTTGTTGTTAAGGTATCCCAGCGCAGCACCAAAAGTACACAGCACAATGACACAAGTCCGGTGCCAAAACGGCAATCCAGACTTCTCAGCATGTTTAAATAAAATAACTCAGTTTCTTTCTTGCTGATCGCTCTGCTATTCTCATGTGGTAACGAGATGCGCACAGGCCTTTCTTCTTTCCCATAAATAACCCGTCCTTGCAACAGGTCTAACGCTGCCAACCGTGGAGACTCAAGCCAATCGAGATCCGAGAACAATAACGGCTTTGTCTTTGAACAACAAAATGATGTGCGCATGGATGAACTTGGCTCTAAAATATCGGCCCTGAAGAATGTATGCAAAAGCCTCCACAACATTAGCGATAGAAGCTCAATGGGTTTTTCGGCAGATCACGATTGATATGCATCAGGATGTAAGCGATCAAGATAGACTTCTTGATGAGTCGGTAAAGTACTTTGGCGAGACGCGCTCGTTCAATTAAAAACTTATGATACTACACGGATAGAATACTGCATTTGGTGGGTTAGGTCAAACACTTAAGCAGTCGTATGGACGTATGTCTCGCATGGTATCCACCCGCCATAAACGACAGCTATGTTACTACGTTGCCATTACCGTTATCTTGTTCTTTGTGATCTATTGGGGCTCAGGCATTGTGAGTCGGTTTTCCAAGGATGAAGGACAGCAAGGAGAACAAGATATATAGTGGACTGCACATACTGTTTTACCGAAACAACAGGAAGACCGCAGGAAACATGCCAAGGGGGCCGTGGTTATCAATTGCAGCAATTCTCGGGAGCAGGTTTTTATGCGTTGCGTTAGGGGCAACGGAACCTTTTGTAACTTATCATACTAAAAGAGCATTATCATCAAGTGGAATGTGGTTTTCGGAAAACGATGGCTCGGCATAAAGGAGCTTTTACTGCAGGAATGAAAATGGGAAAGAGTGCTTTGGCTAATGAAAGAGCAATAAGGTTGACACGTGTGGGTCATGGATGAGTCGGATGCCAATCCTACTTTCGACTTGGACCATGTCGTTTATAGAAAAAAAGAATGGATTGTCGCTCCACACAGACAAGTGGTATGCACTTTTGTTGTTATACACGTGCTTGGAAGTGAGTAGGTTCACAGAAACTGGCTGTCAAACCGGTCAAACACCCTGTATATCCAGGATATAGCAGAAATAAACTTGCCTATTCCTGGAATATTTTTAGACAATGCAAGGCACAGATGAGCAATGCACTTTTTTAGAACCGCCTTTGTCAATTGCTAGTCTTTGACATTTTCCTCCTTGTACGTCTTTTCCTTGGGACTAGATTTCAATCCAAGCTAACGGAGCTGTTATGGTTGCAATAAGGGCTGTTACTACAATTTTACGAAGGGTAAGCTGAACAATATCAACCAACCGTATAGATCATCATGGAAGATTGAATGCGTTTAGAACACTTGAATTCAAGATAAATGTATGCACATGTGTTTTTCTATGCACTATCTCCATAAATGTTGCACCGTAAAAATAACACTGCTAGGCTGGCACTTCTCCTTCAATTCACATGCAGAAACCGCGTTCCCAAAAGTATACGCAGAAAGAGTAGAAACTATGCTGATATTGTACATCGTCGATCGAAGGGCAACGTTGTCAATATTTAATAAATCCATTTTTGTCCATTATGCATAATGGATCGTTACGAGCTCTAGCGGCAGGTTCATGGAAACTACGATTTGGTGGCTCAGGGATTGCTGGTCGAGATCTGGACATATACTACCAAGGAAGGCTCTATCCGTATGTTAATTTCAGCTAATACTGCATTTAGGCAACGGCCTAGATTGTCACTCCTCCTTACTGTTGATCATGGATTATCAAAAAGAAAACAGAATTTTTTTATATAACCAAAATTGAATTTTTGAAAACACAGCGGCATCAAAGTTGTGTAATTAGACTGCTTTGTAGTCTGTGTGCCTGTACGCGTGTTTTCCTAAAGCTCTAGAAGCTCTGTATTCATTGATTTTCTCCTATATAAACCTCTACCTGGACTAAAAAGGTAAAAACAAATTAATGTTTTTTTTAACAAAGCTATGTTTAGGCTTACACACTAAAGTAGTGCAAGATACGATGGTTACTTTTCGTACCAAGCTAGCAACGATGGTGCACAAAACTACTTGAATATTGCAAGCTATGTACTAGGGTATTTACCCTTTAAGTAATTCGCAGGAAACAATGTATACATTACTATTTTAAGTTTTAAGAACTTGTACACGCCTTCAGTTATTTATACGGAGAGCTCAGGTGGCTGTTTAAAAAGTCATAAGATACACTCAATGTCAATGCGAAAAAACCATAAACAGTTATTGATCGACATCACCGGACAAAAAGCAAGATCTTTCATTGCTAGCTAACGTTACAAAGTTTGACAGACGCATGATTAGATCACGCTACTACAAAACGTAAATTTTAAAAATGCTATGACGCACTATAATAAACGTTTTCAAAACTCAGTAGCGTTTACCTATACCGAGTTAAGCATTTTTCAGAGAAACTATTGTTACGAAATTTAATGAAAGCCCATCATTCACCCATGCGTGATTGGAAATGTTTCATATTCATTAACACTCGGTTATGAAAAAGCCAGGAACTGGTTGTTGCACAAACAAGGTACGCGTTGATCTGCATCCCGAGTCTCCCGAGCTTCTCTCGTGAAATTGCCGTTCCTCTACGCTTGTGGCTAATGGTGACACCAACAGAACACGCATTAAAGGTATATAAAAAAAGACGAAAAAAAAATGTCATGCAAGGGTCAAATAAAGGAGGTGTCAATAAATAGCCGCGATCGTTATAGATAAGTTCTTTCCTCTCTATCTTTTTTTACCGGGTTGCCGGTCTTCACTCCGCGGAAGTTAATCTGATTTTACTTATTTTTTATGGTTCAAAATGTAATATTTGCAAGAGACACGAAAAAAAAACGTTGCATTCAAAGAGAAAAAGAATTGCAGGAGGCGCAAGAATAGCTGCTCATCGAAGATTCTTTTTTCATTGACTCCGTTATTTGTTTTTATAAATATGTATACGGTGTGTTTCTTTTTTTCATATTTTTCACATTCTCTACTCTCTGTAAGCTGCCCTTGCAGCCGAAGGACGATCTTTCGGTGAGGATGGCGAGTCAGACAACTATAACCGGTAATTTGCCAAGGAGAAACGAGGCGTGCTCCTGCCGAGCTAAGCAGTAAAATAAAAGAATTGGGGGACGGGGGGTACAGAGCACGAGAAAACGCACAGAGGATTCGATAATATCATTTTTTTCCTCCCCGATTATCAGGTACCAGGAGCCATTTACTTTTTTTCTATCGGAGAAAAGTCCAATCGTCTTCTGTATATACACGCTGGTATATACGCGTTTGATCCGAGTAACATTTCAAGGCTACTGTGAATGAAAAAAAGAGGAAGTAGTTCATCTTAGCCTAATGGGTGTTAGCAAGCCATTTACTTTAATTGGCTGCGTTTAATTGACTCATTGCTCCAACGTGGGTAAAAGACCAATTCTTTTCTTTCCGTAAAAAAAAAACCAAGGGGGTAAGCGCTAAGTCGCTGAGAAGGCAATGTACCGATGTGCTCTCCGTTAAAACCTAATAAGCAATACATTTACCAAAAAGCAAAAAGCGAGAAACTCGATTCAGCGATAGGCTGAGGGAGTTGCTTTACTGATAAAAAAAGGCGGTTTTCGTACGACAGGGGTGGTCGTACAAAGTTACGGACTTTGTGCAATGCTTCGCAAAATGAAGCTTGTTTGTTGGCGTCGGCATTAGACGTTTGCAAGTCGCAAAAAAAAAATTTGCACCATTCGCGAATGGATTTATATCCTGCCATTCGCTGTTGCGTATTAGGTAGATGTATCAATGATTATGTTGTACTTGTTCTCATTAATAATGTAAGGAGATGCTTTCCAAGGGACCAATGCACGCCATATATACAAAGCGACATTTCTCTCGGGGAGAGCGCAGTAGGAGAACCACTTAAAGAAGGTTAGCAGCGGGGGAAACGTTATACTGAGGTCATAGGGTTGATGTCTTGTGTTGTGAGAAGGGCCACAAGAGCGGAGAAGCGAACTTTCTGGGCATTTAAAAGCGGTGCACGCCTTATGTGCAACCTTCCTTTTTCCCATCCACTACCCTTTCCAATCCTTTTTGTTTATTTGATACACGTACGCAGCCGTCAGAAACTGGCCGTCGTCCTCTCTTTCTCTCTTTCTTATCCTTTTTTCTTAAACTTTGACCGGTTGATCGTTCATTTACAACACGTTCAACTGTTAGTCTGTATATACATTATCCTGCATTTGCGTGTACATTCCTCCTCTCTCACCACCACCGCTACAGCCTTGTCGACTCTTCCATAATCTCTTTTTTTTATCATCAGCCCTCCCAGCTCTTTTCCTATTTTCACGAATTTTTATACGATAAATCGAAACCATGGCTTCCGCTACCACCTTGAATACAACAATGCCCATACAGCAAAAGCGCACAGGCAAAAGCCAGCAAGAACAGCATAAAGAAGATATCTACAAGATGCGATATAAACAGCAGGCAAGTGTATAATCTAAAAAAATCCCTCACTTCTTCACTTGGCCTTGTGAGCGCGTGCTGCACCCAGAAATAAAACAAAG
Source organism: Fennellomyces sp. T-0311 (assembly GCA_025266875.1). Lineage (NCBI taxonomy): Eukaryota > Fungi > Mucoromycota > Mucoromycetes > Mucorales > Lichtheimiaceae > Fennellomyces > Fennellomyces sp. T-0311. The sequence goes on from JALLLT010000012.1 coordinate 586,408, forward strand.
AGCAAGATTGCCTAATTTAGTGCGGGTTGTCGGGATCTTGTCCAAAGGGAATCATGCAACCCTAACAAAGGCAGTTTGGGGGGTCACGCGCTCGGCAAGCCATTTTTTCCCTCTCTCCTAAGATTTCTCCTTGTTTAGCGTACATTATACTTATGCTTTTTTATGTAGCCTGTGCAAGATTCCTCGGCTTGGGCGTACCCGCAGCAACAAGCTTATCCAGCCGATTGGTCGCTTTACCAACAACACTATGCCGCAGCCGCAAACGGTTCATATTACTACGTGCCCTCCTACTACCAATACTATCCTAATGCCCAGCAGCAACCATTTGCGTATCCCCAACAGCCGCATCGCCCATCATCGCGCGCACGTACGCCTCCGATGTCTGTTCAAAAATCTTCCTCTACACCCATTCCTTCTTCTCGCCCTCGGAATGCACACCACCGAAATTCGACCATGCCTAAACAGCCACAACAGCAACGACGACGCAACCATGACGAGCGAAAGTCACCGATGCCACGAAATAGCAGTAGTACACCATCACCGTTTTTGGTGAATGATGCTAGACCTTCTCGGCCATCATCGTCATCGTCATCCACTACATCGTCCGTCACAGGTGCCTCATCCGACTTTTCTTCGGGTCGTCGATCATCGGTCACTTCGGTGTCATCGAACGTATCCATTCGTTCGGAAATGTCCGTCAGCTCCAAACTATCGCTATCAAAGCGTCTACGCAAGGTCTTTAGCGTGAGCAGTTTACGGTCAGGAAAAGGTCAGGATTCCGTGGGTTCGTTGTATGAAGCCAACGGATCCAATACATCCTTGAGCACATTTGATGATTCAAGTTCGGTTGTTTCCAACGCAACGACCAGCACTACCGCCAGTCGATCCAAGTCATTCCGACGACGATCCATTGCATCGTTATCAAATTTATTTCACAAGAACAGCGGCGAAGTACCTACTGTTCCTGAGGAAGAGGAAGAGGAAACCGATGAACAGCAACCTCGGATAGAGCCCAATCGCAATAATGGTTTGCCTACATATGGATCACCTCGGCTACGGCCAACGACATCTTCGTCAAGTGTTGAAACGGAAGTTACCTCGTGCAGCAAATCCAGGAGGAGGATTCAATTCTGTCCAACCATTCAGGTGCACGAGACATTCAATTCGGCTGAATATGATCGGCGTTGTGATATGAGCGCTACTTGCCAGAAGATGACCCCTTTGATGGCCATGAAAATCAAACAGGAGTTGAATGAATACAAACTGACCGACATGCAAATCCACGTTGATAGCCGCAAATACACCCATTTCTTCTTGTAATAGCTATACTATTTTAATATTCCCGCCCTCTCTCTTTTTTCTTACCCTTTTTCTTTGATTTTTTAGCTCCCTTATTCAACTCCTTCTTTTTTTCAAAAAAAAAGGGAATTATCCCACTTGTACAAAAGTATAACAGTTTCTGTATTTATCTGTGTTTGTGAGGTTATCATAATCCAAGATTCGCTGCATTCACGGTCTAGGGATAGACGCTAATCAATATTTTCTACTAAACATATGTGTGGGAATGTACAGTTATAACGCAAGAGAAAGGCCCCGAGCAAAAGGTGGCCACCTATATGGCAGAGATGGGGCTTAAGCGTAGTGGTACACCATCTCCACTCTGTTTTCGGCGCTTCTCGTGATTTTTTTTGACACGGAACGAGTGCAGCCAAGTGTATATAGATTTTTTTTATGTGTTGAAGCATCACACTTAATATCCCGATCATTTTTTTTTCAACATCGTGACTCCAGCTAAAAAAAACCTAGCGGTGCAAAATATGACCTGATGCGCTCACTTTTTTTCGGGATAGCGCCATGGATAAACATTTTTTCCTTTGATAGTTCAAAAATTTCATATGATACGTACGTGCCGATTTGTGTCGTATTTGTTCGGCTTATATAATCTCCTGCTTAATTGTACTGGCGCAAGTAAACAACAGTGCTCCTTTTTGGTGAATTCTATTAGGTGGCGTTTCGTTATTCTGGAACTTTGACATCTCCTTATTAATATATTTGGTGCGCTAAGTACGTAAAAAGATCGAAACGGACCAGGTTAATGGAGGAGGCGGCATTTTGTAGGAGTACACGAAAAAAGATTAGATGGGATAATCGCGGACACGATACTATGCTATCCAGAAATTTTGACAGCTTCTATTAAGTTATTTGATGCATCTTGGCAAGGAGAAACTTAAGAGTGAAATGCAGGACTATTGGTTAAAAAACATATGCTAAGGGTAAGTACATAAGAAAAAAACAATCGCCGATATATCATATGTATCATGTCGATCCTCCGCCTACAGGTGAGATCATTCGTCGCATATAGTTTTGGTTTTAGATCGACTTTTTGGCGAGCAATTGACTTGATACAATTTATTTTTTCATTTTTAAGAATAATGGGGACATATGATATTCAAGAATCACACTATAAAGTTTGCCTTGGCAAGCATCGAGGTTGTATATATTTGGTTGCGGTATTTTTAGCTCTGAACCTTAGTTATACAATGATACTGCTGTGGTAAACCCGTTGATAAACACCGTGCGAATCGACAATACAGAAGTCTAGATTCTTAATTCTGCATCACAAGGTTTCGCTTCTTTAAAAAGTGGCTAGTCGAACATTCTATCGATACAGTATCGATTAAGAAAACCATTCATAAAAAAAAAGCCAGAGTTCGCGCAACCACCGCACAAGGAAAAGCATATGCGCCAAGTACGATCACGTCAGTGAGAAAATGTTTTACCCGTCGATCACTCGGAAAATCTTGGTATTCTCGATTGGGTGGTTACCTAAAAGCTTCCCAAGCCGAAAGGAACACGGGACGGTGTAAAATAAGACTATCTTGTTTCCCGTGCACAACGACGCGTATGATAAATAGTCCTTCGATTGACCTCGTATTTGATAGGGTAAATAGTTTCAACTTTTGCTGCAGCACCGCTTTTCAACTTGGCGCAAGCCAAGTATATTGACAGAATGTATTCCTAACAGCTTGGGAATTAAGCCTGCTTACTTCAGGGCAAAAATCGAAAGAGAGCATGAATTTAATTGCTACCAAAGTTGTCAGAAAGGTATCCCCTTTGCTGACACGCCCGCGAGAAGATAACGGTATAGACGCGTTGGTGGTGGGGCAGCATCTGCTCTGATGAAAAGATTCGATGAGCATAAGCAAGATGTGGTGATGCAAAAGTAGCCATTATCTTGCAAAACTAGCCTCCGTGATATAATGTAAGATCAAATATACAGATGACGGCGTTCGTTCATAGATGATTTAACGTTCAATCAGATCACTGATATATATTTTTCTTCTGAAGCGCTATCGATATTCGGGTTGAAAGGAAGTACCTGGAAGTTGATTCGAAGTATCCATTTAACCATGTACTTGACAATGATTGATCTTCCCAGTAAAATGCAAGTAGCGCTATTGTCGGTATATTTGGAGAAGGAGCTGCCTCTCCCCCCGTATTAAGAGAAACTTGAAATAATGCACCTTAGTCCATCGATCTTTATGTATCGTCTTTAGAAAGTAGAACACCCGATGATCTCAAGGAGAGCTCATAAAGATAGTAGTACTCTATCAAGCAATGATCCAACTCGACCACAGCCCATTCAACTACAGCATAGGTGTATATTATGTATTAGAAATGGAAGTATATTAGCCGATATGCGGGCTTCTCTAAGCCGTAATTACAGTATACGCATCCTTTCCTTGAAACTTACTGCTAATTTTACACATGTCATGTGCGGTAGTTGAAGAAGTGTACCTATGTGCTAATGGCGAAATCTTTTCAGAAAAGCGACATAATCACTGTCGTAGGTCCTGCGAGGCGACGGGTGACGAAAAAAAATACGACAAATGCGGGACAGAGGGAGTTGAGTGATAGGATGTCATTGTTAACGACGTGAACAATTTGCAGACTATGTCAGATAAGCTTATATTCTGAAGATGCGAAGCCGGAATCTGTTGATCAGAAAGGTGGTGGCGTTAATTTTGTGCGTCTTTTTGTTTTCGCGAAAGATTGCATTTGATATACTTCTTCATACCGTTGGTAAGAATTGGATTGTCATTTAATGAAAGGCTACATGTTACTTATTATATAACAATGGTGTATATGCTACCAAATACGGCGTTCCAAACGCCAATCTAGGATCAAGAACGTTGGGCAGCCAAGACTAGGAACGAACAACCTTGAAACAAGTTCACGAAATAGTAGCAAGTTTTGCTTTATCTATCCATATGGGGGACACTACACCAACAGATGGATTATGTTCATGTACACGCACGGCATATGTACACCCCGAAAAAAGTATTCAGCTTTATGACACTCATCAAATTAGTTTATTACAGAGATGGCTGTAATATATAGATAATATTTCAACAGCATCTTATCCCAGCATGTCAGCAATAAATGTGAGTGTGCGATTGGATTTTTCATATCTGATCAACCTATTAAATGCGATTGTTACTACGATATAATAATCTGACGATCCAGAATACGCAATAAAGTTCTTCTTTTGCTTTAAATGCGGCTTAGTTTCTATCGTCACGTGTTGCCCAAACCTGTACACAGACTCAATCCTGGCACGGAAAATTTTTGATACCCAGATCCATGGAAGAATAGTTTTATCCCAACGCCCGTTTATACAAAAGAGTACTTTGTTTGGCAACTAAAATTGGTGATAAATTGTACCTCCTGAAAAGTTTTGTTTAAGATCCCTTTAAGGCCTTTTTTTTTTAAAAAAAAAAATAAAAGAGTCTGCAAAAATGACGCGAGTGCTTGGGATATATGGCAGCAACACGCAAAAGGCCAACAGGGGATATTACCATACATGAGAGCAATAAAGTGTAACAAAACTGCAAGCACTAGGAGCATTATTGACTTAAACAAGTGGCACCCCTCTGGAAACTCATCCCCCTTTTTCGCATTCAGGAATTATTTGTCTCACATGATCTGGTTGAAAACAGTCGGCGGCGTCAATCTGGTTGCATACATTGCACATTGCTCCGAAGACTTTAAGCCTTAGTGTTTGTTTTCTTCGAACTGACAGAAAAACAAACGGAACACCCAAATGATGTCGTATGTTTATCTACATTTCTTGTTCGTAAACAAAACAAACATCTTGGTCTTATTTTTCAACAACGAATCTGACCGCGACAACTCACAGAAATGCGTGCTATGACTGATGGTATAGACGTCGTTGCACTGCTTAAAAAGTACATTAAGAAGCACACGTGTAAAGTAAGAAAGCTGTCTGTGCATATGACAACCTCAGAGAAGCACATAAGCCAAAAAGCGAGATTCCTTATTTGTTGATAGAAGGATTAGGCTATCAATTAAGGTAGTTCCAGTATTTTTTTTTATATATTGTTAATAAGGCTTAGAATAGAAATCGGATCTCTTACAATATGCAGGTGACAACAACATACAAAAGCTGTGCCTTCTCCTGCAAACCGAGCCAAAGAATCTAATATGTTGAAGGTGCATGTGCAAATGCAGCTTTTGGTATGTACAGATAAGCCGCTGTACGTAAATCGCCCTATACTAACAGTTAATGTTTCATGCTATGCACATTCCATCCAACGCAAGTACCATGTCAAAGCATATCGATTAGCGAAACACAGTTGCGTCATTGTAGTGGGTGCGCAAACGACGGGAGGGAGAGTATACGACATCTTGTCTCAGTGTTGATTTTCTCATGATCATATGTGGATATGGATGGCCGCACCTATTTAAAATATTACTCCCACTAAAACACTTGAATGGGGTATACCATGAAATAGTAACCTACGCGGAAAAACTGTCTTGAGAATGGAGAGTTAGCAGGAAGCTGAGAGTCATCAGAGTGTGTGCTGCAAGCACATTGAACTTTACTAGCTTCACTATGTAACGATTATGCATAGCAGCTACATATTAAGAATGCTCCCCTTTTCCGTATGCTATGATAATTAAAAAAACGTTCTGGGATATAGACAGTGGCACGTCCCAACAAATAAATAGATATTGGTTTGTGCGTGTGGGAAGTTCGGTTAAGTGAGCCGCTGTCATTATTGGTGAGGATAGCGGTGGAGCGGGGGGCTGCTCCTGCTTCAGCATTTCAGCATGATCAGTTTTTTTTTGCTCTCTCTCTCACTTTCGGGCAGGACACCCCCTACTCTATGTTTTGCCTCTCTTTCTCTTTCTTTTTTTTTCCCTCTTTTCTCCCCCTTTTCTACTTTCTCTTGTTTTTCTTTCACTCTGGTAGTGAACGATGGAAGCGGCTCCTCCACCAACCGTAGAGGAATGTTGCGATTGGGTTTCTGACAATGTCACCACTCTTGAAACTGACGACGATGTCACCATTGAGCTGGACAGTCTTGCTATTCTCGTCAACGCCATGGACGCGCCTCGTCCGATTATTTCTCAGCTTCAGCAACGAATAAAAGATTTGAAAAAGTCTCGATCAACCACTCCTTTGGAAGATGTGGTAAGTCAAAAAAACACGCGATTTCCATGGTTTTCTGTCATTATGAAGGAGTCTCAATACTCACAGAGAAACATAAACTTATATAGATCAAGAGCGCTCAGGAGATATGCAATGAATGCAGGAAATGCATCGCAGATGCACCGTCGTATGTCAGCTCTTGTTTTATCGATTTCTGCTTAGAGTCTCCGAAAATATTACCAGTAACACATCCAACGCATTATGCTTCCATGTGGCCGGACCAGATGGATGCGAGGGCATACTGGTTTCGTCAGTACTTTGTGGGAAAGCCATATATCTCCCTCATTGGAAAAGAAGCAGAAACACTCATGTCCATCATCATATCGGTTGTTCGAGAGCGTGTAGAATCCAAATTTCGATATCGTATCATCACTCGCGGAAAGCATGTAAAGAGCACAAAGGGCATTTAGTGCATAAAGAAAGTGACTGACAGGCTTTTTAAAGCCATCATTCCAGAACCTTCGTCATGTTGTCCAGGAGGCTATTGCCAAGGAGATAGAATCCGATCTCGAAGTGCATGGACAAGGTTACCTTTTGGATACAACCTGTCAACAAGACCAGCGATTATCTCAGCAACAGCAGAGACGACGTCCATTACGAAGCATTTCTTCAGCCATTATTCACAGCAATAATAACAATAGCAATAATAATCACACAGTAGTACAAAATTCGGAAACTCGGCTATTTCGTGCGGCGGTGCGATCGGTATATCCTGACATTGACTTGCGCATATTTCGTGAATTGTCTGCAGAAGCAACAATCTTATCTGGCTTGGAAAAAGATATTTTGCGATTCGATGAAATGGAGATTCCAAAGTTCTACAAGTTCGGTGTACTATCTGTCAGAGACGGTCAAGCAACAGAAGAGGAGTGGTTCGCCAACTCAAGCTTATCAGAGCCGCTGGAACGGTTTCTCAACATTATGGGCAGGCCGGTGGAGCTAGAAGGTTACAAGGGATACACAGCTGGACTGGATACAAAATGTAAGGCTGCCATGTAAATGAGCAAAAGAGAAAACTCATCCCTTGTAAAAAAACATGCAGCAGGAGAATCTGGAAAATTCTCGTTCGCAACATCATGGCGTGATTATGAAATTATGTTTCACGTTGCTCCTCTAATGCCTTGCAGAGAAAACGACAAGCAGCAAGTACATCGAAAACGTTATATAGGCAATGGTAATACAAGGTCATCGATTTGAAGTTAATCGACACGCTCACTTTAAGCGTCAATTAGATATCGTGTGCATTGTATTTGTGGAAGGAGATGAGCCTAGATTCGACCCTGATGCAATCCGCTCGCAATTCTTGCATATTTACATTGTGATCCATCCAGAAGTCATTGACGGGAAAGACGCATGGCGAATCCAAGTAATCAACAAAAGCAACGTATCAGAGTATTCACCGTTACTCCCCAGTCCTTCGATTATCTATGACGAAACTGAACTACGAGGTTTCCTTATGCTAAAAAGTAAGCATATTGCTACTTTTACCTGGTGATAGGCATACTGACTCTTTTACCTCTAGTGATCAACGCGGAAAATGCTGCCCTCAAGTGCGACAGTTTCACTATACCCAACAGAAAGGCACGTGCTGGTGTCTTGAAAGCATTAGGTGAAACGGGGCTACGGTTCACAGACACCAGTAACACAACAAATCATCATCACCATCACCACCATCATCGTGAAACATCAGATCGCATGAGTGAAAGACCTAAATCAGCTGGGGCACAACGTATATCCCGTGGCAGTATGCGTAGTCTTCGAGCAGCGCTCACAGATAACAACGGCCATCAGCTACGTGCGATGACACCGGATGCGCCACCTGTACCAGCCACATCCCGGTCAAGTATGCTACGTGATTGGAAAAACCTGACACGAAGAAGGAGTAATGGTGGACAATCGCCGATTGATACAAGCAGCGCAAGCAGCAGTCGGGGTCCATCACCGCTGTTAACGCATCGACCTATTTTGCTAGACGATACTGAAGGTAATATAAACAAATATTACCATTCCAGATCCAGTCTAATTGCGACAAATACGTCATTAGTGGATAATAATATGGCTGATAATGGAGCGGATGAGCCTCGAAATGGCCGGTTCACGCGTTCGATATCCGCCGAGAATCAAGGAGGGATTCGATCCAGAGCGCAGAATTTGGTGACGAGCGTGATTGGACGACGTAATAGCCAGCAACAACAGACACTTCGTGCAGCTACGACAGCAGCCGGAGGGTTGATCCGATCCAAAACGTTTATGATGGATCATGCAGGGAAATTGATCCAAGGGGCCGATCGCCACGAGAAGCTATAAGAAGGTTACAAATCCGCATACCCAGATATGGCGAAGATCGTCATTGCCTCATTACACCAAACTTTGTTCAGCTTTTCCCGTGTTCACTATAAGCAAGTAGGAAACTCTTCTTTATTGAAGACAGGCCGTTAATAAACTTTTTACATGGAGGTTGTGTTGCGTTTGTGTGAGAGCGTTGATAAAATGGGACCCGCCGGCCAAGCCAGAGCTGAAGAAAAAAATGGAGGTTTGAGGGGGAAAAGTTGAGAGAGAGAAAGAGAGTGAGTATAAGAAGGAAGAAAAGAAAAAAACGTATAAAGGAAAAAAAATTATATGTAATACAAAATGATATATTGCCCTCCCTCTCTCCTCCCTCCCGAGCGAGTGGCGATATATATGAAAATGCTGAGAGGTTTGTGTTGCCCGTTTTTTTCCTTTTCATATATCACAGTAAGCCTTCTTTGGCGAGATTTTCATGCATAATGATATTGTTGACTGCATTCATAACGAACTTGATCTGCTTCGTTTCGGTTGCGCAGGTGAAATGGGTGTAGATTTGTTTGGTGTCTGCCCGCGTATTCAGCGCCACGAATTTTTGAAGGAGGTACTGGCAAGCAGCGTCGTATCGATCGCCACCCTTGTAATCGTCGAAGTATTTCGACAGCGGTGAGCGGGGCAACTTTTCAGCGAACAAATCAATCTTGTTCAGGAAAAGAATGATCGAGGTTTTGATAAACCACCGAGAGTTGCAAATCGAGTCGAACAGCGTCAATGATTCCTGCAATCGGTTGACAGATGCGTCTTCAAAGAGAACTTGGTCATATTCAGAAATGGCGACGAGGAACAAGAGTGTCGTGACGTTTTCAAAACAATGAATCCATTTCTTGCGCTCCGACCGTTGTCCTCCGACATCGACCATGCGGTACGTGAGATCGCCAATGACGAAGGTTGTTTCGGTGATGCCTGTCGACTTTACACGGCTTCGTAGTACATCTTGGTCGCTGGGAATATAATGTGGCTGACCGATACGCAGGATAGAGTCGAAATAGCTTTGTTGCAGAAAGATGAACACAGTGAGATGGGTTCCTTTTTGTCTGTATATTTTCTTGTACTACTTACTACCGTGCCGAGTCGTTCAATTGAAATTCATTGGCTCGGTCCACACATTCACGTACGGCGGGGTCGTCCCACAAGGTTGCAATCGCTTCCACGAGCTCGTGTCCCAAATAATCCACCTGAGGTGGCGCTTCCAAGACAAGCCGTCGATGGATTTCGTTTTCAGGGTTGCGAAATGAGATACTGAGTTCGTGCATGGCTTCCATCGTGACTCGCATCGACTGGATGGTGTTGCTGAAAATCACTTCTTTGAAGCTTTCTCGCTCCTCTGGTGTGTATCCACCGTCGTGGATAAGTTTCATTTGTTTAAGAATCGTTGATTTGCCCGATTCTCCAGCGCCTGTTATAAAACACTCATAAGTACAAATCAACCAAAAAAATTTTCGTTGCTATGGTGTCATTTTTTTAAGGTACCTAGCAACAGCATCTTTATCTCCATCTTCATGTTGGCACGATCACGCTTAATTTGCGCCTCGATCTCCTGGTTGCGTTGCTTCTCCTCCACACGCTCAGCAGATTGACAGCAGCCCATGATGGATCGTTTTTATAAAATGTCGTGTTGATGTTGATTGCCGGGTATCCTTTTTTGTTTCTGTTCAGGTATATACGAGGAAAGAAAGAAAGAAAGAAAAAGAGAGACGGATATTGGGGGAGATGGGGGAAAAAGAGAAAAGAAGAAGAAAGAGAAGAAGGTGGGAAAAGATAGGAAGGAGACACAAATATTCGGGCCCACCAAAAGAGATGGTATTGTCGATATCGTCCAACTATGATTGCGGTCAAACAGGTTTCCAACCCCATTTGGCAGGCAACACGAAGTATTCTTTTATTTCCACAAGTCTTTCTTGGCTTGTTCAAGCCAAACGAGCTTCCTCTTCTCTTGCTCAAGCTGTGTCCTGGCCATCGTTCGTATTATCGTACCCACTTGGTCGGGGTGCACACGTTGAAAGTGTGCCATTTCATCACTAATCATTTGATGTGATTGGATAATTTGGCTGCCCGTTCGCGCGAGTTTTTCGAGCGTCTTGGAATATCAATAATTAAAGATTCAGTCTCCACTTGAAAAACAGACACACACTGGCGCTTCTCGATTGCCTTGCTCCCCCCATATATATAAAAAGAGCCCTGTTTACCTTGAACACTTGCTCCTTGCTATGTTCAATATTTCTTCGTTGCTCTTGTGTCGAAAAAACTTCGTTCCATGATTTGGCGCGTCGCAAACTCTCACGTTGTTGCTCCAAACTAGCGCGGAGTTCTTGCCGCCGGGTCAGGAGCCAAAAGGGGCGCTGCAGGGCCATCTGTGAAAACAATTATGAAACTCTAAATCAATCTTGCTTTTTTTTTTCCTTTGCTAAACGTGGTCTCCTTATTTTCATGATTTTTTTCTACTTTAGCTTACCAAAATACCGTCAGTTGTATCGTACATTGTTTGGAAACCTTGTATTAACTCATTTAAGGGCGCTGATCCATACTGTAACAGAAAAGCGTTGGCGGCGATACATCAAAAATGGGAACGATCGTCATTTGGCCATACTTATGTACGCGCTATCTTACCGCTGTATCACATGTAGTCCTAGCACAGACTTTGATCGCCATCGTAGTTGTCGTTGTTGTAGATGCTGTGTTCTGGTATATCTGAGCCAATTGTTTCATTTCTTCTTCCAAAACTAATTACTTATCGCTTAGCAACAATAAATTACTTCTGGTTTTAGCTTACCAAAACGCAATCTGGTGGCACGTCGTCCAGCTCGTACAACTGCGAGCAGACTATCGCGCAATGGCTCAACAGTGGTCTGTGCAAACGTAAAGAAGTATTCTTCATCGTCACTACCCCCAAATCCACTTTCAGAAGGATATGAATCGCAAATTTTTTCGATCATCAAGTGCCTCCGCGCCAACGAAGCGTTTAGAATAACATCCCGCTTTGCCGACACATATCTGTTTCAGTAACAAAACGGCGACTCAAATGGGATTCTGGTTACCTTTAACTCTGGGGATTGAACAAACGTACGCACCAAGTCATGATTATGCAAAACTGGATGCTGATACAGATAATCCATAAACATGTCCAGTCGTCTCACTGCTTCATCCAACACATGCATAGGTGGCGGATGCATTAGGGGCATAATTTGTTCCGGATCGAATAGATGTCGTAAGGTTGGTAAGAATGATTCCGGGAGCTCATGGAGAATATCCTTCCGAAGCAACATGAAGTCTTCCAATCGACGTTTCACCGTTCTCGATGGTTCTGCATCCTAGTACGACCCCCCATAATTATAAAGTGTCAATTAGATGTTGTTTCATGTTCTTATTGCTGAGCCATATTTCACTTACGCTATACGGATTTCCGCTTAAAATAATGTAATGTACTGTTTTGCTATCTATGGTACTTGCTCGTGTGACCACCCAGCGATTATCACACCTTTTTGCGCCTTTTTTAACTTTCAGTGCAACCTCTAAAATAAGAATATGTGTAGGTTAAATTTGACACTTATCTGAATCCGAGGTACATACCATCTAGAATCGCCAAAACCGATGCATCACGGCACAAGTGGCCTGGTCTAGCCCCTCTAAAATTCACCGCATCAACTCGTGCGCCGACATCTAAAACCAAACATCGAATAAACTCCAACGATTTTTTGGCAGTTGAGTTTACTACTGCAAGATGCAATGGGGTACTGCCGTCAATTGTGTCGCGGACATTGGCCAAATCCCTAAAAGCGCTTAGCACGACTTTTAATCCGCGCGGGCCGATGATCATATTGGTTCCGCTTCGATGCAAGGATAGAGCAAGGTGGTGAAGGCATGTTCGTCCACTGGAATCGTACACAAAAAGTCGTTGATCGTCTGGATCACTGTTTTGGAGAAATGCATCGATCATGTGTACCCATCCATTGGCCGCCCACGCTAACATTGCTGTGCGACCCTGTTTATCCCGAATATCCAGGGCCGTATTATCCATCTTCATGTAAGCATCCAGTATTTGGATATCACTACATAGATGCAGAAATGTTTCGTTTTGATTGTTTTGCCATTGCAATATATTGGTATCAGGTACGTTGTTCAGGAGATGCAATGCCAGTTCATTCGTTTCTCGGGTCTTTGCGGCGATATGGAGTGGGCCCTGTCCGGCACGGTTCTGGTCCCATTGTTCTTGTGTGATGGGCAATAAAAGGTCTAAAATAGCAACATCATCGAGAGCACAGGCTAATAAAAGCGCAGAGTCGCCTTCTATATTCTTGCTGTGGATTGCTTTTTTTCGGGTATATGGATCATTGTCTAGCAGTGTTCGAGTCGTTGCAGCTGACTTGGACCTGATAGCCAGCATTAGTGGAGTTTCACCATTGTCGTTGATATCGTTCTTGTTGCTTGTGCTTAAAAATTCGAGAAGAAATGAGACACTTGCAGGTTGTCCAGCTGCTGCGGCTATCAAGAGTGCATTGTTGCCATGGTAATCGCGAACTTGGGCTAGCGCCACTGCTGGTTGTTTAACGAGCCGATCAATATTCCCTTCCCGCAACGCTGTCCAGAATTCGTGGTTATGATTCGATATGCCGGACAAGTGTGCTCTTGATTCCAAGATATACTGGAGTGCGGCGTCCAATGTACTAACGGCAAACCCACGCTGACCTACCGCAAGGTTCTCTTGGAACGTGAACTCCTTTTATTTGATAGTG